>CM065592.1:414981930-415581930 GCA_033119425.1 Bufotes viridis | reverse complement strand
TTTCCAAGTAGCTCCAGCACTAGAAGTCAGCACAGTTGTGTCTATTGTGTAGTGAATGGAGCTGGTTACTGCAGTGATGCCCCCATTAATTTCATTGGGAGCGGCACAACAGTAACCATCTACTTGGGAACAGCTGATCTGTGGGGGTGTGGTATGTCTCTGAGGATGTCCCCACTAATAAAATCCTGGAATACCCCATTAAGTATACACTTGCCCATACATTTCTGTCCACAGATATAGCATGTAATATAAACTGAGAATGACGCAGTTGCACAAAGTTAAAGGGGTTTCCGGGATTATTTAAAAGATGGATCAGGACTGGTAATCAGTAGAGCGATTCGAGGTCCAGGATAAATTCGATTCAACGCAAAGCCAAATTTACTTGTGCTTCGTGATAGAGAATCGATTTTACATGAAATAGTGAAAAAAACAAAAAAAAAATCATACTTACCTCATCCATTTCATCACAACCGGCCAGCCGCCACCATGCTGCTTGAAGATCTCGCACGAAATCCGTGTACTGTAACGTATGACGTCACCATGGCATTATCACAGGCCGCGCAAGATTTCACACCAGATCTACAAAAAAGATGGCGGCAGCTGGTCCGCGCAGGCAAATGGATGATGTAAGTATGATTTTTTTTTTTTTTGTAATTTTATACTGTATTATTACTTTCAGATGCTGCAATTACCTGAGGGGTACAATGACGAGGAGCGGTGCAATCGCCGCTCCTTGTAAATGCGCCCACTACTTACAAAGAAATGTGCTTTGTGACTAAGTAATTCGTCATAAAGCTACATTTTTTGTAAAATTTAGCAAAGCAGCCAAATCGAATTTTATAATACTTCACTCATCTCTAGTCATCAGTATCTAATCAGTGGGGGTCCAACAGCCCGGACCCCGACAATCAGATTTTTGAGAAGGCATCAGCACTTGCAGTAGCGCCAAGGCCTTCTCACAGCTCGTGGATCCTCTGGGGCACTCTCTGGGTTCTTGAGGGACACAGCCAGGTGTAGTGTGAGGTGCACTTGGTGTTGGTAGATTAACGTGCCTGTGGCTGGGTGTCCCTGATGTCCGTGACGCCAGTGCCGGTAACGGTGGCACACCGATTTGATAGGAGGAATAATTGAGGTGCAGACTTGGATAGTAAACCAGAACTTCACTTTTCTGAACAGTAATAAACAGCATACACTCTCTTGACAGTTCCTCAGAAGACGATTAGTTTCAGCAAGCTTTAAGTTACAGTACATTAATGGCAGGCTTACATTTAGCAAGGTGATCACAGAGGGTTAAAGCAGGACTTCTGTAGTACAGGCGACTTTACTCTCTTCCTGACTTATCCTGGCTGGCAAATATACTCCAAGGCCCCAATGCCCTATCTCTGGCTTTTATCCTTGGGATTACAATTACTGAGTACCTCCTCTGGTATTTGTAGTACCTCTTGCTTTCTGGAATGGCACAGCTTGGCTCCTGCTGACCTGCCTAGGCCTGAGACGTGTGGCCTTCACAGACTCCAGGGTCTGCACTGAACTCTAGCCTGCTCTGGCCTAGCTATTTATATCCTAGCTCTCTAGCTCCCCTTGTGGCCTAATATCTACATAACACTCCTGCAGGCCTGTACATGGAAGCACCTTAAAGGTAAATGACATTACAATATATGTACAACCAATCTCCCCACAGATGAGGGGAACGACAGCACCCTAGTGACCCTTCTGTAGTGTCGGGTATCACAACTCCCGTACACTACAACATCACATTTATCAGTCACTTGACCAAGGTGTAGCTCAGCCCCATTGAAGTGAACCGGGTTGAACTTCAATACCAAGCACAGCCACTATACAATGGACGGTGCTGTGCTTGGTAAGCTGAGAGAAAGCCCCAGCGCTACTGCAAGTTAAAAAATCCCTGAAAACCCCTTCATAATTGCTCAAAGTAGTTTTATGTTGGAAATTTTTTCAGTTCATGGTCATGGAAACAGTTGTCAATTGGATGTTCAAAAAGTGCAACAAAAAAAAATGTGTTGACACCTTCAGAGTTCAGCATTGTGTTGTCATGCTTCGGGGATTCAGGTATTTAACTAGTGACATAACATGCAAAGTGCAGAGAGATATCCCCAAATGCTTCTTGAAATGATAAATTCTGCATTTGTAGAATGAGGTCAATTATTGCTCTTTTTCATGACTTTGTTAGGGCTTAATATTTTTAGCATTGTACCAAAGATGCAGGAAAGTTCAAGATGCAATACTTAACAGGTCAATAGTCTTAGCAGGAGTTCTGGGTGCATCAGTCAAATGTCCCACAGAAGTTAAAGTAGAAGAGATCTGTCGAGGAAGATGAGATAATGGAACTCAATGTAAACAACAGTAAGGGTATGGGGAATCAAGAAAAGTTCTGGGAAAGGCTTGGGTGGAAATGTAAGTAGACACTGTCTAACTCTATACATTCAACAGAGAAAGTCATTGATGGCACAAAGGAACCAAACGATTTTTGGAAAAGCTGTTCTTTGCGCTAAAATATGTAACGTTTCGGTTTTTACAAGCCTTCCTCAAGCAAGTACATTTTGTATTCCTGTCCCCTGAAATCAGAGTCCTTCCAAAGAAAAGCAATTTAGGAGGCCATTAAGCCTGCAAACAAAAAAGTCTGTCAAGGATACTAAAGGTACTAGTTTTTATCCAGAAGTCAATTTTTAAAAACATTGATCCCATTAAAGTGGTTGACTAGGTTTAGAAGAAAGGGGCTGCCTTTTTATTCCAGAAATAGCATGGGATAGGAATGAATTGGAACCACGGTACCCGGCGGCACATCCCATTGACAAGACCCGTTTGTTGAAGCCAGGACAATCCCTTGCAGCTAAGGGGAAGCATAAACAATATGTTCTCATGGACAGTGAGGAGTCATGTAAGATGATATAATCAGCAATATTAGGTCATACATCGATCAGCCATGATAGTAAAACTACTGTCTGGTGAAGTGAAGACCTTTGATTTTGATCACCTCGCGAGAATAGCATCTGTCAAAGAGCAAGATATGTTAGGCAGTAAATGAACAGTCAGCTATTGAAGTTGTTGCATTGGAAGCGGGTAAAAAGAGTGCAAGAGGATAGATCTGAGCAACTCTAGTAAGTACTAAATTGTGATGGCAAGAGGACTGGATCAGTGCATATCCAAAATGGCATGTCTTGTGGAATATCGAAGGTATGCTGTGGGTAATGTAGTACCCCAGACCAAGGGTAACTGAAAATATTTTATGATATATTGTCATATTATGTTTAGGCTGTGTAGTCCAGCAGAAGTGGAATGGTAACAGGAACAGGGCTAATCACTCTGTTCCTCCCATCTTGGTAGAGGTGGTCTGGTCCTACTTCCTGTCAGGAGGGGGAGTTCTAGAGTAGAGAGTGTGGCGGAAGAGCCTACTGCAATTCTCCACCTAGACTCTTACTTCCGAGTCAAGATACAGCTTTCCCAAAAGTTTCAGCAAATAGTCAGCAGAGTGAGCAGCAAGATACAGTTTCAAAGACCCTGCTGCTGGTGAGGGAAAACAAGTCAGACACCTATCATATAGAATAACCACCAGGCTATACTAACTTCAAGCCTTATATCCTCAGGTGCCTGCTATTGCTATTTAATTGCCACACAACCAGCCACCATACCTCTGCATTTGGTTCCAGAAACTGCACTTTGTACATAATATTGTGGCACAAGTTTTATTTTGCACTAAGAGAGACTTTATACTTCTACTTCTAGCCTGAATCTTCAAACCACTTTTCCACTTCACTGACCTCCAGGGAACAATGGCCTGAGGGAGTACAGTGGAACACAACACCTTATCAGGGCCACTACCACTCCCATCCTCTACATTGGCTCCTCAGGGGCTCTCTGAATTAGTATCTACCAAAAGTGGTCTAAGGAACGACAACTGGTGAACCGATGATGGAGTCTTGGATGCCCAAGGCTCAGTAATAAGTGTAGGAAGTGAAGGCTAGTGCTGAGCGAATCGAGTCATCCGAAACATCATTTTATCCGAAGTTTAGGAAAAATTCGATTCACCACGAAGCAGAATTTCCTTGCGCTTCGTGGTAACTAGTGTTGAGCGAATCATAGATCATAGATCCGAATCGATTCGTTCAAAGACTTTGTTTTAATCCTGTGCAGAGACTTGTCTCCGTACAGTATTTAAATGCATGTCCTAGGCAGAGGCAAGATCTGGTAAGTTCGATGTTGCACAAGACTTAAATAACTTAAGGTTTTAATTATAAAAACAAAGTTTTTGGACAAATCGATTTTGGATCTATGATCTGAAGCTCAATTCGCTCAACACTAGTGGTCACAAATCAATTTTTCCTAAAATGTTAGCTGAAAATAAAAAACTATACTCACCTCATCCACTTGCTCACGACGAGGCCGTGCACTCCGTCTTGATTGAAGAAAACCTGCCAAAGGACCTGCAGGGAGAGTGAAGACACCACCACGTGATCACGCTGGCAGGTTTTCTTCAATCAAGATGGGACCTCAAGTTAATTAGGTGAGTATAATTCTTTTTTTTAATTTAACCATGGATTTACCCCCTAAGCACCTGAATGTGAGTTAAATGATGGGGGGGGGAGTTTGGCAGCGCGATCGTCATTCCCCATTATTGTGTCGGCTCCATACAATGAAAACCGATTTGTAATGAAGTAATTCGGAACAAATTGAATTTCTTGATGAAGTTCGGCGAATCTGCCAAGTCGAATTTCTCAAACCTTCGCTCATCACTACTGCCTTTGATAGAAAGGTATCAGAACACACATTGCATCACAGAACATGTTTATGCTGAACCCTATGCACCAGTAAAGTGTCAACAGTGGCCACATCAGACTTGGAACATGGAGCAATGGAAGAAGGTGGTCTGATGAATCACACTGACTTTACATCATCTAGATGGCCAGATGCATGTATGTTCTTTACCATTGGAAGAGATGACACTAGGATGCACTATGGGAAGAAGGAAAGGTGGTTGAGATAGAATGATGCTCTGGGCAATGTTCTACTGGGAAACCTCAGGTCCTGTGATTTATGTGGTTGTGACATGTACCAAAAATTGTTCCAGAATGGCTTGTAGTACATGGCAAAGAGTTGATCTCTGTTGAATTAATCTCAAAATTCCCCAAATCTCAATTCACACAAACAAGCCATATCCATGTAGGCCCACCTGACAACGTACAGGACTTAAAAGAACCACTGCTGATGTCTTGGTGCCAGATACCACAAGAGTCCATGCCTCAATAACTCAGCTGTTTTTAGTGGCATGAGGGGAGCTAAACAAAATTAAGCAGGTGGTTTTAATGTTATAGCAGACCAGGGTATAACGCTCGTGAACTTAAATGAATTGTACTCATTAGTAGGACAGTGGAGCTTACTAAGGGACAAACACTTGTGCACAACAGGGAATAATACACATTTCTTCCAATTAATGTGCTTTGAGAAGTATCCAATGTCATCCAGACAGAAAAAGACCTACACCAGCATCTTTGCCATTAAGGGATATTTTCTCTGAATTGGGATCATGTCTAATGCCCTACATGGTTTAGAAATTTAAAGTAATTATTAGTGTTGAGCAAAGTGGACTTCAATCCGAATTTCCGGGAAAATTCGATTTGCCATGAAGCCGAATTTCTTTGTGCTTAATGGTAGCAAATCAATTTTCCCTGAATGGAAGTAAAAAAATAAAAAATAATCATGCTTACCTCGTCCATTGAGCGCAAAGAGCCCGCTGCTATCTTGATTAAAGATCTCGCACGTAATCCTGTGTGCGGTTACATATGACGTTCCCACGCTGGCCGACATGACGACGTCCTCACAGTCCACCGTGGATGATGTAAGTGTGATGTAATTTTTTATTTTAAACTCAGCATCGGAGGAGTACAATGACGACGGGGGGGGGGGGGGGGAATAGTGCAATCGCCGTTCCCTGTCATTGCACCCACTACTGACAACTTTGCAAAATTTGACGATAAAGCCAAATAGAATTTTTCAATACTTCGCTCATCACTAGTAATTATAAGCCAATCAGACGTCACAGATTATAAAATGATCTTTTATTTTCTAATATATTTTGTTACATATTACGCTAATTAAAAAACATATTCCGCAAACTACAAATCTAAGACCACCAGCATGAATACCCATTGCGGAAATCAGTACGCCTCCCTTAATATTTGTAAAGGGTCTCAGTTTTACAGGGGTCAATGTCAGTGCCTTGACCCCAAGTATTGTTGTCCCTCAGCTTTTTTTTTTTCAGAAAGAAACATGGCAAATTATCCAAAGTGACTGAATGCTTCACAAAAATGCAAACTCAACTTTCAATTTTATTCTAAACTTTCTTGGCTTTAAGCTGGGCAAAAACTGCCATAAAAAATAGAAATTAATAATACAAAGAAAGTGCAAAGGAAGTGTCAAGTTTTTAAATTATATCTTTTTTCTTTTTCTACTTTTTCAGTTATTACATGTGATCAGTTAGGTTCGAATTCCATATTCCAACCATTAAAATTTCTGACGCTTAATCAGAAAAATATAAAACATTTGTAAAAAATAAAATAAATGCTGCACAATTAATAAGAACAAGATTTTTTTTAAATCCCAGGTTTGTTGTTTTTGTTAAAAAATAAAGTAATAGACTCCAGTTTTAAAATTAACTCTGTGATGAATGCCATTGTTTTATGCAAGTGTTGACATGTTTCCAATGGGTGTATTTAAATGTAAATGATACTTTTTAACCCCAAGGGCATCTATTCTTGCAGGGAGAAAAAGGAACATAAAGAACGCATTCTTAGTATAATTATGTCTTTATAAATCGTATATCACGTAAACAGTGTTTTTTTTTTTAAATTGAAGCTTTTATTAAAACTTCCCGGCAGTAAATGCTTCATGCAGAGGTCAGAGATAGATTTAAATGTGTGCAAATACGTGATCACAGTTTTGCTGGAAAATGGCCTGCTAAGTGGCTCTATGCAGCCCATTTGGCAGTGTTGTCGAAAAATAATGCATTGCTTGACACTGTGAAATCTGATTCTATTCCCAGAGCGTCTGAAGGGGGTTTAGTAGGTTGAAAGGTATATCAGCCAATTCCATATGTTTCCTTAGGGAACCACAAATACGCCTTAATTGAAAAGAACTGTAAAAATAACAACCAAGTATTGTGCATTTAGCAAATGAGCCGACCCCAAGCTAGAAACAGACCTGATATATATTGTAGAAAAGCTTAAAAATAGTAAATGTGTAAAAAATATATAAATCAATAAATAAAATCGATAAATAATAATTAGAGATTAGCGAAGTATTAGAAAATTTGATTCGGCTGCTTCGCTGAATTTTACAAAAATTTTGCTTTGGGACAAATTACTTTGTCACGAAGCTAATATTTCTTTGTAAGTAGTGGGTGGGTGCAATGACAGGGAGCGGTGATTGCACTGCCCCCCCCCATCACTGTACCCCTCAGATGCCACGTTCATAGCTGATTGCAGCATCTGACAGTAATAATACAGTAATACAGTGTAAATAAAAAATATATATAAATTAAAGGATACTTACTTCATCCATTTGATTGCAACGAGCAAACTGCTGCCATCTTGATTGAAGATCTAGCGCCAAAACCTAGATCGATGACGTCATCACGTCGACCAGCGCACGAGATTTCGTGTGAGATCTTCAATCAAGATGGCGGAGGGCGGCTCGTTGCGATCAAATGGAAGAGGTAAGTATGATTTTTTTTTTATGCCATTCAGGGAAAATCAATTTGCTACCACAAAGAAATTCAGCTTTGCAGCAAATCGAATTTTCCCTCAAATTTGGATCGAAGTCTACTTTGTGGACTTTGATTCGCTCAACACTAATAATAATAATAGGACTTCCGGTTCCGGCGCGCACATGTAGGGAGGCAAGGAAAGAGAGCTCCGTCTCCCCGGAATACTACAGCGGGTGTTGCCGAGACCTGGGGCTTAATAACCCCGATCATTTACCTCCTCGTGACATCGGAGGGTATATGGAGAAGTTTGTGGTGCGCAGTGGCACCCCGCTGACAAGTTCTCCCCTCCCGCCGCGAGACATACCTGCACAGCCGAAAACCAAGATGGCGGACGCTAAGAGAAGAGCGACGCGTTCCACATCACAACCCCCTGCACTGCCTGAAGAGGGTGAGTCCCAGACGGATCAGGAGGATATAATACAGCGAACAACTGGGATCGAATCCTCCTGTAAAGAAATGGCTATAGAAGTAGCCAAACTATTAGCCCCTGATATTAAAGCTACTCTGGAAGCCACGATTGCAACTACACTGCAGCAACTGCAGGCTGCGGTGGCCCAGAATACAGCACAGGTCCAGGAGCTGGAGCAGCGAGTGGGGTTAATGGAGGATGAACTGGAAAAAGCGCATACCCAAATCAGAGAAGTGATATACACTAATAAGGCGCTGAAAGACAAAATTGAGGACTTAGAAAACCGGTCCCGCAGAAGTAATTTACGAATTTTGGGGCTACCGGAAACCATCCCGGCCCATCAACTAGCCCATATCTGCGCAGAGGAACTACCACTAGCGCTGGGAATCCAGACCCCAGCTACGGTAGAGAGAGCACATAGAATAGGCCCACCACGCGACCACTCTGATGATGGTTCCAACAAGCGGCCTAGGACGACTATTGTTAAATACCTCAACTATGCTGACAAGGAGGCAATACTTCTCAAATACAGGCGACTGAATCAGCCACTCAAAGTGCGTGGACATACCGTTCTGCTTTTTGGGGACTACTCCATGGAAGTATCAAAAAAAGGAGAGCCTTCTCTCACATATGCACCCAGCTGGTGCGCAAGAAAATAAAATTCGCATTAGTATATCCAGCAACCCTGAGAGTGTTCAGGCGAGATGGCGGAGTGGATACGTTCCTTACGCCGACAGATGCAGTGGAAGCGCTGGATGATTGTGACTCTTCCAAAAATTCTAGTGTGGGGACACCGAACAGAGGAGGGTCTTCACCAAGAGGAGGCCGCGGCGGAAACAGTGGTGGCGCAAGATCCCCAACGACTTCATCGACCTCGCCGGGCCGCCTGCGAGATCCTGCGTCTAGTCCGGAATGGAGATAATCCATGTGAGAGACATGACTGTCCAAGTGAGTGGAGAGACTTACCAGCAAGGACATGATGCAATGGATGCTGACTGTGTAAGATGAAGCGGGTATCGTTAGATAGTAAACTTGAATTAGGGAAGAAAGAGGGAAGGGAATATGCAACTTATCATGCTCTCTATTATCCGGGGAGAGGTGGGCACTGGAGAGTGATAACTATATAGTAGATGGATTCTGGGCGGCGGATTAGCAGTGGCCCTGCCCAGGTCGGTGCGAAAAAGGAGAGGTCCATACAACAATTTTGCTGTTTGCTCGTACGTATGTTCCCTTATGGAACACCAGGTTATATGTTCATGGTTCATTGGTTGGGCGGGGGGAAAAAGGTTTATATGTTTTATTATGTCATGATACACAAATACATTGACCAACTGAATACACCATATACCTACAGGGGTCGGCCTCCTACTAAGGTGCCTCTCTCAGTATCATGTAATCGGCCTGAACTATGAAACTTATCACGTGGAATGTAAAGGGATTGCGGTCCCCTCAAAAGAGGATAATGGTACTGAAACACCTCAAGCGGTTACAGGCAGATATAGCCCTGATCCAGGAGACGCACCTGGGGAGGCTGATTACTGGCGCATGCAGCGAATGTGGGTGGGCCAAGTTTATGGTTCTCCTTCTAACGGTAGAAAGGCGGGTGTGATGGTCCTTATACATAGAAAGCTTAGATGTGAGGTCTTATCCGTCGAACATGATGGCTGCGGGAGAATGTTGAAGCTTAACCTAGATACAGATTCTGGTAAATTATCACTGTTTAACATTTACGGTCCCAACTCCACACAGGCCAGTTTTTTTCTGACCTGGAATTGAAGATCTTGCAGGAAAATCGAGGTGGGATAGTCATAATGGGTGATTTAAACGCAGTCCATAATATTCAAGAGGATTGCAAAAGAACGGTTGATGCAAACTCCCAGTTGCGAAATACTCCTACACATAGATTGACCATAAAACCCTTCTTGCAGTCGACAGATTTGATAGATGTGTGGAGACACTTAAATCCGATTGAACGAGAATTTACTTATTTTTCCGGCGCTCACCAGTCTTGGTCTAGACTGGACTATGCACTGGTCTCACCGCAATTATTGGGGAAGGTTCAAGGATCAGAGATCATGGACATGTTGATCTCAGATCATGCTCCAGTATCCCTGATTTTGACGGAAGCCATACCGAGAGGGACAGATTACACATGGCGAATGCCTAGCTACCTAGCCGCGGATGAGGACTTTCTCCTCCGATTGAAGGGATGGTGGTGGGAATATGCAGATACAAATGCGGAACATAGGGATAATCACTCCCTATTTTGGGACACGGCTAAGGCGGTTATTAGGGGACGTATCATCTCGTACACTACGGCAAAAAGAAAAAATTGATCCAAAGCATAAACACAGCCACAAACGAAGTGCGTAACAGATATACCACATTTTTAGCAAATCCGACGGAACTACATAAGACTCAATGGGTTACTGCCAAACATAATTACGATTACTATATTGAGCAGAAAACAAAACTATTTATGGACCATAAGACAGCACACTTGTTTAAATTTGGCAACAAGGCAGGGAAAATGCTGGCGAACTTGACTAAGCCATATACACCCAGCTCAAATATCAGATGCATCGTGAATGAGTCAGGAGATAAAATTGTAGATCCGAAAGGGATAGTTGACTCCTTCGGACACTTCTATGCCACCCTATATAGCCAGTCAGACTATGACCATGAAAAAGCGGAGGAACTCCTATCAAAGACCCTACTTCCGCGCCTCACGGAAGAAATGCGTTCGCAACTCAATAATCAGATCACAGAGGAAGAAGTCAAGACTACTATAAAATCATTAAAAAACGGGAAAGCACCAGGCCCAGACGGCTATGGTGCAGAATTCTACAAAAGTGTGATGGAAGAGGTTGTCCCTCCATTAACGACCTTGTTTAATAGCTGCCTGGGAGGACAGGACATTATGCCGTCAGGTAACATTGCACACATTAAACTTATTCCCAAACCGGGTAAAAATGTGGAACAACTGGCATCCTACAGACCAATTTCACTGATTAACCAGGATCTCAAGATCCTGACTAAACTACTGACCAATAGATTGGCACAATATATGCCAAAACTTATAGGAACTCACCAAGTGGGGTTCATAAAAGGAAGGGCCGCAGTGGCAAATATTAGATCAGTACTGGTGGCACAAGACTATATCCAGCACAATAATCATAGGGGGGGCGGGCCTGCCTTGTTATCGGTCGACGCGGAAAAAGCTTTCGATACTGTGAACTGGAAATGGTTATGGAGGACCCTGGAAGCCTTTGGGATAGAAGGCCCCTTTAACTCCCTGCTAGCGAACATCTATAAAAACCCGCAGGTGCAGGTCAGTATACCGGGTTACTTATCGAGACCCTTCCAGCTGGGCCGGGGCACGAGGCAGGGATGCCCTTTGTCCCCCCTCCTTTTCAACCTGGCCCTAGAACCGCTTGTCCAATACTTGGTCCAATCGGATATTTTTCCGGGGATCCAGATTGGACGGAGAGAACTGAAGCTTGTATGCTTCGCTGACGACATACTGCTCTTTATAAACTCTCCGGATCTGCATCTCCGAAAGATCCTAGATACGCTAGAGTATTTTGGAGCGACTACTGGCTATAAAATAAACGTAAGCAAGAGCCAATTACTTTATCTGTCCAACAAAGGACATCAACCCCCATCCCAACAGGAGCTATGTGGAGTAGATGTAGTACCACACTACTTAACTTATCTAGGTATTAAAATTGGCAGACACCCGTCCTCCTTATACAAACTAAATTTTGACCCCTTGATCAGGAAAATAGAGACGGAGTTGGATAAGTGGTCTAAATTACCCCTGTCACTTTTTGGCAGGGCTCACCTTCTGAAGATGGTGAGCTTTGCAAGATTACTTTACCCCATCCAGACCATACCTCTTCTGATAACGCATGTTGACAATAATAGGCTTCAGAGGGCATTTGTACGTTTTCTATGGCAAGGAAAGAGACCTTGAATCGCTTATGATAAACTTTGCCTCACAAAATGGGAGGGAGGACTTCAATTGCCGTCTATTAGACGGTATAACTTAGCCTCTTTGTTCAGACATGCTAGGGATTGGCTGAGAGGAACGTCGCATTTCTCTAATACTCCCCTAGAAAAAGAGTTAGCAGCCCCCTGGGACTTAGTGGCGCTTATGCATACTAGGGTGAAAGATCTCCCTACGCCACTTAAACAGTACATTGTTTTAAAAGATACCTTAGCTGCTTGGAGAAATTTACGGAAAATGTATAAACTACCCATGTACATCACCCCTTATATGCCACTGTGGACCCTTCCAGCCTTTCCAGAAGGCGGACGCTCAAGCTTGTTCCAGCTATGGAAGGGCAAGGGGATAACCACGGTCAAACACTTGATGAATGATGAGGGTACTGAACTCCTCAGGTGGCCTGATATCCAGTCCAAATACCAGATTCCTGCCTCCCATTTCTTATCATATAAACAGTTACACTCTTATTGTGTGGCTCAATCTGCAAAATTGGGGGAGCCAGACAGGCTGTGCTGGTTTGAGGCTTTGATAAACACTCAGGATTTTTCATTGTCCGGCCTCTATAGGAAAGTGCAAAACATCTTATCTACCCCTTTGGGAGACACGGTTTTTAAGAGATGGGAGGAGGAATTGGAAGAGGAATCGGTGACAATTAAACTGAGAGAAGGAATGGAAAGGGTGCGTCAGGCGATAGCCAGCGAAACATGGAGGGAAATGCATTATAGGATTCTGCATAAGGCCACATATGCATTTGATCTATCTTATAGGGATGCCCCGGCACACTACTTGAGATGGTGCCCTAAATGCTTACAGCAAAAGGCTAATCTGCTGCATGGTCTATGGAACTGCCCTAGTTTGTCTCCACTATGGAATGATACTATTGACTATATTCAACAAGTGTGGGAGATAAAACCCCAATCAACACCTATACAATGTATTTTTCATTATATTCCGTTAGGGGTAAAGGGAGAAATATCGCATTCTACTAAAATTAAAGGAATACACTTGTTCCTCTTGGCAGTGAAAAAGACCATACTTAGACACTGGATATATCCCACAGTCCCCACACTGCAGGAAGCGGTGGGGACAATGAAATATATTATGTACCTAGATAGGTTAGAGGTAGAAAAGAACAAAGAACACTCAGCAAAACATTTCTTTGACAAATGGAAAAAGTTTATTGCACACTCACTTACTCCCACAGAAAAAAAAGAGGTGATGATGCCTTTTATAGAAACTAAGTGGTATATGGAGGAGAAAATGAAGGGGACACTGGGAAACTTAGAAGTACTTTAACATGTAAAATTGGAAGGGCACAAGGGAATGAATAGCAGAGTACTGTAAACTATGACAACTGTAGGCGAGGTTTATGTATTCGAAGATATGTAAAATTTCTGATATCATGATATAATTGGTTGGAGAATGTTGGGGGAGGGAAGGGGTGGTTTAGGGGTTACACTTGGGGAAAAAAAAAGGGGAAAAATGAATTCGGAAGTATAATCGGCGCACCAAGCTGGCTACATTCATCTATGACATTGAATGAAGTTAATACCTTTTGTTATGTGCCCTAGTAACATATCTGTCATTGTTATAAATGTGTGCATGGAAATATTGTAAATGCAATGTACAATGTATCCTGTGTAATCTTCCGAAATAAAAATTGTTTTTAAAAAAAAAAAAAAAAAAAATAATAGACATAGCAATAATGAATCCAAGGAGTATTATTCCCTCCCAATAAATAAAAACCGATGGGAATTTTTGCTACTTCTCAGAAATACTCTAAGGCTACTTTCACACCAGTGTTTTTGCTGGATCCGTCATGGATCAGCAAAAACGCTTCCTTCATGATAATACAACTGTCTGCATCTGTTATGAATAGATCCGGTTGTATTATCTTTAACCACCTCAGCCCCCCTATCTTAAACCCCCTTAATGACCAGGCCACTTTTTACAATTCTGCACTACACTACTTTCACCGTTTATTGCTCCGTCATACAACTTACCACCCAAATGAATTTTACCTCCTTTTCTTCTCAATAATAGAGCTTTCATTTGGTGGTATTTCATTTCTGCTGACATTTTAACTTTTTTGCTATTAGTGAAAAATGACCGAAATTTTTTGCAAAAAAATTACATTTTTCACTTTCTGTTGTAAATTTAAAAAAAAAATACATTTCTATATAAATTTTTCTCTAAATTTATTGTTCTACATGTCTTTGATAAAAAAAAAATTGCAATAAGTGTAAATTTATTGGTTTGGGCAATTGCGGACAAGAAAAGGCATTTTCTATATAGTTCTGGCAATGTCTGGATCTGCAAAATGCGGAAAGCATACTGCCGGTGTCCGTGTTTTGCGGATCCGCGGATCCGAAAAACACATATGGACATGTGAATGGAGCCTTACAGGGGGGTGATCAGTGACAGGGGGGTGATCAGGGAGTCTATAGGGGGTGATCAAGGGTTAACAAGGGGTTAATAAGTGACCGGGGGGGGGGGGGGTGTAGTGTGGTGCTTGGTGCTACTTTACATAGCTACCTGGTCTTCTGGTGGTCGATCCCAGTAAATGTTAACAAAACAGCGTCTAATATACCTCTTTGATGTCTTTTATTTTACATCTACAGCCTGCCAGCGATTGATCATCGCTGGCAGGCTGCAGTATAACTGCCAAGCTGCGAGCTGCTGTGAACGCGTGCGCACGTCAAGGAGGAACAAGCCTGCCGCCGTTTGGATGCAGCCCTGCGTTAGGCGGTCGGCAGGTGGTTAAAATAGAAATGACAGATCCGTCATGAACACCATTGAAAGTCAATGGGGGACGGATACGTTCTCCATTGTGTCAGAGAAAACGGATCCGTCCGCATTGACTTACATTGTGAATCATGGCGGATCGGTCTTGCTCCGCATCCCAAGATGCACTCAGAAAAGCTGCTTGCTGCACTATTGTGTGTGTCATGGGAACGCAACCAAACGGAACGGAATGCATTCTGGTGCATTCCATCCGTTCCGTTTTGTCCCCATGTGAATTGAAGGGGTTTTCTGTGTTCGGTCAATGGATGGCCTATCCTCAGGATTGGCCATTAATATCAGATTGGTGTTGCCTGATCCCTGGCACCTCTGCTAATCAGCTGATGCTCGTGCAAACGCTGCATGCCGTCTACTTAGTAGTGGGGGGGGGGGGATATTGCAGTTTTGTCCCAGAACAGGATGAAGCTGCAGTCACCTTCCACGTCAGTACTCAGTAGAAGACAAGGTAAAAAAGTTGAAAACCTCAGGGCTCATTTGAATTGGATAGGGTTGCAATACTGAAAATAATGCCCCAAAATTAGAGTATTATGTTGTGCCAAGTGATGTAAACACTGAAGAGGCTACAGCAACCGTAGCCGATTGGTGGGGGTGTCGAGAGTTGGTCAAGATATGATCCTTCCAAAAAAGAGAGCATCCGCTACTCCTAGGGGAGATGTAATAAAGGGGTAGGTCAGGATTAGATATACTTTGCTGCCTCTTCCAGAAACAGTGCCACATCAATCTGTGGCTTTTTTCTGGTGTTGCAGTTCTGCACCAGTGAATCAAATGGGGCTGAGCTGCAATACCGCATAGCTGTGGAGAGGTGAAGTGTTGTTTTTGGAAAAAAAGTTTAATTATCAACTTTACCTAATAAGGCCGCGCCAAGGTCAGCATTATCGGGCCTGAGAGTGAACTACCATGATAAATATTGTTATAAAGTACATGTGATGATATGTGAAAGGTACCTCTTAGGGCTCTTTCACACTGGCGTTTGTCCTTTCCGTCCTAGAGTTCCGTCGTCGGGGCTCTAGGACGGAAAGATACTGATCAGGATTTATCCTAATGCATTCTGAATGGAAAGAAATCCGTTCAGGATGCATCAGGATGTTTTCCGTTCAGTATGTGAATGTTTTTTGGACGTTGACAAAACCGTAGCATGCTGCGGATTTGTCTGTGTCCAAAAATCCGGAAGACATGCCGTAACGCCGGATCCGGAATTAATGTCCATTGAAGTGCATTAATCCGGATCCGGCATTAAGCTAAACGTCTTTTCGGCGCATCGCCGGACCCGATGTTTAGCTTTTATGAATGGTTACCATTACAGCCAGGACGCTAAAGTCCCGACTGCCATGGTAAAGTGTAGTGGGGAGGCAGGTGAGAAGTCTACTTACCGTCCGTGCGGCTCCCGAGTCCCGGGGAGATCCAGAATGACGTCAGAGCGCCCCATGAGCATGGATCACATCGCTCTGACGTCATTGTGGAGCGCCCTGTGAGCCGCACGGAATGTAAGTATACTGCTCCCCCGCTCCCCACTACTACTATGGCAACCAGGACTTTAGTAGCGTCTTGGCTGCCATAGTAACTTCAAAGCATTTTGAAGACTGATCAGTCTTCAAATGCTTTCAGTTGTCTTGCGCTGTGATGGATCCGGCTGGCATTTTCGGCGACGGAAGTGCACACCCGATCCTCACAATGCAAGTGGGAAAGAGGCCTTATCTTTAGTGTTCTGAAATTGGAGGCTATCAAGCTTGCAAAATTCCATAGGATAGGGCAAGCCTGGAAGGAATTATACTGGAATAATTTTAAACAATGTAGCTTCTTCCCATTAATGGGGTTGGATATGGTTCCCCAAATACAGTGCCACTCTTGTCCTTGGGCTGTGTCTGGTATTTTACTTTCAAACCCTTCACTTTTCTGCAAAATAGAATTAAAGGGTTTGGATAAGATTAATGTTTGAAACTATAAGGACTTAAAGACAATATCTTCTCAGTACAGGCAAACAGATGGTCATTGGTCAAGGTTTAAAGGGTTTGTTCCATAAAATATATTCTAGATTTTTAAAACCAGCACATGGATCTGAATATTTTTGTAATTGCATTTAAGTATAAATTTAGTATGGTCACTGAGTTATTCAATAAAATGTATCTGTATAGCTCCACCTTCTGTTTGTCGTTTGCCTTATTTCTTGTCCACCTCACTGAGGTGGTCACACACGCTCAGTTTGAATGTTCAATTGCCACCAACCATAACTTCTTTCAGAAGCTGGGTCTGCTACAGGGAAAAAGCTACAGGAGAAAGGACACACCCCCTAGTTGACATCCTGAAGAGAATCTAGCAGAACTACTGGAAAAACTAATGGGGAGATCTCTGGATCCATGTGAGGTACAGTGCTGGTTCTAGCTTTGTTAAAAAGGTATTGTCATGTTCTATATAATGTCTGATTTTCATTTTTTACATCAATCATGGCATGATCCCTTTAAGGGGTTGTCAGGGAATAGGAAATTTCTCTGTTGAATCACTTTTATTGCAGCGCTTCCCTTCCCTTTCTTTTTTTTACAAGACTTCAGCACTGATGTCATATCAACATGCGACTGCTGCAGCCAATCACTACAGTGTCCCAATGAGGTCAGTAATTGGTGGCAGTGGTCATGCGATGTCAGCGCTGCAGCCTTGTAAACAAAGACTGTCAGGGAGGGGCAGAACAGCACTGCTGGAGCGGTGGGGCTTTTCTATAGGTAAGTAAAGCTCATTTTGCTATTTTATGCCATTACCTGGGGTGTTATTGGATAATGGAATTGCTTATGTCAAAATATGACCCATCTTATACATGTTCCCTGATAGAGGCTCCACTAATGATAACCTGCAGGACCTATTGGAAAAAAATGTCCATGGCCAGCCTAAAGTGAATGTTCATTTTTGACACTATGTAGTGTTCGGGTCCAACGTTCTGTGCTAATGAATTCCCTTATATAAGTCAGTATTGGACACAGCACTGTTTTTCTGATACACAGATTAAATACTCTATACTCTATAATACTCATTAATAAATAACAAAATTTTGATTGCCTCAAACCACCACTAGGAGGAGACTAACACTAACTCAATGCATTAACAGTATACTGTATGCTCCCCCTAGTGGTCAGTGTCAGATTGGGCCACCCCTACGGCCCTCCAATGGAATTAGTTCTGGTATTCTAACCCACAGCTACACTGTAATATAAATATTCTCTTTCAGGCCTTGTGTCAGGCTGCAATTTAGCACTGAAAACAGACTAAGAATGTACTAAGAATGCCATACACTGGATTGGGTTCTCCCACTAGAAGTTCTGGTCTCACTTGCTGCACTTGCTGGTCTGAGCAAAAATAGCCATACAGACTGTGACTCCAAAGAATAAGTGGATATTGCTGCAATTCTGTACAAATGAATAATGGATTAACACTACAATAAAGACTACAGCGCACTGCATATACAGCAAGCAAATAATACTGATGTAAACATAAATAATTCTGCCATTATGCCATGTACAGTATATAAAAATAACATTGCTATATACTGTACTCAATAATAAGCTGTCACTATACTCACAAGTAACGCTGCTATAGAATGTACATGTAAATAATACTGCAATATAATGTACGTGTAAATAATACTGCTATATAATGTACATGTAAATAATATTGCTATATAGTGTACATGTAAATAATACTGCAATATAATGTATGTGTAAATAATACTGCTATATAATGTACATGCAAATAATATTGCTATATAGTGTACTTGTAAATAATACTGCAATATAATGTACGTGTAAATAATACTGCTATATAATGTACATGTAAATAATATTGCTATATAGTGTACTTGTAAATAAAACTGCTATATAATGTACATGTAAGTTATGCTGCCAAGTAATATACATGCAAATAATATTGTCATATAGTGTACATATTCATAGTACTGCAATATAGTGTACATCACAACAATATTGCTGCGTAATGTACATATAAATAATACTGCTATATAGTCTACAAGTAAATAGTACTGCTATGTAGTGTCATATAAATAGTACTGCTATATATGGTGCACATGTAAATAATTCTGCTGTATAGTGCACATGTAAATTACTGTTATATAGTGTGCATATAAATAGTACTGCAATATAGTGTACGTGACAATAAGTGGTGTATAATGTGCATATAAATAGTACTGCTATATCGTGTGCATATAAATAGTACTGCTACATATGGTGAACATGTAAATAATACTGCTATATAGTGTACATGTAAAAATACTGTTATATAGTGCGCATATAAATAGTACCGCAATAAAGTGTGCATGTGAATAGTACTGCAATATATTGTACATGTAAACTATATAGAACACACAATAAATATTTAATTCCTCACCCTCACCAGACCGCCATTGCCGCTCCAAGGCTTTCCCCGTCCATGATGCTCTTCACCTCCTGATCCTGGCTCGACGTACAGAAAACACCAGCCAAGGCCCGGCCAACCAATCACTGCCTGAAATGGGTCATCACCACAGCCTGTGATTGGCCGAGCCGACCTTTTCTGGTGCTCTCCATGTGTCGAGCAGAGATCAGGAAGTGAAGAACAGAGGGGAATCGGCGAGGATGAGTAAGGCTTATTACTTATTAACCCCTTGTGTGTTTTTATTTTTTTATTATGTAATCCCCCCCCCCCCCAAACCCTTTAAACATGCACTGCCCTATACTATCTACTCAAAACGGATTATCATCATGTTAATGAGCTTACAGCTAATTTGCACGGACTAAACAACGCTCCAGTGGGAAATAAACTGGGGGGGGGGGCAGAATTTTTTTTTTAAAGAACTTTTTTCTAAAGTCCTATTGTTGGTGTAGAGTTCTAATAAGCACCCACTAATTTTGACAAGAACCGTTAGGGACCATTTAAAAAATCATTGTGACTATTTTAAGAAAGTTTTTTTTCTTTCTTTCTGTTCAAGGAACAAAGATTTTCCTTTGAAGGCAGAAGGGGGGAAAAAAAGTCTTGCAGCAATAAAAGAGATGCAGATGTTTTTGTACTTTTTGGAGAAGGGGACGGTCAATCCAAACTTGAAAGAAAGTCTCAGCTTTCTGCGTGTGGCAAAATAAATACAACTTGCAACAATAAACATTATCTTGATTTCCATCAATTACTCGTATAATAACACTCATCAGACTAATTGAATGCAGAGGAATATATTAAAAACCTGAGCGAGAGTCTTCTGGAACTGAATGCTGTACAGATGGCCCGCAGTGTATCTGAGTGGAGGCATAACCGATTATTGATGCTCTTCCAAGTATTATTACAGACATAAGACGGCAGATACCGAGTTGCGAGCTCCGAGCAACTGTTGTTACTGAGCCACCCCACTTGGCATTCTTTATACTCATCAGATGCGCTCTCGGAGCAGAGGGTGAGACAATGGCTGCTTTGCAGAAAGACGGAAAGACTTGGAACACCAAGTAGATTTAAGGCTGGACTAAACTTATTGTGCATCAGCCATGTCCATTACTCATCCCCTGGCAAGAAGCTCTCTTCCTTTTGTCTGGGGAAGACGGTAAACTTTCAATGCCATCTGAAGACAGAAGGCCTTTCACGCAGTGCGAAAACCCTGCCACAATGATCATGTGAAAATATTGTAAACAGTCTCCCAGCCCCCATTCAGCTGTCTAAAAGGCAGATCTGGAAAACATTAGAGAGGAACAATCAAAAAGCGACGGGTTTCTACACAGGCTTTATTTATAATTTATATTTCAGCTGAATGGGCCGGGGGATACAGCTACTGTGAAAAGTACCGGGCAAGGAATTTTTATTTTTTTTTACAGTTTTTACAGGTCAATGGATTTCCATATCCTTAAGATCTTGTTCATAGAGGGGGGGGGGGGGGCATTTACTTTTAACAAAACAGTTCTACAATATGTTCCTGTTTCCATTCAAAAATCACATGAACGCTGTGTACAAATCCCACCTGTGTTTGTCGATATTCTGTTTCATTTAAAAATGATGGGGTAAACGATATACATATTGATAAGGGCATAGATACCTGTGATGAGAACATAGTCCTACCACTTTACAAATTACTAGTCAGACCACACATGGAGGACTGTGTACAGTTCTGGTCTCCTGTGAACAAGGCAGACATAGCAGAGCAGTGTGATATAAATATATCAGGGGTCAGTACAGAGATCTCTCCCATCATCTATTTATCCCCAGGACTGTGGCGAGGCGACATCCTCTGCGTCTGGAGGAAAGAAGGTTTGTACACAAACATAGAAAAGGATTCTTCACTGTAAGAGCAGTGAGACTATGGAACTCTCTGCCTGAGGAGGTGATGGTGAGTTCACTAAAAGAGTTCAGGAGGGGCCTGGATGTATTTCTGGAGGGTAATAATATTACAGGTTATAGCTACTAGAGAGGGGTCGTTGATCCAGGGAGTTATTCTGATTGAGTCAGGAAGGAATTTTTTTCTCCTAAAGTGAGAAAAGTTTTTTTTTTGCCTTCCTCTGGATCAACCTGGAGGAAAACCGGCCGAACTGGATGGACAGATGTCTTTTTTCATCCTTATAAACTAAGTTACAAAAAACGCATAATAGAGTATTCTGACGAAAAAATGTAGTGAAACTGGTGTAAATGGGTTCTCAGGAATAAAAAATTGTATAGGTCATCCATATATGAACCGTGGGGGTCGGGCTTTCCGATCAGCTGTCCGGCATCTGTAGGACTTATTTATACAACAGTGAAAAACAGCTCTTTTCAGAGCAATGACAGTCCATGGGTGTATTCACACATCGATTTTTATTTGACCATGAATACCGGCTGTCAAAAAATAGGACATGTCCTATTTCGTCCATTTTCTCGACATACAATTCAAGGGGGTTGTTTCAATGGCTGTATTTCAGAAAGGCATCTATAAAAAAACGGGCATGAAAAATGGACCGTTTTACCCTTTTTAATGGACATTGCATCACTGTCATGTGAATATAGCCTTATCCTATAGGGATAAGGCATATCAGTAGTAATAAGTCAGAGACACTGGACGTTTCTCTAGTCAAACGTCTGGATTTCTCAATTAGAATGGCTAGTATAAGAATTCTCTAGCATTACATACTGGTGACTCATGCTTCAGTCATGGAGGTAAGGTGTTAATGGCATTTGCATGACTGAAGTTATTCAGTGTGATTAAACTACCTCAGGTGAGGTGTTAGAGTCGCGGTGTATGTGGCAGACAATGTGACCAAAGTGGTCTCTTCAAACAGCTGATCAGCAGAAGCGAGCCCCCACTGATCAGATAGTGGTGATCATATCAATATTTAAGTCTCAGAAAAGCAAAGGGGTTGCTCAGCCTAGATGGCCAACAAAAATGAAAAAACCATTATCTGTCATGAACATGTTGGCACAATATAAATGGAGACTACAATGTATTATTATTATTATTAGAATTATTAGAATTATTACCTGTCTACAGTCTCACCTTTTCGGCAGCTGCCAGAAATGGAGCTGCAGTGCAGGAACGCAGACAGATGACTGTGTTTTTTTTTTATTAGGCACAGGTTACCAAGTTTATTTTGTTTGACTCCTAGACTCACTGCACTGGTGACCCACAGAGCACATCTAGTCTGGTGTTAACTGTTAACCCATTGACTCAGGAGCTGTAACTGGACCTCCATTTACATTTGGAAGACTGCTGTGCATAGAGTAGTCTGAGAGGCTTGCAGCCATCTTAGAAGAAAGCAGAAGGAACAGGAAATTGGCAGATTTGTGGCACAATAGGGGAGATTTATCATCTCCCTTGCACTTGATAAGTAGATTTAAAAATTCGCAGGAACTTTTTAAAAAATTGTTACATCTATCAGTGTTACACCACCCTCGCCACTTTCCCTAAAGCGGTCATGGCAAGGGTGGGGAAGGGGGCATGGCCAGCCACCCCGACAAAGTTTTTTTGTGCAAATGAAGCCAGAAATCTACGGCAGCTCTGAGTATATTGTAGATTTCTGTTTAGGTGCATGAACTGCTGGATGATGCACCTAATTTATGATGAGGCCTGCACCTCGTGCAGGGGATATCAAGACCGACGCAGAAAGGGCTGGTCTTGATAAATTTCCCCCAAATAACTTAAATGGAGACTGTCAAGTCTGTTTATCATACATTCCACAACTTACCGGTATGTACAAATGGTAAAAAAAACTCAACTTTCATCATGACACGTGTGAGTGTTTTACCACGACTACCATGTTCATGTGGCTGTTACAGGTAAAACATGCTAAAGATATGAGTTTCACCTGGAAAAAAACGTGTAGGCAATTACCTCATTGGAAGACCAAAGCAATTGTGGTAAAATGGTTGTTTTTCAATTACATTTTTATCGGGTTTCTTTTACTGTGACAAAAACTGAAATGTGTACTTTCACACTTGCGGCAGCAGGGCCGGGCAGGCTGTTCCAGTGGGGGAACAGCTTGCCGTATCCATGCTGCCGCTAGCCCACCGTGCTGCCGGGAGTCCGCTCCAGCCACATTCACTACAATGAGTTAAACAAGCCGAGAGGATGCTCAAAAGCGAAGTTGATTTCGCAATGCGATCATATACTCGCATTGCGAATTCAACTTAGAGCTGAGTTCCTAATGGCTGTATTGCTAGAATATAACGAAGATTGTGAATTCGTGATATTCATTATATTTTAGCAATACAACCATTAGGAACCCAGCTCTAAGTAAGTAATTCAGGCTATATTAATCGCATTGCGATTACAACTTAGTTAAATTTGTGAGATCGTGATTCTCACATCCAACAGTACATTTTAGCATGGAGGCGTTCCCATGCACACGGGAAGTCGGCAGAAGCGGCAACGGGCATTGACTGCAGCGGGCAGGGAGCCAGAAATCCTCCGGACAGGTAAGAACAGCTTTTGTGAAGTGCTGATATTCGCTAAAAAAATTCACTATTCGAATATTCGCTCTCAACACTACGCTTTAACATCTAGACAGCAATCATAATGTCAAAGTGACAGTAACATATGACAAAGGGTAAATGAATGAGAGACCATGGTAACAAACAGCCTGTTTAACCTATAAGTGACCACCAATATGACTTTTTACTGGGGTTACTAACAGGCTAGGCTGCTGCCTTTTTAAGACAGCCTAATCTAGGCACTGCAGGGGTCTCCCTTGCAATTGCAGCACAAAGAAGCAGGGCAGCTCTCACGTAAGAGTCAGGCTCCTGCTTTAATAGTCCAGACCAGCACAAGCACCATTTATCCCTTTAGATGCCACAGTCAATAGCAACCTAGGCATCTAAGTGGTTTAGAGAGAGGGAGCTCCCTCTGTCTGACATCCAATGAGACAGTGGGATGCTGATGTCTTAGCATGGAAGCCAGGTGTCTGATGAAGGCCTCAGGCTTGCCTCCAGTGTATGCCCATCCGGCTGCACCTCTCTAGCACAGCCTGTTGGTGCCTGTTAGTAAAGCACTGTACTGCACAAGTAGTGCAGTGTATTATAACAGTGATCAGAAGATCACATGTTAAAGTTTCCTTGTGGGACTGGTAAATGGTTAACAAAAAGTAAAAGTTTTATTAAAGAAAAAAAATTTCCAAGTTAAATAATGTTCCTTTTTCCATTAAAAATTATTTTTAATAGAAAAATTTACAAAAATAAACCCCCTTCCACATATTTGGTATCACCATGTCAGTAACTAACCATGCTACACAATTATTATGAAATTTATCCCACACAGTGTGCTCCGTAAAAAAATATTAGAAAACGTAAAAAAATGACATATATATATATATAAATACTACAGAGGACGGTATACTGTATATATATACAACAGAGGACAGTGTACTGTATATATACTACAGAGGACAGTATACTGTATGTATATAAATATATATATATATATATATATATATATATACTACAGAGGACAATATATTGTATATATATACTACAGAGGACAGTATACTATACATGTACTACAGAGGACAGTATACTGTATGTATACCGCAGAGGACAGTATACTGTATATATATACTACAGGGGACAGTATACTGTATATATACTACAGAGGACAGTATACTGTATATATACTACAGAGGACAGTATAGTGTGTGTATATATATATATATATATATATATATATATATGTACTACAGAGGACAGTATACTGTATATATACCACAGAGGACAGTATACTGTATATATACCACAGAGGACAGTATACTGTATATATATACTACAGAGGACAGTATACTGTATATATACTACAGAGGACAGTATACTGTATATATATTACAGAGGACAGTATAGTGTGTATAATATATATATATATATATATATATATTACAGAAGACAGTATACTGCTACAGATAGATTTGGATAGATTGGAGGCTTGGGCAGAGAAGTGGCAGATGAGGTTTAACACTGACAAATGTAAGGTTATGCACATGAGAAGGAATAATGCAAGTCACCCGTACATACTAAATGGTAAAACACTGGGTAACACTGACATGGAAAAGGACCTAGGAATTTTGGTGAACCGCAAACTAAGCTGTAGAAACCAGTGTCAGACAGCTACTGCCAAGGCCAATAAGATAATAAAGAAATACAGTGGAGAGACGGCTCAACCTAGATATAGAGGAAAAATATGGTGCTTAATATCGAAATGATGCAAGCTCCAATGCACCAGCTAAATGAAAATCAAAGTATTGGTAACAATATGGCACTCATAATCCGGTGTAAACAGAAAATGTAATAATCAATCAATAAAATTCAATAAAGTTCATAAATCACAATGATGAAAATAAAAATAAAGGTCCAGGGACTGCAATATTCATGCAACAATCAACTACATCCAATATGATTCCCAAAAACCGCATTCATTTGTTGCTGTTAGTGTCCATTTAATCCCCACTGGGCACTCCCATATGCTTGTGCTATGTGGATCACTCGATACATTGATACTTAATACTTAAAAAGGACCAGTTTATCTGTAGACATGAAGATCCTATAGGTCACTTTTCCTAAGGGGTTAATAACATGCTGTCAGGGCAGATATTATTTTTACATTTGAGACAAATTTAATGGATTTAAAATCGATTTGCCCATCTACAAGCAGATACGGGTCGTATATGAAAAATACCAGGGAGGTAGGAACCCACTTTTAGAGGAATTAAGCCTCATCTTCACTCGGCTGTTAACTGTTCCATGAACTGAAGGCGATTTTAATCCCATTTATGTGAGATAAATGCAGTGTCTGTGATGCACCAGAAAGCAACTTCACAGAAAACGGAATAATCTCCTGATCTCTGCTTATATATACGATGCAATTCATTTCCTAGAAACCGGCCTCTAAATGCAGCAGTTCTTTGCTTTATTGAAAGGGAGCACATTCTCACGATTATTCTGCTTTTCGTAATCCTTGCTCTTTTATTTCATTTCCATTCTCAGTATAAAATAATTTGTTTTTTTTCCCCATTTGACTGTACACTTGCATTCTATTATAAGCACTGATAGGGACCTCATTCCTTTTCTTTCATTTTTTAGTCATGGATTGCTATGTGGTGTTTCTTGCCTCTGTCAATGTAATGTTTGACCTTCTTGTACAGCAAACTGTAGATTACATTAGTGCTATATAGATAAAGGATTCCTTTTTGCTCTTTCTATTTGATGAGATCAGCATATAGAATGGGACTATCTGGAGTACTTAGGTACTTTATTTGCAGTTGTGCTTCTTTAGCAGGACAGCTACATTCAGATATGGCAGATCAGCATGCAGAAGATGTTCAAATCCAAGGCATACCCTACTGTATATGTTGCACATAACTGTCTGCATTAGGCCAGTCATACACAGGGGCAGATTAAGTGCATGATAGGCCCGGGGTTGTCTTCCCAACTTGGGCCCCTAGATCCATTTTAGTTTTTTTTGTATGAAGAGGCTGCAGTGCTTCGTGAGAGCCACAGTCTCTTCCTAGGCCATATAACATCTTCAGACAACAAAAAAAAAATACCCCAAATTACCCCAAAATGGGCCCTAAACTGGTCGCCAAATTTAAAATACATATAATTATAATAAAAAAGACATGGAGGTGAATACAACACCACATACCTCTTACATCCAGTGACATCTCCTGTCATGGAGACCTTCTCTTTCCTCTTCTTCTCCATTTGACCCAGACCGCCATGGCAAATTCTTTCAGCCTCATCTTGTCTCCACAGAGTTTGTTACACAGACACGTTAGATTTCTAAATTTTTCCATCAACCTCCCCATCCTGGTGTCCCGACAGTGTAATTCTGCTGCCACTCCCAATACTATGTCCGTTGTGCCCCCCAATGTCCCAGGTACTATACTGCTGAAAAAATAGTGACCCCAGTAGACATAATTGGGGTCATTTATCAAACTGGTGTAAAGTAGAACTGAATATCCAAAATAGCTGTCAAGAATGAATGGTGGAACCTGATTGGCTGCTATGGGCATCTAAGCCATTTCTAGTTTACATTAGTTTGATAAATTTCCCCAAATGTCCCTATAGTGTCCACAGCAGCTAATGCCCCCCAGTAATAACACCCTATATTGTGCTCCAGAATTGCCCCTACAGTGCTTCCCCAATAGCAACGCCCCCATATAGTAAATTCTCCCACACTGCCCCCACATAGTAATCACCCCATAGTAATTTGCCTCCCCACAGTCATTCCTCCACACTGCAATTTACCCCACACTGCCCCACATAGTAATTTCCTTCACACTGCAATTCACCCCACACTGACCCACATAGTAATTTCTTCCACATTGCAATTTACCCCACACTGACCCACATAGTAATTTCCTCCACAAAGTAATTTACCCCACACTGCCCCCACACAGTGATTTACCCCACACTGTCCCCACATAGTAATTTCCCCCACACTGCCCCATATAGTAATTTCCCCCACACTGCACCAACACAGTAGTTCCCCCCACACAGTAATTTCCCCCAAATAGTAATTTCCCCCACACTGCCCCCACATAGTCATTTCCACACACTTCCTCCACATAGCATTTTCCCCCAGACTGCCGACAGACAGTAGTTTCCCCCACACTGTCCCCACATAGTAATTTCCTTCACACAGCCCCCACACAGTAATTTCCCCAACACTGTCTCACATAGTAATTTCCCCCCACACTGCCTCCATATAGTAATTTCCTCCACAATGCCCCCACATAGGGATTTTCTCCATACTGCCCCATATAGTAATTTCCTTTACACTGCCCCAAATAGTAATTTCCTCCACACTGCCCCCACATAGTAATTTACCCCACAGTGTCCCACATAGTAATTTCCTCCACACTGCCCCCACATATTAATTTACCCCACAGTGTCCCACATAGTAATTTCCTCCACACTGCCCCTCATAGTAATTTCCCCCACACTGCCCCCACATAGTAATTTCCTCCACACTGCTCCATATAGAAATTTCCCCCACACTGCTTTGACATAGTAATTTCCTCCACACTGTTCCCACATAGTAATTTCCCACACACAGTAATTTCCCCCACGCTGCCCCGACATAGTAATTTCCCCCACACTGCCCTCACGTAGTAATTTCCCACACACAGTAATTTCCCCCACACTGCCCCCACACAATAATTTCCCCCGCACTGCAGTTTCCCCCACACAGTAGTTTTCCTCACACTGCCCCACATAGTAATTTGCCCCCACACTGCCCCATATAGTAATTTGCCCCCATATAGTAATCCCTCCCATTATAATTTGCCCCCACATAGTAATCCTTCCATAATAATTTCCCCCCACATAGTAATTTGCCCTAACATAGTAATTTCCCCCAATGTCTCTTAATATGTCCTTCTGTGTGTCCACACCTCACATGTCCCCAAAGTAGGCACATAAAATTAAAAAAAATGAAAAAAATTAAATGCTAAATACTCACTTTGCTCGCAGAGGAAGGCAGGATGAGGCAGGCACGCACACATCACAGTGCTGCGTCCCGGCACAAGCACACAATGACGTTATAGCGCCCGCCTGCGGTGGGATTTCACTACCGCATAGGCCTCAGGCCCACTAGGCCTGAAGCCTATGGCGGTAATCGGCGGTGGGGCAGGGAACTATGCGCTCCCATGCCCCGCCACAGTATGCGGGCGTTCGAACGTCCCTATTGTAATCCACCACTGGTCATACACATTAAATATATGTCAGATAAACTCACCGATTTTGGCAGCGTATCCCTACTCTCCCCATGACATCTGAGAGATAAGGATCGGGCCAAATGAATTTCAACTGCCTTTGGTTCTCCACAAGATAAGCCATCGCTAAACTCCCCCTCTTCCTAATGAAAACACGTTGTTACAAACCGTATGTGGATCTGCTGAGTCACTTGAACAAATGTGGCTTAAGGCTACTCCTAAGGATGTTATCTAAGTGCCCACCCTGTACAGCATCTGGACTTCACTTCAGGGGAACCACCAGGCTACTACCTCTTGGAGTGGTCTCTTTGCAATTGATGGCTGACCCAAGAGGGTTAAGAGACATCAGGGTGGAGAAATGAGGGCTCAGGTAAAACCACAGTCAGGGACAGGCTGAGGTCAGAGCAGTGTGCAGTATGTGCCATCTGATAAACAGTTCAAGGTCAGGGCAGACAGCTCAGGGCAGAACAAAGATCAGCCAGAGTTCAGGTAAGGCAGTGAAGAATCGAACTCCAGGAAATAGGCAGAAGTCAGTACATGGGCAGACAAATGTAGAACTGTACACCTTTGCAGGACTCTAACAAACTAGAAAGTATTGCTCAGGAACCTTGCCATAGTGGAAGGCACCTTAAGTACCACAGAATAGGGTGCATGTGCGCTAGCCCTTTAGGAGCAAGAGGGTGTGTACGCTTTACGGCAGAAAGGGATGCCTATCCGTCAAGAAGCAGGCTGCAGCCTGCATGGAGGGACAGAGCTAGTCCAGCAGCCGGGCCTGCTGAGAATGAGGAGAAAAAGGCCAGTGGGCCCAAGCCACCGGAACCCAGAGACGCCACAGCAAGTGAGCAGAGCGGTGACAGCCAAGGGCTCCCACTATAACACACATACTTGATCGGACAAACAGGCATGTGTATGAGGGAATCAGATGCGATAACCTATAGCTATTTTTTGTCTGTGGCTGACCTTCAAAGGAATCGCGTCGGGAGGAAGGTAAACTACAGCCTGCCAGTGCTGATCATGCGCTGGCAGGCTGTAGTAGTTAAAAAAAAAATCGCATATCAGACGCTTTTTTGTTAACAGCGTCTGATATGCCTGCTGCCTGCTCCTCTGGTGGTCCCTTTTGCTTGGGACCACCAGAGGAAACATATGAAAGTGCACCAATCACCATGCAGACCCCCCCCATCCACCCCCCGTCACTGATTAACCCCTGATTAACCGCCGATTAACCCCTGATCACCCCATGTCACCCCCTGATCACACCCTGTCACCCCCTGTCACTAATCACCCCCTGTAAGGCTCATTCAGATGTCCATATGTGTTTTGCGGATCCACGGATCCGCAAAACACGGACACCGGCAATGTGCTTTCCGCATTTTGCGGATCCGCACATTGCCAGAACTATATAGAAAATGCCTTTTCTTGTCCGCAACACCGCAACACCCCAAGGTATTCTGTGAGGGGTATGGTGAGTTCATGTAAAATTTTATTTTTTGTCACAAGTTAGTGGAATATGAGACTTTGTAAGAAAAACTAACTTGTGCCAAAAAAAAAATCTTCTATGAACTCGCCATATCCCTCACGGACTACCTTGGGGTGTCTTCTTTCTAAAATGGGGTCACATGTGGGGTATTTATACTGCCCTGGCATTTTAGGGGCCCCTAACGCGTGAGAAGAAGTCTGGAATCCAAATGCTTAAAAATGCCCTGTGAAATCCTAAAGGTACTCATTGGAATTTGGGCCCCTTTGCGCACCCAGGCTGCAAAAAGGTGTCACACATGTGGTATCGCCGTACTCAGGAGAAGTAGGGCAATGTGTTTTGGGGTGTATTTTTACATATACCTATGCTGGGTGAGAGAAATATCTCTGTAAATTACAACTTTTTAAAACTGCCCTACTTCTTCTGAGTACGGTGATACCACATGTGCCACTTTTTTGCAGCCTAGGTGCGTAAAGGGGAGTAAAGTCCAACGAGTACCTTTAGGTTTTACAGGGTTGCTCACAATTTAGCCCCGCCCAATATGCCAGAACAGTAAACACACCCTACAAATGACCCCATTTCAGAAAGTAGACACCCCAAGGTATTCACTGAGGGGCATAGTGAGTCCGTGAGAGATTTTTATTTTTTTGTCAGAAGTTAGCAGAAATGAAAACTTTATTATTTATTTTTTTTCCTCAGAAAGTGTCATTTTCCGCTAACTTGTGAAAAAAAATAAATGATACATGAACTCACCATGCCCCTCCGCGAATACTTTGGGGTGTCTTCTTTCTAAAATGGTGTGATTTGGGGGATATTTATACTATCCTGGCATTCTAGCACCTGAAGAAACATGACAGGTGCTCAGAAAGTCAGAGCTGCGTCAAAATGCCGAAATTCACTTTTTTGCACTATAGTTTTTAAACGCTATAACTTTTACCCAAACCAAAAAATATACACTTATTGCATTTTTTTTTATCAAAGACATGTAGAACAATAAATTTAGAGAAAAATTTATATAGAAATGTAGTTTAAAAAAATAAAAATTACAACAGAAAGTGAAAAATGTCATTTTTTTGCAAAAATTTCGGTCATTTTTGATTAATTTAAAAAAAAGTTAAAATGTCAGCAGCAATGAAATACCACCAAATGAAAGCTCTATTAGTGAGAAGAAAAGGAGGTAAAATTGATTTGGGTGGTGTGGTAAGGTGCAGGGTGCCGTCGTGGATGGCAGGTATGTGTCACCGAGGTTCATAGCCTCGGTGAGGTAAGAGCCCGTTTTTGTTGATGTCAGCAGCAGCTAGTGCTACTGACAGAGTTTAAATAGCATGGCTGCAAAGCCGATCCGGGCCGGCTCTTACCGGGAGCAGCTAAAGTGTAGGGTGGGTGGCTGCTCCCCACGACCCAGTCCTGGTTTTGGGCTGGGTTTAAAAGCTCAGCCAGCTCAGCAGCTGGAGGCTGTGATTATCCTGGAGCTGCTAACAGGGCTGAGGAGTTCTCTGTCCTGGAGGAAAGAGCTCAGCAAGGAGGTGTTTTGTTCCTGGCTACCTGAAGCTGGATTCTCCTGCGGCTGGGCCGACAGCGTGGTGCGAACCTGCACCTACACCTCCCAGGTGACTGAACCTGTGTTGGCCTGTTTTTGTTTTGCCACGTTATTTCCGTTGTGTGTGAACTGTCACCAAAGAGACTGTTTTTCATTTATGGTGTGCAAGTGTGAATAAAACACTGTTTGTTGCACAATCTGGACTACTTGTTTTGCCTCTAAACTGCACCCGCACCGCTGTCTACCAGAGCGACTCCCCACAGTGGTAAGTTGTATGACGGAGCAATAAATGGTGAAAGTAGTGTAGTGCAGAATTGTAAAAAGTGGTCTGGTCATTAAGGGTGTTTAAGCTAGGGGGGCTGAAGTGGTTAATACCACATTGTTAACCCCTTTTATGCCACATGATTAAGAATACATATAAAGAGTATTTAACATATTATACGGTAGTTTGGAAATATAAGTCTTTATATGCTGTAAGGACATTGAAATATCAACCGTTCATTTCCTACATGCAAAAGTAGCTTTAGTTGCAGGTAGCAAAAAGTTGTCCAAAAGGCCTATGAGAGACTTATTTCGTACATTTTCATTCTGCCACTTAAATAGAATGTGTCACCTGTCATTTTATTTTTGCCAATTAAATCCAGATAGTGACACACTCTTTTTTTAAAATCTGTATCTATTTTCTGATTGTATATACTGTATATACATGACAATGGGGGTTGCCATCTTGCCTCATCCACATGGGCCATAGATCCAATAGTCTGGTGGGAACTCAATGACTTTAATGAAAGAGTTTTCTAGACATGCTATGATGCTATGTGATCTGTGCAGTGGTGATTGTACAAGGAGGGGGGGAGTAAATAAGCTGTGGCATTGTTGCAGACATGCGTACGGACAATGGTTGTGTGCCAAGTAACCTGTCTGATGTTTGCCTGAACTCTAAAGGCATTATTCTGGCACCTCACCAATATTCACCCTTTAACCCCTACAGGGATGTGGACTTCGCTACAGGTTAGCCGCTAGACCTCTACCTTCTAGAATGGTCCCAGTGTACTCGGCATCTGATCTACTGAGGTCAGAGACACTGGTGAAAACACAAGAGACACAGGCATGGCACAATTCAGAACCAGGGAGAATACAGGCAAATCCAAGACAAACACGGATTACAGGCATGGCACAAAATAGAGAGCACTGGCAGGCAAAAAGATCAGAAACCCATGCAGATGGGCTACAAGAGCCAAAAAAGACAGACTTTGAAAATTTGGACACATGGATTTCGGGAACAGACTTCAGGAACCCAGACATACCTAGCAAATACTGTATTGCAGTGGTCAAGATAACTCAGTGAAAGGAAGTACAAGAGGTACACACTGTTGCTACAGGACACTGATCAGACACAGCGATTACAGGAATATGGACTGAAGACAAACCACACAGATAGACAGAAAAGCTCCATACAGACTCTAGCAGAGCACTTACAATCCATAACAAGGTCAGGCAAACAGAGTAAATAGAATGTATAGAACAGACACAGGGCACAGACAGACACCAAATGGACCAAAGCAAGATATGTTGCAGAACATGAAAGAAAGACACTGTTGCACAACAAGGGTGGGTCACAGCACTCAAGAGACCAAACTGACACAGAACTCAGGAATAGTGTTGATCACGAATTTTCGAATTGCGAATTTTAATCGCGAATATCAGCACTTCGAGAATTCGCGAATATTTAGAATATCGCAAAATATATTCGCAATCGCGAATATTCGCTTTATGCGAATTTTTTATATGCAAATTTTCGCATGCTAGAAAATAATGGCATTATTTTCTTGTTTGCGAAAATTCGCATAAAAAATTCGCATAAATTAGCGTAAAAATTCGCATAAATTAACATAAAAATTCGCATAAGCTGGTATTTAAAAGGTATCTTAAATGCCAGTTTATGCGAATTTTTATGTTAATTTATGCGAATTTTTTATGCGAATTTTCGCAAACAAGAAAATAATGGCTGGAGATTACGAATTTGCGAATTTTCAAATATATGGCGAATATTCGCCCAAATATTCGCGAAATATCGCGAATTCGAATATTGCCCCTGCCGCTCATCACTACTCAGGAACATGTATAGCAGATTAAACAACACACACGCACAGCAAGGGTGATGATTAATGCTGACAATACAGAACTGAGGAGGAAGAGTACAAGAATACAAATACATTGGCACAATACGCGCCATAAGGAACTGACTCCAGGACAGACAGAGCAGTGGAAACATATGAAGACAATGCCCCAAATTCAACCCACAAGCAGCAGGCGCTGGTGTGCACTGTACAGTAGCAAAAGTGAAATGCCATTTTAACAGGTATCACCTATTAGGAATGGTGGATCCTGTGTTATCTATAAATATATGTATGGGTTATTGTAATCCTGCCTGTGATGATACTGAGATGACTGCTAAGAAGTTATCTCTGCAGAACAGGAATTATCGACATATTATTAGGATCAGTATCCAGTGTGAAAACTGAAAGATTTTAGGACATAGAAAATTAAATGAAAATTACCCAACACAAGCATTAAAACTTGATTTAAACAATAGGGGGCTCATTTATGAACAGAGATTCACCATTTTGCATTTGCAGACATTGCAGACATTTGTAGACATATCCGAAAAGGGGCATGATAAGGGGGGGCGGGCTGGCAGGCACGTTTCATTCATCATTTTCTTTGCCAGTTTTTGACATAGAAAATGGCTTTAATCTACACCAGCAAGGGAGCTTGTGTAGAGTTAAGTTTCTCGCACGGCCTTCCGGAGAAAGCTCCAAAGTTATGTAGAGGCCTGCTTCTCCACATAACTTTGGTACTTCCTTCAGCAGAGCAGAGGAACCTAAAACCAGTGTGTAAATCGAGGGTCTTAATAAATGAGCCTCTAGTTCTTTTCCTTATGACACTGTTAGGGTTGGAGGCTTGTGCTTGAATGAACAGAACTATCGATATTTCAGTGTTGTAGCCTCAGAAGTCTTGTACTTGAACTATAGTATCTGTACATGCCTGTTGTTTCTAATAGAAGATCCTGCTGCAGTGAAAATAATGATCTGATTGGAATGTTCTCTTTATCTGAGCTTATTAATTAGCTCTACCAATTACCCAGAAGTAGAATGGCTGCTCTGTTACAGTTCTGGCTGGTGTATCTGCCATATAATGATCTTCTTGTTCTCATGACGAGATATAGCATGCCAATGGCAAACATAGATCAGTCCAGCAGGAATTCACTACCAGAGTCCACAAGATAATTGATAGAAAGCCCAGAGTCTAGACTATTGCCATCATAGCTAATTAAAATTGATTGGGTTGGTTACAGAAAGGAAAGTTAAAAGGGAAGTTTAAACGGTCAACCTATTTCGGATAGGTTTTGTTAGTTATGGGTTTGGCCCACAAGAATCTACATAAACTAATGAAATGCTCACCATTTCTTAAAACATTCTAATATGTTCAGTTTACCATTTTTATTGTCTTGTGTAAATATACCATGATTGGGATTTAGAGAGTTAAGTAAGTGCACTGAGAAGAGGGGGGGGGGGTCCATCCTAAAGTGTGAGTTTAGTAAGCCATAAGTCAATGATATAAATGTTACATCACCCACCAACCTTTTTTTTTTTTTTTTTTAATAATGCAAATGTTAGAGAAAATTTTAGCTAAATTAAAGTCACTTAAATTAAAGTCACTTAAGGGATCAGGTCAAGGTCAGAGTATGTAGGGTATGTGCGATCTGATAAACAATTTAAGGTCAGGGTGGACAGCTGAGGGTCAGAACAAAGATTAGGCAGCGGTCAGGTAAGGCAGTGAGGGATCGAAATCCAGGAAATAGGTAGAAGACAGTACACGGGCAGACAAATGTATGACAGCTTTGAAGGACAATAACAAACAAGAAACTATTGCTCAACAACCCTGCCATAGCCTTCAGCCTGCATGGAGGGACATCGCTAGTCCAAGCCACCAGAACCTAGAGACGCCACAGCAGGTGAGCAGAGTGGTGGCAGTCAAGGGCTCCCACTATAACACACATACTTGATCGGCCAAACAGCAATGTGTATGATGAAATCAGATGTGATAACCTACAGCTATCTTATGCACTTGAGTCCTGAGTGGGGAAGGGCTAGAAGAGTAGTGTAAGTGTTGAATTGATAAAATAGAAGAGCATGTGTGGTTCAAGCTTGACTTGAGCCACCTCCCCATTTGTGCCGACCTCTATCAAACAAAAGGTAATTGAAGGTTTTGTAGAAGAGTAGAAGGGGTTGTCTGGTTTAGAAAACCCCCTTTCAAATACTTCATCGGAATAGGCCTCATGCACACGGCCGTTGTTGTGGTCCGTGTCTGAGCCGCATATTTTGCGGCTCGGGCTCAGACTCATTCACTTCAATGGGGCCGCAAAAGATGCGGACAGCACTCCGTGTGCTGTCCGCATCCGTTGCTCCATTCCGTGCCCCCGCAAAAAAATAGAGCATGTCCTATTCTTGTCTGTTTTGCGGACAAGAATAGGAATTTCTATAATGGGCCGTGTTCCGTTACGCAAATTGCGGAACGGAACACGGAGCAGCTTCCATGTTTTGCGGATCCCCGGTTTGCGGACTGCAAAACACCAATGGTCGTGTGCATGTAGCCATAGTGTGAGATATAGAGTATTGTCTCACGTACAGGTCCCTCTATTACCATACAAATAAAGAGTTATTGCCTCCATGTACTGCATAGACACTATTGCTTACATTTTTTGTTGACTTGTCATCTCCAGAATTAGTTGAACAGAGAGTGGTGAGAGACCAGAGAAGCATCAGCATGGGATTGGTTAGGAGAGTATTGTTCCTTCGGCTTTTTTTAAACATTGTCAGCTGTTTGTAAAAATACTAATAATAATAATCATCGGTTTGGAAAACCCCTTTAATAACAAAGTCTAAATTTCCACATTTTAGGTCACAACTGTCACCTCAACATATCACACAGATACTGCTTACATTACCATGTAGATTCACTTCAGAGAATTACGTTTCTACCATAGATTAAGCCTGATTCATGAGTCTCGGCTGTGGGACACCCTATGATCAGATCATCATTAGAAGACACTTTGAACAAAAAGAGACTGGGCAAAATAGACTACCTTTTTAAAGAGGTTGTCCACCTCGATTAGACATTTTCACACAGCTTATAATGGACTAAACTAATTAAGGTGGTAATACTAACCTTACTAACCTACTACCAGCTCCCTGTCGCTTCCCTGGTCCCATGCCAGTCTCTGTTTACTGATCACCAGTGAGGACATGGCTTTTCGAAACATGACCACTGCAGCCACTCACCAGCTGAAGGTCTGATATGTTGATATCACTGATCGAGTGATTGGTTGTAGTGGCTACATGTTGAGTCAATACGTCATCGCTAAAGAGAAGCCAGAGACAAGAGAAGCATTGGCAGGGGATTGGTATGAAGAGTATAATTCCTTTTATCATTTTCTACCATTGTCATGGGTTTGGAAAACCCTTTTAATATAAAGTTAAAAGTTAATATAATATAAAAAAAGTCTACTTTTCCAAATTCTAGGTCACAACTCTTCTAAAAGATAAAATGCTAAATAATTAGAGTTAAAAAGCTAATATTCCAAATACTTTGCCTAACCCTTCGGCTTGAAGGAACGCTTTGAGCCTCCTGATCTAGAGCCAGAAATTTCAACTGCGGCCAACACAACCTGCAGTAATTAAATCGTTATTTTCACCGGGAATGTAATTTATCTGATATATAAAAGTCAGCATTAAGTTAAAACAATATATTTTACAAATGTAAAAAGTGCGCAGATTCATGTCTACTGGCTGCATTGTGTATGGGTGCAGCTGCTGATGAATGATAAGCAAGCATTTGAAGTTGGGGAAGGGAGACTGAAGTTTGGCATTTAATTAAAGTGCTAATTGGCAAAAGAAGGAAAAAGGCTATAAATCAGTTTCGGCTCAGCCATTAATTAGAACAACATCAAGGGTTCCCGAATGAGGTTTGCTATGTCCTATTAGTACACCTGTCTGCATTGTTTCACTATCTGACTGTATGTAAAATCCTCTTTATTACAGGCTAAGAAGCCGATATTCAATCCTTCTTATTCTTCAAGGAAAAAATAGTTCCCCCCTCCTTTTTCGTAAAATTAGCCCTGGGTGACAGTACCTTTTAAAAGTAAAATATGTACCATACAATGCAAAGATCATGAAATGCGTATGTACATTATTTGGTCTTAGATGTGCACTATTAGGCTTATTTAATTCAAGGCAAACAGCTACAAGACATTTCACTTTACTCGAAATAATTTCCTTTAATAATAGCTTTCCTGGTACAGAAAGAAGTTGCCACAAGCAAAGACTAGCAGATAGCTCCTAGCCTGAATACTAATCAGATTTTAATCAGTCCTCTTGTGATCTGCTCAATAACCATGGAGACTTTGATGAATCTGGCAATTCACAATGCAAATGTCACACAGAATAACTTTTTTTTTTCTCTTAAGCGATGGAGGTGATAACTGCAGAATTTTATTCCTTCATCCTTGCCATACAACACACGGTGGGTGAGAACCATTCATTCTGGCTAATAGATTCTTTTGAGAAATCATAAAACGTTAGCGATTCATTAAAGTGAAGATTGATTTGATTATATTGTGTATTTCAGTCGTTTATTTAGGTCACGTCAAGGAAGGAATTGGTAGTCCGGGCACTTCTGCATGACCTACAAACACCATGTGGTTTGCATGAAGGAGGAGCCATGTTTGAAGAGTGTGGTTGTGTTTTATGGGTTCTGCTGTGAAAGACATGTGATGGTGGTAGGCCATGCATTTTAATGACTATAGAGGTCAGGCAATTGTTACAGAGGAAAGAAGTTGCAACAAATCTATATGACAAATAAGCATATGCTACCTTGTGAAGAAATAATTATGAAATGACCCTTTCAGCCAATGAAACTGAATAGCTAACCAAAATTCCTAGGCATTATTCAATGGCCTCTAAACTTCCAATCTTCTCCATATCACTAGCATTAGTGTGTAACATGGGATGCTTGAGAGATTCCCAATCTGCTATACATGACAACCTCCAAGTCCTCACTCAGAAACCAAATCACTTCCCAACAAAGACTCATAAATGCACAACTGGCAATCCTCTAGACAGTTTCTCTTCTGGCCCTGCGTTAAGACTCTCAACCTCCAGCTCACCACCAACTCTGCTATAGACAAGCCACTCCAGTCCACTACCACTTCTCCAAATGACCACACCTTCTCCAGCTTCCACTTCACTGCATCTCCCAGGTGGACAGGCCTAGGCCTGATTGTCTGAAAGGGCAAACTGAAGTTTTGCTAGGCACTGGACATGGACCACCCACACTCACGGGATTGACACCAATTTTCCCCCTTTTATCTTTTTCAAACTGTACCTCTAAACAGCATGGTGACACAGTGCTCTGGTGACCCCACAAGAATACTACCTTTGCCTTAGAAAGCTACAGCAAAAAATCTTGGCAGTGCACATGTATCTGGATGACCTGCAACATATACACAGTATAACATGAACAACGATACTGTAACAACAAAAAACATCCAAGTTAAAGCAATAGACAACCATTTCCAAAGTATACGCCCTCGGTCCATGTATTGTAAGGGAGAGAATATGGATTCACCACCTTTTCTAAGTCTGTAGTCTTTAGTTCTGTCTATGTCACCAGTTTAGGTAGGGTTTGGAGTAAGCAAAGTTGTACATAGCTAGAATAAGTCTCTATACACAGCTGGCCTCTTTAAGGAGACCTAGCACACTGCCTAAGCTGCTCACAGGAGAATGAAAGGATCGGGCACTGAAACTTAATGTACCCACCATTCTTCTCCCATATATATCCTTATATTGCCGACTGGTTTGCCAAAAACAGTGGGTTCTGCTGACAATAGACTTATTTGTATGGGGGCCTTGTGTGACACTATGCCCAATCTCTGATGTTCTGGGTTGTATCCAGTTTTTCTGGCACAGAGATTATTAATTTGCCTCCAGATCCTTGTGCAATGACCAACTTTATATTATTGCTGGAAAAAAAACATCTTTCTGTAAGTGATAAACATATTAAACATAACTAAATTACCCAAAAGATTCTTCTCCTGCAATGTCTTATTGACATATACTGTACCACACATACTGGCAGGTAATAAAGATGAGAGTTTCCCAAGGTCAATTATACAACAATGGGATTCATCGATCTATGGTTTCAACCAAATCCATTGTCTCCTCATGCTATGTTCATGCTGATATTTTAGTTCCATGTGAGCCTGTGATACATGCTATACTTTAAAATTAAGCAAATTCAGTGAAATATCAACACATCAAAAGAAGAGAACACTCGATAATTCTGCCATTATTTGAGGGTACAGTTACAAATGGTCATTGACACACATATGTGCACCAAACACATCATGCAATGTTCGGATGGGACAATAAATCAACAGAAGGCATGTATGGAATGTTAATCATCTAGTAAACGAGTACAGCGCTAAATGACAGACCGTACTGTAGTGATGGGACACAGGAAGTACAGACTGGAACACAGAACCCATATTCAGACCATAAATCTTCTGCTGTATAATGTGCAGAGCAGATTGTAAGAAGACCTGACTCAAATAGAACAATTCAGTTCAGCTCAAGTTGTGTTCTCAATGGGTCTCTTACAAACTGATTTACAATTACTTTTGAAAATCCAAGCAGTTTTCCTCCAACTGTTACATGGTGAGCCTAAGGGCATTCACCACCCAGGATCCGACCCTGTACATGAATGTAGCCTATCTATATTTCCTCACATTTTATTGGAAGAACACATGTATCTGCCATTACTACTTCTTGAGTTAGTTTGACTACTCTAAGGGCTCTATTAGACCATCCGATTTTTCAGGACAGTTATTGAGCATTTGTAAGAATGCTCTTCCAAATCACTAGCCCATAAAATTGTGCAGCTGATCAGCTGACGACTGAGCAAACGCTCGTTTGTCTGCCGAAGGGAATCTTTCATATCCCAGTGTAATCAGGGATGTGCTGCCAATAACGACTGCAAAAGCAATCATTCCTTCTACATTCAGTTTGCATTGGTCTGTGTAATCAGGTCAGTGCAAACAAGCGTCTTTCGGAGCACCTATAGAGTCCTAACTGTAAAAAACACTTTCGATGTTTAAGCCTGGATCACCTTAGGCTACTTTTACACTTGTGGCAAACTTTTCCAGCATTGAGTTCCGTTTTTGGGGCTTAATACCGGATAATAACTGATCAGTTTTATCCCAATGCAGTCTGAATGGATAGAAATCCATTCAGGATGCATCAGGATGTTATCAGTTCAGTCACTGTTAGTCGCTTTGGACGGAGGAAATACCGCAGCATGGACCCGGCATTAATTTCCATGGGGAAGTATTAGTGCTGGATCCGGCATTAAGAAATACCGAAAAAATAATACAAGACGGATCCGTCTATCTGCATGACAAGCAGAGAGACGGATCCGTTATTGCAATGCATTTGTGAGACGGATCCGCATCCAGATCCGCGTACAAATGCTTTCAGTTGTCATGCGGTTAGACGGATCCGGTGGGAAGTTCCGGCAATGGAACTGCCTGCCGGACTCCTCTGCTGCAAGTGTGAAAGTACCCTTACCTGTAATGAATGTCTCCTGGTCATTTGGATTGTTCTTTCAGTGAATAAACCATGTGCCCGTTCTTTCTGCTCATCACACATATACATGTTAAAATAGATCTTCTTGAAAGGGCCATTTGAACCTCCTTCGAACTTACCTTCCTTTGAACCCTATTTCCCTTTTTTTATACATCACACATCCTTAGCTGCTTTTACAGCTGCTGCTTGACATTGTGTTCTTTTCAACCAGCTCTACTCTACTATAATCCATTTAATTTCTCTTACTGTAACTTTCATTTACCAACATCTAGCTTCAACCACCATAGTCTTGCCCGTGCTTTGAGTTTCATGCAAATGTTGGATTTCATCCTTAGGGCATTCATAAAAGGATAATTCATTTGAAAAACAAATATGAAAATCAAAGGGGTTATCCCACAAAACGTATTAATTACCAGCCCACAGGGGATGATAAAGTGATGAAATGATAAATACTGGATCACTGGGATACCCCATGATCCCAACAACAAGATATACTGTTGCATGCCTATGTTGGTCCACTGCTTTTTCTGGGGACTGGTATAGAGAGCACTCCTTCAGTCCATAGAAGTGAAAGGACTAGCATGCACACTAAACACTCCATTTATAGAGGTGACTTGGTGATACCTTATTCTTGGGATTGCGGGGAGTCTGAGTGGTTGAATTCGTTGTTTCTTGCCTATCCTATGGCTAGTTAGTAAATACTTATTGTTGATTAACAGGAATTTGTCTAGCGGTATACTGACTTAGTGGTATACTAAAAGAAAATTCCAGTAAAATAATTATACAAATTATCTTTTGCTATTTCAGGGGTTTTTCCTATTTCAGGCATTGATGGTATATCACTAAAATATGCCATCAATGTCAGATAGGTCCTGCACCAAGGGACTCGCACCAACTCCAGAACATGGCCCCCAAAGTGAGGGAGATGTGCTCAGCTATTTTCAGAAGTCCCATAGCCATGAATGGAGAGCGCACATGCATAGCCACCTCTCCAGTCACTACTATGGAATTGCCGGAAATAGACAAGCCAGGACTTGGCTATTTTCAGAAGTCCCATACCAGTGAACAGAGGGTGGTCATACTTTCGCGTACGCTCTCCTTCACTTTGGGGAGGCTTGTTCTAGAGATGAGTGGGTCCCAGAAGTGGGACCCTCACTTATATGACAATGATAGCATCCTAAGGAAATGCCATTGATGTCTGAGATGGGAATGCCCCTTTAAGTTCCATTTTTCGAAATGACCTGTTCTCTACTTATGTCATCTTTAGACTTTAAGAATAGTATGTTCAAGTGATTATGTGACATTGCAGAGACTTCTCGCCAGCCATTGTATGAGAAACGCGGTTTATCCTTACTAAACTGGAAACTGCTCCTCAGTCACAGCAAGGGCTTAGCAACAGCATCAACACTGTAAAACTCCTGACATGTGATCGCTGCCGGAGATGCAAGGTTACTTATATATAGCAGCACTAGGTGTTGGACTATTTCTGAGACGTGCAACTGCACATCAAACGCAAGACAGATGCTCCCGGTAAGCAAAGGGCTTAGGGCATTTATTTTTATATGTTAATCCTGTAGCTTTATAATGTATTCTTTTTGCCCACCAGTATTCTAATAATGTGTCAGCAGTCTAGACGCAGACAAACCCCTGTGGTTGGAGAAGGCCACAAAAATCCATGTTTACCTCCCACTTCTCAGTCACAATAGAACTCTGTCATTATAGCCTGGCCTGGACTTTACATCTATTAATATTTCTTCAAGTTATGCTACATTTACATGAAATTTCTTAGGTGAGCCAGCATTATTGTCACGTTTCAGCATGGGAGGGAAACACCACACCGATCAAAGGAGGGAAGGAGGGAACAGGGAATTAGGCCTGAGAACTAGGGAAGGAAAATGGACACCTCCTAATAAAAACTCTAACCAAAATCCTGACTTACTACCAGTATGAACAGACGCAGGAATACCTAGAATTCTATCAAGCCCAAAAGGAAGGACGAAGAGGAGTCTCCTTTAGGTCTAATACAGACAATAGGGAAATGCAACACATAGAATTCAAACAAAATACAAAAGGGAAAGAAAATACTTATCTTCAAAGGAGCAATGGAAGCACCAGGAACTCACCCGAGATCCAACCACAATCTATCCAAAAGGTCCAAACAGAAGCTATAAACCGCACAGCATTGTGGGAGAAACAACTATAAATAGAGAAGGTAAAATGACCCTAATAGCCACACCTGGGAAAAGAAGGTGTGGCAAGCACTAGAATCAACACAGACGTCATTTGATCGAAACGGAAAACATGTCAGATCAAACCACGTGTTGCCAGTCTCACCGATCTCCTGCCACCTGACGCGCATTATTATTTATATAAAGTTGTCTACCATACACCAAGTTTTCACAGGCAGTGAATGGAACATACTACAATTTTCTTATAGGGACTCTGTATCCCACCTGTATTTCTATGTGGTGGCATATATACGGCTTCTTTGAAATGTATTTCAACCAATTTCTGCATGAGTGTGATCTGGATTCCAAAGACAATCATATAAATAAACAATTACATTGATTCTTTGATTATAAATTAACAAACTTCTTGAAATTTGCTTTGTGTCAGATATGCCAAGTTTTGGTTCAGACCCGTATCGAATTGTTGTGCCTTGATTTTGGGGTGGTCATAGTAGTAGTAGTTGTAGTGGCGACTGTGTAATGTTAGTGGCAGAAGTGGTAATGGAAGTGGCATTAGGGAATTTACAGCGGAAAATAGCAGCTGTGTCGGCAGCAGCAGCCGTACAGTACAGAGCATGATGGTAGGCAGGCAGACAGGGGCAGTGGTATGAAGCCCTACCGAAAAATTTTGTGGCCTTTTCCAATGCCTTCAGTACATGACAGGTGTCTCTGATGAGCTGCCACTGCCTGGCCTCGAAACAACACATGCTCCCTGCTGACGTGGTCTAGTGCATTACAAACTCATTCATCGCTTTATGCTGCTCATGCAGACACTCTCGCATCTGCAAGGAAGAATTCCAGTGAGTTGGTACGTCATGGATCAAGCAGCATAATGACAGACCATTCTATCGCTGTAAGTCCAGGAGGGTGTTCCTTGCCACATAAGAATGGCTGAAATGTGAGGACAGTCTACTGGATCAAATTCACTAAAATCTACACATATATTTCTATTCTTTCCCTGTAGTGCAAGCCCTCTGCAAGCCAGTGTGTTTTCTCAGAAAGGCATTGCACTACTAAATTGATCACATGCAGGGAGTATGAGTTATTACCCCTAAATGCAGACAATGTTCACGACTCCTCTGATGTTACCTCTTCCACAGCACCCTGATCCAGCTCCAAGGTTGTGTCCAACATACAATCAAGTCATAGTCCTCACCCTCCACTTTTATCCGAATGTGATATGCCATCATGAGCTCCTTGGCCCCCACCTGATTCACTGCTCTGTATTTGCTCCAAGTGTCACTGTCGCTACCACTGACCCTACCACCACCACTGTAGATGCCACTACTACCATTAACTCCAACGCAGCTATGTATGGGTGACCCCCACCCACCATCTCCCCTTGAACCTCCTTTTCATGGCTGTCCGAACACTAATACTTCTCACACAAGTCATCAACAGGGAAACTATCATAGTGCATGGTGGGATTTTATTGCCTATTCTTAAGAAAAAAGAAGGCAACCAACTATGAGGGACAATGAAGACAAAGAGAATGCAAATGAAACCATTATTTGAGAATGAGTTCATAGTACCCAATGTGATTAGGGGTAGCAAATTTCCGATTTTTTTTTTCTGGGAGGATAAAGCTTAAATAAAAATTGACAGGTTTCCTATAAATGAAAACTCATGAGTTTCCTAAATAAAAGGTCTTGGGTTTGGTACATACAGATTACTGAACAATACTAGCAAAATTGCAAGTATATTTTTGTAAGTTAAAGACAGAGGCACAATTAAATGTCCCTCTGTTCTACAAACACATTGCACAGTGCTATTGACAATTTTCTTTAGGAATAATGCAGTGTTGATGGTGACATTTCTTTGAACTATGTATGCATCTAATGTCACTGGTTGAACATTGACATTTTTTTCACTACAAAACACTCAATTTGATACAATGATGCATCTGCTACCACCAGTATAGAGATGCAGTGCTCTAGTTGAAATGGTTTTGGACTAATATCACTGGTATTAAAATGGCATTATTGGGGTAAAATATATTTGCTATAATGCAACACATTTAATAACACAGATGGATATTATGCAGTGGAAAAAAAATGTGCAATTGCTCAGCGTTTGCAGCAGAATGCTATTGGGGTGCTGTTCTGGCAATAACAAACTGTAGAAACAAGTTTTTAAAAAGAACCGTTGTCTCTCTCTGCTTATGTTAAACATTTTATTTTTCCTTGCAGGGGGTTGGTTTTGTTATGTAGAACTACTAAGCTGAATTGTTGTAGCATAGTGTGACCAGCTTCTTGTGACTATATCAAAGCTTTCCCTGATCAATTTCCCCCAAATCTACACATATCTTTCTATTGTTTCCCTATAGGGTCCCTATCACACTACAATGGTTCTTGTGACTCTGTTTTTTAGAAAACAGATTGTTTGTCAGCCTCTAAACCAATAAGGACAACCCCCTCCCCCCCACACACACACTCTCTCCCAGTGTCATATGATCCTCCATCTTCTTTCTCCCTCATGATTTTTCCCGGCCAAAATGAACAGTAAAATGTTGTATTTTTACAAAATTCATCCAAAGCGAATCCCAAAAGCTTTGGATTCCTTTGGTGGACAATTTTTTGTGAGGTTTGTAACGAATCTGATTAGTTTAAAATCCTTAACCCGGATAACTTGCTCCATTGTGGTGAAATCTAACCAGTTTCCCAGATATTATAAAACAGACGCCTACCGGCACAGTAGCAAAATTGCCTATAGCCAACTGAACCATTTATGAAACTCGTATGGACTATGAATGTTCCCCTTCTATAATTTTGCAAAGTATTTCATTTATTGTAGCTGCACTTTGTGCTCCAGACCTATTCTTTCTATTGTCATAGGGAACAGGAAGTTGCAAGCATAGTCAGGATTTAGTAGTTATAGCACTAGGTATTCCAGTAATCTAATGCCTCGTTTCCACTGAGCGGATCGGTTCGGGTCGGCAGAGTTTGGAAGATTTATAATGGTCCGGTCTATTTAGGTGAGCGTTTCCACTACAACTCGAGCCGCCGGGTCCATACGTGGTTTAGAAAAAAATGCGTAAAATCTGTACTGATTGCGGCGTGGTGTTTATGTTGCGCTTACGTTTGACGTAATTCAGGCCGCCAATCAAGAGAATGTATTGTGTGACGCAAGTAGCTCCGCCCTAGCCGAACCATTCCATTTTTCTATGGCCCTACATCTGAAGCAGGACCCTGAATGGTGCAGTACGGTTCGCTTGTATGGATCGCTTTCATAGTGGAAACACCCAAAATAGCAAACCGTACCGTACCGACCTGAACCAATCCGCTCAGTGGAAACGAGGCATAAGGGTACTTTTACACTTGCGGCAGGACGGATCCGGCAGGCTATTCAGCCTGCCACATCCGTCCTGCCGCAAGTGGCCGTGCACTGCCGTGCTGCCGCTCCATCCCCATTGACTATAATAGGGCGGGGGGCGGAGCTACGGCGCAGCACGGCACTGCACGGCCGGAGATCGCCGGACTAAAAGTCGGACATGCAGGACTTTTAGTCCGGCGATCTCCAGCCGTGCAGTGCCGTGCTGTGCCTTAGCTCCGCCCTCCACCCCATGTAACAAGTAACATTTCCACTTCATTCCATTCATTTCCCTCTTTGTGGCAGTTTTTTTAAAATAAAATAATAAATTTTCAATTAAAATGAGATAAAAAGGGCACAAAAAAAAGAAACAGACATTGTTTACTTAACTGCCCGTTGCTGCTATCCCAAAATTAATAAAATGCAATCATAAAAAAATTGCTCTCGAAGGCGTACATTGCCTTTAAAGAATGAATAAATGGATGTAAGTTTTACATTTGTTTAGATCTGGTATCCCAATTACAACTGAGCAACTATGTTTATCATCTTTGTGCTGTGACATCACTGTGTTGATTATGCCAGTATTGAGACATAACTGTGTTTCTTATCCCTGTACTGTGACATTATTGTGTTTATTATCCCTGTACTGTGACATCACTGTGTTTATTATCCCTGTACTGTGACATCCCTGTGTTTATTATCCCTTTACTGTGACATCACTGTGTTTATTATCTCTGTACTGTGACCTCACTGTGTTTAATATTTCTGTACTGTGACATTATTGTGTTTATTATCTGTACTGTGACATCACTGTGTTTATTATCCCTGTACTGTGACATCACTGTGTTTATTATCTCTGTACTGTGACATCACTGTGTTTATTATCTCTGTACTGTAATATCACTGTGTTTATTATCTCTGTACTGTAATATCACTGTGTTTATTATCCCTGTACTGTGACATTACTGTGTTTATTATCCCTGTACTGTGACATTACTGTGTTTATTATCTCTGTACTGTAATATCACTGTGTTTATTATCCCTGTACTGTGACATCACTGTGTTTATTATCCCTGTACTGTGACATCACTGTGTTTATTATCCCTGTACTGTGACATCACTGTGTTTATTATTCCTGTACTGTGACATCACTGTGTTTATTATCCCTGTACTGTGACATCACTGTGTTTAATATTTCTGTACTGTGACATCACTGTGTTTATTATCCCTGTACTGTGACATCACTGTGTTTATTATCTCTGTACTGTAATATCACTGTGTTTATTATCCCTGTACTGTGACATCACAGTGTTCGTTATTAGAGATGAGTGAATTTCATATTATGAAATTCTTTCACGCTTCGTTTGGTGATAAAAGCAGAATTGTGTTATGGATTCCGTTACCACGGACCATAACACAATTCTATGATGGAATGCATAACGGAATGGCTTTAGAGGCATTCCGTTATTCATTCCGTCATAATAGAAGTCTATGGGCTGCATAACAGATCCGTCCTATTTCTGTTATGCAGGAGAGGAGAGGACAATTCTGCTTTTACCACCAAACGAAGCGTGAACGAATTTCAAAATATGAAATTCAAACATCTCTATTTGTTATCCCTGTACTGTTACATCACTGTGTTTATTATCCCTGTACGGTGACATCATTGTGTTTTTTTTCACAATTTTGTGGCATCACTGTGTATACTATATATGTACTGTGACGTCACTGTGTGCATTTTCCCAGTACATTAGAGAGATCAAAAAAAGTGCCCATTTACCCGACCGTATTTTTCTTGATGCATCCTTTCTGCATTTTTGCAGGTCAGATGCAGACCTATTCATTTCTATGGGACCGCTAAATCCACACATAGTACACTGTGTGCTATCCACTTCTGTATGTCCGCATGAAAGATAGATTATGTCCTATACTTGTTCTGCAAAATGCGATCCGTGGCCCCATTCAAGTCTATGGTTTCGCAAAAATGCGAATTGCACATTGAATGTGTTCTGTATGCAATCCGTATTTTGCGGATCCTTATCCACAAACTTGAATGCCCTGTCATGTCACCTTTGAATCTTTATTAAAATGATACGTTCCATTGTCCGTGGATCTGCAGAATATGAAAGACATATGGAAACATACATTTCGTGTTTTTTTTGCGGCACACTGAAGATTTTGCTGAACAACTGATCCCAATAGGATGGGGTCCCATGGTTGCTTGTTATACTCCCAGGTTCTAAGAACAGATGTATATTTAAGTATTCCCAAAATGAAGGAAACTGGGCTATGACAATACGGGATTAGAAAAGTCTGCCCTCTTTCTAGAACCAGAATCACTCTTTTGTTTTAATATTTTTATTAAAATTTCCAATATATATGCAATCTTTAACTTAATTGATTTAATCAACAACAGTAATACAAAATCTGTACCACTCTGTCCCTTATTTGCCTTGCTTATTTTATTTTTAATGGGAATGCGTCTTCAAAAAATGACCTATTGTTTAAATCAAATTTTTTTTTAGAATTACATTTTTTTTATTTTTAGAGTTTTTTTTAAGTCACTATCTATATTTGATAAATATATATATATATATATATATATATATATACGTGTAGAAAAGATGGCAGCACCGTATCTAAATATTCCAAGTCGGGTGCAATGCCTCGCCGGGACCAGCTAGTTCCAAAATATAAACCAGAAAAATAAGGCATCACTCCGTATATAAAAAAGATGTGTCTCCTTTATTCACCCATGTGGGCAATACGACGCTTCGTAAGGCTCAGTTTTTTGGAGCCGAAACGTCGCATTGCCCACATGGGTGAATAAAGGAGACACATCTTTTTTATATACGGAGTGCTGCCTTATTTTTCTGGTTTATATATATGTATATATATATATATATATACACACACATTTTCATTAGACCTCAGATCAGACCACCAATCAGACCGCCAATGTTAATAAGACCCCAATTAGACCTCAGTTCAGACCCACAATCAGACCTCAGCTCAGACCCCAATGTGAATGACCCCCAATCAGACCTCAGGTCAGCCCCCCATGTCTAAGATCAGCCCCCAATGCCTAAGATCAGCCCCTCATGTCACAGATCAGCCCCCAATGCCACAGATCAGCCCCATGCCTAAGATTAGCCCCCAACCTCAGATCAGCTCACAGCAAATAAAATAAATAAAAAAACTTACCTCTCCTGTTGTGGACCCTGCCGCTTCTCATCTCCAGCGCTCTGTCTTCTTCCTGCCGTCGGCTGTGCTGTGACCTGACGCACACAGTGTGAGGTCACAGAGCGCCCTCTTGCTGTGCACAGCCACAGCACAGCCGACAGCCGAGGACCAGGAAGTGGTGAGTACAGAGCCCGGGGAGTGCTGCATTCAGCGCTTCCCAGTCCTCCGGTATTTTTTTTCCCCCCTTTTAAATATTTGAAAAAAAAATTAAACAAAATGTTTAACCTAAAAACCTGATTTTAATAACTGGTAGCTTTCTGATAATACATTCTCTTTAAGGGCATGACCACATGGTCATGTTTCTGCATGCATTTTTGGAAGCCAATGTCAGGAGTGAATCATAACAAGAGAGAAAGTACTAAAGGACAGATATGGCTTACCTTTTTTGAATTCATTCCTGGTTTTGGCTTCCAAAGCTGCATGCAGAAACTTGACCTTGTGGCCGATGAGTTGAAGTAGACTGGTGGAAGGGCATGTGCCTGCTTACTGGGTAGAGGAGGGCAACAAGCTTTGGTAAGGGTATTTAGATGCAGGGCCATGGTAGCAATGATTGCCTCTAATGAAGGCGTTGTACCGTGTCTGATAAGACCTTCAAGGTCTACAAGGTGCATCCATTTACTTTACTATGTCTCGAGAAAATTTACTTTACAATGTCTTTAAAGATTAAGTGTATTTTTGTTCTGGGTGAATAATGGCTGCAAGTTTCATTAACAAGGAATCTATTATGTCACGATTCCTGCCTGATTTCACAGGGACATTCCATCATGCATCTGTCTTATCTCTCCCGCGTATCACAACACTGGTGTTATCCACTCTGTGATTTTTTTTTTTTGCACTAACACAATATCCAGTTTCTCATCTATTTTAACAGCATGCTTCTCCATGATCTCTAGAGTTACAACAATACTTTGTATCTTACCCAAATATCCTGCACAGAGTATGGTTTAAGACAAGTTAATCCAAGAGACATGCACATAATGGAAACACCATCCTGAGTCTCTCATTCCCACAGAAAATGTATGCATTTTGATAGTATATTGGCCTCCCCTGCTATTAAATTACCAATTCTAGGGAGTTGAAGCATCTGATTTGAGACTACGAATAAAATCCACCATGACCAATGTCTAGGTTAGACAATAATATTATAATGGAGTAGACAATGCATGTAATTACTGGAGCAAAAAAGTGACCTTATGCTTGGACAATTCATTGAAAATAAGCCTATGACAAGATGTCCAACTGCTGGACCAGAGGTGGACTGACCATAGAACCTACCTAACGATCTTATGGTCTCAGCATTAAAGGGAACCTGTCACGCTAAACATCGTTTTTGAGAAGCAGGAGGAGCTGAGCAGATTGATATATACTTTTTGAAGTCAATGGGGCTGTCCTATCAGTAATTGACAGCGTTCCCTCTATGACTCTAAGATTGCTGTCGATCACTGATAGGACCACCTCTTGGACTTCAAAGCCCAGAATGAGCAGAAATATAAATGAATAAAACTTATTTTACTGAATCTTTTCCTGCAAAACTGCATATCAATCTGCTCAGCTCATCCTGCTCTATAACATGCTGCCTGCAGCTCAAACATCATGTTCAATGGGACAGGTTCCCTTTAATTAATGTTAGGCGCATCAGGTAATTATGCACCTGGCCAACAGCGGAAAGCACCCTCCTGCATTCAACTGTATTGCAATCCTCCGGAGAGTGATACAGCTGAACACTGCATCCCGGCAGACAGTATTTTCTGCTGGACTATGGTGTTTAGTTATGTTGGATCGGTATTTTGTTCTTCACTTTAGTATTGCTGGCCCCGCCAACTTATGTTGGCCATGCCTTCTGCCAATTTTAACCCACAGACAACATTAGTTTTTTTTTTCAGGGCCACTTTAAGTTTCCTGTCCACCCCTCGCTGGGACCCCCAAATATCACCTGTAAACTTCAGTTGAACCCAACATCAGACATGCAATTTCTCTGCAGCACCACCACAGTACAAATGAGGCATTACATGATGTTCATCGTAATTAATGTATTGTTTGAGATACAAAACCTCGGCCCTTTCCTCCAAACAGATGGACACTTTTTGTCGCCACCCTTTGCTCTTGTTATTGATGGAGGTTCTGAATGAGTGTCCATCATAAAAACTCAGAATATCTAGATAAAGTATTTGAAAATGGGTTGTCTAACCAGATAATCTCTGTGAGCAGTATTTGTCATTGGGGCAGGTATAACTCATTAGGTATTTATTTTCTCTATGATCAAAGAAGTGACGCCAAGAACAAACTTTTACCAATCAGATAAGTTGGTGCTTACAAACAAAAAAATGCAACAGCACTCTGCAACCAGAACTCTGCCCTGCCTCTAAGAGAGAAGCTATAAAAGGACATTAGTGTACGTTTTGATCAAAAGGTAATAGGCCACTCGTCACGCCAAGGCTGTCCCGTGAGTGGTCCTAATGCGAAATTTGACCTGTTATGGGCCATGACAGCCACATAAAATCCAGGAAGTGTGGGCCCAGCATGCATGCTGGGATCAACCGTACTTATTAACCCTTTCTGGTGCTGTAACAGCCTCCATTAGATAAGCTGGTGCTTGGTAGCTGATTGTAAGATCTACAGATGACCCCACCTCACTGTAAAGTGGACCAGTTGCGCTCCCTTAAAATTAATAATTAAAAAGCAAGTAAATCCTAGGCTTATATTACTTTCATTCAATCTTTTCAATGTAACCACAACTGCTTATGATATGAATCAACATACTATGAAGAGTTCTAAATAGTCATGATGGATCTTTTGCTATTTTCTATCCCTATCTTCGTCCACCAGTGAAAAGGGTTTTCCGAGATTTTCATACTAATGACCTATCCTCAGGACAGGTCATCAGCATCTGAACCGTGAGGGGTCTGACACCCGGGACCCCCACCGATCAGCTGTTAGCGGCCTTCCCTCAGCTTTTCCTATTTTCCTAGGCCAGTGATGATACGTACATCGCTCACATGACCCAGGCACAGCTCAGCCCCATAGAAGCTAATGGGGCTGAGCTGCGATACTAAGCACAGCCTCTATCAAATGGATGGTGCTGTGCTTGGTAACCCTTTTAAACATCTTCAATAAGGATAGGTGATCTAACTAATAATGGACATGTATAAGAATATTTTAGGAAAACAATTTTTATATGTCCCATTAGAACATTCTAAGTCAGTACATGGTCCAAAATTCAGGACCTCAAACTCTCAGCTAAAGTTTAGTAGGTATAACAGTGTATATGTCTTTGGAGGACCCAATAGATCTATGTATTACACAGACAAACCAATGGGTGCCAATTAATTCTTCAGTGCTCCTGTGGTGGTGGTGCTGCAGAGGAATTGAACACTTTCTACCAGGTTCCTCTGAAGACTATAGATCAGCAATGGCCAACCTGTGGCTCTCCAGCTGTTGCAAAACTACAATTCCCACCATGCCCTGCTGTAGGCTAATAGCTGTAGGCAGTTGGGGCATGCTGGGAGTTGTAGTTTTGCAACAGCTGGAGATCCGCAGGTTGGCCATCCCTGCTATTGATAATCTCTGCATGTCCCAGTACCAGGTTACCCAACCTAGTATTGGGGTTCCTTCTGTGTTCTTATGAACAGATGGATGACTCTATTTTTACATTACCCTTTCTTGGTGTGAATTTTGAGTGCGTTTGTTCTACATCTCACAGAACCTTGTGGTTGTCGTATGTATAGCATTGTGGACAGAAGGAAAGTGTAACAGGGGAATTCCACAGTAACTTGAATTAGTGGTTAGACTGTGTTAGGCGTCTTTATATATCTTTTGTACAAAGCTCTTATGTAGCTTTTTTTTGCAGATGGCATTTGTCATGTTGCTCAACTTCCTTTTCACTTGACCCACTGAATTATTTTTTTTCACTCAAGATTAGTTCCTTAATGCAGCACACGCAATGCTGATGATGACCCAGTTTTAAAGGTTATAAAGGAATGTAGTCAGATTAATCTTTAAAGGTGTCACAAAGCTGATGTGGAGCCACTGTGTCACTGAACAGATTTGGCTTGGGGCTAATTTTAAGGGCGCTATCTAAGTGCCCCCCCCAGTCTTCAGTCTTTAACCCTAATACAAGGTTCGGACATCACTGCAGGGGAGCCACCAGGCTGCTACATCTTACAATCGTCTTTGTTTAGTGACATCGGACCCAGGCATAGCACTGAAGGGACAGGCAGAATCATATTAAATTGACGAGCCAAGGTCTGGAAAAGCTGAGTATGTACAATCCGATGATCTTATTAAAGATTGGGGCAAGCAGCATGGGGTCAACACAAAAATTTGCAGATTTCAGGTGAGGCATCAGTAGGTCAAATCCAGTAAATAGACCCAAGATGTCAGAACAGAATATAGTGCATTTTTGAAGGAACTAGTAGGCTACAACATCTATTACCTAGGCACTATTCCACAGGGGAAGATGCGTGGCATACCCTAGAGAGGCTAGCTGTAGGCTGGACAGATTAGGGTATGTGCGTCCTGGTCCTTTAAAAGCTGGTAGAAATGTACATGCAGACTGAGGCATGGCAAGCAAGAGGAGTAGGCTGCAGCCAACGTGGAGTGGATGGAGCAGCATTACTCCAGCTGCTATGCTCTCCGGGAAGGAACATGGAGACACTGATGGCCACAGACTTTGGAGTATTGGAACAGGAGATGGAAATACTGGTGTGAACAGACTGACAGCATTGCAAAGGAGTTATTAACAATTTAAAAAAGAAAAGTTGTTTTTTCCAGGACTAGCACCATGAGCCCATTTGGTATTGTGGTTCTTCACTATTCACTCAAATTGAGTTGAGGTACAATACCAGTTACAAACCATGGATAGATGTAGCTCGAAAGTAAGACATTTTTCTAGTCCTGGATAACTCCATGAGATCATACAAATTAAAATATCGAAGAAAATATAGTCATTCAAAAAATGTTCACATTGTTTTCAAGTGCCCTTCACATGTTTCTATCATGACAAACATATAGACACGTTGACTAGGAAGTTGTCAAAGATCTGCTCAGATTTGGCTAACAGCAGGTTGAGGAACAAAATAATGGTTTGCCTAAAATGCTGTTATACTTTATTTACACAATGGGAGCTGTTTCGCTACAAAGTATTCAAGGATCTAACAGATGGGCTCAAAGGAAATGTCTGACTTTGAAAACTCATTTTGACCCTGTTCTAAACTTATAGAGAGTGCCCCCTATTTAGTGAAATCATCAATTATCAGAGCAGAGAATGGCTACAAAGAGTGTATGTCTCTGTGGAGGACCCAGCAAATCCCTGCATTATATGGACAACCTGTTTAATTATGTGTAATGCTTCCTTTCACCTGTGGGGGAGCTGCAGCAAAATGTGTCACCTTCTGATAAGCTCCTTTACAGATTACAGCTGATTGCAGGGTGGCCTGTATCATGAGTAGACCCTTGTAACAAATCCAAATCTTTTACCGAACAACCATTTTAATGGTGGAAACATTAGTTCTGTTGCCCTATCTTGACTGCGTAGATCAAGTTCCCGCTCTAATAAACCTCATTGGGTTCAACAGGGTCCAGTTTCAAGCTTCTTTTCTAAACCAGGAAATATTAAGTTCTTCCACCAAAAATGCATTGCTAGAGCCATCACCAATACATAAATTATGGTCATCTAGACCAGAGACCCACTTCACAAAATTACAGATCACAGCCTTTAATGAATGACTGAAGAGAACAACCCATGGATCTGATTTTATTTTTATTTTGAGAGTACAATCTTTGCATACAATGAAAATTAAAAAAAATCATTACTTAGCCTTAGTACTAACTACAAATATAGGTAGTGCATGCTGGGATTTGTAATCAAAGGTGGTTCTCTTTCCTTGGAAGATACCTCTTTTCATATATTTAAAGCTTGGAGACTGGATCCACATTAAGTCTACCCTGCTTTTACAGCAATATCTCTTCTGCTTATAGTCTGCAGTCCAGGAAAGAGATTTAAAGACCTGTAAACCAAGAAAAGGTCATACTGCTCAAATTCAGGTCTGCAATAACATTGGAGCCATTATGTGTGGATAAAATCCTGCCCGAAAGCCAATGAGAGTCAGCCAAGAGTGAACGGTACTTTTGCAATTTGGCACCTCCTGAAAATTCTGCTGAGGCTCTGCATGAGCTGACATTTGATGACGAAACGTGCCCGTGCACCTCTGTTACCTATCATAAGCACATTATGGATTAAGTAACGTGTTTACCGAAGGATGTCAATACATTCAATCGAATGTTTGCTTAACAAAGTCATGTCCAAACAAATGTTCTCATGAGCGAGGAGTTGGCTTGTAGATTGATTGTCTTGACTGAATATAACTGTACAACCCACTGGCTGACTGGTTTAAATCAAATCATTTGTTTTGTATGACCTGGACAGGTTGTTACTCATGAAATTATTTCTCAAAATTTATTGCAAGACATGTTGAAAGAATTATTGGATCATTGCTTAAAGAGTATGTTCACTTACTGGCTGTCCACTTGGCATTATGCAATTTTGTTAGAAAAGGTAAGCAGACCCGCAAGGTGTCACAGGGTCCAATGGTTTGGATTCTCATCTTAAAGGGGTTATCCCATGAATAATGTAAAAAATAAAATCAGACTTCATATTGTCCATGACACTCTCTTTTTAATAAACCAATTACCAGCCCTGCACCTCACATGAGATCTCCCCATTCATTGCTCTGCTAGATTTAGATCAAGCTGGCAGCTGAAGGGGAGTGTCATTTCTGCTGCAGCTAAGGGGGCGTGTCTAAGCTCTCCCTATAACAGCTCAGGAGGCAGTTGAAAGATGAAACTGAGCATGTGCGACCTTCTCAGTGAGTCAAAGAAGTCAAAGAAAGTGAGTCAAAGAAATAAGAATAGAAATTAAGTGGCATTATAAAGATATGTTTTACTGAATAACTCACTGGCTATACAATTTTTTTTAATTACATGCAATTACAAAAGTATTCAAATCCAGGTGCTGGTTTGAAAACTGTAGAATATTTTTCACGGGGCAACCCTTTTAAGTCCAGAGTGGTGGAAAGCGGTTACAAAGATTCACATACACAGATTACAGCTGATCAACAAGGAGGACACTTGGTAACCAATTAATTGTCAAGAGACTTGTCTCACAATAAACAGCAAATTAAGCTGCAAAAACCAGTGTCAGGCAGCTACTGCCAAGGCCAATAAGATAATGGGTTGCATCAAAAGGGGCATAGATGCCCGTGATGAGAACATAGCCCTACCACTTTACAAATCACTGGTCAGACCACACATGGAGTACTGTGTACAGTTCTGGGCTCCTGTGAACAAGACAGACATAGCAGAGCTGGAGAGGGTTCAGAGGAGGGCAACTAAAGTAATAACTGGAATGAGGGATCTACAGTACCCTGAAAGGTTATCAAAATTAGGGTTATTCACTTTAGAAAAAAGACGACTGAGGGGAGACCTAATAACTATGTATAAATATATCAGGGGTCAGTACAGAGATCTCTCCCATCATCTATTTACCCCCAGGGCTGTGACGAGGGGACATCCTCTGCGTCTGGAGGAAAGAAGGATTGTACACAAACATAGAAAAGGATTCTTCACTGTAAGAGCAGTGAGACTATGGAACTCTCTGCCTGAGGAGGTGGATGGTGAGTACAATAAAGGAATTCAAGAGGGGACTGGATTTATTTCTGGAGTGTAATAATATTACAGGCTACAGCTACTAGAGAGGGGTCGTTGATCCAGGGAGTTATTCTGATTGCCTGATTGGAGTCGGGAAGGAATTTTTTTCCCCTTAAGTGGGGAAAATTGGCTTCTGCCTCACAGTTTTTTTTTGCCTTCCTCTGGATCAACTTATAGGAAACAGGCCGAACTGGATGGACAAATGTCTTTTTTCGGTCTTATATACTATGTTACTATGTTACTATGTTACAAGTAGAGACCTTACAAAGCTTAGAATCCCTTTAATACCATGTTGATGCAATTTTTTCAATTTTAAAAGTAATAAAATATCTTGTTTTTACTTGACAACAATCTGGTTTAATCACTGTGCAGAATTGTGAATTTAGCTCTGGGGTATAACATAAGCTACAACTCAGGATCAGTACAAAATTAGCAAAAGTTACTAAAAGGGGTTTGTTGATCTCAGCATATCATTAGTATATGCCATCAGTGTCAGATAGATGCAAATCCCACCTCTGGGACTTGCTGCTATCTCCAGAACAGGGCCCCCAAAGTGAAGAAGAACATATTGCGCATGTACAATGTGCTCTCCATTCACTGCTATGTGAGTTCCAAAAAAAGCAAATACGCTCAGCCATTTTCACAAACCCCTAGCCGTGAATGGAGAGCATGCCATGCGCAAGTGGTGTGCTCTCCTTCACTTCAGGTGCCACGTTCTGGAGATAAGAGCAAGTCCCAGATACATGGCCACCTATGTATTCACTGTTGTGGGACTGCCGATCTAGTGCTTGGCTTGTGTCAGAACACTCATAGTGGCAGTCATAGAGTAGCTCTGGTTGCATGGTGTGCTCTTCTGTTCTGGAGATAGGTGGTGGCAACTACACCTATTTGATATTGATGTCATATACTAACGATATGCCATCAATTTCTGAGATGAGAATACTGCTTTAATTCTTTTCTCTGGATTATATGCAGTAGTTAAAGCCCTAATGTGGACAAACCCTTTAACTTTTGCATAATACTTTAAATTTAATTTGATGGTGTCTTTAGTGGAAAGCCTGCCTAGTGATCTTTAGGCGCTGGATTGTAAGTTTTCTGCTATTTAACATTACTATGGATTTCATGGGCAGGTCTCTAGGCTCCAGAGAACATCTCCCTGGAATCTCCCTTCCATTAATAAAAGCAGTTGGTATGTTGGGTGAATTGCAAAGACAATAAAGGATTACAGTGAGAAGAGGGGAGGGGGGGGGTGAATGCATTTAAAACTCACATTGCAGACATGTTTTACGTTTCAAAGAATGAATTGAATCTGATATGTTAACGTAAAACAATCCAGTAGTGAAGAGACCGACATGATTACAATAAGCCAACGTGACAAAAATAGTTCCCAGTCTCACAATGCATGGCTTATAGGGCGAGCTAGTAGCAAGGAAGATAATTTAGCTGACTGGTTAGAAAATGTATAGTTTACCGTTTCAGTTCATTTTATTTTTATTTTTTGACAGCTTTCATGTATGCATAATATTTTCGTGATGTTCTGAGGCCAGTTCATATGCTGGGGCTACAAGGCGATCTTGGTGGTTGTGTCTAGAGATAAGTGATTTTTTCAAAAATTCGATTCGGCTGGTTCACAGAATTTTCAGAAAGAATTCGATTCGATACATATTTATTTGCCGCGAATCGCGTTAAAAATTATATTTCCTAGCTGCAGAAAGCCTTTACAGTGGGGTAGAACACTGTGCCTTGCAGGAATATGCATAGGGAGTTTGCGTTGACGTCACTTATTATTTTGCCCTTCCTCTGATCCATCGGAACAATAACCTCCAAAAAACAGATCCTGTCTCTTGACCATCACTCGGTCAGCATTTGGTCAGTAATCCATCAGTGTTGCTAATGCCAAAAAAAAAGGAGTGAATCCAAAACAGAGATGACACATGAATGGAATATTTGCATGTCTTCTGTGTTTTGTACCCACTCCTGCTTTTGGCTACAAAATCACAAGCCAATTCTGATGGGACCATACAGGCCTGATAGCTGCTACACAGACAGGATTCATTGTGCATCTCATTTCTCCTTCCTTCTGACAGATCAGAAGAAGTTTCAAATAAATGATTATGTCAACCAGGCCGAAAGGCAAAATTGTGTCCCAGTCATGGGGAGGGTGGGAACAGCATGAGAAGTCCACAGAGTGGCCCTATGACATAGTGTTAAGGTGGAAGCAGCATGAGGAGACCACAGAGTGGCCCAATGACAGAGTCTGGAGGTGGTGGCATCATCAAGAGGATACCACAGAATAGTACATTGACTGTGGAGGTGGTGGTCGCATCAGGGGGCCACAGAGTGGCAAAGTGACATAGTCTGGAGGTGGCAGCAGCATGAGGAGACAACAAAGTGGCAAGGTGACATAGTTGTGAGGTGGCAGCAGCATCAGGAGGCCACAGAGTGACAAGGTGACATAGTGTGGAGGTGGCAGCAGCATGAGGAGACCACAGAGTGGTAAAGTGATGTAGTGTAGAGGTGGCAGCAGCATCATGAGACCACAGAGTGGCAAAGTGATATAGTGTGGAGGTGGGAGCAGCATGAGGAGACCACAGAGTGGCCCAATGACAGAGTCTGGAGATGGTGGCATCATCAGGAGGATGCCACAGAATGGCACAATGACTGTGGAGGTGGAGGCCGCATCAGGAGGCCACAGAGTGGCAAATTGACATAGTGTGGAGGTGGCAGCAGCATGAGGAGACAACAGATAGCTAAGGTGACATAGTGTGGAGGTGGCAGCAACATCAGGAGGCCACAGAGTGACAAGGTGACATAGTGTGGAGGTGGCAGCAACATCAGGAGGCCACAGAGTGGGAAAGTGACATAGTGTGGAGGTGGCAGCAGCATGAGGAGACCACAGAGTGGGAAAGTGACATAGTGTAGAGGTGGAAGCAGCATCATGAGACCACAGAGTGGCAAGATGACATAGTGTGGAGGTGGCAGCAGCATCAGTAGAGCACAGAGTGGCAAGTTGACATAGTGTGGAGGAGGCAGCAGCATGAGGAGACCACATAGTGACCTGTGACAGAGTGTGGAGGTGGCATCAGCATGGGGAGATCACAGAGTGACTCGGTGACAGAGTGTGGAGGTGGCAGCAGCATTAGGAGACCACAGAGTGGCAAGGTGACATAGTGTGGAGGTGGCAGAAGCATCAGGAGGTCACAGAGTGGCAAGGTGACGTAGTGTGGAGGTGGCAGCAGCATCAGGAGACCACAGAGTGACTAGGTGACATAGCGTGGAGGTGGCAGCAGCATCAGGAGACCACAGAGTGACCTGGTGACAGAGTGGGGAGGTGGGTGGCAATAGCAATACCCACTGATGATGGTGGGTGTAAGAAGGAGAACTTGGCATCAGATGTGTGGCATCAGGCAGGTGGCAGCATCAGAATATTAGCGGAGGCAGGTAGACAGAATAAACCCGTCTCTTTTGTCAAAGTGTTGGTTGGCACCACGGATGATCGAGTCTGATGCATCAGGCATTGGTGGGTGGAAATCCTGGCTGATCCACACCTGATACATCTTGACAAAGGTCAGTCTCTACACATTTTGGGTGGACAGGCGAGTTCTTCTTGGGGTCTTGAGGTAACTATGGCCCCCGCCGCACTAGACACCCTCTCTGATGCCACACTACTGGCCGGGAAGGACAGCTTTTCCAGGGCAAACTCTGCCAGTTGCGGCCACAAATCCAGTTTGGCTGCCCAGTAGTCCAGCGGATCTTCAATTTTGGGTGGAAGGGTGCTGTCCAAGTAGGCCACCACATGCTGGTTTAGGTCTTGCTTCAGGTCGAGCTACTGCTGCTGGTGAGTAGTTTCTTCACTAGGCAGGTGAAGAAAGCTGCTCATCAGAGACTCTAGACTCAGGCTGTTGCTGATGGAGCTGGTATTGCTCCTGCCACCCCACCCCTCCCCAGCAGCCATGGCAGTGGAACGTGAGCGCAGAGGGCCCCCAAGGTCAGACCTATGAGAGGATGGACATTGGCGCAGATAGTCAGCGGCCAACTGACTACATAGGATGTCTCTATAGTAGTTCAGTTTGTCCTCCCTCTCAGCGGGTGTAAAACAGGACCCCATTTTGGACCGGTAGCGAGGGTCCAAGAAGGTGGAGAGACAGAAGTCATCCCTCTGCTGATTGGTGAAAATTCTGCTGTCACTATCCAAGCAAGTGAGCATGCATCGGGCCGTTTGCGAAAGTGACTCAGAGGGACTCCCTGCCTCCATCTCCACTGCATACTGCCACGGTGTGTCTGGGTCCCCTGCCTCCTCTTCCACATCGCCCTGTAGCTCCTCTGGCTGCTCCTGCTGCTCCTATCCTGTCACCTGTTTAGAAAAACCACCCATTTTGCTACACATTGCTTGTGCTCCAATGTCCTCCTCATCCTCCATTTCAGCTCCTTCAGGGCTCATGTGACCGTAAAATGTAGGCGCCAGTCCCCTGAACAGCCAGATATACCAGCAACTGTTCCAGGATATGAAGCAGTGGAATGACATAGTTCATCCCGTAGTCCTGGCGACTGACAAATAATGTGGCCTCCTGAAAGGGCTTGAATAATTGGCAGGTGTCACGCATGAGCTGCCACTGGCTGATATCAAAATTACACAGGGGAGTACTCCTGTCTGCTTGGATCATCAAGAAATCGTTTATGGCCATTCTTTGTTCGTATAGTCGGTCCAACATATGGAGGGTGGAATTCCAATGGGTGGAAACGTCACATATCAGCCTATGTTGGGGGATTCCATTCTGCCTCTGCAGCTCAAGGAGGGTGTGCTTTGCAGTGTATGAGTCGCTCAAGTGCATGCAAAGTTTCCTGGCCGTTTTTAGGATGTCTTTAAGATGGGTGGAAGACTTCAGGAACTGCTTGACAACCAGATTGAACACATGTGACGTGCAGGGCGCATGGCTCAGCCCTCCTTGACGCAGCGCCGACACCATGTTCTTCCCGTTGTCGGTCACCATGGTTCCAATTTTCAGTTGTCGCGGAGAAAGCCCGGATTCAATTTCTTGATGAAGGACAAGGAGCAGTTTCTCCCCTGTGGGACTCTGTTCACCCAGGTAAACGAGGTGCAGAACAGCGTGACAACGCCGTTCCCTGCACATGTATGCTGGAGGAGCACTGTGAATTGTCCCTGCAGTGGAGGCTGAGGACACTGAGGAGGATGAGGAGGCAGAGGCGGACATTGTCGCAGGACCAACGGTGTGAGAACGTGAAGGCGGAAGCGGCATCACCTGGCCAAGTTGCTGGTGTGGCTGTGCAGGAACCACATTCACCTAGTGGGCCGTAAAGGACATGTATTGTCCCTGACCGTAGTTACAGTTCCAGATGTCGGCGCTGCCTTGCACTTTGGCAAACACCAACAGGCTCAAGGACTGGCACACCTTCTGTTCTGCATGTGTGTGCAGGGCTGGTACTGCCTTTTTGGCAAAAAAATTACGATTGGGACTCTCCACCTCGGCTCGGCACAACCCATCAGTTCTCTGAAAGGCTGAAAGGTACAGAGTTCACCACTTGGAAAGGGAGCGACTGCAGCACCAGCAACTTGGCCAGGAGCACGTTTAGCTTCTGCACCTTTGAATGAGTGCACGCATACTGTTGTCTTGGCAATCGCTTCGGTGATCGTTTGCTGACGGAATGACTGACAAGGAGCAGGAGGTCCAGTAGCAGGAGCATCAGGACCAGCAGATGATCTGAAGGACAGACAGCTCCCTTCGGCTGAGGTGGTGGAGCATTGACTGCCTGAAATCAGCTTCATGCCACTGGGTGATGCAGCGATTGCTGCAGCAGGCTGGACCACAACATTGGAGCCAAGGTTCTCCCAGGCCACTTTATGTTGACGCTGCATATGTTGAGACAGGGCCATGGTGCCAACATTTGCACCCTGGCCACGCTTCACTTTCTGCCCACAGATTCTACATATGGCCATTTTCACCTCCTCCGGCGGCTTAACAAAAAACTGCCACACCGCCGAGTAGGGGATTTTACTCACAACACAATGCACCGACTGACTGCTACCACCACTGCCTCTGTGAACCCGTGCAGGTTGGCTTCTGCGAAGCAGGTGGTCTACCCCCAGCATGTTTGGCTCCCGACCTCCCACTGATGACTCCCGGCCACGATAGCGACTTGCTAGCTCTGCCACTGCCACCCTCTTCTCCCGATGATGATGAAGCCCCTTCGTCACCCTGCTCCCAAGTGCGATCAGCTACATCATCATCATCAAGTACTGTCTGCATGTTACTGATGTCCTCCTCAACTGTCTGGGTCACGATCTTGACTGCTCAAAATACCAGCTCCCACTCCACTCTCCTAATCACTACTTTCCTGCCTAGTGGAGGAAGCGGCGGATGTCTCGGAAGTCGAAGATCGAGTCAACCATTCAAGAACCGCTGGGTTGCTAGTAGTCAAGACACGACCGATAGCTGACACCGGGAGCTCAGGCCTCTAAAAGTGACCCCAGCTTTAGAACATATAACTGCACCGCTGAGGAGCAAATATATTTTACTTTTGGCACTAATACACGCCACAAAAGGCTTTAGAACATATAACTGCACCGCTGAAGGGCAAATATATATTTTTTTTGCCACTAATACACACCACAAAAAACTTTAGAACATATAACTGCACCGCTGAACAGCAAATATATTTTCTTTTTCCACTTATGCACACCACAAAAGGCTTAATTAGAACATATAACTGCACCGCTGAACAGCAAATATATTTTCTTTTTCCACTTATACACACCACAAAAGGCTTTAAAACATATAACTGCACCGCTGAGCGGCAAATATATATTTATTTAGCCACTATTACACTACAAAAACTGCTTTATACCATATAACTGCACCGCTGAGCGGCAATTATATTTAACTAATACACGCCAGAAAAGGATTTAGAACATATAACTGCACCACTAAACAGAAAATATATTTTTCTTTTTCCAATTATACACTTCACAAAAGGCTTTATAACATAACTGCACCGCTGAACGGAAAATATATTTTATTTTGCCACCATTACACGACAAAAAGGACTTTATAACATATAACCGCACCGCTGAACGGCAAATATATTTTTCTTTTTCCACTTATACACGCCACAAAAGGCTTTATAACATATAACTGCTCCGCTGAATAGCAAATACCGTATTTTTCGCCCTATAAGACGCAAAAGTGGGGGAAAAATAGCAGTGCGTCTTATGGGGCGAATGCTGCAATTTACAATGATACATGGCCACCGCTATACCGCACAGCGTGGTCAGCGGGTGTATCAACTGAGAGGGAGGAGGGGTTGGGGGCCGGCATCTGGATTAGGAATGACAGCAGGAACCGGTGCAGTCTCTGTATTCTATTGCACCAGCCCCGCTCACTGTTGTATAATCTTTTATAACCTGTAGGCATTGTTAAGATATAATAATTATGTGTAATCCAGCTGTATTACTTACAATTAAAGATCCATAGCAGAGAGGAGGGAGGAGACAGGCAGAAGGCAGCCCGGGAGGGCCGGTGGATGGCGCATCACTCACTATGTCATGTGCCTGCACCGCCCACTTTATGAATGAAGCAGGCGGCGCGGGCGCGTGACGTAGTGAGTGACGCGCTGCCCTCCTGGCCTGCCTCCTGCCTGCCTCCTCCCTCCTCTCTGCTACGGAACTTAGTTGTAAGTTATACAGCTGGATTACACATGACATGATTATTATATCTTAACAATGCCTACAGGTTAGATAAGATTATACAACAGTGAGCGGGGCCGGTGCATTAGAATACAGGGACTGCACCAGTCCCCGCTGTCATTCCTAATCCAGATGACGGCCACCACCCCCTGTATTGGGGGTCATTGACACTGCAGGGACACTGTTATGGGGGATCTGTGGATGGCATATAGCATAAGATGCTATATATGTGTCATCCACAGATCCACCCCATAGCAGTGTCCACAGATCCCCCCATATCAGTGTCATCCACAGATACCCCATAACAGTGCCATCCACAGATACCCCATAACAGTGCCATCCACAAATTCCCCAGAAGATTGCCATCTATAGATTCCCCATAAGAGTGCCATCCACAGATCCCCATAACAGTGCCATCCACAGATGCCCCCATAACAGTGCCATCCTGAGATCCCCCATAACAGTGCCATCCACAGATCCCCTCCATAATAGTGACAACCACAAATCCCCCCCCCATAACAGTGTCATCCACAGACCCCCCATAACAGTATAATGGAAAAAGTGGGCTACAGCAGCATGTCCAAATCTAATCTTTTTTTATTCAAAACTCCATAGCAAAGTGTACAGATAATGCAATGTTTCGGCTAGGTATAGCCTTTGTCAAGCTTGACTTCTGAGGCGCTTTGGTAGGGTGGCTGGGGCTGAACGGCTTCTCCCGTTCCCGACAAACATTTCTGCATTTTAAATCAACTGCCAGTTTTATAACATACTGTGTGTGGCCAACAGAGGATATAACGATGTACTTATGCCAGTTGTCTGGTATAAATACATTGAGAAATATGGATATCAAGTTGGATAAAGTGGGTGAGGTGAAGGACAACTTAAATATTCCAGTTAATAAGGAAATTAGAATTTAATCAGGAACCTGGAGAGTTGCACTTTGTATTTTATCTCACATGGGAGGGTTTGACACAAGCATACTAGTTAAATGGATGGGGCAGGGGGCCCCACTTAAGTTTTGTTTTGGAACCCTATGAGATCTGTAGTATATAGTATGCATACTTGCTATCTTCTTTGAGAAGACTACTCCCTAAAAGACCCCCTTTCAATTGAATTTTGGGTGGTCGTCTACAATCATTTTACTGTTATTAAAGTTGAGTGAGAGCTCTAGTGTTGTACCTAAAGCATAATATAAATCCCATAGTCTTTTAAATAGGGCTGCAGAGGTTATAGTCACATGTGGCTCCAGTGCCTATGGGAAACGGGGGGCAAAAGCCCCTTTGTCACATAGACACAAGCATTATGAATGGCCCATTGCTAGGAACAGGAGAGCTGCCATAGAATTTGCAAAAGGGCCACGTATCTTCCAAATACATACCATCTTTGAGTCCTTATCTTTTAGCATATAGTTATTAATTTAATTTGGGAAGGGGGAATAAAAAAAGAAGAGCAAAAAGAAGGTCCAGCCTATTTATTTCTTTTTATTAATATGTAAGTTACAACTCTGTAGCTGAGAACATAGCAAATATAACAATATGAACTCTGTTCCTCGCTCGATACTTGATTATTCATTTTCTCTAATTGAGGGATTGAATGCATCTCCAGATATGACACCACGCCGCTTAATTCATATCAGTTTCCATTCCCTCATAATTTACGTAAAATATTCATAAGCAAATATCAACTTCAAATCCCCAAGCTACTCATTAGGACTCCAGGACTCCGCATTTACTGCTTATTGGTATAACAAGGCATTGGACACCTGAAGAGTAAATAAATGAGGGTCCTTCAGTGAATAATCCATAAACAATTAGCGTACGGCTTGCGTATTTGACTCTTCTTACTAAATACTAATACACAGATATTCGCATTCCCCTGGGAGATAAAGCAAAACCTAATTGCTAAATACATTCACTAATCAATACATGACTTGAGACTTGCAAGCAAATGAATGTGCAATGGATTCCAAAAGCAGGGATATGAACCTCTCTGGGTACAACAAATTTTATTATCATTAAACGTGGCCGCTATTCCATGTACATAATAAAACACACAGATCAACAAGTTCTCACACAAGCCTCAAGATGATTCGTAATTATCGACTCATCAGTATGTATCTCATTTTAATTATATCCACCCTAGTTTTTCTGAAGCTTTGGGAAATGTTAACTCCGAATTTAAAATATTATAAAGATTCACTAGAGGGGTTTTCCCATCTGGACAGTTATGGCATAGTGACAGGCTCCTATCTCAAGAAAGGCACTCCACCGTAAATAGAGAGCAAGCTGCTCATGCGTGGCCATCCCTTCATTTACTGTTATGAGACTTCAGAGACTAGCTGAGTCAACTTGTGTGGCCTACTCTCCATTCAATGCCATGGGACGTCCAAAAACAGCCAAGTGTGCTCACTCTGCTATTTTCAGAAGTCCCTTAGCAGTGAACGGAGAGGACTCCGAGTGTGCAAAATGTGGTCTGTGTTTCTGGCAGGGTCATGTTCTTGAGATAAGAGCAGGTCCCAGAGGTGGGACCCCACCAATCCGAAATGTATGGCATACATGTTCAGATGTGACTACCTCTTTAAGATAAGATTTTATGCATTCCATAAAGGGTCAGCATAGGCATATGTGACCTCTTAAGCACATTGTGCCTCCTGTTTATACCATCTCTGGCTTGACAAGGCTAAATAATGTTTACAGTGTCCCCAAAGCCCAGTGGGCTCCAACATCTGCTCTGAACCTTCTTTATGGTCTTTCTCTAGAAATTCACTTGAATCCTTTAGCTTTTATGATTCAAATTATCCACCCCCCACCTTACCCACCACCCTTTACAATAGAACTTAGTGCTGATTATTGCTCCAGTTCACTTCAGTTGTTCCTATTCATTTCAAGGGTGATGTGTTAAGAAGTTACTTGTCTAGATGGGCTGCCCAATGGTTCTCCTATTTTTTCTTGTCACAGATGACAGTTGTTTTGGGATGCTTTCCCCTCATAAGTATGGAGTATGATTCCGGTTGGCTAAGTGCGATGCCTTGTAATCTGGCCTGGCTATATTACCGTGTCAAATCCCAAGGCTTGTTGGAAAGTCGGATCTTGACAGAAAGTGAGCCATTTCTGGTTCTCAATACCAGAAAAGTTAAACGCAAGTGTGAAAGTAGCCTAAGCCATTAGGTCGATAAAGATGCTGAAACTTAACCAGGTTTTTCTGGCATACAATATTGATTATCCTAAGGTCATCAATAGCTGATCTTGGTGGTCCAACTCTCATCAATCAGATGTTTGAAAAGGATGCGGCACTGCAGTCTCAACCTAGGCTAGTGACATGGCATTCATTGGTGATGTGGCCTATGTGCAGCTTTGCCTCATTCAAGTGAATGGGCCTGGGCTGCAGTACCCAGCCAACACATCCAGTATACAATGCATACAGCTGATCGATAGGGGTGCTGAGAGTCAGACTAGATATTGATAACCTACCTTGTACTCCCTGAACACCCCCTTAAGTCGCAAACTCATTATATTTGTTTTTCCATTCTTTTATCCTGCAATCAATTCTCCTTTCTTGTCAAGCCAGGCTATGTTTCTTCCACAGATGCACTGATTTGGATCAATTCACAGCTACCCAGAATGCAAATCACCAGAGTAATCTCTGTGCAGGTATTGAGCCAACAAGCGATGCTGGAGATTTCAGCTCTGAAGTTTATAACATTATGAATGCATCTCTGTAACTGATTGCAGATGAGTGCCAGATACGTAATATAATGTATTTACAAAGTTAATCAACTTTTTTATGCAGATTCATTCCATATGTTAACTGTAAAGTGGTGTTCTAAGGTGAACATACCCTTTAAATTTTACAAACTTTATGTGAATAAAACATAATTACCATAAAGTAATGGAGCATATGCAACCAAAATCTATGGGACCTCCTGAAGATATCTAAATGCATGGCCCCTGCAATATCTCCCATCACCCTCACAATTTATATTTCTACATATATTTATGCTGGAATGGAAGTTAAAATTAGATGCAATATCCGGGAATTTTATTTGAGCCATTTTGTTTGCATTAGACAAGAAAAAAAGATTTGCCAAGAATGAAATACATATGTTTGGGATAAAACTGGAAAGTGGGAGCAGGGAGCTGACCTCCTGGGTTATTGCTCATATAACTCTGGAATGGAATGCCGTTCCATAATGTCTCTGTATACATTATTCAAGCCTATTCTTATGGCTGGAGTTTTAATTTTCATGCTATATGAACTGTTTAGACGCCATAACACATGGTAGCTATTGATTGCCTACTATTATTAACATATTATATTATTCAATTTACCAGATTAAAGTAACAAGGGGTGAAACCTGGAACTGCATTGTTGAAAATTTGCTTATGAAGCTCCAACATCTTCTGCAGAGCCGTACAAGATTATCACCAATGACATCAGCCACTATCCTTAATGAGGACACAAATAAGTATTAGATCTTAGCATTACATTAACTATAGTGTAACTTGCATTCCTTCTATTAAGAATAAGCACAGATCAAACAGGAATCACTAAGACAAGTATTACCTATTGACAGTGCCGGACTGGGGTTCCTGGGGCCCACCAGAGAAAATTACTTTTAAGGACCAATCCTATATCATCAATAAAGTTCAATATGTTTTGAATCACAAAAATAGACCCTAAAGGCAAGTAATTGGCAGCCAATGGGTTATTTTTTTCTGGACCTTTGGGGCCCATGATGGTTTTATAGCCAATACCCACCGGAGGATCCTCTGATACTCTAGTGAGCCAGTCCAACCTTGCCTATTGGCTTGGGGCATCATTTTAAGATTTATGCTAAATCAAGGCAGCATAAACTAGTGACAGAGACCCTGATTCCACCATCAGGTCATTTTCATTTTTTTCATGAAATAACTGTTGCGCAGAAGTAGCACAGGGTGAGGTTGGTGTCCTCTCCTTGTAATGCACATGTTACATTTACTAGAGTCTTTAAAAGGGTCATCCAGGAAATAATATTGATGACCTATCCTCAGAATAGGTCATTAGTATCAGATAGGCGAGGGTCCAACACCTTGATCCCCCACTTCCAAGTGCCACTGTACATTGTTCACATGGCCTAGTTTCAGCCCAGCCCCTTTGAAGTGAATGGGGCTGAGCTGAAATGCCAGGCACAACCTCCATTCCTCCATTTGAGGTACGGCGCTTTCCTTGGTGAGCTTTTGGGAACTCGCCGAGGACCCCCACCGATGTGATAAAAATGAACTATCGTGAGGATCATTTCCTGGATAACCTCCTTAAGATACAGTGATGGCACACAGCAGAGAGATAAAAAAAAATTTAGTGCTCTTCAGACTTCATGTCAGTAGCAGGCAGATTGAAGAGTAAGCTGCTGCTGGAAAGAATATTCCTGCATATAGGTATCTAGAAAGTGTAGGTAATTGGTACTAGTAATACCGGGACAACACTTAAGGACATAGGAGAGGGAGGGGAAGAGAGAGAGCCTAATATAGAAATGTATGTTGCTCAACAATATATGCATTGTCTAAAGGGTACTCTTTCTCATTATGGAGAGTCCCTAGTATGCCAAATACTTGTGCGCAGTATTGCAAGCCAGGCAATGCCCTTATGGCTTTCTAGGAAAGATATTCAACTTAGCTTTCCGAAACTTTTCTGATGCCAGCAGATGTTAGAGATGATAATTTCCATATATTTGCCCCAGAAATCAAGGGGAGCATTGTATAGCCTACAATAGTCATCACGTATGTCATTTGGTCTCTATAATATAAATTGTCTACCCAGAGGTTCCCCTTAATGCTTTGCAACTTAAAAAGGGAACTGAATCTTGCCAGGTTTGCTCATCTCTAGCCTGTATAATAGTCAGGCCTGTGACTAAGACTAGACAACCTGCTGCCTATAAACAACTCTTTGTAAGATATTGTATGCAACACTGCAGTGTTTCCCAACCAGTGTGTCTCCAGCTGTTGCAAAACTACAACTCCCAGCATGCCTGAACAGCCAAAGGCTGTCCGGGTATGCTGGGAGTTGTAGTTTTGCAACAGCTGGAGGAACACTGGTTGGGAAACACTGAAATACTGTATGTCACAAAAAAGGCATTCCACCACTAATTGGCACTATACAGATAATTTTTGTACATGTGATGTTTCTCCACCAGCCTCATAATTTTCCCAAAAAGGGCAAGGACAGGTAGCGGGCACATTTATCTTCTATGCCAGTTTTCTTGTTCCATTCACAGCATTAATTTTAGCGCTGGAGGCTTGAGGGAACATTTGATCAGTGGAGAATTGGGGAGTGAGATACCGACCAGATATTAGAGACCTATCCTGAGGATAGGTCAATATCAGAAGCCTAGAAAACTCCTTTAAGAATTACAGTACATGGGTTACCAAAACAATTTTTAGAATGGGTGTTCAACTGTTCATGGTCGGTTGATACTAGACAGCCCCCCTACTCTTGCTCAATGACTGGATTCCTGAGTAAGGAACCACCTCACAGACATCCATATGCCCAAATAGGGCTAGCTATATAGGATTGAGTTAGTGAGAGAAATCCTTTAACATGTGGAAATACAGATATTTTTCATGCAATTTTAGAACAATTTCCTAGCACAAACTATCACTGCTTATGATTTCATATAATTAAGTTTAAACATCCTACTATATTTATATGGGAAAACGTTTAAAAAAATGTATGGAACGCCAATTGATCTTATCATGACCAGAACAATGTAGTGTCCAGGAATAAAAATAAGTGAAGTGCGTGGGTTGCACAATCTTTATTATTTTAAAAGTCTATGCCAAACCGTCTCTCATCCCCTACTTTAAGTCAGTCCCTCCCTCGTTCTCTCCTACATGTGCATGAGATATTTTTTTCTTATTGTGCTTTGTTCCTTTGAAGGGCCTGCTTCTGCATGGAAATCTCTTGGCTTCCTGCCGAAACATCTTGGGGATCAGAGCCGATGTAGTTTTTATTAATATACAGTCTGTAGCTTCAGGACAACAGTTGAATCATGATAACAAAGAGTAGGCAACATGACCTTCTGACTCCATTCAGAACTACGTGGGAAGTTTAACGCTCAAGTTGCCATACTGTGGTGAATGGAAATGTTATCAATCACAACTAATATTTTGGAAAGTTTTAGTTTATAAAGTTTACAATCTTTATAGACAATTGTCATTTGCATGGATCCAGTAAAGTGCTAAAGTTTCTTCATGCTGTATATTGCATATGATTCACTCATGAGTTAATATACAGCATATTGTTCTTTTAGGGCATATACCATAACTCTTTTTTTTTTTTTTTCACATTCGCACTTGTACCTTTATGTAAAATCAAAGGCACAGGAATTGTACTGGCCCATATTGGCAAACCAAGTCAACGGGTGAACAGCAATACCGTGAAATTTCTTTGAAACAACTGCTCAAAATTGCATTCAAAATTGTCTTCTCGATGGGTTGTCTTCTCAAAAAAGATGGTAGGCATGTTGGAAATTAATATCTGTTACAGGAAATCTGGTACTCTTTTCAATAAGTGACTATGGCACAATTCTGTGAGCTACAGATCTAGCAGACCATTAAAGGTCCTGAGGACCTAAGTCTTGGCTTCTAGAGTAAAACATGAAATAAAGTGTATCCTATAGTAATAGAACAAGATGTACCTCTACTTTCTGGAGATGGCACCCTCTACAATACCCTTTGACTTTAGGCCTCATGCTTGTTTGCCTCTTTTTGCCAATCCATTTATGGACCAGTTATATTCCCTTATCAATGATTGGGCCAAAAACAAGTCCAAGCCCTTCACATGTCCTGTTGTAGCCTTAAGGACTGCCTTTCATGCCCTTTTTTACCTAAAATTAAACCAATTGGGCAAAATGAATTTGAAAAAAATGACTATTTTAAAAAAAATATTCATACTAATTGCATACAGTAAATTATATAGTTCTAACTTCTACCAAATAAGCGTTCATAGGTTAATAATGCTGTAATAACTTTTGGGTGGCCTGCAACTATTAACAGTGAAAGCAATTTTATAGGGAAAATCATTAAAAAAAATGTAGTCATTAAAGAAAAAAAACTATGTGGTCCTCAAGTGGTTAAACTCACCCCTTGCTCCCTTTTAGTTATCCAATACAGCTGTAACGGCATCTCACTAATTCTGTCAATCTTACACCATCAGGAGCCAGAAGGCCAGGAAAACAATCAGTATGACATAAATCTACAGCTGCAGGGGGGAGGTGGAACTGCCCTGGGAAAAAGTAGATGGGAAGGGAATGATTTTTTTCGCTCTTGGATTATGGTTATTATTCATCTGCATATCTCAGGTCACCTATGCTGAATGATAGAGTACGCAGGACTTCAGTAGGCATCACTTACCAGTTGTGCACCTAGAACAGAGATAGGTGTGCTGCTTTAAAAGGGCTTACTTTAAAAAAATAATAATAATAACAATAATAATACTTTTTAATGCAATTATTCTGCAATTTTCTTATTTATTATTTTGCCACAACAGTTTTCTGGTGTAAAAAAAAAGTCACAAACACCCGTGTTTTTATTTTTAAAACGCCACTAGTGTTGAGCGAATCGAAATCAAACAAATTGACTTTGATCCAAATTTCAGGAAAAATTTGATTCGCCACAAAGCCGAATTTTCTCGTGCTTTATGGTAACGAATCTTTTTTTCCTGAAATGACGGTAAAAAAAAAAAAAAATATATATATATATATATATATATACACACACCTCATCCATTTGCTCGTGAGGCCACCGCAGGAATCTTGAAACCACGCAAAATCTCACACACAGTGATGTGTGTTTTCAGCTCTCTGGCCTGGTGCCATCAGTGTTGATGTCACCGCACCAGGCCAGCTTGATGACGTCATCAAGTTACCACACGAGATTTTGTGTGGTTTCTTTCCTCAATCAAGATAGCTGCAATGCCCTCTCCCAGAGCAAATGAATAAGGTGAATGTGTAATTTTTATGTAACCCTGATTGACCCCTAAAATGCCTCAATTATAATGTCAGATAACGCGATCAGAGGACAATTGCCTCAAATCTCTAATCGCCACTTGTGCAGAAATGTTTGTGCATGTGGCGTTTCTCTGCTGCCATCTGCACTTTGTCAAAAAGTGGGCATGGCGTGGGTGAGTGGATTGCTAGGCCAGATTCTGGTATAAAAGAAGCAAAGAAGAAATCTATGCCAGCTAGGTCTAGCACAAATTTCAGTTTAGGCACAGGAACTGCCAGAGATGCACCTAATTTATGACTAGGTAGGAGCCTCATCATAAATTAAGTGCAGCCTCCCACAGTCCATGGTGATATCACAGACACTGGTCTATGATAAATTTCCCCTTCGTGTTTCAATTCCTCATAGTTCAAGATGTACTTACTGTCAATGAACAGACGCATTTATTGTTTTCCGTACTAGGTGAAAAGCTGTCCTGATACATGTCTCACTATAAATAACTTCAGCAATGAGTACAGAACATGAAAATCTTATAATTATTTTGGTCTCTGTAATGTAAACACAGTGATGTCACAGTATAAGTATAATAAACACAGTGATGTCACAGTACAGGGATAATAAACACAGTGATGTCACAGTACAGAGATAATAAACACAGTGATGTCACAGTACAGGGATAACAAACACAGTGATGTCACAGTACAGGGATAATAAACACAGTGATGTCACAGTACAGGTATAATAAACACAGTGATGTCACAGTACAGGGATAATAAACACAGTGATGTCACAGTACAGGGATAACAAACACAGTGATGTCACAGTACAGGGATAATAAACACAGTGATGTCACAGTACAGGGATAATAAACACAGTGATGTCACAGTACAGGGATAATAAACACAGTGATGTCACAGTACAGGGATAATAAACACAGTGATGTCACAGTACAGGGATAATAACCACAGTGATGTCACAGTACAGGGATAACAAACACAGTGATGTCACAGTACAGGGATAACAACACAGCGATGTCACAGTGCAGGGATAATAAACACAGTGATGTCATAGTACAGAGATAATAAACACAGTGATTTCATAGTAGAGGGATAATAAACACAGTGATGTCACAGTACAGGGATAATAAACACAGTGATGTCACAGTATAGATAAAATAAACACAGTGATGTCACAGTACAGGTATAGTAAACACAGTGATGTCACAGTACAGGGATAATAAAGACAGTGATGTCACAGTAGAGGGATAATAAACACAGTGATGTCACAGTACAGGGATAATAAACTCAGTGATGTTACAGTTCAGGGATAATAAACACAGTGATGTCACAATACAGAGATAATAAACACAGTGATGTCACAGTACAGAGATAATAAATACAGTGATGTCACAGTACAGAGATAATAAACACAGTGATGTCACAGTACGGGTATAATAAACAGTCTAGTATACTTCTAGACAGAATTGTTACAGTACATGACTTCCAGTTGCATCCAACAGATCTGCCCAAACCTGTAGACCTCTTTATACATGACCCATATGTGACTGTGCTGCAGATTATTGGGCTATGCCAGAGATCACATTGCAAATGCACGCATCTTTACTTAGACTGTAATTCAATCCTATGTACATTGTACTTGTTGGTGCAGGGGAAGGTCATATTTAAAAAATGCAGCTCTTGCAAAGCAGAAAATATTCCACTTTGAAACAGATCCAGAAAATCTTTTAACATTACTATGTGCATCTCAGAGCACACATAATGAATAGCTGCCTGTTATTTCTATAGCTGCATCCTGTGCGAGAGGAAATGAAGCGAGGATAAGCAAATCCCTGCTATATCAAACTTTCTGCATTTCACAAGAGCTGTCTCCAAAGTTTTCTAACAAACTGAAAACTCTTAGAAGCCTCTTCCTTTGTCTGTATCTTGGTTATATAAGGTTTTCGACTGCAAAATGCAGTATTTACTGTGTATAAGGGCTCATTCAGCCGTATGTTACTTTCCACATCTGATCCGCAATTTTGCGCATTAGATGTAGACTATTCACATCTATGGGGCCCCAAAAGATGCAGACAGCACATGGTGTGCTGTCCGCATCTTTTCTTCTGTTCCACAGCCCTGCAAAATAAAACATGTCCCATACTTGTGGAAATCAGGATGTGGCCCCATTGAAGTCTAAGGGTCCGCAAAAATGTGGAAAGCAATAGTTTTTTTTTTTTTTTGCAGACATGCTGAACTGTCCCCCAAAAAACGGATCCACATTTTTGCAGACTGCAAAAATCATAAGGCTTACGAGCCCTTATTCTGAGTATGGGAGTCACTTTATTGCTGAAGAAAGAATGCTTAAATATTTGATATATATGTAGACAGACAGATATATAGATAGATAAACTAATAGCTAGATAGATATGTAATATTAGATAGGTATAGAAGAAGAAAGAAAGAAAGAAAGAAAGAAAGAAAGAAAGAAAGAAAGAAAGAAAGAAAGAAAGAAAGAAAGAAAGAAAGAAAGAAATTAGATAGGTATAGAAGATAGATAGAAGAAAGACAGAAAGAAGGAAAAGAAAGAGAGAGAGATATTAGATAGGTATAGAAGATAGATAGAAGAAAGACAGAAAGAAGGAAAAGAAAGAAAAATAAATATATATGTAGACAGACAGATAATATAATATTATATAGTTATAGAAGAAGAAAGAAAGAAAGAAAGAAAGTAAGAAAGAAAGAAAGAAAGAAAGAAAGAAAGAAAATTGATATATATGTAGACAGACAGATATATATATAGATAAACTAAATTAATAGATAACCACAGGTAATTTAACCTGACACTACCCTGACTCATTTTTATACTTTATACAATTCTTTAGCTAACATGAGGAATGTTAATTAGAGTTTATCTTTGTCTTTGGCAGTAGGCAGTCCTGCATTTTCCAGGTCCAAATGTTGTGGTCATTGATTGCTCATTCCAGTGACAGAAACCTGTGGGAAGAAGTCCTCAAGGACCAAAAAAATGACGGAGAGCTTCGTTTATTAATCTGTGATGAAAAACATGCTTCTGTTGACGCAGTGGAAAAATAAGATAGTCTACTTTCTGCTCAGTTGTTGGCTTAGGAGTAAAAGACGTTGAGTGCTGAGCTTCTGGCTAAAGATTTCTCTACCTTCTCTGCTGCCAACTCCTACAAAGACAAAGTTATGTAATGTTCTTCTATCTGGAATCCGAGCTAAAAAAAAAAAAAAAAAACACTTCATGATGTCTCATGCTGTTCTTGCCGAAGCCATTGTTTCAAATAATGAAAAGGCCTCTATCAGCTCGATTCAGCTGTCACACTGCTTTAGATGCAACCATAATATATTCTGTTTTTATGACATTTCCTACTTATACTTGTTACAAATGCTTGCTATTGTCTTCGAGGATGGAAAACTAGGGAGTCCTTCAAAAATGTCACCCCGTGTTCACTCTGAAGAGCTTAAGGTTGCATAAAGGACCATGAGGCGTAGCATGTTGCTGAGCTAGGGCTTTATGTTCTATATGTTCTATACTCTATTTATATTATAAGATTCATTGGATGGAAGAAGAACCAGAACAAAGAGTGGAAAGGGGGTAAAAATTCACTTAAGATCGACTTTAACAGGGTGGCAATCTTTATAGCAAGTGGAGACCAAAACAGAACCCCATATTAATTTCTTAGCCTTTATATGTCCAGGCTTTTTTCTTTTACTGTACATTTGTTCCCAGATTCAGTAACTTGTTTTTGTCTATTGTTTGGTATCCTGGGACTTGTTGTCCTCTGGTTTTTCATTGTTGTCAGTATTGAAGTTTGTCCACTTGCTGACTTTTAAACAAAATTCTAGGCTATCTTGCTGGATTGTATTTTAGAGCAGGGTCAGTTCATGTGTATCTTTATTACTGCCCATTGTCATTCATCCTCTCTAACCCTGTATGTCATTATCATCTCCCACCTACCAATTGCCAAATTCCTATCTCCTCCATCATCATTTGGTTCCTGTCATCTATCAATGAGTTTATTTTAGTACCTTGTTTTCTGCCAGTGTTGATGTGTTTCATATTTTTCTTGTGACCATCTGGTTATTGTGCAATTTAGCCCTACTGTAAGTCCTGGGGGAATCTGAGTACCAAGAGACAATGTTAGTACTTGGGAAAGGTGACTGCTATAGTCCAGCTCTGTAATCTTGTAACAACCTGCACCACTACATATTCATAATATATAATTAGGTAAACTGTAAAATAATGTTAATCAGGGAACCTTAGCTTACAATTTAAAGGATCTTGCCAGCTTGGTTGATTATAGAAATGAGCCTTACTGCTTGGAAGTGATATCTTAAGTCCAATCCTTCCATGTTTTATAACAGAAAGATTTAGAGGTGTAACCACACTGCTCAACAATGAAACACCAAATGGGACAAGCTGTAAATTCATGCAAGTCAAAGAAGTAGCAGGTATCACCAAGATCTGCAGATGATCAAACTTTCAGGCACCTACGCCAATCTGTTGCATGTGGGAGGGGCATAAAAACCAGATATCAAAAAAACTTAGTTTTTTAGTGACATGAAACCTCAAAAATCAGATTTGGTCAAGTCGGATGAATGTGCAATGCCTCCTGTTCTTTGACGCACCAGTTATCCCCATAAACTGAGAGAGACAAATCCTTGAAGTGAGAGACATTGGTTTATCACACTGGCAGATCGCTACTTGACTAGGCCAAGATGTCAGCACTGTTTAATGTTGTTTTTCCCTGTAGTTGAGAGAACAGCAATGAACTAGAATGACATTAAGAGATGCACAAAGGAAAACCTCTGCAGGAATGGACCGTATGATTAGAAGAATGTGTGCGTGAAACTGGACGTCACATCCCAAGCCTAGGGCAGCAAATAGTATCTACCCAAACTATCAGAAGGCATTTGCATGGCATTGGGATGCGAGTCACATGTCCAACTATAGGTGCTCCATTGACCTCAAGCCGCTGCTATCAAAGGCTATCATGGTGCACAGCAAGACGGTAATGGAAGCTGGAATGGAAGCCTATCCTCTTCAGAAAGGAGTACTGCTTTTGTCTCAGATGCAATGTTAACCGGAGATTGGTCTGGAGATAACGTGGGCAATGGCATGAAAAGACCAATACAAGGGAATGTCACACAGGTCCTACACCAGGGATTATGGTGTTGCCTAATATATGGTAACCGGACCGCTTTACTCTTCATTTCTAGTACACTAACAGCTCGGCGTTACATTGATTTGGTTGTGGAACCAGTGCTAAAGTCATTTCTCCAAAAAGTCCCAGGAACCATTTGTCAACTGGACAATGCCAGGCCGCATGTTGCTTGTGCTACTGTGAGCAGAATGCATGGTCTAAACGTGCTGCCATGGCCTTCAGCCTCTCTGGACTTGTCTCAATCTAGCCCATCAGGGACATCATTGGTCGACAATTGCAAATGGAGCTGCCAGCAGCAGATCTTGCTGATTTGCGTGCCCAAGTGCAATCATTGTGCAGAACATTCCTCAGACAACTATTAAAAACATCAATGATAGCATGCTAAGCCATGAAAGTGTCTGTGTGTGCTGCTCATACTTGATACTGAATAAAACAAGATTTTTTATTATAATTCCACAACTTTTACTTCTTGGTGTTTAAATTTTAATGTTGAGGAGTGTACAGTTTCTAAACAGAGCCCACCTTGCTGTCAATACAATCATACAAACTACTACTGGACAGTAGTGTCATACAGTATATCAAATCTTCTGTACCAAGTGGAGGAAATATTCTTGCTGAGGATATAGATGCTATAGCTCTAGTGGCAAGCACGTTAGGAACCTTCTTGTGTAATATTAAGCACAAGAACTTAATATCTTCCCATACATAGCCATGACGCTGGTACTAGTTAATGGTCTGCTAACTCTCAAACCTAGAGACAGACACAGCAGTGGATTTTAATCAGATACAGCAGGCAGTTTATTATTACAATCACACAGAAGTTTAATGAACATTACCGACGAAGGAAGGTCTTCGAGGCCTAAAATAATTAAATTCCCATACACCTTGCCTCCAGCCATTAAACACCATCTCGGAGCCACCAAACGATAGACCCCTCAAATCTGCCACCAACCAAGGGAGCCACAACAGTGGGGCCTCCCCTCCTCAACAACCTGGCAACTTCGAGGACCTCCCGCTGCCACATCTGCCGCCAACACAATTCCGAAAGAAAAAATAAAACCTCCACTTGCCGTCACTCTACACAACCCAGGTCAACATCGTACCAACCACCAAAGTAAGGGAGGGTTGGTGGGGGTTCGTTGCCTTCTCTTACAAAATGGCGCTCTTTCTTCCCCCACTGGCCTCCCTTAAAGCCTCAACACCCCTTTTCAATATCCCCCTCACCCCCAGCAGCTCAAACTGCCCAATTCCACCATACATGCTTTCCTGAACCACCCCCCCATCATGCCGGGCTCCCGCCAAGGCTACGCCTCCAGTCCAGCCTCACTGACCCTGCTTCTAATTCTGAATTGAACATATCCAGGTAGTTATACTTCTTGTCGGGGAACTGCATTATAACACAAGCTCATCTGCCAGTTAGAGGGAAGGCAATGATGGAGCTTGAACCTATCTGTCAACCGATTGATCAAGTGATTGGAATTCTGGCCTTTCTTTGAGCAGGCGCCATGTCAGCAGTTACATCATTTGTTAGCAACGCTTTCCTTATTTTTAAGTATCCTTGTTAGTTTGTTTAAGGGATAATTGATGTTCATGTTTGCCATGTGTCACCAGCTGACCAGCAGGGTCATGTTTCTGTTAATCAAACATATGACATGAAAGCAGAATCTGTCTTTTTTTAACAAACTCCCAAGTCATAATAACTGAAAGGCAAGTATCATTTCATGAAACCTGTGAAAATTACCAACCTAACTGAGTATGGCAAGTTTTACATGGATAGATTACTGTGCCTGTACCGGACATCAGTTGACGATAGGTCAATTAGTAGTCATTTAGCTTAATTTGTTTGCTTTTTGGTCGGTGGACATGTATACTAAGGGCAGTGACTGGGAACAAACATTTGTATGAAGCTTCGTTCTCCTGACCATCAGCTCCTGTATAAATACCCTACATGCATGAGCGATATTCAGCAATATTGTGCAAGAACAACATCAAGATGAGTTTCTGCTTCTCTTATTTTCTGCACAGTGTAGAGGGATCATACATGTAGAAATGCAAAGAATACTATATATGTTCCATCTTTGGTACGTGATTCAGTGTTCCAGCCATTAAGTGACCAAAGGGAAAGTTTTTCTAGTTGAAGAGCATGATTTACACGTTATTGTTAAGGAAAAGGAAACCCGTTGCCAGCTTTGTCGAGAACTGATTCTGAAATAGTCTCATTCCTAGTAAGGTTTCTTTTTCATATGTGTCTAACTGAACTACAAAATTAGTGAAACTCCAGTTTGGAATATCTTTGGCGCACAGTTGCCGCAAGCCCTTGAGTAGTAGTGGCTCTGGCTACAATAATAATTATCAGTGGTCACGATTAGCACTGGGTCCTAGGTTTGAACCTGACCGAGGATAACATCTGCATGAAGCTGGTATGTTCTCCCCATGTTTGCGTAGGTCTCCTCTGGTTTCCTCCCACACTCCAAAGACATACTAAGAGGGAACTTAGGCTGTGGGCCCCACTAGGGACAATATGTGATGCGCTGCGGAATATGTCAGCGCTATATAGGGGACCAAAATAAATAAACAGTAGCAATCCTCACACTAATGCTCCCCTGGGTAAGTGTAGTATTAGGAGAGCACGTCCTTTCTTCTCCTTAAGACACACCCTGATGTTAGGGCTCTTACCTGATACTAGTTGTGGTGTTGGAGTCACTAACCAGGCCAGTTGTAGAAAGTAAACATGTCTATTACTAAGTGCAGAATGGGAGTTGTAGTACACCCAACGGTATCAAAGCACAGTTCCAAATAATTCTTAAAGCAGATCTTTCCAGATAGCAATTAATTGATATAGACCAGAATAGGGATTGTAGTACTCATTTACTCTATCTCTCCAAAGTCAGTTTTTCTGCAGAATGTAAGGCTGGCAATAAGGTTGTTGCAAGCTTTACTATAATTCCCAGCTGAAGGGTACAGGATTAAGATACAGTTGGCCTGTCCAAGTGTGAATGTCCCTCTCACTGCAGTAAAGTCTCTATCGCCCTTAAAGAGCAAATACTTACTGACTGACTCCAGTGCTCGGCCATGCAGACACACTACTGACTGAGCTATGGGTGGATCTGAGTCCAATACCTAACTTCCAACAGGGGCAGAGTCAGAATGATTAACCTTGACTGTTCTATATAAAGATATGCTGGCACATTACAAAGCATTAACATATTAAAAAATGTTACATAACAATAATAGTTTGCGAGTGCCCTTTTCTGGGGTACTGCACAGTCAGAGAAAGTCAGGGCATGTCCACAGGGGATCTCCAAAGAGAACCAGAAGCCCAATTCAAAATCTGTTAGAGGAGCTCTGTGCCATTTATAACACTCATGTCTTCTTATGTAGCAAAAGAGCCTTCAGGCTCCAGGTTCAAGTGGCAACTGCTCCATCTGCAGCCACTATAGCTAGTGTCAGAGCAAGCTCTGGGTCAGCCAAGCAGAAATTATGTCAATGCACAGACTGAGGAAGGTGTGGTTTTAATAGCCGATGTTGTTGCCGCAGAAGTGAGTTGCAGCATTTGTTTCTCGGAGGAGATGGATATTAGCATAACACCCCTAGACTCCCATAATCAGTCATAGTGCTCCAGTGTGCCACGTCCCTGTCGTTGTTTTGCACAGCTTCAAAAATTTTAGTAGTGGCTGTTTCTGGTATTGCAGCTAAGTCTCATGCACTTGCAATACCAAGCACACCCATTACTAAAATGATTGAGCTATACCTGGTAAACAATGTAGGGAATGCACTGCTCCATGTAGTGACATGTACCTTTAATCGAAGGGGGAGGGGGGCTTACTTACAGTTGGATCCTCAATGATCTGATATTAATGGCTTATTTTATAGACTTTCTATAATTATTTATACTGCAAACTCTGTCCGAAGAGAGCTGAGCAGAAATGAAGTGAAACAAAGGGACACTGAAGCTCAGCACCCATCGTTGAACATTTTTGACATATCGCTATGAAATGTCAGAGGTCTGCAAAATTCATAGGTACATTTTAAATGAGGTATTCCCATCATCATCTCTTATGGCATATCAGCGGGGCACGTGCCTGTTCCCTTCTGGAACCCACATCTATTAAGAGAACAGAGCCACTCCCCATAGAGATGTCAATTGGACAAGCAGTGCTCCTCTTTCTGTAACTTCCATAGACTTCAATGGGAAGGGTTGACTTTTACAGGAATGGGATCCCCATTCTCCGGATATGTGAGGGTCTTGAAAGTAAATGTTTAAGATGGAAATATCTTTTAAAATCAGCCTTTATCCTATCCCCGGAAACTGTCATAATTTTTTGTCCAGTGAAATGAACATAGGAGCATGTACTCGAAGCTAGGCCTTATCTCAATTCAATTGCATTACATTAAAGTGGAGATTAGAGCCCTGAACTCCATCATGATACTTGTGATTTCCCATTGTTTGCACGCATAGCACTCGCTATATAATTGCTTATCGCTTGTTCAAAACAAGAATATCTTCAGTCTAACAGGACCCCAACTTCAAATGGAATCTGTCACCAATTTCATGCTGCTAGATTCTAACTACACATGCCGAGGAGTCCTGATATTCATGAGCTCCTTACTCTCCCAGCCCACATTCCACTGCATAGCAGGAGAGCTGGAAGCTAATAAATATCAGGACGAGCTGGAGCTGTTCAGTTCAACTGAAACCATTAAGGAAAGTGACCCAGCATTTTGGTAAGGGGATCTGTTACTAGCTTAGGTTGCCCCAGGGGCGTAACTACCGGGGAAGCAGGAAGCAGCTGCTTCGGGGCCCGGGCTTACAGGGGGCCCGGCAAGCACGTGTTGTCCTCACTCCTCTCCTCCCCTGGGTAATCAGCACGTGTCCTCACTCCTCTCCCGATCGCTAATTATACAGTGAATCGCAGTGTCCTCTCGCCCTTGTCTATTTAAAACTTATTTATTCTTTCTTTCAGAAAAGCTTGCCCAGGGGATCAAACCTGCGACCATTAGGTTCAAAGGCAAGACACTTATCCACAAGGCTATATCAGCTGCATAGCCAGATATCTATAATAAAAAAAAAAAAAAAAAAAAATATGACCTCTAGATGTGGAGAACTTTGATAGTGTATCCATACACATTACAGCTGCACCAGCACATTGTATATGGATGTAGCAGAGCTTGGTGTGTTGGGGCAGCTGTAATGTGTATAGATACACTATCAAAGTTCTCCTTATCTAGAGGTCTTATTTTTTTTTTTTTAGCTACCTGGCTATGCAGCTGATATAGCCTTGTGGTTAAGTGTCTTGCCTTTCATCCTAATGGTCACCGGTTCGATTCCCCTCACAAACTTTTCTGAAAGACAGGATAAATGAGGCTTGCCTAACATGACAAGTATATGTGTTTTTTTTTTAAATACTGGACTTTTACTTTACTGCCACAGGGGAGGAGGGGCTATTGGCACTATGATATTGGCAAATGGGGGGAGAGATAGGCACTTCATATTGGCACACACATTAGGGGGCAGGGGGAGAGGATGGCACTATGATATTGGGATGGGGGAAGACAGAGGCATTTGATATTGGCACATTATAGGGGGCACTATGGGGAGAGGAGCACTATGGGGGCATCTGGTGCTATATGGCTGGCTACTGGCACATTATAGGGGGGGTTATATGGCTGACTTCTGGCACATTATAGGGGGGTTATATGGCTGGCTACTGGCACATTATAGGGGGGCTGGGGGGGCTATATGGCTGACTACTGGCACATTATAGGGGGGCTATATGGCTGGCACATTATAGAGGGGGAGCGAAACGCGCGGGTAGGGGGGGCCGCAATACAAAAATTTGCTGTGGGGCCCAGTCATTTCTAGCTACGCTCCTGGGTTGCCCTCACTTAGGACAGCATAAAGCTTGTGATTCCCTTGAAGCTCCTAGGCCCCAGGGAAAAATCTGGAACATGGCCACTCAGCTGTTGCGTATCATTTCTAGCCCTGGCAATAGATGACAAAAGATCTTTTGGGCCATCTTAGGTGCCTTACTCCAAGCTTGACCTCAAACTCCGCATCTCATACAGTATGGTTACGCCCCTGCAGATCCCCACTGTTATACTAAACTGAATATAGGGTTCTATGATGATCTAATTTTCCTTTCTTTAATAAATTTAGGTGTTGTAGCTGAAATATGGACATTAAAAGGCCAGTGCATTATGGACTTGTGGGGATATACTCCTTTAAATCAATATATGGCAAAATAATTTGCATTAAAATGCAACTCGAACATCGTTTTGTATCCTTCATCTGGATGTAAGCTATATAATGATGATTAACATAGTTTGTGCGTTTTGAACCCAAGAACCCTTTACAGCAACAAAATAAATTATGTATACCTTGCAGCAATAGTCAAATTTTTACAACATCTTCATAAGTTTCACTGAGTTTGGCATCCGTTGGGTTATCCCGGGATATGTAATGCTGCTCATACATCGCAAGCCCGGCTTCCATACCAGACTCAGCATAAATACATTTTCACACTCACTTTAGAACTGCAGGATTTGCTGAAAGAAAATAGATAGATGTGTTATTGAGAGTCCGCGTTCATTTCCTCTTGGAAATTGCATCCCTGCACATCGATGAATGGAGCCCTCTGTACTGTTCCTGTTTTATTAATTCCATCCAGATACACTGCTCTCTCAGGGGAACTGAATGAGACTGCTCCAAAAGATGTGCAATATAACAGAGACAGATCATAATGTCCTAAATACCTGGACAGCTGCAGTCCCAGTCACTCTGATGCTATCGACCATGTCCCCTCACTGGGTAACATGTTGTGCAATTAGTGTTCCTGGTCCTGTACGTAGAAGAGATGCCAACTCTACCTCCCTGGCTGATCCCATCCCTGACAAAGCCTCCCTTTAAAAAAAAAAAAAAAAAAAAAAAACACTGACCAGGTTCCAAGACGCTTCTCTCTTTTCTGTAAGTTTAATAAAATGCTCATCAGCGCCTATTCTGTAGGTGCAGTACACCAGAATATGGTACTTGGAAACTGTAACTGACACGTAATATCCCAGCATATCTCTGTATGGATCAGTCAGGGTTAAAGATCCTGTAGGAAGTAAGGAGGGACTTAGGTGCACCCCTAGTTTGTTAGGAAGTGAGGGAAGCTACATTTGCTCACTCCCCAGGATATTAGGCCTGATTTCCAGAGAATCACCATCTCTGAACAAGAAAGGTATAAGCTATCCAAGTACTTCAGAAAGAGACAGAGAAAGGAAAGAACTAAGAAGATCCAGATTCTTCATGGCAGAACATTGGAGTCTGTAAGGTATTTGCTGTTTAAGGCTGACAAAGACTTTACTGCAGTGAGAGGAATAACCTCAATATCTCAGTCCTGTACCCGTCAGTTAGGAATTACCACCAACATTGCCAGCCTTCTGCAGAGAGAGAGATACTTTGGAAAGATAGAGGAAAGAAGTAGTGAAATCCCCATCCTGCCTACATCCATACATTACTATCTGGGAAGATTTGATGAGAATTGTTTGGAACTGTGTTTTCATACCGTTCGTTGTACTACAACTACCATTCTGCAGTTTAATAAAGAGAGACGTTTATCTACTGCAACTGGTCCTGCACTGCACCTGCATCAGGTGAGAGACAGAAAGTAATTGGGTGGCACTACGTGGAACCGGATAGAAGCTGCACTGATGCAATTGAAACAGAGAAAAATCCTTACAGCAGTGATAAAGACGTATAGCAGGAGGTGCTCAGACTGATAAGTGGAAACCCAATATATAATTGAGGTAGAATTGAACAGCGGCACTCACCAAGTACGTAAAAATAGTCCTTTATTGTAATCTTCATAAAAACGAACAGCTCGTAGGTTGTGGGGCGGTACACTATACTAGTGCGGTGCGGCAGCGGCGACGGCCTTTTCGCGCTCCTGCGCTTCCTTGGGCCACACTGGAGTCATAGCTCACACAGGCGCAGCTAAATAGCATCATAGCCTCACCTGCCAGGTGCAGGCGTGTCGCTTAATAGTTAACTCCTTACCACACATAGCGTTGTGCAAGAGACTAAGACCTTATAATGAAATAGAATAAATTCTAATAGCATTTAATAGAACAAAAAATCAAAAAGGAACAGCTAACAAAAAGGACTAGTAACACCAGACACCAGTATATATAACAATTTAGAGAGCTATTCATTCAGACCATACGCAAGAAAGCAAATGTGACGAACAAATTGACCAAGGAGGGCATGGGGTCTACAGGAACACGGCCAAATCGTTCTTGTCATTAAGGCCATGTAGACCCATAGCTTTGGTGTGAATAATCCACCAGGCTTCACGCTGAAGGAGAACCTGGTGGCGGTCGCCCCCGCATTGGGGTGCTTTAACTAATTCAATGCCAGCAAAGGATAAACAACGCGAATCCCCATTATGATGGGAACGGACGTGTTCAATGAGGCTGGTACAGCCTCTGCCGCTCCTGATCGATCCTATGTGCTCCCTGATGCGCTCAAAAAGGGGTCTTTTAGTTTTGCCTATGTAAAAGGCAAAACATGTACAGATTACCACGTACACAATGAAGGCTGTACGACATGTAATGAAGCCATGAACCCTGAAGGTGACATCTCCCAATCTCACAGATTTACTCTGGGCATTTTGGGTGCAAAAAGAACAATGCCCACACTTGTAGTTGCCAATAGGTCGCCTCATGGATAACCAGTCAAATGATTTTGCTTGTTGAACTTCACTGTGTACTACTTTGTCCCTCAACGTCCTACATCTTTTGAAGGCTATGAAGGGCTTGGACTGAGTAAGGCTGCCCAAACCAGTTTCACTTTTCAGAAGGTCCCAATTATTCTGTATAATCTTTTGAATAGTATCAGCCATAGGGCTGTACTTAAAGACAAAGAAAAACCTGCTCTGGTCACTTCCCTGGGGGGCTCGCTCCCTTAACAACTCATTTCATGGACGTCTAAAGACACGCATCATGGCCTGATCGATGTTGTTCGGTCGGTAACCCCTCCCCAACAAGCGCATCTTTAACTGTGCAGCTTGACGCCTGTAACCTTGGTAGACGTCTACGCCCTTCGTAGCCTTCAAAAGATGTAGGACGTTGAGGGACAAAGTAGTACACAGTGAAGTTCAACAAGTAAAATCATTTGACTGGTTATCCATGAGGCGACCTATTGGCAACTACAAGTGTGGGCATTGTTCTTTTTGCACCCAAAATGCCCAGAGTAAATCTGTGAGATTGGGAGATGTCACCTTCAGGGTTCATGACTTCATTACATGCCGTACAGCCTTCGTTGTGTACGTGGTGATCTGTACATGTTTTGCTTTTTACATAGGCAAAACTAAAAGATCCCTTTTTGAGCGCATCAGGGAGCACATGGGATCGATCAGGAGCGGCAGAGGCTGTACCCGCCTCATTGAACACGTCCGTTTCCATCATAATGGGGATTCACGTTGTTTATCCTTTGCTGGCATCGAATTAGTTAAAACACCCCGATGCGGGGGCGACCGCCACCAGGTTCTCCTTCAGCGTGAAGCCTGGTGGATTATTCACACCAAAGCTATGGGTCTACATGGCCTTAATGACAAGAAAGATTTGGTCGTGTTCCTGTAGACCCCATGCCCTCCCTGATCAATTTGTTCGTCACATTTGCTTTCTTGCGTATGGTCTGAATGAATAGCTCTCTAAATTGTTATATATACTGGTGTCTGGTGTTACTAGTCCTTTTTGTTAGCTGTTCCTTTTTGATTTTTTGTCCTATTATATGCTATTAGAATTTATGCTATTCCATTATAAGGTCTTAGTCTCTTGTACAACGCTATGTGTGGTAAGGAGTTAACTATTAAGCGACACGCCTGCACCTGGCAGGTGAGGCTATGACGTTATTTAGCTGCGCCTGTGTGCGCTATGACTCCAGTGTGGCCCGAGGAAGCGCAGGAGCGCGAAAAGGGCGTCGCCGCTGCCGCACCGCATTAGTATAGTGTACCGCCCCACAACCCACAAGCTGTTCGTTTTTATGAAGATTACAATAAAGGACTGTTTTTACGTACTTGGTGAGTGCCGCCGTTCAATTCTACCTCAACTCTGCACTGCACATGCACCAAACTCACAACACCAAGAGCACCCCAAACTACCATCAGATGGCAATACCAACAGCACGGTATGCCTCAGGGAAAGAATGGGTGTGCACTCCTATTATTGCCCTAATCCTAAGGAGTATCGGTGTGAGAACTGCCAGTGTAAATAATCATTGCAGCCAGAGCCACTACCACTACCACCTTTCGCTCCCACTCCTCTGGGGCTTGCGATACATGCATGTGGTTAAGGTGTGAGTGCTTCTCACCATGATATTCCAGGCAAAAGGTATTATTCAATAGAGGCGCCCAAATTGTGGCCCAAAGTTCCATGTGGCCTCTGTCTCTTAGGGGTCAACAGGTGTCTTCTTATAGGCCACAACTGTAGTCTCTCTGAGCATTAAAGTTCTGGACAGTGCTTGCAGTGTGATCTGTATAGAAATATCTTATTGCTAGATCAAACTTTACCCCAATTCCTTCCCATGGTTTAATGGTGAGTTATGACAACCGCTACCCCGGACCTGAGCACACAGGCAAGTTCTGGGAGCTGTCTGCCAGTAGACATCTAGTGTAGCGCACTGACCTGAAGGGGGGGCATGCGGGGCTGGAGAGGATGGAAGCGTTGGCAGTAGCAATGAGGGTGGTCATAGTCCTCACGGTTGTTAAACCCTGCTCCATAACTCCCTAAATGAAGAGGGGCGCAACCCTTCTTTCTCTTGGGGCATACCTTGGACTTTGGTATCTCCTGTCTGGTGGTGGCTGGGATACTCTTGATGTCAGGTGAGCAGAGGAGCAAGGAAGGAAATCAGGGGCCAAGATTTAGAGGGCAGTGACCAGGCTGGCTTAGTTATAGTAAAGTACAGCGTGGCCCATGAAAAATAAACCCACCTCGAATATCCCCAAATCAAACTGCCTAATAGTAAATCTGTCTTAGTTGCCTATAGCAACCAATCAGAGCTCAGCTTTCATTTTTTCAGAGCCCTGTAGGAACTGAAAGCTGAGCTCTGATTGGTTGCTATAGGCAACTAAAACTGATCTATTATTCAGTTTGATAAAAATGGCCTATTGTGTCAGAAAGATTTCTTCTCCCTGGTGATTGTGGAAAGCTACTGTCGCGACAGAGGATAGGGATCAGTGCAGCCCTAAACTTCTTCCCACCTCTGTCGCTGCCTACTTGCACGGCCCATCCTAACCGACGGCGTACAACTTGGCGGCAGTCCCTCACTTAGATACGTGCAGGGGCCTAAAAAGATTAGAGAAGTACCGCAACAGAGTCAGGCAAGCCAAAGTCAAAGCCAGGAGGTCACACAGGTACACAGGGAGCAATACAATAATGAGGTCAAAACACAATCCGGAGTCAGAAGCCAAGAGGTCACTTAAATTCCAGGGAGGTCACAAGGTCGAGGTCAAAAACAGAGCCAAGGTCCAAAACATACAGAAAGGCACAATACGAAAATGCTGGGGAGGGTAGCAAGACCAATCACAGGCAATCTGTGGCCAGCAGGCTGCCTGTTTAAATAGCCCTAAGTGGTGAGTCACATGACGTGGCCAGCGTCACATGACCAATGTTACACAATTCAATACAGCTGAGCGCCGACTCAACATTATCGGCGCTCAGCTCCCCTGCAGCTCGTTGTCTAGGGGATGGAGGATTCTGGCCGGCCTGAGGAGGCGTGTCTGGGCAGGTCCTCCCTGCCCCTGGTTACTGTGGAGACGAGGACACCGGACGCGTCCCCGCTTTATTACATGCACTGGATGCCGGCGGCGCTGCGAAGGGGAAGCGCGTCACCGGCTCTCCGTTACAACTAAGTTCGGAGCAGATCTATTAAGGAAATGCAAGAGACCTTTGCCGACAAGTACCCAGGAACAAAACCACTGGCTAGATGTCGTATTCAGAGTCTGAATAGTATTATAATAATGTATTCACCTGCTTGTTCATCTTGACACACTATCGCTGGAGGTGGGCGCTCTATATACTATCTTCTTTACTGAATAGATGATGGATGTCCCAGTGCAAATACAAGTATGTTACAGAGTAGGCTTTTCCCAAAGGCTTTTTATAGGGGTAGGTCCCTTCTAAGTCTCTCTCTAGATATACCATGCAGTCTTCCCGAATAACCAAAGATGAGCAAACTCGGAATATCTCCCTGTAATGTCCAACTGCAGAGTGCAGTCCTAGTTTGGATGGCCAGTCCCTCTTAGTAGAGTGTCAGCAATATAACACAAATCACGTACAGTAAAGCTGTAAGCCGTAAGCATGCATTACCTTTAATACCTTTATAATAATGTGTGCCATGTGTAAGAGTGACTATACATGACAGGTCTTTCTCCTTAAAGGGGTTATCCCATGACTAACGGAAAAAAATATGAAAATCAGACATCATATAGTACATGACAACATCTTTCTAACAAAGCTAGAACCAGCCCTCTATCTCACATGGATCCAGAGATCTCCCCATTCATTGCTCTGCTAGATTTGTATCAAGCTGGCAGCTCAAGTGGAGTGTCTTTTCTGCTGCAGCTAAGGGGGCGTGTCTCGGCTCTCCCTATCACAGCTCAGGAGGCAGTTGAAGGACGAAACTGAGCATGTGTGACCATCTCAGTGAGCAGGATAAATAAATAGGAGAGGAAACAAACAGCAGGTGGCGCTATACAGATACATTTTATTGAATAGCTCACTGGCTATGCTACATTTTTAATGAGGCAAAAAATACAATAATAATTCAAAAAATTCATCTTTATTCCAAATACATTATCATAATAAAAAACAAGGAAGATGGGACATTAAAAAGACAGGAAAATGTAATATCCATAAAGGGAGCAGTGATGTATCCAATGAACCACAGTAGGTACTACTCAAAACAGAGGAGCATAAAGACTCACATATAGTAATGACATAAAGTGCAAAGTGCCTATTACAAGAAAAGCAAATTCACAAAAACAATATAAAGGCATAAAGTGCCAAGTAATACCTACAAATACATCAATAGCACTGCTCACCGAACCCGACGTGCGTTTGCGATGTTAGCTTCATCAGGGAATGTGATGTCCACATTCCCCTGATGAAGCTAACATCGCAAACGTACGTCGGGTTCGGTGAGCAGTGCTATTGATGTATTTGTAGGTATTACTGGCACTTTATGCCTTTATATTGTTTTGTGAATTTGCTTTCTTGTAATAGGCACTTTGCACTATGTCATTACTATATGTGAGTCTTTATGCTCTCTCTGTTTGAGTAGTACCTACTGTGGTTCATTGGATACATCACTGCTCCCTTTATGGATATTACATTTTCCTGTCTTTAATGTCCCATCTTCCTTGTTTTTTATTATGATAATGTATTTGGAATAAAGATGAATTTTTTGAATTATTATTGTATTTTTTGCCTTGTTTTTGGTAATATTATTGAGGGACTAGGTTCTAATAGGTTTTTGTCCCATACATTTATAGGTGTTAATACATTTTTAATGACATGCAATTACAAAAGTATTCAGATCCAGGAGCTGGTTTGAAAACTGTAGAATATTTTTCGTGGGACAACCCCTTTAAGTGAACTTGTACAAATTATTTTGAGATAGGAAAGAGCTGAGCAAATCAATTCTATACAATTCAAATATGTTATGAATTTCCCAAAGGATTGTAACTTCAACAAATCCAATACTTTTATGATTCATCCTGCGTGAATCGTTCAAAATAATAGACATCATTTTACAGGTAAGAAGACAGAAAAGAAGGCATCTGCCCCTATAACTTGATCATTTTTGGAGCGTTTTTAGTTTTAAAAAATCAGATAATGCAGTGTGTAATTGAGAAGGCTGTTTGATACCACCCGCTACTATCTATTTTGGGCTCATGCTCGCGACTGTTTGTTTGAGCCGCATCGATGCAGACCTATTTTAACGGGACTGCAAAAGATGTGGACAGCACCGTATGTCCGTTCTGCAAAAAAAATAGGACATTTTAATTGAAGTGAAAAAGAAAATGGCAGCAAGCACATGGCAGGGATCTGTGTCCTGCGATTTGCGGACAGCAATATACATACAGTCATGTGCTTGAGCCCTTACCCATAGCCATATGAGTCACTGTCACTTTGACATTATTAATGCTGTATTGGTGGTAAAAAGCATGAAAGGGGTTGGATACAGTCCTAGGAGACCTCCTAGTGCCAAATTTATTTGGACTGAATCGAATCTGAAGGCCGATTTGACTGAATCATTCAAATTCGGGGTAATTCACTCATCTGTAATAGAAAGCTTAAAAAGTCTTTGCGGGCTGGTTAACCAGTAAGCCATTTCATAAAAAGATCAATCAGGTTTCCTTTTAGGTTTCAGTATTTTTTGATAACATGATTACTTTGGGCATATTATTCTATTCTTGCAATCAAAAAGGAACAGAATCCCGATGAAATTAGAAAAATGGCAATACTAGTTTTAGGAGGTACATAGGTAACAATCACCCCCCCTGCCACCTAGGAAAACACGAGTATTAATCTTGCATTGAGTCCCCGGAGATTCAAGTTAGGCCCCTGCCTAAGGCCTCATGCACTCGACTGTACATATGTTTTTGGTCCGTAATCCATGCCTTCAGTGTGCTTTCTGTATTTTTCCCTCTCCCATCAATAGAATTGGATATATTTGTCTGTAATGTAGACTAGAATAGAACATGTTTTATCACTTGTGGAATGGAAATACGGATGTGGACAGCAGAAGGATGACATCTATATGCTGTACATTTTTTTTCAGATCCGTAGAAATGAATGTGTCCATGGATGATGGGTCCATTGGACATGGATGCAAGATACTGTTGTGTAAATGGTATGTTTGATCTATCTATCTATCTATCTATCTATCTATCTATCTATCTCATATCTATCTATCTATCTATCTATCTATCTATCTATCAATCATCTATCTATGTATCTGTCTATCTATCTAGTACATATATGTGGGAATAGCAATGCAGTAGCTTTTTGCTATAATGTAAGTTTTATGATATATCGTTCTATTATACATACCTTTATTGCTGCTATTTAAATTTTCTTACATTAGGTGGTGGGGGCCTATTTCTATCTATGTCTCTATTTCAGATCCATTTTGTCTGTAGTATCTGTCTCATACAGGGGTATAGCTCAAGGTTCATGTGCCCTGGTGCAAGAGTTCAGCTTGGGACCCCTTTCCTCATTGCTTTTTGGCAAGGGGCAGGGAAGCACATAGCTTTCATGCTGCCTGGGCAAAAATTTCAATGCCCCCCCTTCCCCCATGCCAAAATATTGACTTAACCATTTCTCTCCAGGCAAAGGTGTAACAAGATAGCCTCAGGCTTCTGGGCCCGTAGTGACTGCTACCTCTGCACCCCCTATAGCTACGCCCATGATTTTATATCTATCTACCTGTTAACAGAGAGAAAGTTATAAAACTGCAGTAACAACTGTAGATAGGGACAGACAAGGACAGTGAGCCCTAAGGCTATAACCCATCCTGCTTTCCCTACCTATTTGCAGCAAAAGCCCTAGATAGCTAGACCGCAACTGTTCAACAGTCCCTATGCTATTTAAGTGTACAGACAGACAAACAACAAAGACAAATAAGCACATTAACAGAGTCGTACATAAATGGGTCAGAACCAGACAAGCTATATAGTACAAAACTAGAGACAGAGAGTGGTCAGGAGACAAGCCGTGGTCTGAACCAGACAGACAACGCAGTTCCACACAAGAGACAGAGAGTGGTCAGAACTTAGATAAGCTAGGGAAAGAGGAACGAGCAATCCAATATGCACAGGAACCAGAAACACAGCTAGAGAGTCAGAGACTATCACTGGCACTGGTGTATGGCCAGGAAGGGGTTTAAATAGAGTACCGAGTGCTAGGATCAGAACCTTATAGGTCATGACTCGGCGCTCCATTAGTCAGAAACACTAGTATATAGGAATAGAGCAGCTAAACAATAAGCCCACTGCTAATGTCCTCCTCCAGCACAAAACCACTGTGAGGAGAAATAGAGAATTGCATCCTGTTGCTAAGGATGCTGTCATGTCACAAGGAAGCGTAGCCTCACAGAGCGTCTCAGCCAAGGCTGAGGATTGCACCGCTGGAGCCCGAACAGGTAAGCATGCCTAAAAGAAAAACTCATTGTTGCCCATAGCAGCCGATCACAGTGCATTCATAGTCTTCTCTTGAAAAATGAAAGTGGCAAAGTGATTGACATTTTCTTTTCATAAATCAGCTCCAGCTTTCTTTCTTTCATTCTTTCTTTCTTTCTTTCTTTCTTCTTCACTAAATCTTGGGACTTTACCTGCCTAGTCATTGTCTGACAAACCCTGATGTCAAGGAAAATAGCCATGAATTGTAGCTGCGGCCTTGGATATGGCCTGTGTTGTAAACAGAGGAACATGTGCTATACATATTCCGAAATGTGATATGAAACAGTGGAAAAACACACGCATGACTAAAGTTTTATTGTTGTGTCTGATTATTGCCTCAGACTTTTAAAACTTGTGGGATTTCTTGAATGCTGGTGAGGAGAACATTCGGGCTCTTAGCACAGTCAACAGCTGCGTCCGTTAAACCTTGTAAACCACACAGTGTGTGTGCGACACTTCCCTAAGATAGGCTGTAACGGCTAAGAGCAGACACGCAGAGGTGACAAGTATAAACGAGATGATAAAGTGCAACGTGCCATCCAACGGCTGTTAGATCTACCGGACAAGCACACCGGAAGATAACATGGCGTTAACAAATTCTGCAATGTGTTGTGTCTTGTTACTTCGAGAGGATTTTGACATTGTGCATACACAGTCTTCTTTTGTTACATAAGCAAAAGTATAAAGACCTACACCTCAAAGTAAATTCTGCATGGAAGGGTGTTTGGTAGGTCTTATATTATAAATATAGACTTGGACCATGAGTAAATGTACCACTGAGACTAACCGTGGCACCATTGAAGAAATGTGGCCTGGCCCAGGCTGGTGGAATCCCTTTTAGTACTGGGTGTTGAGAACCTACAGTATGTAGGACATTAAAATCATGAGCTAATCTATTCTAAACAATCAAAATTCAACCATAATTTTTCAAAAATATCCAGATTCGTTAGAATCAGAATTTCTTGAGATTCGATTTGGTCAGTTTTTTAGAAGAGAACGTAGAGTTGAGAAAGAAAGAGAGAGAGAAAAGATAGAACATTACTGGAATTCAAAGTACTTTTGATTCAGGTAGAACTGAATCCTACCTGAATTGAATCACGACGAACTGGACCCGAAACAAATTGTAAGAACTTTGTTGATCTTGAGTTAGCAAACAAGGAGGTGGAGAATTGCCCCAAGTAATATAAGGGAAAGGAGGGGTAAACAATTGCTAGGTCTTTCTACAATGGATAGCAAAACCCGGCAACATAATGAGAGGCACGTTTTGATCTTTGTTAAAGAGGTTTTCCAAGATTTTGATATCCTTAAGACAGGTAATCGGTATCTGATCGGTGGGGTTCTGACATCCGGGACACCTGCCGATCAGCTGTTTGAGAAGGCACCGGTGCTCCTGCCTTCTGACAGCATACTAAGCACAGCGCCGTACAATGTATAGCGGCCGTGCTTGGTATCGCGCTTAGCCCCATTAAAGTGAATGGGGCTGAGAGTGATACCAACCAAGTACAGCCGTTATACAATGTATGGCGCTGTGCTTGGTAAGCACAGAAAAGTCTGTGGCGCTCACAGGAACGCCGGTGCTGTCTCAAACAGCTGATCGACGTGGGTCCTGGGTGCCAGACCCCCACTGATCAGATACTGATGACCTATCCTGAGAATAGGTAATCAGTATCAAAATCTCTAAAAACCCCTTTAAGGGGCTTTATTGTTTCCTATTTCTAGTGTTGCTGAAGAACAGTGCAGTTAGCATTGATATTCTTAAGGCCCCTTTACACTGCTTAATTGAGCAGATGATTGTCAGGAAGGCTTTAATTGACCCAACATATTTTAGAAGAATGTCCTTTTTCAAATGTTTCGGTGGTATAGTATGATTAGCCTTTTTTATTTTTGGCAGTACTGAAATGCATATCCATCTACACTTTCAACACAAAGTGGTTTTAACATGAAAGCCTATAAGTGACATATCAAACTGTTGCATACTCTGGAGCTGTATGTTTGGCGCATATGTAAGGTCATTGGCATAACTAGAAATGACACGGTCCCAAAGCAAATTTTTGAAGGTCCTCCCCTCCAGCATTTTTTTTTGCAACCCCCCCCCTCCTCCTGTGCAAGCCCAACTCCTGTGGCTAGTCTAGATTGCTCTCTTAGATGAAGCCCGGCAGCCGCTCCATCGGTTTCCTACACGTATATCCTGTAAATTATGTCATTATATAATACTGTTGAGGAGGCCCTGACAATAAAATCTGTTAATCCTTCTCTTGGGTGAGCTCCTTCTGAGTTCAGGCCCCAAAGCAGCCGCAGCCTCCTGCTTCCCTCTGTGTAAGATTTAATGAGCGGCCATAAGTAGATGTAGACACTTGTTTTTTATTGAAACATACCTTTTTATGTTATATGCGCACATCCGTGCTCGTATTGCGGTCCGCAAATCACAGATCCGCAAAATATGGATCCACATTTTTTCACTCTTATTACTAGAATCAAATATTCACGTCAGCAATATGGACAAGAATAGAACATGTTCTATAATTTTCAGAAAAGACATACAGATGCAGACAACACCCGAGCTTTATATTTTTGCGGCCCCACAGAAATGAATGGGTCCATGTGCAATACACAAAAAATGTGCATTGGACACAGATGCAAAATATGGCTGTGTGCATTAGTCCTTAAAGGAATTATCCAGTAATGAATAATGATGACCTACCCTCAGGATAGGTCATCATTATCAGATTGCAGGCGGTGGGGGGACAGAGTCCCGGCACCCCAGCCAGTCAGCGGTTACCAGTAGCCATTGTGCTAACCGGAGCTCTGGGGAGCTCAGCCGGCTCCCGGCAGCTTTCCATGCACAGTGCCGTACATAGTATAGTGGCAGTGCTTGGTATTACAGCTCAGCCCCATTAACTTCAATGGGGCTGAGCTGCAACTAGGCTATGTGACCAATGTACAGTGACATCACATGGCTTAGGAAGTACCCATGCTCTTCTAACAGCTGATTGGCAGGGATCCCAACAGTCAGACCCCCGCCAATCTGATATTGATGACCTATCCTGAGTGAGGGATAACACTGTTAACTTGAGCTAATCAGCCTATGAACAGGAGAGGATTCACACCCTGCCTCTAGAGAGAGGAGAGGAGCGGCTCACTTTAACCAACTTGCAACAAGAACCGGCCAAGGCAAAGTTAGCCATCACAATCAGTCTTTGCCACTATGGCCGTATTACCTTTCTGTTTCTTTGTTACAGTCTCTACATTCAGTTACTACAGAACCTTTGAAAATGTTAGCTTCTGCAGCTTCTTCAGGATGCCACCTCAATGTACCTCCATGCTACAACTGTCCTCACCAGACTACAGCTCATGTGATTGACCTTCAGCAATCGGAAAATGTCTTGACACCCCCCCCACGCCTAGGTACCTATGCTAATCTCCATGCAGGGGCAGAACATGGCATCCTAACCCCTGCCATTTCTGAGCTGGTATGTGCTACTACATGCATACCTCTCCAAACATGGCACTCTTGGCTTTTTCTCCCCTATGCCATGCCTGGTAGCCCAAAGAGAGCAGAGGTGGCATGGCTTCCCCTCTACTCAGCCTCATACACAAACACACAGAGTGTATAACTCTGCATATCAAAAAATACTGTAGGACAGCTAGAATGAACTACCACCTTTGATTTCTGCAACTCTGGTGGATGAAGCTCAACCATATTACATATATTTTGGCCACTTTGTGCTCTTTGTACTCTTTAGTACATACCCATCTCCTACTACGGTCAAGCTGGCCAGTATAGTGGGCCCAAGTTCTTAAAAGTGAATTTCCTTACTACAATTTAGAGTGTTTTCGTTCTATTGTAGCTACTCTTAATGTTTTTTTCTGGGCATCACTAGGCAAGACCTAACAAAGTGCTTTGAATTTTTCATTGCCCATTAAATACGTAAGTAAATGGTAGATATACTGATTTAATGGGAGTTGTGATCCTGCAGTGCCATTGAGAATGAAACTGGGGGAACTGAAGCATGGGATTAAAAAACACAAAAGAACCAAACCATAAAGTTGAGATTGGGTTTATGTTTTTAAGCCCCCTTTAGATGTTTTTCACTGAACCAAATAGTTTCTTCGTTTGGCTTGATTAAAGAAGATAAAAAGATACTTCCTTTAAAAAGATTGGAAAAATCATTATGGTCATTCTTGCCCACATGAGTCATTTTGTCATTTCTAATAAAGACATTTTTTGTTGGTGGCATTTTTTTCATGCCATATATATGTGCTGAGAATAAAATCACTAATACAAATGCGAAAGTTAATCATTGCGGACAGTTATCAAAGAGTTGTGTAAAATTCGGAAATTCAACCTGCATTTTTTTTTATATTTTCAAATGTTTTTATTTCAGGTTGACATAATAAAGAAGTACATACAGTATGATGGATGTGATAAGTAGTACTTTACATCAGTTCTTTTAGTATCATGTCATCAGTAAAAGTTCCAACATATACAATCAGGATAGTGTATTGGAGCTGCTGCGTCAACCTTCCGACATCAGTCGGTTTTTCCATATAAGTGAAAAAGGGGGAAGTAAAAGAGATGGGATATGGGAGATTTAGTAGTACAGCTGATTCAGAAACCATAACTTGATACCCCGCAAACCGCAGGGTGGGTAGAACATAACAGTAGCCCAAAACGTTCACCTCTTCTCCACAGTCAGTGGATTTAAAAACCTATGCAGGCACAAGGCGTATGGGGACCCCCCCGAGCCCTCAAGTAGATTCAAATCCCTGAAATTGGCGGACCGTTTAATAAGACACGCGTCTGATACCAGGAAGTGAGTTGAAAACATTCATGAATGCATCTTCTAACCTGGAGGGGCAATAAATCTATGAAGCTTTCCCAGCATGCAAAAAAAATGCTTAACATGGATCTCTTTTCTGGAAGACGCCTCCACCCAGTCTATCTTCATTAAGAAGGAGACTTTTTCGAGAAATTTCCCAAACGGAGGGGGTGTGGGGTCGATCCACATGTGGAGGATAGTCTTGGTTCCTGCCGCCGCTATTAGACATGATAGTTTCCTACTACCAGGGGTGCAACGTGTAATAGTTGGGTTAATGTACCCAAAGATGGCCCATATAGGATCCAGAGGTGCCGCTGATGTCAAATGGGTGGTAGTAAACATGTGGACTTTATGCCAGAAAGATTGTATCACCGGGCACAGCCAAAAACAATGGAAAATGTCTGCTCCTGTTTCTTTACATCGGAAGCAGTTGTCAGAATAAAAGACATCCATACGGTGACCCCAAATTGGAGAGATGTATGCCCTGTGATAAATCAGTAGGGTCATCTCCCTGTAGCAGCTGGGTGGTAGATAACAAAGGTTGCGTTCTAGAGCCTGATATAGGGTGGACATTGTTTACTGTGGAATGTCTTTGAGCCATTTAGCTATTGCCCATTCGCCCTGTCTATAGTCTGGGGGTGGGAGGGGTGTAGAAATGTATAGTAGCTAGTGGTATGTCCCCTTAGGGTAGGGGTATGTTTAAGGGAAGCCTGTAAAACTGGGCTCCATTCTCGGGGGGTCAAGTTGGGCATTATTTTATGAAGATAACTGCTGGCTTGTAGATAGTAAAAAAAAGTTAAAACAGATGTTGGGGTATTTGGATTTAAGATCCTCAAGTGGTAGGATCCTGTGTGTGGTGTGATCTGAGTGTGGTGTGATCCACCAAGTGACCAATGAGAGTTATTTCTTCCTTATACCAATCATAGAAGTCCCTATGGGGTGACCGTGCTTGGAAATGTGGGTTTGCAAGGAGAGCCATTTATAGTGAGCTATGAGGGTGCAGATTTTTGAGAAGCCTCATCTTTTGCCAATCCTGCCAGGTCGACATCAGTAGGATGTTCTCTCTGGCCCGCTCTGGAATCTCGCCATATGGGGTATGGAGTATCAACCTGTATTTTTAAAAAAGACTTCCCAAATTTTGTATCATTTTATTCAGGAGAATCAGAAAATGTGAAAAAGAGAATTTGGCAAGATGTGGCAGATCTGAAATTGCCAATCGATACAAACCATATAAATTGTCTATAATTTTACAGATTTCAATTACATCTGCTGCATTATGATTACCCTCAATGTAAATATAGTATCATGTAGTTTCACATGCAATGGTGACAGAGATGACAGAGCTATATGTTTCTTCAAGCCCTAGCTCATGCAGTCTCCAAGTTGGATGGATCCATACAGCAATAGCAGTCTATGGGGCCACACTATACCTCCTCTATATGTTTTTAATTTCAGAGGTCAAACTCATGCAGAAAAAAAGAAGAAAAATCATGGCATGTTCTCTTGGACACCATATAACAGGTATTTTCCACTAGAAGCATAACTGGTTCCATATGGGTGCAACATATAGCAGCAGACAGGGTTCCTGTAACTGTAGGAACCTCTTCTAACAACTAAATCATGACGTGACCCAGCAGACATGTATCACTTGGGGACACATCACTGCTGAGGCCAGACATTGTCTGTAGCTTGACCCAGTCTATAAGCCATATGGGTATAAACAGACCAGAGACCTGAAGATCTCTAAGATTACTAAGTGGAATGGAGTAGCAGGAAGCAGGTAAGAATGTTTTTTTCATTAGGTACCTTATGATCTGGTGGTCAAAATCCTTGAAAATTCCATTTAACCCTTCACCGACATCGCACCATTATGCCGGATGTTGGGTATTTAAAGGTGGTGCCTGCTCAGGAGCAGAGGAGGCGCCATAGTTGCTGAGTGCCTGCTGTTTTACACAACAGACATCTGGTGCCATAGTTGAAAGGATCAAGGGAGCCACTCGGTTGCTATGGCAGACTCGGGCCTTCTTAAGTCTCCGAGACCTGCCATAACAAAAGTTATATAGTAATTCTCCAATTATCTTTACTGGTAAATCATTGCAATTTATGGAAGTGATCAAAATAAATGTGAAAAATAGATTAAACAAAAAGTTTAAAAAGGTATTAAACAACAAATAAAAACATATAATATTTAAAATCACCCTTTTTCCCCATTTTAAAATAAAAATAAAGGCCTCAATCACACGAGCATGACGGATTAGGTCCGGATGCCTTCAGTGAAACTCGCACTATTTTGCAAGCAAGTTCAGTCAGTTTTGTCTGCGATTGCGTTCAGTTGTTCAGTTTTTTCTGCACGGGTGCAATGAGTTTTGGTGTGTTTTTCACGCGCGTGATAAAAAACTGAAGGTTTATAAATAACATCTCCTAGCAACCATCAGTGAAAAACGCATTGCATCCGCACTTGCTTCCGGATGCGATGCGTTTTTCACTGAAGCCCCATTCACTTCTATGGGGCCAGGGCTGCGTGAAAAACGCAGAATATAGAACCTGCTGCGAAAGTCTAAGAAGAGCCTTTCAGGCCCCCAAAACACAACTGATTTCTGATGAACTCTTAAACTTCTCCTTTATTTTGTATCTACTCCAGATTTCCTCTAAAAAATGCTCTAAAGCTTGAAACAAAATTTCATCAAAAGATGCCTGTGTAAATCACTTGAAAGAAAAAAGTGATAATAAATAAATTAAAAAACTCGGTCTGATTTACTATATGTGAACATATTAAAACTCTTATTTTTATTTTAATGCATTTTATACAAAAACATTCCTGTTGTCTGTTCAGTGGGAAATTACGTGTCAGCAGGCCCATCAATATTTCATGTAGCATCCGGGGAGAATTTTTTTTTTCTAATAATGAGGATTAAAGACCAATGGTTTTTGTAACGCCTATTAGTGCTCTGAAGTTAAAAATGAGGTTTCCCATTTAGTGAAGTGGGACAAGGGAAGGTAACCTGGTTACAGAGACAGAACTGGAAAATTTTCAAAGAGCTGCCACCTATGGAGAGATCTTGTGAAAAAATGTCAAAGAATCATTTTATGAATGCCAGAGATAACTTCCATGCAGGGCTAACTGCAAAATACTGTTTAATTACATTTTCTTTAATTCTGAATTCTTTTAGTCATTATATGACTGTCCCTGTGATGGAAATGGGAATTCTTTTGCTTTCAAACCTATGCTGTCCTCTGTGCACAATGAGGGCCTAATTCAGAGCTTTAAAACTGTGTTCTGCAATGCATAATTAATCTGGCTTCATAGAGGCTTGGACAAAAGGCCTCATTCAAGTCCCAGATCCTTCCCTCCTGAGATTCTATTTTTTTTTCTAAAATCTCCTGCCAGCTGGGCTAAGGGAAATCTCAGCACTGTGGGAGAATGAGTGAACTACAGGCCTCTAAGGGATTCCAACTAACTATCACACTAAATTGGATTAGAAACTCAGGCGTGGAATGGAGGTTCTTAAAACTCCTGAAAGATAATAATATAGTGAACTGTATTATGATTGGCACTGGAAAAGATAGGAAAATCATAACACTCACAAAAGTTGCAAAAAAATACACAGAATCAACTTAACCACAAAATGAAATAAAAAATAGACAAAAAACTAAATAAAAGACACATAAAATGAAATAAAATTGAAATGTAAAACCAAGAATAATGTTAAAGATATAAAATGAAAATTAGAAATACATATAAAATGAATTAAAAAATACTCACAAAACAAAATAAGAATACACAATTATGCAAGCTTCACACAAGCATATTACAGGCACATTTTTATGCTAGAAAGGCCTCTTTCACGCGAACGTGTGAGCCCCGTGCCCATGCTGCGGACCGCAAATTGCGGCCCACAGTGCACGGGGACCGACCGTGGCACAGCCGCAGCAGATTGCGGACCCATTCACTTGAATGACAATCTGCCCGTTCCACAAAAAGATAGGACATGTTCTATCTTTTTGCAGGACGGAAGTACGAAACCGAACCCCACGGAAGCACTCCCTAGTGCTTCCGTAGTGTTCTGTTCCATCACTCCGTTCCGCATCTCCGGATTTGCTGACCCATTGAAATGAATGGGTCTGCATCCGTTATGCGGAATGGCCACGGAACGGTGCCCGAGTATTGCGGATCCACAAATGCAAATGCAGTCCGCAATACGGGAACGGGGCGCACACACTCGTGTGAAAGAGGCCTAATACTGTCAAGTGTCCTGACCCAATCGTAGATCTATTAACCCAAACCTACAGTATAATGTTGATTTTAAATTCTGATTTTTGACCCAAATGTTTCAAAAATTCCAGAATCAAAGGAACCATATTTTGTTGTAATTTGATTTGAATGAATTGAAAAAGAGAGAAATCGGGAGAGACTACTTTGACTTGGTTAAAATTTAGGGCTCAATTTTGCGGTACGGGTGCAGACCCATTAATTTCAATGGGGCCTCAAAATTCATTTCAATGGGGCCATTCTGCGGCGCAGCAAAAAAAATACAGAGCATGTGTCCTTATTCAGACTCATTGGAAGGCAGATTCGCTCGAATTGGACCAGAATCAAATTTTAAGAAATTTACTCATCTCTAATCACAGCATAACTGCAGGTCTAACAAAATAAAAAATACTATATATATATATATAAAAGAAAATTAAACACCCACACAAAATGAAACAAAAAATACAAAATGAAATGAAAAATTCACAAAAAATCAAATTAGTAAATGCACACAAAATTAAATGAAAAAATATACCCAAGATTACATTTTTCCCTTTTTGTCATAATAAAATCAAATCAAAACTACTGTATATGACTTTTCCAATTCATGTTCCCCTATGTCAAATATTTCTCCTTCTTCAAAGATCTAACCATTCATTGGAATTTAAATTATATGAAATTTTGATGAAAATACTACCATCTGTGTTTCCAGGCCATCAAAACAGTTTTGCAATCCAGATTGGTTACTTGAGTAACCACAGTACTTTTGCAAGACTAGCGAAAAACTGCATGTGATGTATTCAACGTTTAGAGAAATTAATATCAACAGCAAAGATGGAAGTCACCCATAAGAAATAATTAACTCTTAGAAGAAGCAATTAGCAATGCAATAAAATGTTAGAGGAAAATTCCAGCATAACATGGAGATTCCCAAAATGTATTTCTCCTTGTGAATCTCTGAATATGATGCCCATATTCACATTTTCGTCTGTGTGCAAAAAGGGGAGATCTTCTGGACTCCAGACAAAGCACATAATTGTCCTCCCAAGACTGCTCGTAGCTACCACTAGAAGGCGCTTGCATAATTCGCCCCATTGAAATATATATGTGGCAAGCTCCCCCTAGTGGAGGTTGTAGATACCCAGGGATGAGTTTTCAGGTATTAAAACTGTTCCAGTAGACTCTAAAAGTAGCAGCAGGGGGTTGACAGGCCATAGACCTTACCAGGAATTTACCTGTGGTCAGATGCTTGGGTGGAGAGTGGGGGGTTCTTTTTGAGATCTCCTCATTGCCACCGGCCAGGTACATAATGATCTGATGGTCTTTATTAATTCTGGAGCATCTGATGGTCTTTATTAATTCTTTGACCAGTGGCCTTAGGTGCCAATTGTATTGCCGTCCTCAGAACAGTAAGGCCTCATGCACACGACCGTTTTTTTTGCCGGTGTACGGGCCGTTTTTATGAGTTCCGTATACGGTCCGTATACGGACCCATTCATTTCAATGGGTCCGCAAAAAAAACGGAAGTGTTTCCGTATGCATTCCGTTTCCGTTTTTCCGTTCCGTGCAAAGATAGAACATGTCCTATTATTGCCCGCAAATCACGGTCCGTGGCTCCATTCAAGTCAATGGGTCCGCAAAAAAATGGAACGCATACGGAAATGCATCCGTATGTCTTCCGTATCCGTTCCATTTTTGCGGAACCATCTATTGAAAATTTTAAGCCCAGCTCATTTTTTTCTATGTAATTACTGTATACTGTATATGCCATACGGAAAAACGGAACGGAAAAACGGAATGGAAACGGAAACACAATGGAAACACAACGGATAACAAAAACGGAACAACGGATCCGTAAAAAAAGGACCGCAAAACCATACGGTCGTGTGCAATAAGCCTAAAGGTAGTATTTTGTGCAGCACTGTGGTACTTGGTACATGACAATCTCTTTCTTACAAACTTAGACCAAGCCCCGTACCTCACATTGATCCAGAGATCTCCCCATTCATTGCTCCAATTGCTCTGCTAGATTTATTTCAAGCTGGCAGCTCAGTGGGCATGTCCTTTCTAATGCAGTTCTCTCCTTATAACAGCTCAGGGGCTGTGTCCCTTGTGCTATAGCTCTCTCCTTATAACTGTCACAACTTCTTACACTAGACTTGGCTGGTGGCAGTTGGAAGATGAAAGGGAGCATGTGTGTCCACCTTAGTGATGTTACTGAGGTGGACAGAGAACTAGGGAAAATAACAAACCACAGGTGGCTCTATACTGATCTATTGTACAGAACAACTCAGTGCCAATACTAAATTTGTATTGAAACGCGATTACAAAATTATTCAGAAACTGAAGAATATTTTTTCATGAGACAATCCCTTTAAGACGATGCACAGAGTCACAGATAAAATTTGATACTAAATTACTAATAAAATTACCAAATCTTTACTTCACATCATTGTAAATATCCTCATATGTGGTGCTTTGTGAGAAGTGTATCCTGGTAAAAAAGTTAATGGAAAACAGTTTCAGAAATTAGACCATCCATAATTCTAAGGCGACATTCACACGACTGTATGTATTTTGCAACCTGCAAAACGCGGATCCGCAAAAAATACAAATGACGTCTTTTCAGACCCATTGTAACAATTTCTATTCTTGTCCACAAGACAGATAAGAACAGGACATGTTCTTTTTTTAGTGGAACACCACAATGTGCTTTTGCGACTCCATTTAAACGAATGGGTCTGCATTTGATCAGCAAAAAATGCGGTCCTGTGACTGGGGCCTTAGGACTACTCACATCTCTTCATATTACGGACAGTAAAAGTAGGGTTAAACACGAAAACCAATTTCCTCCCTAAAACCATATTCCCTATTCCAACTTTTGTAAGCCGTTCCTTTTTTATGAGAAAAATCTACTAGAAGCAGCAGAATAAACGTTTATTTTATCCCACCAGGTCTTCCAAAGTTCAGTAAACGGTCAGACAAGAGAAGAGGACGCCAGGATTCACATAGACGACTGCACATATTTTAATAAATGGAGCTCAACCTTGAAATGTCACCATTATTTTGCTTTTGTAACATTTCTCTTTTGCCTGGATTTCTAATTTATATGAATTTTTGGAACATCATCTTTTTTTTTTTCCGAAGATGCTTTTTTTCTGTGTGTCCTCTTAGAAAACATAGAGGATAATGAATTAATTGGCTACAACCAGTATGACCATTGAGTTTATTTATCATAACTTAGGAAACAATTTCACATTTTGCCAAGTATCTTCTAACCTCCGGCTGAACTTGTCATTGCCCAGAATCCCTTGCGGCTCCGGAGGCTCTATTATAATTAGAGTCAAGTTCTTGAACATGTGTGCTGACGATGAGACTTTTCTAAGCCCGTAGGATGATATTTCTCTTTATTTCCACTCTCTGTAACACACCATAACTTAGGTTTGTATTCCCGGTATGTAATCATGACCGCTTTCATCAGCCACACCCTCCTGAGACCATAAGAGTCAGGCAGATATGTCTTGGAAGTGCAAAAGCCATGCTTGTTATGTATGGTTCTCATAAAACAAGGCTTAAAGTATGCCATAGCCAGCGAAGACACTAATGCATGCAAATCATAAAACTGTCTGTAAAGTTACTTGCAGGCGGATGCTGAGATATTCAGTGTTCAGGGACATGGAGAGAGGAGACCCACCTCATGTTGACCTCACCTTCCTTGTACATGGTGGTACAAACTGATGCAGGTTTCCGATTTCCCCAGGCACTTCAGTGTTAGGCCTCTGTCACACGATCAGTATTTGAAAGCCAAAACGAGTAGCGGAACCTACAGAGAAAAGGTATAATAGAGATATTGTGTCTCTTTGTGTATTGGTTTTGGCTTAAATACTGATGCAACAATACTGACCAAATACTGACTGTATGAAAGAGGCCTCAAAGGGAACCTGTCATGTGTAACACATCCTCGCAGAATCACCTTGCCCATAGTTTCTAGTCTGTAACATAGAGAGTCATAACCCAGCATAGGAGCTGTGCACGCAGATTGGTAGAAAATATTTAAAGGGGTTTCCCAGGAGTAGGATATTGATGACCTATCCTGACCTGAGGATAGGTCATCAATATCTGATCCGTGGCGGTCCAGCTGTTTAAGGAGGCCATGGCATTCTAGTAAGCACTGCAGCGTTCTCACAGCATACCATGCGCAGTGCTGTACATTGTGTAGTGGCTAAGCTCAGTATTGCAGCTCAGCCCAATTCACTTGAATGGGACTGAGCTGCACCTAGGCCATGTGACCTGGCCTAGGAAGAGGCCGTGGCAGTCACCGGGGCGCCGCAGCCGCATCAGACAACTGATAGGCAGGGTTGTTAAGAGTCAGACCCCCACTGATCTGATATTGATGATCTATCCTGAGAATAGGTCTTCAATATTCTACTTCGGGAAAACCTCTTTAATGAAAATCGCTGTTAAAAATGGCTTCATTGGTTATTTTAAGGCCCCCATACACATTAGGCCCCTTTCACACGAGCGTGTCCGGATTAGGCCTGGATGCGCTGCGGATGCGTTCAGTGAAAACTGTGCGATTTCACAGGCAAAGCCATTCAGTTTTGCCTGCGATTGCGTTTAGTTGTTCCGTTTTTTCCGCGCAGGTGCAATTCGTTTTGATGCGTTTTTAACGCGCGTGATAAAAAACTGAAGGTTTACAAACAACATCTCCTAGCAACCATCAGTGAAAAACGCAACGCACCCGCACTTGCTTGCGGATGCAATGCGTTTTTCACGCAGCCCCATTCACCTCTATGGGGCCAGGGCTGCGTGAAAAATGCTGAATATATGCTGCGATTTTCACGCAACGCACAAGTGATGCGTGAAAAAAAACGCTCATGTACACAGACCCATTGAAATGAATGGGTCAGGATTCAGTGCGGATGCTATGCGTTCACATCACGCATTGCACCCGCGCGGAAAACTCGCCCGTGTGAAAGGGGCCTTATAGTATTGTAGACCGAACATGCCATTCTCAACTGGTTCAGCCTTCACCCTAATGTGTATGGGGAGCTCCCGACTCTTCCCCGACAGATGATGTCCTTCCAAGAGATAAGCCGCCGGCCGACAATTTTGTTGCAAACGTTTCACAGTTGATCATTGAGAAAGAAACCATGGAAAACAGGACCCCTGATCTTAATGGACGAGGAGTTGATACTGCAAAAGGAATTAAACTCCAGCTTAAAGATGAAAGGTCACCCTTCCATTAGTATTTGTAAAAGATAAGCTCGCAACGTTCGCACCGCTGAAAGTCTTCCCTCCGCTCAAAGTGAGAGCAGCTTCAAACATAACAAACCTCACTGTACTTCGCAGACGCCCTCCCCCGCACCAGCTCTCTACTTTTGTTTTGATGCCTAAGGCAAGTGGAGATAACATGACTTGCCCAAGGTCACGACGTCAGTTTAAAGAGCCCCTTCTCTGTAGTACTCAATATTAGTGTTTTCATTCTGCGTCATTAGTCACAGCCCCGCTCCTGACTCTCCCAAACATTCACATTCCTTAAATGAGATAAAAAAAACATCCGGCGCTACTGCATATGGTGGAGCAATTCAATACAATTGTAACTAGCGTTGAGCGAATCAAAGTATCTGATGTGGACTTCCATCCGAATTTTAGGGAAGATTTGATTTGCCCGAAAGCCAAATTTCTTGGTGCTTCATGATAACGAATTCATTTTCCCTGAAATGGCGGTAAAATAAAAATCATACTAACGTCATCCATTCAAGCACGAAACGGACGCCATGTCCATCTTGCTTGAAGAGCCCATGAGAAATCTTGTGTGTGGATATGACGTCACCACGCCGGCCAGCGTGATCGCATCATCACGCACCGCGCAAGATGTTGCGCTGGATCTTCAAGCAAGATGGCTGTGGTGGCCTCTTTGCACTCAACTGGATAAGATAAGTACAATTTTTTTTTTAATGGTTAACCCCTGAAATGCCTTAGTATTAATCAAAGATGCCACAATCAGCGATGAATGAATGCAGCATATGAGGGGTTCAATGACAGGGAGGTGGGGGCGCAATCGCCGTTCCCTGTTATTGCACCCGCTACTTACAAAGAAATGCGTTTCGTGACCGTCACAACGCAATTTTTTTTTATACGATTCAACAAAGCAGCTGAATCAAAAGTTTAAGAACATTCTCAACTCTAATAGTAACCACACTGGGCCATTTTTAGCTGGTGCTGTACATTTGTTTATTTTATTAGTAAAATTAAAGTACAACCGTTTTAGAGGGGTTTCCAGGAGTTCAATATACATGGCCTGTCCTCAGGATGGGTCATCAATATCTGTTTTGTGGGGGTTAAATTCCCTCTCCGTCGTTGATCACCGATCAGCTGTTTGAAGAGGCTTTGGCGTTTCGGTGAGTGCAGCGACCTCTTCCTGGGCTAGTGATGTCACGTTCAAAAGTCACATTGCTTTTAGGCAGCTCAGTCCCATTTAGGTGACTGGGCCTAGGCCATAATACCAAGGATAGCCACTGTACAGTGAACAGCATTGTGCTTGGTAAGCTGGAAGGAGGTCACAGCTCTCATCGGAGTGTGGGGAGTTGGACCCCCAACGATCAGATATTGATGACTTATCTTGAGGAACTCTCAGAAAACCAGTTTAAAGGGGTTATCCAGGAAACGATATTGATGACCTATCCTCAGGTTAGGCCATCAATATCAGATGGGCGGGATTCCGACTCCCGGGACCCCAACTAATCAGCTATTAATAGAGCCCGGGCGCTCAGTGAGCACTGCAGCCTCCTCCTAGGCCAGTAATGTCCCTGTACATCGGTCACATGGCTAGTTGCAGCTTAGCACCATTGAAGTGAATGGAGCTGAGCTGCAATATCAAGCACAGCCACAATACAATGTATGGCGCTGTTCTTGGTGAGCTGCTGGGAGGCTTCCTGAATCAGCTGATCAGTGGTGGTGCTGGGACATCATACGATGTGATAATGATGACCAATCCTGAGCATAAGTCATCATTATCCTTTCCCGGATGACCCCTTTAACCACTTTAAGCCTGGGATTACACATAAAGTTTTTGATGCAATTTTTTCAACATAGTACAGATACAAAAGAGAAGTATCAGTCTTTTATTTATACTATTCTTTTTGCCCAGAACCTAAAAGCCTAACAGAACTACAAACAACTTATAAAACCATATAAACTTATTATGTTTTATCTACAGTCCTGCTTCACTTGTGTTTACTGGCAGTTATTGCTTTTTTAATGGTCGATAACCTCTTTAAACATTATTTGAATTACCAAGAAATGTTATATACTGAGGTGCAACTTGAAGCTGCCTGGGGCCCTGATGCAAAATCTGTAAAAGGGCCCCCACCTACCATGTGCCATTTGTTCTCTTCATATGTCTCAGAGAGGTCTTAAGGGCCCTCCAAGGCACCAGGGCCCAAGTGCGATTGCTATATCTGCATGTCCTAAAGTATGCTTGTCAACAAAAAGAAAAGGGGCGGAGTTTATGTAGATATGAGCAATTTGGGGCTGGAGGGGGGCATTTCCAAATTAAATGGCTTACAACGTCTGGCCATTTGGGATTTAAAAGGTTTGTGCCATTAATAACACATATTGACTATGCACAGGATTGCTGGGGGTCCGACCGCCTGGAACGGAGTGTCGCTGAATTGCTCAATGAGATTGTAGCGGTAGCGAGCATGCTCAACCACCGCTCCTTTGACTTCTATGGGACTTCCAGCAACGCCGTACTGGGAATGGAGCAGTGGACATAGCACCGCTGTATTCTCATGGGGCACTTGCAGACCCCCGATCTTGCATCTGCTGGGGATTCGAGCAGTTCGACCTTCAGCGATCTAAGACTTATGCCCTATGCTGTGCGTTATTAGAGACACAAACCATTTAAATCTTAGTAAGTATACTAATAAGGATACCACTAGGGGAATGGCTATTTTTGATATTCTCTATTATATAAAATTACTGTAAGGGCGAAAAAAAAAGAAAAAAGACATAAAAGTTTTTAAAAATTGACAGCACAAAAAATAATAATTTAAAAACAACTCTATGAGTAATCCTGGCCCGGCTTGTAACCTTACCTTGGATTACATAACGTGATAGCACAGCAAAGCATTTATAGTGGTTTTGTGGTTTAACGTTGAACTCCAGGATCTCTCAGGTCTCAAATAAAGAACTTATGTCCATTATTTATGAAAAGGAAAAAAAAAAAAAAACTAATCAGAAGTCAAACCGCGGATATACAAATGAATGCAAATGGACTTTTGCAACTGCGGTTACATAGATCAAGATTCCAGCATTCCTCTCACACCGAGCACATAACATCCATTGAGAGGCAATGACATCTTCCAGCTGGGTCAGTATGAATCCCAGTCCTTTCTCCTCCCGGTTATTTAGTTTTAAAAGAAAAAAAAAATCACCAAGGCAACAAGCCAAAAAGGGGGCCGGCCTGTGAAATGCGAGCCCATATATCCTTGACACCATGCTTCACCCAATCCTCCTTTCCCTGAAGTCTGCATTCCAAACTGTAAATTATGGGGTGTCACTGACCCTCAAAGGGTGTAAAGTCAGAGTTTGTTTAGCAAAGCGATCACTGGAAAAAAAAAATGTTGAGGAGGGGGGTGGGGGAAGCAGAAGCACACTGTAGCATTTCACAAAGTGACCTGGGTTTGTGTTTAACACCATAAAGAAGAAGTTTGGAAAGTTGAGCAATATACGGTTTGTTGATTTTTACGTAGCGTAGCTCAACAGAATGTGTATTCAGCGGGTGATCGGTATAAAAACTTTATTTATTACTTGTCTTTTAACTTCCTATTTTATGATATGGGAATGCAAAGAGGTGTCTTCTGAGAAAAGGGAACCATCTTGCTTGCGCCACCTCTTGGAAGTGGCTCGCTATGAGTTAAAATCCAACTTTTGAACATACCTCGGAATATGACAAGGGAAAAATGGCGGGGGTGCCAGCCATACCATGAAGCACTTCCAGTAAGTCGGCACATGGCTGCCTGGTCTCCAGCCAGCCAGAATCCTACCCCATACTGATGAGGGTCGGGGAGGACTGGCAATTTACTGTAAAGTAGCCCTGGAAAAAAACTAAAAGTGGCTCATCCAGTAGGTGGGTCCAGCCATACCATATGCAGTGCAAGCCACAGGCCTATTCTAGCCTAGGGCCTGAGATGCCTGCGTTCCTGTGCCATTTGTACACTGCTTCATGAGTTTTAAGTCTAGTGGCCTGTTTCCTATGAGGGTGAATAGCGGGACAGGAATATTGGCAATGACGATACCGTTGAATTCAGGAAGGCATCTGTGGTACCTGGATGGTAACATAAGTACCTGCTATTTCCATTGTTAACTAATGTCTTATTGTAACATACCTGGTGGCCTAAGAAGGGCACTGGTGGCCCCCGGGTCATCGACCCACCGGGAAATTTCCATGTAGGGCTTATGTGTAATCCATCTCTGGATGAGGAGCAAGCACCTTAAAACAGCTGTCTACGGATGGATATCTGGTTTAGCTATTTTCCCTTGTCATATATATTCCAAAGGTTGTTAAAAAGTTGGATTTTGACTTATAGGTGGCCACTTCCAAGACGTGTTGCTAGCAAGATTTTACGCTTTTCTTCTCAGAAGACAACTCTTTGTATATTGTTTTCCCATGGAGCATTGCCAATAAGTCTTCACTCCAAAAACACTTTCAGGACATCTCCACACAGGGCTAGTTTCTTTAAGGAGAGGCAGTAAGTACCCTACTTAAGATGATATAAGGATGTAAAAGACAAAAAATGGTGAAATAAGTAGAGATAAAATATAGTTATGATGGTGTTCCTCAGTGGCATACATAGAGAAGTAAGAGCCCCATAGCAAGGATCAAACCAGGCCCCACACACAGGACAGAAGGGTTTCCGCCTAAACCCTTTTCAATGACCCTTGGGCCATTGAGTCCTGACCAAGCTTTCTGTTCTCTAGCTAAGCATCCTTTCCCATCCCCAGACATAAAGAAGGTGGCTGAATAAACTACAGAACAGTAGACAGTTAGTCCACCACTGAATGCAAGAGAAGGTGGACCAGCAGGATAAACAATAGGGGGCGCTACCTGAAAGGAAAATGTTATGTAGATAAAAAACAGAACAATATTTTTATTGCGTTTATATTGCAATTAAAGATTAGCAAATCGAAGTTGACAAAGTGGAATTTCATCTGATTCGATTTCCTCACACTTTGTGGTAACAAATTGCATTTGTTCCTAAAATGGCTGCTGCACATATTAGGACATGGAGAAAAGAACTCTGGGAATGAGGGATCACCCACAATGCCATGCATGCAGTCAATCAGCAGCCAGCCAGCCCTGTGATGTCACAGCCCTATAAAAGCCTCAGCCATCTTGGATTCAGCTATTTTCCAGTGTACTTAGTGCAGAGAGAGACATCAGCAGGTGCTAGGGACAGTGCTAGGAAAGACTGGGTGGGGGAAAAAAAGGGCTTATTAGCCATTGTGTGGTGAAGTAAAAAATTACAGCCCTTTTTGGGGTGTATTAGTGGCAAAAAAAGGATTATTTGCCGTTGAGCGGTGCATTTATATGTTCTAAAGCTTTTTTGGTCGTTCAGTGGTGCAGTTATATGTTCAGAAGTATTTTTGGTGTGTATTAGTGGCAAAAAAAAATATTATTTGCCATTCACCGGTGCAGTCATATGTTCTAAAGCCTTTTTTGTTGTGTATTAGTGGCAAAAAATATTATTATTTGCTGTTGTGTAGTGAAGTGAGAAAATTACAGCCTTTTTTGGGGTGTATTAATTTCCTCCTTATTTGCTTATTTGATCTAATAGTATGTCAGAAAGAGAAGTGACAGGCCCTGCAGAGAGGAGGGGCTCAGGCTTAAATGTTTCTAGTGCAGGCACAGGATGCAGCAGAGTAAGGGGGCGTGGCAGGAGGGGTAACTTTTAGAGGCCTAAGCTCCCAGTGTCAGCTAGCTGTCGTGTCTTGACCAGCAACCCAGTGTTTCTTGAATGGTTAACTTGGTCATCCACCTCGTCCCAAGTGACATCAGAAACCCCCAGCCAAGAGTCGGTGGGTTCATCAGACACAACCCTTAGTTAGCAGACCCTGTGCCTTCACCTGTCCTATACCTGCCTCTGTCCTTTGCTGTTCTCTCAGCCAGAGAAGTATTATAGCTCTGGGCTCAGCTACACTATACAGCGAGGACGAGCTACTAGAGGAGAGTCAGCAGCTACTGCCCAGCCAAGATCTGGAGGAGACACCCGCCGCTTCCTCCCCTAGTCATGAGCAAGCAGTCATGAGTAGCGTAGCATGAGAGCTGTTGTTACGAGCAGTCAGGCTCCTGGCTCAGAGACCTTTGAGGAGGATATCAGTGACGTGCAGACTGTACTTGATGATGATGTAGCTGATCGCACTTGGGAGCTGGGTGACAAAGGGGCTTTATCATCATCAGGAGAAGAGGGAGCTAGCATGCGCGCGAGCGGCAGAGCCAGCAAGTCGGTATCGTGGCCGGGGGTCAGCAGGGGGGCAGCAGTGGGAGCTCGGGAGTCAAACGTGCCTGGGGTAGACCACCCGCTTCGCAGGAGCCTACCTGCCTGGAAAGTAGTGATGCAGGGGTACACTAAGGCAGCGGCGGTAGCAGTCAGTCAGTGCGGAGTGTTGGGGGTAATATCACCTACTCGGCGGTGTGGCAGTTTTTTGTTAAGCCGCTGGAGGAGGTGAACATGGCCATTTGTCGAATCTGTGGGCAGAAGGTGAAGCGTGGCCAGGGTGCCAATGTTGGCACCACAATCCTGCATCAATATATGCAGCGTCACCATAAAATGGCCTGGGAGAACCGTGGCTCCAATGTGGTGAATCACCCAATTGCACGCACCCGATTTCAGGCAGTCAAGGCTCCACCACCTTAACCGAAGTGAGCTCTCTGTCCTTCCCATCATCTACCAGTCCTGAGGCTCCTACTCCTCACGCTCCTACTCCTCATCAGTCATTGCATCAGCAATAGTGTTGAGCGAGCACCAAAGTGCTTGTGTGCTCGGGTGCTCTGGCCGAACACTTTTGGGATGCTCGTGTGTTCTACTGAGCACAATGTAAGTCAATGGGAAAACCACAGGCACCCTCTGCTCGGAAGAGAAGAAAGTGTCTGGTTCCCCAAAAAAAACAGCCCGTTTTTTCGGATCTGAGTTTTCACGATCGTGAAAACTCAGATCTGATGGTATATTCTAACCCGAGGTGTTCCCAAGGTGATGGGGATGCTTGAAGTTAGAATATACCATGGGATCAGAGGTTAACTCTGATCCGATAGTATATTCTAACCCCAAGATGTTCCCATGGGGATGGGGACGCAGTCACGCACCTCTGACAGGGCGCTGCCATCCGCGGCACCTGAGGAGTTAATTGCCTGGACGGCAGCTCCCTGTCAGAGGTCGGGTGCCGGGTATGTTTCTACACTGTTTGCATTGGTGGGCAGTGCGATTCCCCCCCCCCCAGTATTAACATCATTAGTGGGCAGTGCGCCCCCTCCCAATCATTGGTCGCAGCTGAAGTTCCGATCGGAGTCCCAGCAGTTTAATGCTGGGGCTCCGATCGGTTACCATGGCAGCCAGGATGCTACTGAAGTCCTGGCTGCCATGGGTCAGTTAGTCAGCAGCATCATACTTACATGTGCTGTGGCCACCGGCGCTCCTTCTTCTGGTAAATCACAGGTCTGTGCAGCGCATTGCTTATGTTTATAGCAATGCGCCGCACAGACCTGTGAGTTACCAGAAGAAGGAGCACCCGGAGGCCACAGCGCATGTAAGTATAATGCTGCTGACTAACTGACCATGGCAGCCAAGACTTCAGTAGCATCCTGGCTGCCATGGTAACCGATCGGAGCCCTAGAATTGCACTGCTGGGACTCCGATCGGAACAGATGGGGGGAGGGGGGGGCGCACTGCCCACCAATGATTTTAATACTGGGAAGGGAGCGGGGGAGGGCGCACTTCCCACTAATGATTTTAATACTGGGGGGAGGGCGCACTGCCCACCAATGATGTTAATACTGGGGGAGGGAGGGCGCACTGCCCACCAATGCAAACAGTGTAGAAACATTCCCGGCACCTGTCCTCTGACAGGGAGCTGCCATCTGCGCAATTAACCCCTCAGGTGCTGTGGATGGAAGCACCCTGTCAGAGGTACGTCTCCATCATAATGGGAATGCCTTGGGGTTAGAATATACCATTGGATCGGAGTTTTCACGATCGGGAAAACTCAGATCTGAAAAAGCCGGCTGTTTTTTGGGGAACCAGACATCCTCTCCTCTTCCGAGCAGAGGGTGCCTGGGGTTCTCCCATTGACTTACATTGTGCTCAATGGCACACGAGCACATGCAGTGTTCGGCTGAATACTCGGCTGAACACGAGCATGGCGATGCTCGAGTCGAATGCCAGCTCGGCCGAGCATGCTTGCTCATCACTAAACCGCTATCCATTACCAAAGCGATTTGCAAGTGACAGCAGTATGCATAAACTCATCCAACGGCACAGAAGCTGAACATGCTCCTGTTCAAGTTGCTGGTGCTGCAGTCCCTCTTTTTCCAAGTGGTGGACTCTGCACCTTTCAGAGAACTGATAGCTTGTGCTGAGCCGAGGTGGAGAGCCGAGGTCCCAAACTGTAATTTATTTGCCAAAAAGGCAGTGCCAGCTCTGCACAAATATGTAGAACAGAAGGTCGGCCAGGTCTTGACCCTGTAGGTGTCTGCGAAAGTGCACGGCAGCAATGACGTGTGGAGCTGTAACTACGGTCAAGGACAATATACATCCTTTATGGCCCACTGGGTAAATTTCGTTACTGCCCAGCCAAACCAGCAACTTGGCCAGGTGATGCCGCTTCAGGCTCCATGCTCTGATGCAGTTGGTCCTGCGACAATGTTCGCCTCTGCCTCCTCATCCTCCACTGTTTCCTCAGCCTCCACTGCAGGGACAATTCACAGTGGTCTTCCAGCATACCAGTGGCGTTGCTAGGGCTGGTGTCACCCGGTGCGGTAGAAAATGGTGTCACCCCAGACCCCCCCCTGAAGCAATAATGTTTTAGTCATATAACCAAAAATAACAGATACTCACTAGTGCTTAGGCCTCTTTCACACTTGCGTTTTTCCTTTCCGTGCTAGAGTTCCGTCCTCGGGGCTCTAAGACGGAAAGATACTGATCAGGATTGTCCCAGTGCATCTTGAATGGAGAGAAATCCGTTCAGGATGCATCAGGATGTCTTCAGTTCAGTATTCAAACGTTTCTTTGCCGTTGAAAAATCCACAGCATGCTGCGGATTTTCCTTGGGCCAAAAAAATTGAAGGCATGCCGCAAGGACGGATCTTGAATTAATGCCCATTGAAAAGCATTAATCCGGATCCGACTTTAAGCTAAATGTTGTTTCGGCGCATCGCCGGATCTGACGTTACCTTTCTGAATGGTAACCATGGCAGCTAGGACGCTACTAAAGTCCCGGCTGCCATGGAAATAGTGGGGAGCCAGGGAGGAGCTACTTACCGTCCGTGCGGCTCCCAGGGTGCTCCACAATGACGTCACAGCGCCCCTACATCACATGGATAATGTGATCATGTGACGTAGGGGCGCTGTGACGTCATTGTGGAGCGCCCCAGGAGCCACACGGAAGGTAAGTATCTTCTCCCCTGGCTCCCCACTACTTTTTCATGGCAGCCGGGACTTTAGTAGCGTCCTGGCTGCCATGGTAACACTGAAAGCATTTTGAAGACTGGTCAGTCTTCAAATGTTTTCAGATGTGTTGCGTTGTGACGGGTCCGGTGGGCATTTCCGGCGACGGAAGTGCACGCCGGATCCTCACAACGGTAGTGTGAAAGGGGCCTTAGTTATTAATTCACTTACAGTCCGGTGTGTACGAAGTGTCTTCACATATAACTAAAGAGGAATTGCTGCTGTTATGTTAATGGATGCTATAACATTGCACCATCCTTCTGAACATACACATCTGTCATCCGCCTTACCTCATGATCCTGGAGCTGTGCTGTAGAGCTCGGCGGCCACTGTACAGCACAGCTCCAGGATCATGAGGTGTATGTTCAGAAGGATGGTGCAATGTTATAGCATCCATTAACATCAGCAACAAGTCTGGGCTGGTTTAGGCTGTGCTGTGCCTGTGTGAGTGAGTCACTGCTGTCACGTGGACGTGACCTGGGCCGGTGCAAGCTCAAGCGAAGCTACATCTTGGCGACCCCCCGCCCGCAGCTCACCTGGTCCTGGTCCTGTGTGCAGCAGCTGGCTTCTCCTCTGTGTGGTCCTGGTATCTTCGCTATGCTTCAATCGCTTGAAGACTGTACTTTTCGCCCTATAAGACTATAACACACACATAGGTTTTAGAGGAGTATAATAAGAAACAATATTTTCCACTATACCTCAGGTCAGACCACCAATCAGACCCCCAATGTTAATCACACCTCAGATCAGCCCCCCGTGTCAGCCGTCAGCCCCATCCATCATGCCCCCCATATCAGCTGTCAGCCCCCATCTATCATGCCCCCCATGTCAGCTGTTCAGCCCCCCCATGTCAACCGTCAGCCCCCCATGTCAGCCATCAGCTCCGATCCTTCATGATCCCCAATGGGGGAAATGTTGGAGTCTGTACCATCGGGGGGGGGGGGGTGTGACATGATGAGGGACAATGTTGAAGTCTGACTGATGTCACCCCCCCCCATGGCACAGATTCCAACATTGTCCCTCTCTTCATCATTGTCCCCTCATCATGTAATCCCCCCCGTAATAATGTGCCAGTAACACGTGCCTCTCCATGCCACCACATGTGCTAGTAATAAGTGCCTCTCTTGTGCTTCCCCCCATGTGCCAGTAGCCCCCCCCCTTATTATGTGCCAATAGCCCCCCCCCATATGTGCCAGTAGCTGTCTCCCCTTATGTGCCAGTAGCCATCTCCCCTTATGTGCCATTAGGCCCCCCTCATGTGCCATTAGGCCCCCCTTATGTGCCAGTAGCCGTTCCCCCTTATGTGTTATTAGTCCCCCCTCATGTGCCAGTAGCCGTCCCCTTTATGTGCCAGTAGCCGTCCCCTTTATGTGCTAGTAGCCGTCTCCTTTATGTGCCAGTAGCCCCCTTTAGTGCCAGTAGCCCCCTTTATGTGCCAGTAGCCCCCTTTAGTGCCAGTAGCCCCCTTTAGTGTTATGTGCCAGTAGCCCCCTTTAGTGCCAGTAGCCCCCTTTAGTGTTATGTGCCAGTAGCCCCCTTTAGTGCCAGTAGCCCCCCACCAAAAAAATAAAAAGAACACTTATACTTACCTCCAGCGATGCGATGCAGGCCTCTTCCGGCCTGTGTCTCGAGTTGTACGGCTCCGGCGGCTCGATGACGTCATCGCGCCGCCGAAGCCGGCCTCTGATAGGCTGCCGGCCTAGTGCTGGCAGCCTAACAGAGGAACAGGGAGAGAGAGGACACGCCTCTCCCTCCTCTGCTGCTGCTCCGCAACACCACTGCAGCATACCACAAGTGCAGGGAACGGCGGTGTCACGCTGTTCTACACCTCATTTGCCTGGGCGAACTGAGTCACACAGGGGAGGAACTGCTCAGTGTCCATCAAGAAATCAAATCCTGGAATTCTCAGCGACAACTCAAAATCAGAACCATGGTGACCGACAACAGGAAGAACATGGTGTCAGCGCTGCATCAAGAAGGGCTGAGCCATGCGCCCTGCATGGCACACGTGTTCAATCTGGTTGTCAAGCGGTTCCTGAAGTCTTCCACCCATCTGCAAGACATCCTTAAAATGCCCAGGAAACTTTGCATACACTTTAGCCACTCTTACACTGCCAAGCACTCCCGCCTTGAGCTGCAGCGGCAGAACGGGTCCCCCAACACAGGCTGATATGCAACGTTTCCACCCGTTGGAATTCCACCCTCCATATGTTGGACCGACTATACGAACAGAGAGAGGCCATAAATAATTTCTTGATGATCCAAGTGGACAGGAGTACTCCCCTGTGGAACTTTAATGTCAGACAGTGGCAGCTCATGCGTGACAGCTGCAGTTTGCTCCGGCCCTTTAAAGATTCCACATTATTTTTCAGTCACCAGGACTACGGGATGAAAAACTTAATTCCACTGCTTCATATCCTGGAACAGATGCTGGTACATCTGGCTGGTCAGGGGACTGGAGACGTGGCACGTAGATCTCACGGCCACATGAGCCCTGTGGGGGCTGAACTGGAGCCAGAGGAGGACATTGGGGCACAAGCAATGTGTAGTGAAATGGGTGGTTTTTCTACACAGGTGACAGAAGAGGAGGAGCAGCCGGAGGAGCAAGAGGGAGATGAGACAGATGAGGCAGATGACCCAGGCACACTGTGGCAGTATGCAGTGGAGATGGAGGCAAGGAGTCCCTCTGAGTCAATTGTGCAAATGGCCCGAAGCATGCTCACTTGCTTGGGTAGTGACAGCCGAATTGTCCTCACTCGGCAGAGTGATGACTTTTGGCTCTCCACCTTGTTGGACCCTCGCTACCGGTACAAATTGGGGGCCTTTTTTTGCACCCGCTGAGAGGGAGGACAAACTGAATTACTATAGAGACATCCTATGTAGTCAGTTGGCTGCTGCCTATCTGTGCCATCGACCATCCTCTTGCAGGTCTGACTAGGGGGTCCTCTGCGCTCTTGTTCCACTGCCATGGCTGGTGTGGTGGGGTGGGGTTTGGGGGGGGGCGTGGGTAGAAGCAGTAACAGCTCCATCAGTAGCAGCTTGAGTCTAGAGTTTCTGATGAGCAGCTTTCTTAACCCACCTAGTGAAGAAACTACTCACCAGCAGCAGCAGCTAGACCTGGAGCAGAACCTGAACCAGCAGGTTGCGCAGCACCCTGCCACCCCACATTGAAGATCTGCTGGACTACTTGGGCAGCCAAACTGGATTTGTGGCCGCAAGTGGCCGAGTTTGCCCTGGAAAAGCTAATTATGTGGCATCAGAGTGGGTGTTTAGTGCGGTGGGGGCTATAGTTACCCCAAGGAATACTCACTGTAACGCTTTGGTGTGGGAGGGAAACACCACACCGAGCATAGCAGGGGAGGGGGGGACAGGGAATCAGGCCAGAGAACTAGGGAAGGAAGATGGACACCTCCTAGTGAAAACCCTAACCAAAATCCTGACTGACTACCAGTATGAACAGACCCCAAAGGTAGGTGACGTGAGTTCATATGCAGGAATACCTAGAGTCCTATCTAGCCCTATAGGACCTTGGTTAAATGACCACATTAGCAACACCTGGAGGAAAGGGGTGTGGCCATTACCAGAAACAACACAGACGCCGATCGATCCACAAGGAAAACCTGTCAGATCAAACCACGTGTTGCCAGTCTCACGGATCTCCTGCCACTCACTGTCACCGAGACGTCCATATGTTTTGGTTACGTCCATGACACTCGCCTATCCATCCAAAATGTGGCGATATTGACCTTTGTCAAGATTAATCTGGCGTGGATCAGCCAAAATTTTCACCCACCAATGTCTGATGCATCAGATTAGATCAGCATGTTTTTTTCTGGCTACCTGCCTCAGTTACTATTCTGATGCTGCCACCTGCCTGATGCCCCACATCTGATGCCAAGTGAGCCTTCTTACACCCACCATCCTCAGCGGGTACTGTTATTGCCACCCACCTCCCCACACTGTCACCGGGTCACTCTGTGGTCTCCTGATGCTGCTGCCTCCTCACCACTCTGTCATTGTGCCACTCTGTGGTCTCCTCTTGCTGCTGCTTAATCAGCACTATGTCACTGGGCCACACTGTGGCCTCATCATGCTGCTGCCACCTCCCCACTATGTCACTGGGCCACTCTGTGGTCTCCTTGTGCTGCTGCTACCTCAACACTGTGCTATTGGCCCACTCTGTGGACTTCTCAAGCTGTTCTCCCATGCTCCCCACTCCATGACTGGGCCACTATTTTGCCTTTTTGGCCTGGTCGACATCATCATTTATTTGACCCTTCTGATCTGTCAGAAGGAAGGAAATATGAGACGCAGAACGGATCCTGTCTGTGTAGCAGCTGTAAGGCCTGTATGGTCCCATCAGAATTGGCTTATGATTTGGTAGCCATAAGCAGGAGTGGGTACAAAACACAGAAGACATGCAAATATTTCATTCACGTGTCATCTCTGCTTTGGATCCACTACTGCCTTTTTTGGCTTTAGCAATACTGATCAAATGCTGACCGAGTGAAGGTGGATGCTCAACAGACAGGATCCGTTTTTTGGGGGGTTATTGTTCTGATGGATCAGAGGAAGGGCAAAATAATCAGTGACGTCAACACAAACTTACTGCTGACACCCTCTCTACTCTGTCAGGGGGCTCTACTTGTATAAGCGTTTAATAGAACAGGTTCTATAGACATCTATGTGGAATCAGCTGATGACGGTTTAAAAGGAGTGCACTCTTTCACACTACAGTAGGATCTTGGGCCTCTGCATGGTTCTTTATACCTGGTGCTAACATCGAACTGTAAGGCTAAGTTCACACTTCAGTTATTTTTTTAGTTTTGGCCCCATAGCTGCCTGTCATGTGTGTGTCGTACTGACTGACAGTATTGTTTTACTACCACAGCAGACTCCGCATTGCAAGGAACAGTGTTCTACACCACTATACGGGCTCTCCGTAGCCAGGAAATAGCTGTTTTTAACGCGATTCGCCACAAATAAATTTGTATTTAATCTTTTCGGAAAATTTGGTGAACCGGCTGAAGCGAATTTTTGATAAATTATTTCAGCTTTAATTGCAATACTTCATTTGAGTTCTATCAATTGCACAGTAATACTTTGGACTGGGCACTAGTCCATAGAAAGGACGCACTGCAGCTGCAAAAAGTACAGAGAAGAGAGACTAAACTGATAAGGGGCATGAAGGGCCTTAGTTATAAAGAAAGATTAATATCATTAAATTTATTTAGTCTTGAGAAGAGACGTCTAAGGGGGGACATGATTAACCTATACAAATATATAAATGGGCCATACAAAAAAAAAGGTGAAAAACTGTTCCATGTCAAATGCCCTCAAAAGACAAGGGGGCACTGCCTCCGACTGGAGAATGAAAAGTTCAGTCTCCACAAGCATCAAAGCTTCTTTACTGTGAATCTGTGGAATAGACTTCCTCAGGACGTGGTCACAGCAGGAACAGTGGATGGTTTTAAAAAGGGTTTAGATGAATTCTTAAAAGTAAATGACATTAATTATAATGAGAATGTGTAGAAATCTGAGTCTCACTTCCTTCTGGGATTCACGTCCCCACCTATCCCTTTGTTGAACTTGATGGATTTATGTCTTTTTTTTAACCGTATTAACTATGTAACTTTTCTTGGTCTAACCCTGTTACAAGAGTAACATAAATGAAGTAGAGGTAACCAAATGACCAGATGTCCAATAAAAAAAAATTTTGTTAGATCTTTTTTCAAACACCCTATTAGGAAATCCAGTTTTAATTGAGGGGGTCCCCATTCAGACCCCTCTTCTACCAAGAGCGGAGAGCTGGAGGACTCAGCATATACATCCATTTATTTCAATGAAAACTGTGTAATGCTTTGCTTATCCCTTGGTGTTTGGTGTCTCTCTACAGTCTTTTTCACCACGCAAAATGGATCTACTGCCAAAATAGTATGCATTCCAAAATACTATTAAAACTCTTGTCAGTGGTGCCTAATCTCAGCACCAGATATAATACTTACAATAAAGCCCTGTTACTGGGGTATGTGGCTATATAGTGGCTATATGGTGTAGTCTTGTTAAGACCTGCTGAATTTGTAACAGTATTGGCCTAAGTCTCCATGAGTCTGGCTCTAATCGCTACCTCCTACTGCTGTATCAGTCAATGTGTGGTTGGTGTTGCCACATGGACCACTATGGAACCTGTCTTACATGACTGCCAGCCACCAGCACCCTCAAGGTTTCTCCCATGATGTGAACTTTAGCAGAACAGTCCAGCAGAGAAATCGTATTCCTATAATTGGGTAACTTATAGTCAACCTCAGTAGTCCAGCATAAAGTTAGTGTACCCTAAAAATCATAGACTTTAATTGTTATATTAAAAACACCGGGATATAGGCCCGATCAATATTCCTTATTGGCAAAAAAATGTGATACAAAAAAAAAGACCAAACAAGTGGACAAGAGGGATCCTACTAGGGTAGACAGGTATGGAATGTGGGGGAGGGTGGAAAACTGATGTACGTGTCTATCCAACCCCTACACTTGCCCTGTCTAATCCTCAGCCCAGGGAAGACCCTTGGTGGTAGGAACTCCCTGTCCCCGTACCTCGGCTGCCTTATTCCTGGTTGTCTTTTTAATAAAATGAACATATAAACAATGAATAAGAACCCTGCCTCTGATAATTAGGACAGAGTTCAACAAATGCATATGAGTGACACCTTGTCCACTTGTTTGGTCTTTTTTGTTGTATCACAGTTTTTTGCCAATGAGGAATATCGATCGGGCTTATATCCCGGTGTTTTTAATATAACAATTAAAGTATATGATTTTTAGGGTACACTAACTTTTTGCTGGACTACTGAACTTTAGCAGAACCTTGTTCATCACAAAGGGGAGAAATTATTACATTGACGCATGCCCAACAAGACTCCCAAAGGTGGAGAGGACGTGTGAGGAGCATGGTGTTCCTACTCCTCTATGCAACCATGCTACAAAAGGCCACTGTTGTGTTCTTCCCTAGCAATCATGGCTACTGGATCTGTATCCTACGCCAAGCTATCTTGGAAAAGGCACCATCAGTATTACATAGTTACATAGTTAATACGGTTGAAAAAATACATAAGTCCATCAAGTTCAACCAAAGGATAGGTGGAGACGCGAATCCCAGAAGGAATTACGTTATGAAGTTATGAAGACAATATGGAAAATGTACAATATAACTAATATTAAAGGGATGTTCTGATTTTCTTTGAGTTCTATACTAATGACCTATCCTCTGTATAGGTTATCAGCATCTGATCAGTAGAGGTCCAACCCCCAAGACTCCCGCCGATCAGCTGTTTAAGAAGGCACTGGCAATGACTACACATGGCCTAGGAGAAGGTGAGAGAAGGTCACAGCATTACTGCGGGCGCTAGTGCTTTCTGTCGCCAGTGCTGACTGTCTGGGGTCCCAGGTGTCGGACTCCCACCCACCAGATACTGATGACCTATTCAGAGGACGTGTCATCAGTGTAAAACTGCTGGAAGACCTCTTTAATATATAAAGATTTACGGTCCCGTCCCAACAAATGTTAAATTGGGTTTGGGGGTAACATACAATTTTCAGGGGTCCTATCGCATGTCAGCAGTAAATTAGGAAATATCAGCTTATTATCATTACACAGTTTTTTTTGGCATCTCTACTAGAACTGTGTATTTTTAACAGGCCCCATTGCTAACAGGTTTTAATTTATCAAAATGTACTAGGTTTGTGGCCAAAATATTTCTGGGCCACAAAGAGAGATTTGACGTGATTTCATTGTGGAGCGGATTCAGTACTGAAAACAGGGTAGGCATATACGTTGATATTCAGACCACACAAGATCTGGGCTCCAAGCCAAACTCTATTAGGGAACTGTACCGTGTTTTCCACAGAGAATGCACAGAACTGCTTATACCCATAACCTAGTAAAACAAAAAAATGTGCAATTATATTAGATAAATAGTATTATTTTAGAGGGCGAGGAGGGAAAGTTTCACATTCTGTGGTGTCCAATTCCTTTAATCCCATCACTCTCCTTTTCATGCTGTCTGGGTTTAGCCGTGTGAGAAGTTAGACAGATGGGTTTAAATTGGAGTATTCGGGAATGGAGTTTGGGGTACTGTTATTATTTACATTGTTGGTGCCCGTTTATATTCATCACACAATAGAAAATTTGTTACTTGTGACGTGAAGCTAATAGAATAATATATGGGATAATAGACCCCTTACAGTAAATTCAACGAGAAGGTCCGAAACCACATGGAGTGCCTCTCATCACGTTGTGACATCAGAATGTGATGTTATGCGCATATTATTTCAGAGATGTCACTGGAAAATTTTCTCTGACATGAATTAAAAAGTGGATAATATTCTCAGTACTGTATATTATAAGAACATTACGTCTCCAAGGAGTTCCATGACCGTGCAAAATCACAAGGCCGCAGGCTTAGAGCATTTCTACAGACCTCCGAACTCATACAATCCTTATCTATGTATAAAAATGAATTTCTGTATTTTTCCAGTGGGCTAGACTGTGTCAACACGTGAAGGGTGTTTAAAGGGAATGTGTCATCAGAAAATGACATTGTTTAAATCACATTTTTATGTTTTTATTTTTAAAGAATTTTTGATGATGATATTTTTCATTTCACATGTCACTATCTATACTTACACAAAAACCATAAAATCCTCCAATTGTTTTACTCCCTACTAAGCTTAATAATAGGTACCACTTCTTGGTCTGTACAGATCACTTTACGGCAGTTGTCTGCTTATCTGTCATTCTAATCCTGCCTCTAAATTTATCTCCTCTGTGTATAGATAAGACAGGATTCACCATTCACAATAGGTGATTGTCAGAGCTTATTTATTCTTTCCTTGTACAATGACCTCTGCACAGGTCACAGAGCATGCCTAGAAAACTCTTCATTGGAAGTCAATAGGGTCAGCTCCAGAACATTGTGTCTATGTCCCATGGGGCTGCTGTAAATGCTCTAAATAACAGCTCAGACAAAATGTCCGCCTCCATAATCATGTTCAGAACTAAAAAGAGATTGGAAAAACTGGGTAGAAAATGGCAGAAAAAAAATTGGTGACATATTTCCTTTAAGCAATATCCCTCTTACTGCAGTAAAGTCTTTATCAGCCTTGATCAGCTAATGCCTGTCACGTTCGGGTGAGGGAGAGAAATGCAACACCGAACATAGGTATCACCGTCCCTCCCATGACAGAGGTGAGAAGATCCGAGAGACTGGCAGCACGTGAAGGTATCTGACAGTCTCTCTTTTTTCATCTTGCAGTGTTGTTGTTTGGTAATGACCACACCTTTAGTCAGGTGCAGCTTGTGGTCATTACTGAGGCTCTATTTAGCTCTGACTTACACTGCTTACCATGCGGTTGATATTTCCTGCTGGAGTTGCTTGAGCTGGTGTGTTGTTCCTTTGGATCTCCTGCTCCTCCATTCTTCTTTAAGCTAAGTGCATTTTGTTTTGCATTTTGTTGTGGAAAAAAAACACTGGATGTCACAGATATTTTTCGGATGCGCAAACGTTATACAGGAGATGTAGCGCATGTAATGTCAGTGTCCGCAGCGTCTACAGAAAAAGTACACTGGATGTCACAGATATTTTTAGTATGCGCAAATGTTATACAGGAGATGTAGCGCAAGTAATGTCACTGTTCGCAGCGCACACCATCTATGGGAAAAGTACAGTGGATGTCACAGATATTTTTGGGCTGCGCACATGTTACACAGGAGATGTAGCGCAGATAATGTAGCTGTCAGCAATTGATTTTGAGTCTCCAACAATTGCATGCAATTTAGCACAGGTTGCGCTAAAAATATTTATTGCTGCCAAACACAACAACAGTCCTTAAAAGGACTTTTGGATCTCTAACACCAACCCTGCCAAACAAAAAAATGTAATTCAATTCCCTACACTATGTGTCCCTCAGCTCTCACTGACTAAGACTGAGCCGAACCATGCATCATCGGGTGCTTTATAGCACCCGATGAGGCGCTCCAGCCAGCCAATCACTGTAATGCCAGTAACCAACATGGCTACGGCATTACAATGAGTGGCAGCACTTTCCTCCACGTTTATTGGCTGCGTAGCAGCCAACAAACTTGCGGGGAGGAGACTCAAGCATCGCGCTCAAGCACACGCGGTATTCGGCCGAACACCACGATGTGCCAAACTGGTGTTTGGCCGAGCATGCTCGCTCAACACTAATAGAAAAGTTTAAATGACCATAATAGCCACACCTGTGAAAGAAGATGTGCCAAGCACCAGAAACAACACAGACGTCATTTGATCCAAACAGAAAACATGTCAGATCAAAACACGTGTTGCCAGTCTCACCGTTCTCCTGCCACCTGTCGCGGGAATGTCCATGACAATGCCTTACTGACTGACTCCAAAGCTCGGCCATGCAGATTCTGGTTCTCTCTTTCTCTAGAGTACTGTAAAAATAATGAAGTCTTTCACTTGAATAGATAATCCTTAGAGAAGGCAGTTCTCTGGAACTTTGTCCTGTGAAGAGTGGAGCACATGTCCCAGATCTCCCTTCTTCCTCTAACTCTAGACTAGACTGAACTAGAGGAGTATATAAATCTACTCCTAACCTCCTGCAGAGTTAAGTCGGATGGTTAATCCCAACCGATCCATACAAAAGCTATATTGGGTATATTACAAGGAATTAACAGATGAGGAATCCCATTTAAAGCAAAACTGTGCATAAGAGAAACCCTCCTGAGGGTTGGCATGGCGGCTCAGTAAATGTTACTGTTGCGATTGTCCATGTTGCCTCCATTGCTGTTTTGATTTATTTTTCCATCTCACGACAAAGTGCTCATTTCTAGGTGCTATGACCACCCTGCAATCCTTCAGAGGTGGTCATACTTGCACACTATAAAAAAAAAGTGCTGTTCGCTCCGCTATCATGAGAGCGTGCATAGACACGCATGTGCAGTGCTCCTGTCCCAGTCATCTCTTATCTGCGCTGCAGCGGTGGTCGTAACCCCTGGAAATGTGCAGTGTATGCTGTGATGGAAAAATGTATCCAGTCATCAAAGAAGGCAATATGGACAATCACAGTACATTAGTAAGTGCCTTGTACGGGTATTAACTTTGTCTACCTGATAAATGCCATTTGCTGAATAGTGATGAGCGGGAGGTTTCATATTCGATTTCGCGATATTTTGCGAATATTCGATTGAATATTCCCCATATATTAGTCGAAATCGAATATTCGTCATTATTCTATATATTGCGAATGTTTTGCAAATTTATATTCGCATCGCAATTAAACTTAGAGCTGAGTTCCTAATGGTTGTAACTTGTATTGCTATAATTGACGAAGATAACGAATATCTTGAATATAGCGCTATATTCTCAATCTTCATTATATTCTAGCAATACAACCATTAGGAACCCAGCTCTAAGTTGAATTTGCCATGCGATAAATATAACCTGTATTACTCGCATTGCGAATTCAACTTAGAGCTGGGTTCCTAATGGTTGTATTGCTAGAATATGATGAATATCACGAATATAGGACTATATTCTTAATCTTCGTTATATTCTAGCAACGACCATTAAGAAATCAGCTCAAAGTTTAATTCGCAAAGCGAACATATACTCGCATTGCGAATTGATCTTAGAGCTAAGTTCCTAATGGTTGTATTGCTACAATATAACGAAGACGACGAATATCACGAATTCACGAATATAGCACTATATTCTCAATCTTCGTTATATTCTAGCAACAACCATTGGGAACTCAGCTCTAAGTTGAATTCGCAATGCGATTAATATAACCTGTATTGCTCGCATTGCGAATTCAACTTAAAGCTGGGTTCCTAATGGTTGTATTGCTAGAATATAATGAATATCGCAATGCGAGTAATTCAGGTTATATTAATCGCATTGCGATTACAACTTAGTCGAATTTGTGAGATTGTGATTCTCACATCTGACAGTACATTTTAGCATGCAGGCGTACCCATGCACACAGTAAGTCGGCAGAAGCGGCAACGGGCATTGACTGGAGCGGACAGGGAGCCAGGAATCCTCCGGACAGGTAAGAACAGCTTTTGGGAAGTGGGAAAACAACGAGAGAGCAACAAGGATTAACATAAAAAAAAAAAAAAAGAATATTTGAAATTGCGAATAAATAGCGCTATATTCGCAATATTCGTGAATTATGGAATTTGTGATATTCGTAATAAAAATTCGCTATTCGAATATTCGCGCTCAACACTATTGCTGAAGTGAGACAACCCCTTTAAGCTTCTTTAGTCTTCAATTTTGTAACACGACAGACAAGTTTTGTCATAAAATGACCTAAAAGCCATGCAAAGTCCAATAAAACGATAATTGCCTATATAATAACATAAAACTGAAATGAAAAGCTCTCATGTTGGGTTTGTCTTTAGCCTTTTATCAACAAACTTCTTATCAGGTGAGCCAAACCAATATGTAAATTCTTTGCAGTATACAGTATATTTTTAAAATTACTTTTCCACTATATTTTCTGCTTCTACAAAGATCTTTTCTGGAGCGTGACCCGTTCTCGACACACTGAGCTGTGTTTACTGTTTTGCCCATGGATGAGTACAAAGATCTAGGATCTTTAAATAGCAAGCACTCTCCTGAACGGGGCAAAACAAGGATTAGGCTGATGATAGATTTTGCTTTTCAGCCTGGTTATATCCCTGATGTTTTACTGTCCATATAAAAGTATTAGATGTAGGGATGTGCCAAACTGACACTTCCAGGCACTTATGTTTCACATTAATCATCAGAACAGGTGCAAAACAGCCAGCGATTGTAAAGTCTTTCTCACGGACCGAGCTGCCCATTCGAAGGGATGGTATTTCCTGTAAGAGTGTTGTACAGCTGTGTGAGTATTTCATGCCGTCCCAATGGTGAATTACCCTATCTGACTGCACACTTTAATGCAGCAGGTTAACGCGTTTCACGGCACCCCATCCTGCTCATTGACATCTAGCATCTTTGGCTCCATTTTGGCTGCATAAAAATTATATCACAGTAAACTATTTTTCTGTGGCCAAATGCAGTCATTGCAAATTTACATTATGAAGGCATACAGCCAAAGGAGCCAACAAAATGTCAGCTTTACGTGTAAGTATGGGCCAAAACCCAAAGGCAAATATTTTATTAGACTCGTTGAACTATGCGGTGCCATATTTAGCTGCGTGCCCTGATTTTATAAGCAGTGATATCTCGTAACACCAAGTATATCTATGTTGGTCATAGGTTCTAGAAGCCATACTCGCTGAAAATGTATTGCTCCCCCTCCCCAGGCTCTACTGGAAGGCAAGTTTCAATCTGTGTATTTGTTATGTTTTTTTGTACATATATCTTGTACCACCGTAGCTCAATGACTGTGCCTAACGTAGTGATTATCGTTGAGCGAGTTGAAGCGAAGTGGAATTCGATCCGAAGTTTAGGAAAAATTTAGTTTGCAAATAATCCAAATTTACTTGCGCTTTGTGGCAATGCATCGTTTTTTTCCCCCCTAAAATGGCGGCAACACGTGTTACAAGGTGAAAGTAAGAAGCCCGGGAACACAAGATCACCCATAATGCCATGCAGACAACCAATCAGCAGATGACCATTCCCTGTGATGTCACAGCCCTATAAAAAGCCTAATCCTGCCCGGTCTCCGCCATTTCATTGTGATATGAGCATAGGGAGAGATGTGACAAGCGCTAGGGACAGTGTTCAAGAAGCCTTTAATTAAGGAATATTGGATAAGGAGACTGCAGGGACAGTGTAGGAAGATCATAGGGATAGTTTTTACACACTTTAGGGGGAACATAGGAAGAGCATAGGGAGACTGCAGAGACAGTGCAGAGACATTGCAGTCTCTGTAATCTGAAGCTGAAGGGATCCATAGGAGACAGCACATTTTGCATCAATCCATGTATAGGGCACAGATCTATCTAATTGAACAGTGTCCAGCTTGTTTAATAGATAAGCAATTCTATTACGCTTTGATTCTCAAATTGGCGTGAAAAAGCAGTCTAGTTCTGTTATTGGGGTATCCACTTGCCTTTCACAGTAACTGTTTCACTATCAGAAAGGACTAGCTATGCATATTGCTGTAATGCACAGTGCTGTACACCAATATACACTCTCCCTGCAGGTCAAGATACAGCTGGTTTAATGTGCGTCATGACAAATGAATTTGGAACCAAGCAAATTTTTGGGGAAAATTCAGCAAACCATCGAAATCTAATTTTTGAAAACTTTGCTAATCTCTAGTACTGATGCACAGGGCCAGACATAAAGTGTGTTCAGCCTGTTCAACTTCAAAGGGAGTGAGGACCCACAAGTATCCTGCTTTGTTTTTCTCCTTCTCACATTCTTAATAGGTTTCATATACATGACACAAACTCTACATTATCCCAGGCATTCAAATTCCATCAATACACTACCCTAGACCACCAGGGATGCTTTAATTCCATTACTGCCATAGACTATTAGAGCTGTTACCACTACCCCTTCAATGCCTTAAAGGGGTTCTCCTGGCTACAGATATTGAGGATCTATCTTCAGGATAAGTCATTAATATCAGATCGTTGGGGGTCCGACACCTGACACCCCTACTGATCAGCTGTTCTAGAAGCAGAAGGCTCTGTACACTGTACAGTTTTTGGCACAAGCATACTGAAGCTCAGCTCCCATTCACCCCAGCAGGGCCACTGCACGGTTTCTGTTATCGAGGCGGCTTGAAACAGCTGAGAATAGGCCATTAATATCTGTAGCCTGGAGAACCCCTTTTAAGCCGACCATATACATTCAATAGCTGTCAGGCAAACTATTGTTGTGAGCCCCTCATACATTAGACTGTCAACTGAACCCACCATTCTTAGCAGGATGAGGTGACAATTTACTAATATGTATGGAGGTCTTTAGCCCACCAGAGATTTTACCACTGCCCATTCACCGCCCAAACCCACCAAGGATGTTGTCCATTCACTGCTCTAGACATCCAGGAATGTCTACCATTGTTGCAGGGGAAATCAAGACTAGTTGGCCATTGTCTCAAAACCCCCCACAAAAATATAGCCTGTTTGATATACAGAAGTGATCATATTTTGGATGATCTTAAAAGGCTCTTACACCACTGATATCAGTTTTCAACAAACTTATTATGACATAACTACTTGCAATAATTTCTCTACCCCTTCTCCAAAATTGTGGTATATTAGAGGAGGAAAAGGCGAGACATAAGGACTGAGATGGAGTATCTCCCATCCAGCTATAATACATGTTTGCTTGTTTCTGAGGATGGTGGGTACTTGGAGGTCAACTGTAGTAGATGCAACCCATACTAGGTAAAATTCATTGCAATTATCTTCTGTCATGACCCTGTTAAGCATCTCCTTCTGTTAAGCTCTGGGTAGAGTATTAATGGGCACCTTGTTTTGGACTGAAATTAATGAAAATGCCCTTGAGATCTCACCATATTGTTTCATAGTCTATGTGTTATTATAGGAGTGTTACGAGTGATATCAATTTTCTTTTGTGGCGGCCAGCAGTCATCCAATTTATTTCAGATAATAAATGGTGGGTAAAGTCGTCAAAATTAGCATCACACTGAATGCGCCGTTATCGTGGAATGGACAATATGACCGTGCACTAGAGAATAGGCCTGGTGTTTGTATAACGGTTTAACTTTCTGATGTCCTCCTGAACCCCATTTGTTACATATTTGGTCAGTCAATAAGCCTTTGTCTAAATCAACGTTTAACGTACCATTGCTTCACTGCAAAAGGTCCCCATGTGAGCTGCCTTCACGCCTGTTACATACCAGCTGCTCTTTCAACAGAATTTTCAACATCTTTGTTCATGGGCTTGTGTGTATTCAGGGGCACAGATTTCCGTTACTATGAGTTAGGCATCTCTCCTGAGGTTAGCGCCACTTTCAGATGAAGATAATATGTACTTCATCATTGGTCCTGACATTTTGTTTTCCTCTGAGATCTTTTAAGGATAGTCAGTTCTTGTGCTGTAGACACTCTGGTCTGGTGGGAAGCCTCTATAAGCTAGACTACTACATATAGTTATTTTCTGAACAATAAGTAGTCAATCAGACCAAGGATTACTCCATATTGCATGTCTGTCTATTATGAGTATGGTCACTCATGACCTCAGTCTATTGTTTTTTTCTTTTGTTCATCTTGAGAGGGTTTGTCCCATCAGAAAAATCACTGACCATATTCCCTATTAGGACCTGTGGACTTTAAAGGAGGAGATCTTCTGCTTGGAACCTCTACTAAGCAGAAAATTAAACTGTTAAAAAACAGCAGTTCATGCCTTCGATGTATTGCATGGATCACCATCCAACTTGTTGAGGAACCAGCCAAATCATCCCCTGTCAAAATCAGGGCTCTCACATATTGTGGTGTGACGACACCATTAGCAAAGCATAGAGGGTGTGAGGTGGTACACAGTGTCCTCACAGTTTCATATTATGCACCCATAAACATTCAATGTTTCTCTGCCTTGGAATTGTGTACAGCATCGAGAAAACTTCTGCACTACAGCGAGCATGTCTTATGAATTTATATGGCACCTATATGAAATTGGATACTCCGCAAAGTAAAAAATAAAAAAGATGGAGACAGCACTTCCAATATGTGGAAATTTATTTCAGATGCAACATTTTGGCTGGAGAGCCTTTGTCAAGCAAAGCCAAAACGTTGCATCTGGAATACATTTCCATATATTGGACGTGCTGTCTCCATCTTTTTAATTTTTTGCTTTGTGGAGTATCCTAATTTTATGGGAAAACCTACTACTTCCCCAGGAGACGTGCACCCATCACCCATATTCTAGGAGTGCTGTTCATCTTGCTTTATTTCAACTATATGAAATTGGAGGCATAAGAGCATACATAATTATGGAAATATATGGAGACGTGCCCAGGTACAGTAAGATGGCCATGGCCTTAGTGGCCTAAACAGTTCTTAAAGGGGTTGTCTCACCTCAGCAAATGCCATCTAAGTAGAGGAAGTTCATACAAGGCACTTACTAATTTATTGTGATTGTCCATGTTGCCTCCTTTGCTGGCTGGATTCATTTTCCCATCACATTATACACTGCTCTTTTCCAGGGGTTATGAGTAGGACCACCCTGCAATCCAGCAGAGGTGGTTGCACTTGCTCCCTATAGGAAAAAGCGCCCGCCTTTTATATATTATTTTTAATATATTTTTTTCCCACTAATACACGCCAAAAAGGTCTTTAGAACATATAACTGCACCGCTGAATGGCAAATATATATTTTTGCCACTAATACACGCCAAAAAGGGCTGTAATTTTCTCACTTCAGCACACAATGGCAAATACTTTTTTTTTGTGCCACTAATACACGCCAAAAAGGCTTTAGAACATATAACTGAACCGCTGAATGGCAAATATATTTTTTTGTGCCACTAATACACGTCAAAAAGGGCTTTAGAACATATAACTGAACCGCTGAACTGCAAATAATATTTATTTTTTTGCCGCTAATACATGATAAAAAGGTCTTCAGAACATATAACTGCACCGCTGAACGGCAAATAATATATATTTTTGTGCCACTAATACACACCAAAAACCATTCAGGGCTCGGCCACGCTTCACTAGAGGTAGGGGAGGGAGGAAGGGAGAAAGAGAGTGACACAAGGGGGAAAGAGAATCACAAGAGGGGGGAAAGAGAATCACAAGGGGGAAAGAGAATCACAAGGGGGAAAGAGAATGACAAGAGAGGGGAAAGAGAATGACAAGGGGGGAAAGGAGAATGACAGGGGAGTGAATGACAAGAGGGGAAAAGAGAATGCCAAGAAGGGGAAAGAGAATCACAAGAGGGGGGAAGAGAATCATAATGGGGGGGGGGGGGGAGAATGACAAGAGGGGGAAAGAGAATGACAAGAGGGGGAAATAGAATGGCAAAGGGGGTGACAAGAGGGGGAAAGAGAATCACAAACTCTCCTACTGAACCCTGTTCTGCTTCAATACTGTGGAATGATTCCTCCTATCCTTTCCCTGAACTTCTATACAGCAAAATAAAAGTTTTTAAGTCTTTTCTACCACTGTCCCTAGCGCCTGCTTACGTCTCTCCCTGCACTAAGTACACTGAAAAATGGCTGAGGCTATTTATAGGGCTGTGACATCACAGGGCTGGCTTCTGATTGGCTGCATGCATGGCATTGTGGGTGACCCCTCATTCACAGAGTTCATTGCTCCATGTCCTAACACGTGCAGCAGCGATTTTAGGAAAAAATGCAATTTGTTATCACGATGAGTCAGGAAATTCGGATTCGGTGCAAATCGAATTTTTCCTGAAATTCGGACCGAATTCCACTTAGTCAACTTCAATTCGCTCATCTCTAGTGGAGATACTTATTCAGTCTGTTATCCTCATGCAATGATCTCCTTGGAGACAAGACATGAGCAACGACTTACTAAGCCTTCATGGGAATGAGCCATTACACACTGGATTGCAATGGGTTTCTAATTTAGTATCCCATAAGTACAGCAAAATCTCTATTTCTGGTGACCCCCCGTCACTTCCAGAAAGTCATTAAACTTGTCAGCTGCAATTGTGATCCAGAGGAAAAGCTTCAGTAACCTAATTCCTACAGACAGACTCACCCAGGGTAAAACCGCGTGTCTATTTATTTTTACGAGACTTGCTTTGTCTGTCTCCATCTGCCTTTCTATAGGTTGCAGGGTTCATGGATCTGTTAAATGTTACATAAAATCCAAAGTTTTTCCTAGCGAAACACGTTAGGCTCGGCTGTGTACCATGCCACCGACTTGATGATATATGGAAGCTTATGCATTTTGAATCACTTTCCAGCAAACAAGGTATTAAATGACACAAGGCAAAGATCTGATCCGTTGCTTGCACTTTGTCTTTGTAACAATGTTTCCATCTTATTTTGGGAAGTCTGACAGGAAAGTGCCATAGGGATTCCTCTCGGTCGTGGTGCAATTTGAGGAGCCATTAACGCCCACTGTATACCGCGTCTGACATGTTCTCCTCTCATCTGTGGTTACTTAGGACATCACCACATGTTCACAAAACAATGGTGTCTGAACCTAATGAAGGTTAAATTGCAGCTTTTGGGAATGTAACTGAAAACCCCGTCACAAAACACAGCTGTGTATCAAACTCCAGCATCTTCTGTTACTGAAATAAACCTGTATCAAATTCACATTCAATATACAGAAATACCCCCAAACACACTGAGCCTTGTTTGCTAAACTGTGCAAATTGGCTTAAAGTCTGTCATAGCTATGGCTGGAAGAGCGACCCTGCAAATCCTGAAGTGCACGGCACGAAATTTGTTTTATTGTCTGGGAAGATCAAACTTTGGTCACATTGTTGTAAACATACGATGAAGTAATGTGATGTACTGATTAGAAGTGAGTGAATCGAATTTGTTACAAATAGTGTTGAGCGAACCCGAACTGTAAAGTTCAGGTTCCTACCGGACTTTAAGGTTTTTTGTACCTGGACCCGAACCCGAACTTTTCCGTAAAAGTTCAGGTTCGAGTTCAGTGTTCGGCTATTTTATAAAGCTTGTTCAAAGGCAGCAGGGCAGCCAATCAACGAGCTTTTAAGGTGTGTGCTCTTAGAAGCCATCACGGCCATGCCTACTTATGGCATGGCTGTGATTGGCCAAGTGCAGCATGTGAACCAGCCTCTGTATAAGCTGGAGTCATGTAGCGCCTCACATCACGTCAGCTCTTACTAGTGTAGGGATAGGATGCTGCTGCTGTGTGGGAGAGATGAGGAAAGAATCTGATATCAGAGCTAGTCTGCGATCTACAGCGATTTTTTTTTGTGGGTGCAATGCAACATTTTTGTACCCTGCCCTGAGCCCAGTGACACAGAAAAATACGTTTTAATCTGTCTGTTAATTAGGTGGGCGTCGGTGGCCATTTTGTGCAAGTGCAGTGCACTTGCTCCTGCATATGTGCCACGGACAATAATTTAATCCTGTTCTTGTAGTTCAGTGGGCGACATATACCCATTTTTTAAGTGCCCCTGCACTGCATATGTGCCAGGGTAAGGGAAAATAATGTAGGTAATCCGTCTGTGAGTTCAGGAACCCAGGGGATGAAATATTCAAATTTTTTTCTGTAAAGTACCCCTGTGCTGCATATCTGACAGAGAAATCAATTCAGTAAATCCATCTGATTCTGGGGGGACAAATTCCCTTTTTTTGGCGGTCAAGTACCCCTGCGGCCCGCTCTGTGTATCTGACAGGCAAATCAATTCAGTAAATCAATCTGTTAGATTCTGGGGGGACATTTCCACGGTTATCAGGCTGTCATTCACAAGTGGCTTGGAGGGTGTGTTCCTTCTGCACTACATACCTAACAGTGAAAATAATTATATTAAATTAATCTTTCACATATTTGTGTGATTTAAAGCAATTTTTTCTCTTTATGACACTGGCACTGCATACCTGACAGGGAAATAAATTCCGAAAATCCATCTGTTAGATTCTGGGGGGACAAATTCTCTTTTTTGGCGGTCAAGTACCCCTGCGGCCTGCGCTGTGTATCTGACAGGGAAATCAATTCAGTAAATCAATCTGTTAGATTCTGAGGGTACATTTTCACAGTTATCAGTCCAGTGATTCACAAGTGGCTTGGAGGGTGTGTTCCTGCTGCACTGCACACCTGACTGGGAAATATATTCTGTAAATTCGGCGGCGTTTATATTGCTGAGTAATCTGTACCCCTTTTTTCTTTCAAACTACCCCTGCACTGCATACCTGACTGGGAAATATATTCTGCACGCTGGTAGACGTGCTGCTGATGGCATTCCCACCTGACACCGGGTCCTTAGTGAAAGCACAAGGCGAAGGCAGAGGAGGAGGAAGAAGTCACCAACACAGCTGGGGCACCGCCAGCACCTCAGAAGGCAGGGTTAGCATGGCCGAAATGTGGAAAAGCTTTGTTAGCACGCCACAACAACCAGCACCACCAGCTGATATGGAACGTCTCAGTAGGAGGCAGCATTTCAGCATGGTGGAACAGTATGTGTGCACACGCCTACACGTACTGACTGATGGCTCTGCCCCATTCAACTTCTGGGTCTCCAAATTGGGCACATGGCCTGAGCATGCTATTTACGCCTTGGAAGGCTGGCCTGCTCTGCAGCCAGTGTATTGTCTAAACGTGTGTTTAGCACGGCAGGGGGCGTTATCACAGACAAGCGCAGCCGCCTGCCCACTGCCAATGTGGACAAGCTCACGTTCATTAAAATGAACCAGGCATGGATCCCACAGGACTTATCCGAACCTTGTGCAGAATAGACATGTATATTTCCCAATGTTTTGGGGTCTACCCAAAAAAACAAAAACTGTGTTGTTGGTGACTATCTCCTCCACCACCGCTTCCACCTACACCGCCACATCCATGGCCTCCTCAACCTCCTACTCCATATGAACCTCCTCCTCCTAGTTCAAGATTATTATTTTTAAATGTTTATGTATTTTATGTTATGTTAAGTAATTTCCATAACCACATTTGTTTGCAGGGCAATTGTCCAGCTCTTACCCCCATTTTGCTTCCTTTTTCAACCCTCTAGCCCTTTCCATTACTTTTTTAGAGCAATTTTAGTGCCCCAAAGTTAGGGTCCCCATTGACTTCAATAGGGTTCGGGTCATGTTCGGGTCCCAAACTCCAACTTTGTGACGAAGTTCGGCTGAACCCGGCGAACCTGAACTTCCAGGTGTTTGCTCAACTCTAATCAGCGCAAAATTATCAAATAAAATGGCTGCATCATTATTCTAAAAATTAAAAAAGCACATCTTCTGACACAAATGTATAGCAATGGCCAGACTAGGGGGGCAAAGCCCTTTAGGGGAGGCCCCCATGACGGGGGTTTGGTTAGGGAGCCCAGGAGTTCGTGGGTTTGGAGTGTGAAGTTAGAGGAAGGGGGGAGGGGGCTAAAGGGTAGAATGGATTAGGATAGGTCAGTTTAAGATAAGGGGGAGGAGTTAAGGGGGGGTTGAATACTGCAGGAAAGAAGAAGGAGGGAGCCATTTTAGGTGAGAGGGAAGCTCCCACCCACCCTGCCTCTTTTTGGGGGTTGGTTGGAACAAGGCGATGAGATGGGTTGGGGGGGATTGATCATGTCACGGCGGCTAGGGCGGTGGGGGGGGGGGGTTGTCCTTGGAGTTGGTTATGGTGGAATTTGAGGACATTGGCGGGGCCCCATGGTTGGGGCTGGACTCCCAGGTGGACCGAGCGGTTGTGGTGAATTGAGGGGGGTCATTCGGTGGTGCCTTTGAGCTTGGGGTAACGGCTAGAGGCAAGAATGGCTCACCCTGGTTCGGCAGCTTGTGGTTTTGGCGCTTCAAGGACCTTCCCCCCATTGGGTTAAGTTATTAGGTTATTTATTATTATTATTATGGTTATTGTTGTGGTTATTTATGTATTTATTGTTTAACAAACCTCTGCTGTGGCCATTACATTTCCAATCAGTGGCCCGAGTCTTATGTGGGTTCGGGGGGTGGTGAGGGGGAGATGTAATAGGGGTTGGTGGGGAGACACAAGGAAGTGCAATAAGGTAAGAAATGGGCGAGCTACGCTTAACCAATACCCCCGCCAAGTATTTTGCAGATTACTTTTTTTTACTATGTGCAGATAGTACTGTATTACTAACCCCTCCATCCACCCGTCCCTCCCCCTTTTCCAACCACCCAGCACCCTTACTCACATAAAACAAGTAATATAAATAATATAGCTTACAGTGAATTACTGCAAATACTTACAGTTCTGAAGACTCCAGCAGGCTGAGGATCAGTGCTCTGGGCAGCTGGGTTCAGGGCTGGAAGTGGGCACCGCTCTGCAGTTCAGGAAGGAGACCGGGGCTCGGCTCACCCAGTGCCTTCGCGTGACGTCACGGCGTGCGGCATACGCAAAGGGCAGGGGAGGTTGGGAGGAGGAGCAAGCAAGTAAGTCCTTCACTATGTGAGCCATGACGCTTGCATAGTTAAAGGATAGGATCAGGACACAGGTCTGTTGGAGCAGAGGCAAGATATTGGGCAGTGGCCAGCGGCAGTGGCATAGCGTGGGTTGCAAGCACCCGGGGCAAGCCAAGTATTGCGCCCCCCAACAACCTGTGGCCATGCCCCTTTTTACAGATAATGTAGTAGACATCACTTGCAGTCATACATAACACCACAGATAATACAGTGATAACTCTCTGAGTACACATAATGTAGTAGATGGGTGTGAGCCCCCAGAATTCAGAACATGCACAGTATGACCTGAAGTCTGGGGCCAGGCTGCTACAGTGTCGGCCAAATTCTATATAAACCACACAACCCCCTCCGCTCCCCAATCACTACAGAACATACAAGGTAATACAAGCGCCCCATACCTCTTACATCCAGTGACATCTCCTTTGATGTAGATGTTCTCTTCCCTCATCTTTCAGACCTTCAGACCAGACCACCATTTTTGAGCCATTTCTCATCTCTGTAGTTTGACCAAAAAAATCTTAGTTTACTACTTTTCCATCATCCTCCCATCTTCTGCTCAAATCATCCTACCACCCCCAATACTGTGCTGCTGTGCGCCACAATATTATACTGCAGAAACCGATAAACCCCCTGATAATACTAGTACCACACAGATAATGCCCCCTTCAATAATTATTGGCACACAGTGTCCTAATATAACTGTGCCCAGCAAATAGTGCCCCTGACACTAATAGTGTAAACATAACGTCCCCCAAAAATAATTGTGGTAAGCTGATACTGTGCCAAGGTGCAACAACAGTAATAGTGCTCCCAAAAGTCCCACCAATAGTAATAATTCTCTGCCAGAGCACACATGGTAGTAATAGTGCTCCTACAGTGCCCCCAACATGCCCCCACTGTGCCCCAGAATAAATAATGCTCCCATAGTACCCATACTAGTAATCATGTTCCCTATAGACCCCAGTAGTAATAAAGCCCATCATAATGCCCCTCAGTAGTAATAATTCTCCTTATAATGTGCAAGTGCAAGAAATACCCCCTTTTAATGCTCCCAGTTGAGCTAATCTCCCCATAGTGCCCCTATAATGTGCCAGTATAAAATACCCCTACATAGTGCCCCCAGTAAATGCCCCCATAGTTCTCCTCTCCCCCCTTCCTCCTAGTGCCCCCCATAATGTACAAGTACAAAATGCCACATATAGAGTGCCCCAGTAGATGCCCTTAGTGTCCCCCATAATTTGCAAGTATAAAATACCCCTTCTTAGTGCCCCCCCATAGATGAGCCCATAGTTCTCCTCGATCCCATTCCCCATAGTACCCACCATAATGTGTCCCAGTATAAAATGCCCCTATACAGAGCCCTCCATATAAAATACCCCTTCTTTGTGGCCTCAGTAGAAGCACCCATAGTGTTCCTGTCCCCCCTTCCCCCATAGTGCCCCCATATAAAATACCCCTTCTTTGTGGCCTCAGTAGATGGCCCCAAAGTGCTCCCAATGATGTGCCAGTAAGAAGAACCCCCATAAATGCCCCGACAGTGCCCCCAATAATGTGCCAGTAAGATGTGCCCCCATAGATTCCCCCCAATCATGTTCCAGTAACAAGTGCACCCATAGATTCCCCCCAATCATGTGCCAGTAAGAAGTGCCCCCATAGAAGATGCCACCATAGTGCCACCCAATAATGTGCAAGTAAAAAGTGCCACCAATAATGTTCCAGTAAGAAGTGCCACCATAGATGCCGCCACAGTGCCCCCAATAATGTGCCCGTAAGAAGTGCCCCCATAGATGCCCCCAATCATGTGCCAGTAAGTGCCCCCAGTAGAAGCACCCATAGTGTTCCTGTCCCCCTTCCCCATAGTGCCCCATATAAAATACCCCTTCTTTGTGGCCTCAGTAGATGGCCCCATAGTGCTCCCAATGATGTGCCAGTAAGAAGAACCCCCATAAATGCCCCGACAGTGCCCCCAATAATGTGCCAGTAAGATGTGCCCCCATAGATTCCCCCAATCATGTTCCAGTAACAAGTGCACCCATAGATTCCCCCCAATCATGTGCCAGTAAGAAGTGCCCCCATAGAAGATGCCACCATAGTGCCACCCAATAATGTGCAAGTAAAAAGTGCCACCAATAATGTTCCAGTAAGAAGTGCCACCATAGATGCCGCCACAGTGCCCCCCAATAATGTGCCCGTAAGAAGTGCCCCCATAGATGCCCCCCAATCATGTGCCAGTAAGAAATGCCCCCATAGATGCCCCCCAATCATGTGCCAGTAACCAGTACCATATAAAAAAATAAACACTTAAACTTACCTTGATCAGGCTGGCAACGATGCGATGCAGGCCTCTTCCGGCCTGTGTCCCGTGCTGTACGGCCAAGTGCCTGCAGCCTATCAGAGAAACGGGGAAGGGAGAAGCCGTTCCCCTGCACCAGAGCATCCATCTGTATTTCTGTCCTGAGGATGGCGATACAGATGAATATGGAGATGAGCGCTTTAACAATGAAAGCGCTCATCTCCCTGTGCCCTGCAGTCGCCCCCCACTTGTTACCACTCGCCCCCCGCCTCACTTTGCCTAATTGGCGGTGTGGTCCTGCTAGGGCCCCCTGGAATTTTGCACCTGGGGCAACGGCCCCCCTGCATCCTCCTCCTCTCCCCCCCACCGTTCTACGCCACTGGCCAGTGGGGCTCAAGAGGCAGCTGCCCCTTTTGCTCCACGTTAAAGACGGCCCTGTATATGTCACTGTTACTTTGACATTACTAATTAAGTTAAACAGCTTGAAAGGGGTTGGATAGAGTCCTAGGGGACCTCTGAGTTTCATACATGACTTTTCCTATTTTCTATTAGCCAATGGGGATATGTCAACAATATCAGAGTATTGGACAACCCTTTTAAAACTTAGGCAGCATAAACTCAGATGAGTCAGTCTGAAGAGGAACTAAACTTATCACAGTGGAACATGCCGTGTAGATTTCGAGCATGCTGCTAGAAGTTAGACATAGCGGTATTTCCTTCCTTACACCTGGTCAAAGCTGACTTATTTTACTCCATTAGGGCTCTTTCACATGAGCGGATGCCGTGCGGGTAATCCGCTGCGTGAAAGAGCAAAGCTTTGTTCCGGACAGCAGAGACACTGAGCCTTAACAGGATTGATAAAGCTCTTTGCCTCTCTGTGACCTTTTTACTACAAAATCACAGTAACAACTTTATCTCACTGTGATTTTGTAGTAAAAAGATCACAGAGAGGCACGGAGCAATTATTAATCATGTTAATGCTCTGTGTCTCTGCTGTCCGTAACGGGGCTTGGCTCTCTTTCACGCAGCAGATTATCCGCTCGTGTGAAAGAGCCCTTAGTTTGCTACAATATATATATATATATATATATATATATTGTAGGGATCTTCTCTTATTCGGGGGTCATTCTCGCAGAGTTTGCCACAGACACCAGATTGAAGTCCAAACGATGCTTTATTTTCCAGCACAAAACAGCAATCAAAACATAAATCCTTGGCCGTCTGGCCACTGACTAAACAGTATTTCCCTCTCTATCAGGATCTGGGTCTACCACCCAGCTCCCCAAAACACATCACCAGTGCTTACCCTACACACAGGGTTAGAGGGTCCCGGCTCCCACAGGCCTTGACACAGCCTGCTCCTTTCACAGACTGAGAGCCCCACCCAAGTCCAGCAACAGGATTAAATAGCATCCCTGGACATGAGCATTGTCCAAAATCCCGGACTGGAGCATGGGGAACAGGCACCCACCCAGCACATTGCCTGCTCCCAGTAAAAGCCCGCCCTGGACTAGCTGGAGCCAGCTAAGCTAATTATCTTGGTGTCCACCAACTAACTTAGTGGCCACCTATATCTAGGGCCTTTACTTCACCAAGGCTTGGCCCCTTGGTGACACGCTCCTGGTGCAAACCCCTTTTTTATGCTTCCCCGGGACTTTACTACACCCCTCCTATTCACATTGCCACAATATATATATATATCGCACTCCGTTAATAAATTTGGTGTATCGTAAAAAGCCCCTTAGCCAAACCTCTTTTTGTAGACATTTTAGTAAGTCGAAACAAAGGCGGTCATTTATTAAGACTGCTGATTTAGACCCTTGAAAGGGCTTTGCCAAGATGTCAACTTACCCTCCATCTACAGACTTCTAATGATAACGGAATAGGGGTTCTGTTCACCCATAAGAATGGAGTGGCAGGTTTAGCAGGCATAATACCACTCTATTCATGCCAGAGACAGCTACACACTGGTGTTGTACCTAGGAGCGCAGCTATGCAAGGCTCAATGCTGTCCACAGTATATGGTTTGCTAGAGCCTTTTAGAACTCTGTCTTGAAACAAGCCATGTACAGTACATGTCTCATTTGGACATAAGCTATCAGATACTGGATATAAAGAGGAATATTTCCATTTACTGACAGCAAGCACACCTTGAAAATTCGGAGGAATACTAATGCTGAGCAAGCAGTTTTCTGAATTCCAGAGTTCAATATAAAATAGTTTAGGTTTCCTGGTTTGCATATTAAAGGGGGATTTATTACTCTTCAGATATTGATGACCTATCCTCTGGACAGTGTCAGACTGGGGTGCCTAGGGTGCACCAGTAAAATTCATTCTGGGGGCCCACTGCACAAATATATGCAAATATTACCTGGTCACTTTGTGGAAGACAGCAGCAAGATGCTACAAGGTGATTAATTATGGGGTCCCTGCAGTGACTTCAAGAAGGCAGGTCCCTGGGGAAAAGAGGATACTAGCTGTCCTGTCTCTGAACCTCCACCTGATGCACCTGCAAAAATAAACTAGGTAGCTTGTGAAATAATCTACTCAGTTTTCTATATGAACACAGGTTGGTTGAGATGCTGTACCCAACCTATCTACATGTAGTGCACACAGTCTACTGTGCCATGTGGCACTTGTGCAGGGGATGGAGGACTAGAGGCCCACCTTGCTCATGGGCCCACTGTCACGGCTTGGTTGTAGTTTGCCGTGACACTTTTGCAGTGCATGCTGGTTACCGGTGGCAACCTTATGTTTTATTTCATGTCATCTCGGCACGACAACGTCATCTCGGGTAGCGCGAGATTTCCAGCAAGATCTTCAAGCAAGATGGTGGCGAGAAGTATGATTTAATTTCTTTTTCTGTTAATTTTACACTGCATTATTACTCTCAGATGCCGCGATCATGTATGAATGCGGCATCTGAGGGTTACAATGATGGGAAGCGGCGCTATCGTAGCTCCCTGTCATTGCACCCGCGTGCACCCATGTGTGCTTTTCCTTTAAGGCTGTTGCCCTTTCTTCCTGGTGTGTTCGGGGTTAAGTTGTGTGCAAGGTGGTGCTGAGTGTGGCCTCATGTACCTCGTTTGAGGGTGTCCCAGGGGTCTCCCAAAGGGGAAAAAAAGGAGTTGTTGTGGCAGGTAAGTGCTGTTGCTCCAGTGTGTTGTGGATGCTGGGGCTTATCTGCCAATCTGGGTTTTGCTCACTGGCTTTCCCTTCCTTCGTTGCTAGGCCTGTGGGAGACTCCAGTTTATCCGTGTTGCGAATGAACCGGTTGTCTCTTATTCTTGTCTTCTATTTCAGGGATCATTAGGGTTAGAAGGGCCCAGGTTACGGAGTATGAGGCCTCCTACCATCGAGGCTGGCTCATACAGTTAGGAGGTCAGGTATTGCATTTAGGGATGCATAGGCGGTGACCTGCTCCCTTATCCTGGCTTCCAGGCTTAGCAGCATCTCAATTTTCCCACATTGTACAGTGTGGGTTTTTCCCTCACTCCCCAGCATGACACCCACTTGGGAATTCACCTGTATTTTTGTGGATTAGAAATGAGCTAATCGAATCCAACGAAGTAGATAAATTCAAATCACCACAAAGCCGAATTTTCTCGTTCTTCGTGGTAGCAAATCAATTTAACCTGAAATAGTGTAAAAACAAAAAAAAAGCATACTTACCCCCTCAATTTGCGACGGGCATGGCGCCACCATCTTGATTAAAGATCTCAGCCAAAATCCCGTCATCTCGGGTAGCGCGAGATTTCCAGCAAGATCTTCAAGCAAGATGGTGGCGCTGGCCTGTCGCGAGCAAATGGAGACGAGAAGTATAATTTTTATTTTTTTTCCATTAATTTTACACTGCATTATTACTCTCAGATGCCGCGATCATGTATGAACTCGGCATCTGAGGGTTACAATGCGCTATCGTAGCTCCCTGTCATTGCACCTGCTACTTACAAAAAAATGTGCTTCGCGACGAAGTAATTTGTCACAAAGCAAATTTTTTTGTAAAATTCGGCGAAGCAGCTGAATCAAATTTTCCAAAACTTCGCTCATCTCTACTGTGTACCAGTCCGATCCTGCCTCCTGACATGTCATCTGTAACTCACAAAACCGCAGTAATCAGCTGATTTTGGCAGGCCCCAGTGCTGGAAACAAATCGGTGGACAGAACTGGAAGCAAAAGTCTCCATCCCCCTTGAATTGGCCATGCCATGATAGTACAGCAGCTCAGCTCCCTTTTTGTGCTCCCTTTGAAGGCACCCTCTCATAGAAGAAGATTGCTGTCAGCAGCCGCCACAATGATCTTTTAGATGAAAGAAACCATGTGACCCTCTTTTACGAGGGGGACCTTTAAAAGAGAGCTCAAATGGGAGCAGAGAAGCAATACCCTGGCACGGCCTCTTCACATTGGATGGAGACTTTTGCTTCCAGTTGCATCCATGGTTTTGTTTCCAACACTGGCAGTTTTTGCTTGCATGGGGAATGAGTAGAATCAATGTCAAGACCCAGGCTGATGTATTTTAGGACTTTAGGACTAGTTAGTACAAGATCCTAAGTAATGATACATCTGTATACTCTACAGGGAGTCCTGACCGCTGCCCGAAAGCTTCGCACAGAACCAAGGATCAAAGTTTGACATTTGTAGCAACACAAACATTACATGATGTTACTCTGTACATCTGTTTTATCTGTGGCAAGACACACATCAAAACCACTTGTCGCTTACTTCATAGGTGGTAATTACGGCTGACATCTCATACACTGAGATAGTTGATGAATTCAATAGATTTTTCATAACTGTATTACTCCTTTTGACTGTATGTAAAAAATTTAATATTGTAATGCTATGCCTTGTTGTGTACCAGTGTCCCTCTGACAGCACTCCCTGTTCTAGGGGAGGGGGGGGGGTGAGAGGCTATGGCAGCCAAATGAAATCCAAACTTCGTTTGACCTGAAAATGAAAGATGAAATCTGATTTCTTGGTATGAAGGCAAGTTTCACTTTGAGCTGCCAGAACACAAGGCCAGAAGTTTTTGCCATAGGAACATGATCATCTCGACTCTACTTACAGGAGGAAGTACATTTTAAAAACAGGATAGAAAACATCATTTCTGCAATATGGTGTCAGTACTACCAGTAGATCCAGAGTGGTCACTGTTACTGGTTGCTGGGCAGCTAGACAAACTCATTTGGAGTCTGATGCCATCCTATGTAGCAGATGGAGCTTTGGTTACCAGTTTCCCAATGTGTCTGCTACCTTTACCTCTCCATAGCTTCACCTTTGTTTCTCCGGTTGCTGCTAAAATACAATTTCCAGGATGCTTTGACAGTCTTCAGCTATCAGGGCATGGTGGGAGTTGTAGTTTTGCAACAGCTGCAGTTCCACAAGTTAGTGATCTCTAGCTTTCTGCAAAGAGATATAGTTTATATTACTAGTCTGAGCCACAACATGACATCTAGCCAGTGTCAGTCTGCAAGTCACTTCAGTCCAAGGAAATTATTGTCAAGGCCCACCCTCTGTGAATACAGGACCTTAAGGGCCCGGTTTTATAAGGGGTTCATTATTGTGAGAGCTTGGATCCACTGGAGGATCCAATGGTACTCTGGTGGGCCAGTCTGACCCTGCACCTAGCCTATAGAAACACTGGAGAGAAGAGTAATAACAATGGCTGTTATCAAGCCCTGGATGCTTTAGGGGTCCTTTACATGAGGTTTGATCATTCATGATAATAGGCCTTTGTAAACATGTCTAGTGGACACAGTTGAGGTGTCACCGACTCACCACATGTTGCCGCTCTCTAGAAGGGAGGGTAAGGCGTGGTGGACCCCAATGGGAAATAAGTCCAGAGAGTCAGGGTCTGCAATAAATCTGTGTGCTTCTTTACAGGAGAAATTTAGGTGCAAAACAGTACAGGTGAGGCATAGCACTGGTTTCTCCAGTCTCCTCCCTGGCAGAAAAAGTGTTTGATGCTGAGGAAAGGCCTTAGCTAGCTGTCCCTCTCTAATCAGAAGGCTGGTACCCTGGCCTAAAGCTGGTGGTCCTGTGTCTGCAGCAGAATATATTCATCTCAGCATCTTCTTCTGGTCACTCAAGTAAGTCTGTCAGAGTCCAAGCACTGTTCCCTAACAGCAGAACACTAGAGGCTCTGACTGCTCTCCTTATATAAAGTTTCTGGCTCAACTAGAACCTTCTAATGGGAGGGTGGAGTGGAGAAACTCACCACAAACAGATACAAAGTTACTCCTGTCTCTCATAGACTTGCATTAGAGCTTCAGTGATACTCAATGGTAGGCAAAAATAAGTTTTCAGACTTAACAACATAGCTAAACCAGACATTCAAAAGGTCAGTCTGTCTGGTTTTGGTGGTAAACAAGTCTGGCATTTTACCCTCCAAAACATGCTCTTCTTTAAACCTTATGGCAGCTATGGAAAATTACCAGCTTCTCATTATTAGGTGGAAAGTCTCCAAAGTCTCTCAGTGTTCATTAACCCCTTCAACACTGCCTTGAAAACACAGCGCAAATGAACAGGATATATATCACAACATACATATTAAATGCAGTTACACAGTATTAAATAGTATAAATCAAGTTAACCCTTTAAAGTGTAATAAAGTGACAAGTTTATAACTTTGCATAAGGGAAACAGGGCAAATGTTCACAAATGTCCAGACTTCAAAGTACCCCTGCTCCAGGGCACTACATCTGTACATGATACGGTCCCAGCAGTGGGATCCACATGCGGCTCATCGCTATCTGCCAGCCCACACATGAATATGCTGTTAGAAACAAATAGCATGTACAAGTGAAGAGCCAACAATGACAGGTGTGGCCTGGAAATTAGCGGTGAGCTGGGGTCACTCATGTACGGGTAGCCTAACATGTATACTGTGTCTGCTCTATATACATTACCTCTCTCTGTGTCAGCAGGCCTCCAAAGAATTCTGAGAGGACAGACAACAGCTATATATATATATATATTGCTAATTAAAAATAGCCCCTGGAAAGGATACTGTACATGGTGATGATTGCCAAAAGTGCAGTAAACTATGACAAAAGTCACCAAATTAGGCAGCAGCCCAACAACCTTCCATTCTAAGAATTATTTGAGCCTATCAGGATCCTGTATTGCAGAAAATCAATATCCCACCCTTATACAATGGATGAGACTCGTACAGAGGTAGGCCGGCTGCCCCAAGCAAGGAATCCCTTTCTATTATACTCTTATCCCTTATAGAAAGGGGGCTGTAAGAAAATGTGCATGTACATAGTATGTAAGTTGTGACAGTCAGGAGAGAATGGAGACAGCTTTCGCAGGTTATCACATGTTGCTTAACTTGGGGGGGTGGGCTTTCTGCCTGACCAGGTGTGCAGTCTCTGGGAAGTTCCAAAGGGAGGACTCTTATGGGGTAATTTATTAAACTGTTGTAAAGTAAAACTGGCTTAGTTGCCCATAGCAACCAATCAGATTCCACCTTTTAATTTTTACAGCTCCTTTGGAAAATGAAAGGTGGAATCTGATTGGTTGCTATGGGCATCTAAGCCAGGTCTACTTTACACCAGTTTGATAAATTATCTCATTAGTGTTCCCGCCAAGAGTAGGCTCAAACACAAACACTGAGTTGTATACTGAGGAGCAAGTTGGGGCTGAGCTTAAGAGAATCTATAGGATGTCTAAGGCTGGCTAAATAATAGCCACACATCAGGAATTTCAGAGAATTGACTTATTATTTATGGTCGATCTTTAAAGGTTAACGTTCTGGATGACAAAGTTATTGCTGATTGATCTCTGCCATGATATGTGGCCTAGTCTGAGATTCCATTTATCAGATGCAGCTCTTTCGTTTGGCATGAGGGACTTTTCAACTTCAGCACTCAATGGCCAAAATAGTCCAACATGGCAACATTCAATATCTTGCTAAGATATCACCCTTCAGTTGGCATGTTCTGCCGATTGTAGGCAAAAGATCAACTAAATCTGCCTTTTAGCTGTTAATATAAAGCTCTAGTGTTGGGCTAATGCCATCTGATGTCAGTTACCGTTAGAACATTTTTATTTTATTTTTTTAATTAAAGTTGTTATAGGAACTGCCTGCCTCTTCATTAAAAAATTAAAACCTTCAACAAAACAGTCTCCGTGACACTTCATTATAGCATCTTCTACCCTCACCTACTCTCCTTCCCTCAATTAGTAAGTCCTCATGGGCAGGACCTCCTTTTGTTCTGTACCTGTCTTTCAAATTCCTTTTACAATCATGTATACACAGTAGCTATCTTTCCAAAAAGAAAGGAAAGCTGTGCCTCCAACACCGCCAGATGGAATGTAGCTATCCTATACTGTAAGTCAATGTTTCACTTTTTGAACAATTCTTGAGGCATAACTTAGGGTTATAGCCAAGCCTCTACCTCACCTGCAGACAGCTGTTTCGAGATGGCTGCCCTTCATCGGTGCAGAGCAAAGAAAACTGGCTTAATTGGGTGAGAGGTCTTTGTCAGGACCCAGGGGTACTATTTTTCTTTGTGGAGAGCACCAAGTAGGGGTAAGGAGTCTTACAGCTCATACAATGCTTCTCTGGGAATAAGGTATGCAAATTAGTTATTTTTCAAAAATAAAAAAAAGAAAGCTGGGCCTCTGCTGGTGGTATTAGAGGCACAGCTTTCCTTTCTTTTTGGAAAGAGAACTAATTTGCATACCTTTTTTTTTCCCAGAGTAGAATTGCATGGACCATATGTTTCTTTATGTCCACTAGCCGCTCTCCACAATGAGAAATAGTACCTCCCCATCCTCCTGACAAAGGGCTCTCACCTAAGTCAGTTCTTTTTGCTCTGCACTGATGAGGGGCAAACAACTGTCTGTAGGTGAGGTACAACCCCGAGCTGTCTCAAGACTTTTTTAAAAGGTCTAACATTGACCTATACGATAAGTACATATCATTTTGGAAAGAGAGTTAATTTGCATACCTTGTTCCCCAGAGGAGCAATGGGTGGCTTATAAAACTTCAAACCCCCACTAGGTATTATGATCATGTAATACATGGAGAGTCTGGGTCCTCCAGAGCAAATGACACTCTGTGGGTGGATAATGAAGGAGGTCTCGATTGAGGCCATATGAAAATGGTTGTTATGATGACACAACCCCTTGAATTGGACTATTAATGGAAAATGGCGCTTTTGTGGTAAATGGGGTAAGAGAAGGATGTGGAAACATTTTAAAACCTGCCTTGAAAAAATGTTGTTCAAAACAACCAATCAAGTTGTAGCTTTCAATTTTCCAGGTCAGATTTGAAAATAAAAGAAGAGACACTGACATAATCCTTGTGTGTTCCATTGCACACACTGAGCAGCTGGGCCGAGAACTGGCAGTTCTGTATTGTCCATACAGAATCCAACACTTTACATGGTCCGTCTGTTTGTAATTCTTGGGCCAATGTCCAATAACATGTTTTCTTTCCTTGTCTTTACAACTGTTGTATTATAGTACTGGCCGGTGGGAGAATTCCCTCGAGCACACATGTTTTTCTATGATGTCAGGTAGAATATCACATTTTCTAGTGATTATTATGCGTTATGCAATACAGTGTTATTATTACTGCACTGGTTATTTCTGATTCTTTTGGAATCAGATATAATGGCAACCAAACCATACATGAAGCTTCCCATTCAAAGCTTTGGCTACAGAAACACCCATTCGGCCAGCTACATCTCCTGCCATGAGATGTAAATTTCTTCTGGTAGATGACAATGCCAACATTCTTTACATAGTTGCCAGCAGTCTCGAATTTGGGCTGCATTGGGCATAAATGGGAGGGGCCTATGTAAGCACTTCCCATAAATAGGTGGTCAACCACTGTTTGGATGTTCCTGGGATAGATTTGTCCTGAATTTACCACCTGCAAAGTTGGTAAGTAATGTATGCCTTTAACATGGATTTTCCACTCATACATTATTTGCCATATATCAGAAAGGTCATTACTCAAAAAATGGCATGTACAGAAATACTGGATTGCCCTTTACTATTGTAGTGGCTATTTTGGAAAACTGAAAACAGGAAGTGCAGACATATTGTTTCCCATTTTTCAACTATTCCTCAGTAACTGACATGGCATTGTCATTTGTCGACATGTTGAGCGAATAACAAAATGGAAAGTTTCAAAAGAGCTAACTCAAAAGTGGTAACTAGGGTAAATTTGATTCTCTGTGAAGGCCCAATCTCCCTCTGCTTCATAGTAAAGAATCGATTTTACCTGATAAAAAAAAAATCATACTTACCTAATCTGTTCAATCGCGAAGAGGCCGCCACTGCCATCTTGATTGAAGATTCCCCACGAACTCCCGTGCGGGGTGATGAATGATGTCACCACGCTGGCTGATGTGATGATGCCATTGCGCGTCGTGTGAGATTTTGAACTGGATCTTCAATCAAGATCTGTGCGATCAAATGGATGAGGGTAAGTATGATTTTTTATTTATTTTACACTGTAATATTGATGTCAGATGCAGTGATTAGCTATGGGGTAAAATGTCAGTGCGCAGTGCAATCACCGTTCCCTGTCATTGCACCCACTACTTACAAAGAAATGAGCTTCATGCAATGCGCTTCAAGTAATTCATCATGAAGCAAATTTTTTTTTTTAATTCAGCGAAGCAGCCGAATCGAATTTTCCAATACTTCGCTCATCTCTAGTGGCGACCAATATGAATGAGCTTCTTTTCATTTTTTTTGCCAAAATGGCTGCCACAACAAATTAGAAAACTTTTGATACCTCTGTAAGTAAATAAAATGTACTGGTAATTGCCAAATTTAGCTTGTGCTCTAATGGCTGATTTAGTAACATACTGTATGGCCTATTTTACATGTTTTATAAAGTCAATTAAAGGTACTCCCATCAGAAAGAAATATTCATGAAAACTTGTTTTTGAATATTTGGCTACTTTTTCAATTCAGCAATGCTTTACTATTAAAAATTAAATACAAAATCTTCTTCTTCTATAGCAGTCAGCTAGGGAACCTACTTTCAGTTTACCGCTGCTGTGAGGAGAAGATGCTATCTGTTAGTAAAATTGTAGATTAGTAGAACTGAGATATTATTATTTATTGTTAAAGTGCCATTCATTCCATGGCGCTGTACATATGATAAGGGGTATACATACATAATTTAAAAAAAAGTACAATAAGCATGACAAGACGAGTTACAAACTGGTACAGAAGGAGAGTGGACCCTGCCACCAAGGGCTTACAATCTACAAAGGTGGAAGAAGAATACAATAGGTGAGAGTAAAGCTGGTCATATGGCGGCATAGTGGCAGCAGGGTTACTGTAGGTTGTAGACTTGTGGGTTTTCAGGTTTCATTTCAAAGTTTCCACGGTAGATGCGCGTCTGATCTGGTTCGGTAGAGAGTACCAGAGTATGGTAGATGCATGAGAGAAATCTTGGAGGCAATTGTGGAAAGAAGAGATAAGAGGAGGATAGAGAAGGAGGTCCTGTGAGGATCAGAGATTGTGTGTAAGAAGGTATCGGGAAATCAGGTCACAGATGTATGGAGCAGACAGGTTGTGGATGGCCTTGTATGTCATAGTAAGTGTTCTGTACTAGATTCTCTGGGCAGCGGGGAGCTAATAAAGGGATTGGCCAAGCGATTAGTTGGGCAGCAGAGTTGAGGTTAGATTGGAAGGGTGCGATAGTACTAGATGGGAGGTCGCAGAGGAGGATGTTACAGTAGTCTAGGCGGGAGATGATAAGGACATGTACAAGAATTTTTGCCCACTCTGGATTGAGGAATGTGCAGATCCAAGATATATTTTTGAGTTGGAGGTGGCAGGAGGTGAAAAGAGCTTGGATGTGCGGTTTGAAGGACTGAGCAGAATCGAAGGTTACCCCAAAGCAAAGGTTGACCAGGGAGACTGTGCAGCCATTAACTGTGACAGGAAGGTCTGATGAGAGGGCTAAGTGAGATGGGGGAAAAATGATAAATTCTGTTTTATCTATGTTAAGTTTAGGAATGTTAGAGGAGAAGAAGGAGGCTATAGAGGATAGGCATTATGGGATCCTGGCTAGTGGGGTGGTGATATCTGGAGCAGAGAGGTAAATTTGCATGCCGTCAGTATAGAAGTGACACTGAAAGCCATGAGGCTCTATGAGCTGTCCCAGGCTGAAAGTGTAGATTTAGCAGAGCAGGGCTCCTAGAACAGAGCCTTGACGGACACCGACAGAGAGGGGACGAGGTGAGGAGGTATTGTGTGAGTGGGAGACACTAAGGTAGTCATTTACAATTAGAAATATGTCTATATTGAGCGTATTTCTGGCGCAGATTATGGCGCAAAGTTTATTTGCACAGCAATCTGCAACTTTCCCCGCTCACGCCAAGTCTAAAAAAAGTGGGCTTAGCATGGCGGGCATGGGGATGGGATGTCAGCTGTTTTAGGTGTAGAAAATGGTCTAAATGTAAGCCAGCAAAAGGAAGCTGGCTTACAGTTAGACTGGTGCTGGATACTCTGAAGTTATGTAGAGGCCTTGCACCTCTAAATAACATCCAGGGATCCACAGCTTAGGCAGTGGCTTATTAAGATATGCATCGAAAATGACGGTTTTCATAAATGACTCCCTAAATTTCCAGTGTATAAAGTGTGATGTGATCCAGGAGAGAGCCAAGTCTGTGACTCCAAGAGATACAAGAGTTTGTAGCAGAAGGGAGTGGTAAACTGTGTCAAAAGCATAGGATAGGTCAAGGAAGAAGAGGACAGAGCAATGTGATTGGTTTTGGCAGTTACCAGATTATTGGTGACTTTGGTAAGGGCAGTTTCACTATATATGTTGGAGTCAGAAGCCAGGTTGTAGCCGGTCAAATAGAGAACAGGAACAGAGGTGAGTCATGTTGTTTAAGTAACTTTGAAGCTTATGGGAGTAGTAATATGGGGCGATAGCTAGACAAAGAAGATGGGTCAAGGGAAGGCTTTTTAAGGATGGGTTAGGGAAGGTTAAACAGTGAGGTTGGGGATGAGGTGAGATGGGATTGGGTCAAGTGCACAGGTGATGAGATGTGATCTGGAGACTAAGACGGAAAGTTCTTCTTCTGTAATGGTGGAGAAGCTTGATTTTGGGGAAGAGGACTGAATAGGTGTGTAGAGGGGCTATGGAGACTGGTGAGGGAGGGGGCACCGGTGGAAGGAGAAGAGAGTTAAAAGTGTCAAATAGTTTTTTTTTAGGATTGTGAGAGAAGGAGGATATAAGTGATGTGACGTAGACCTGTTTTGCAACAGTGAGCGTAGATGATGAGGTATTGTTTGTATGTGACAAAGTGCTCTTTCGAATGGGTTTTCTTCAGCAACCCCGGAGGCTTGTCTCAGACTGGTTTGCCTGGGTTGTCTATAGATTTTTTGGGTATGACAGCTCTTTTGTTCTCTTGATAGGCCTAGATATAGATGCAAACAGAAGAGCATTGCACTTATCAGTGTAATGTGTAATGCTCTAATTCAGTGACTCATCTGTTTTCTCACGCTGGCCTCAATGAATGGTCTGACTGAGAGAGTTAAAGGGGTTATGCTGGAAAAGATAAAGATGACCTATCGTCAGGAGAGTCACAGTCCCGGCACCCCTCTGAATCAACTTTTCAGGGAGCGGCAGTGCTCACCGGAGCTCCCAGCTGCTTTCTAAGCACAACATTGTACATCAAATGGCTGTGCTTGGTATTGATTTGAATGGGGCTGAACTGCACCTAGACCACGTGACTGATATATTTTGTAAGTGGCCTAGGAAGAAGCCGCAGCGCTCATGGAGCACCCAGCCTCTTCTAACAGCTGATCGTCGGGTTTTCCGGATGTCGGTCCTTCGCAGATCTGATACCGATGACCGATCCTGAGGCTAGGCCATCGATATCCTTTTCTGGATAACCTTTTTAAGCAAGAATATTTGCTGTTCTAAAAGTCAAAACAGGAGGGGGCTGAAGAGCCAGGACAGGAACCAGAATACATGGAAGGACTTCAAATAATGCCAATATATGATAAAAAATTTTGATGGTATGTCTCTTTAACTGGTTTCCTGTTACCATAGAGCATTGCATTGTGGGAGCATAGCAGTCACACCGGTCACATGTCAAAGTAGCGCTAAACTGTTGTCTTCAATAGCAACCATCAGAATTCTGATTCCTGCTATTGAAACAAATTGATACAATATAAGATATAGCTCAAAAATGGTATGTAAATAAGGAAGCCAAACATTTCATATTTTTGTTGTCCTGCTACATAAAAAATTACAATATTCTATTCAGTCACCTGTTATATGTGTGTGTGTATATATATATATATATATATATATATATCCAGCTGTGCAATGATATCCTTCCTATTTCACTATTGGTGCATAACTATGTACTTTAGACAATGGGGGGCTGAATAGAAGCCCAAATACTAATGGAAGTATCAGAAACAAATATAACTGATAGAAATCTATATCATATGTTAATGCTTGCAGGCTTGTATTTTTATGCTTAATAATGATGAGTTTATAGCTTATTATGTCGCTTATGAAACATGATTGGAATGGAGCAAGTGGTCACTAGAATGCTGAATGTTACAAGATAGGCACAAAACAGCATATGTGATACATGATCTTTATAACTAATATCACACCCATTAACCCCTTAGTGACCAGCCTGTTTTGGGCCCTATTGACCAAGCGTTTTTCTTCCTTTCTTCATCTTCGCGTTCCAAGAGCTATAACTTTTTTATTTTTCCGTCCATATAGCTTTATGAGGGCTTGTTTTTTCGTGGGGCAAGTTGTCGTTTGTAATGGCACCATTTTGGGGTACATATAACTTTCTGACTAACTTTTGTTAACTCTTTCTGGGAGGGAGATGCGAAAAACAGCAATACTGCCACTTCATTTTTATGTTATAAATTTTACGGCATTCATTTTTGGTATAAGTAACATAATATATTTATTTTCTAGGTCAGTACGATTACAGTGATACCAAATACATATAGATTTTTTTAGCTTTTTTGCAATAAAACCCCCTTTTTTTTAAAGAAAACATTTTTTTTGCATTGCCGCTTCCCAAGACCCATAACGTTTTTATTTTTATTTTTATCGAGTTGTGTGAGGACTTTATTTTTGCAGGACGACTTGTATTTTTCATTGGTATCATTTTGGAGTAAATGGCGCTTTTTGATCGCTTGTTATTATGTTTATTCGCGGGCAACTAAAAATAAATTAGCAATTCTGTTTTTTTTTTTATGGCGTTCATCGTAGGGGATAATTTACATGATATTTATGTAGTCTGGGTTATTACGGATGCGGCAATACAAAATATATGGGGAAATTTTTTTTTTTGCTTTTTGATTGCTTTTAAAATGCAATGCACTATCCCTATAGTGCATTGCATTTTAATGGCAATGCTATTCTAACATTAACTAGCAGGCTGCGCCAGTGAGGCGCAGCCTGCTGGAAATTACTGAAGGCTGGTCTGGGGCCTACCTCAGACCCCAGGCAGCCTTCACACACATCCATATCACAGCACAGTAATTCCTATCACACTACCTAACACCCTGCACTGTAACCTATCAGCTACACTATATCACTATCTAACCTACACTGACTCTCTCCCACTAACTATCTGTATTATATATATGAGATAACTATCTAATGTAATTAAATAAGGATCCAGATGACTCAGCAAAGCACAGAGCACAGCAATGACACTGCTGTCTCTCTCTCAGAACTGCAAAAACAGCAGAAAGTGGCTGCTGGGGAGGTTCTTATATAGCAGGGGTGCACAACTTTTCTGGTTGGGGGCTACATTTTCAGACTGAAGAAATCTCTAGGGCCGAAAATAAAAGTTAAAGGGGTATTACTAACTGAATTACTGTATTTATTGCATATTGTATACTATAAATATCTGAATACACCTCCAGGATTCCCATCTAATGGGAGAGTACATGAAAAATGCATGAGAACAGCCACAAGACATAGACATACATGTCTGTCACCAGATGGTTGGGGGCCGCACAGAATGATATCAAGGGCCGCATGTGCCCCCGGGCACCCCTGTTATATAGTAAGGGGTAGGCAACTTTCCTATTGGTTGCCAGAGATGATGCTAAGCTCAGACAAAGATATTGCAGCCTTCTCATTGGCCCACAAGCAAAAAGCAGTAGTACTGATGAACAAAAAAAAACTAGAATATTTGCGATTACGAATATATAGCACTATATTCTAGAATTCTCGAAGTGCCGATATTCGCCATAAAAATTTGCAATTAGAATATTCGCGATCAACACTACTAATTAGTAGTGGTAACACACATCTGGACCTTTATTGCAAACTGCTAGTATTTCATTCATAATTTCTAGTAGGAATAATAAAAGCACAACACAGAGTCATAAAAACAGATGCTCTAGAATTGTTATTACATGGGGAATGCAAGTAATTACTAAAACAGGCATGTTAGGAAAGGGGACAGGTCCTCTTTAAACATGAAGGGCTCTGCAGAATACAGACCTCCAAAAGTTCCCTGCTTATTCCCAGTAACTTGTAATCAAAATGTATGTCCTTTTCTGGCATATTCATGCAGGTTTACCAAATAGAAATGACCCTGAAACCTACATTTTACTTCTTACACCAGAAAATTGTAACTTGAAGACAATTAAGGCAGATTCCAAATATAGAGACTGAAAAAGAAAATCCATCAGTAAAGATTCTATAAAACAACCTTTTAGTAGAAAAAAATACTTTCTTCCTCTCTCATTGTGGGTGAAAGTGATAAGGTTTTATTTTCGCTCATAGAAAAATCCCCTAAATGCAAATATTTAGAACAAGTGAATTTCCTTTTGAAAAATGTATACAGAAAAGAATAATTAATTTTGCATCCTGTAGAAATAAATCACTGAAGTTGTAATTTTCCCTACACCTATCCATGGCTTGATTGCAATTTAGGCCTCATGCACACGGCCGTTGTTCGGGTCCGCGTCCGAGCGGCATATTTCGCAGCTCGGCCGCGGACCCATTCACTTCAATGGGGCCTGCAAAAGATGCGGACAGCACTCCGTGTGCTGTCGCATCCGTTGCTTAGTTCCGTGCCCCCGCAAAAAAAATATAGCATGTCCAATTCTTGTCCGTTTGGCATTTCTATAATGGGCCGCGTTCTGTTCCACAAATTGTGGAACGGAACGCGGATCAGCTTCCGTGTTTTGCGGATCCGCGATTTGGGGACCGCAAAACATCAACGGTCGTGTGCATGTAGCCTTACTATGGAAGAAAAAGGAATTTTCAGATCCACTATGCTTACAGTTTTTCTACCATCAATTTTTAGCAAGGTTTCCCAAAATGTTTGGTATTAAAGGGGTATCCAACCCTTATAATGACCCCCCAATACCCGGGCCCCTCATATACATTAAACTTACCTGCTCCCTGGCACCCGCGGTGCTCCGAATCCCTGCGTGGCCACCGCTGCATCTCCCCATCATGCGGATCAAAACATCTAGCTACAGGGGGGAGGGGGCTTTAGTGGGGACTTTCCCATCGCGACCTGCTATTGGCTGACCCCTAACCCCCCTATCCTCATTGCCGGATGTTTTGATCCACGTGACAGGGAGATGCAGCGGCGGTCATGCAAGGATCAGGAAAGACGTGGATGCCGTGGAGCAGGCTATAATCTATATGAGGGGCCCGGGTCAATGTAGGGGTTGGATAACCCCTTTAAAATATTAAATCTATAGTTTTTGGCCAGGCAGCCATCATCACTAGGCATGCCTTCTCTCAGGGCTGCCATAGGGACAATATAGGTAATGGTACTGCCAGGGGCCCAGGTAAATAAGGGGCACAAACTCACCCGTAGGCTGCACCCATCGACCATCTACCAGTCACTGCATGTTACCTACAAAGTGAGGTTTAAATCTTGTACTCAATATTTAAAAGGAGACTGTCACCAGCTGAATGTAATTGGACCTTTCATTTACAGATCTGTTGCTTCATTCTAGAGAAAAAGCACTTTTAACACATATGCAAATGAACAGTTAAGTGCACCTAGGGCGGGTCCAAGCCCCTCTGTGTGCCTTTCCTCCTCCTGCTTCCTCCGCCAGCCTCTCCCTTTCTTTCTTGACAGGGCCAGGTTCAAGAAGGAGAGGACAGAGCTGGCAGAGGAAGATCATTTACATATAGATAAAACAAACTTTTTTCTCCAGAATGAAACAGTGGATCACTTTAAATGAAAGGTATCATTGCATTCAGTGAAAACTTGCCCTACAAGACATTGTGCCTGGTTTAATGGTGGATTTTCCCTATTTAGCATATTTTCAGTAGAAACTCTGAGGGGTATTATGATGTGATTGAACATGCTTTATGCTTGTCAAGCCAAGGATGAAGTAGACAACAGGTTTACTGTGACTTTTTTACCTAAGGTCCCACATATACCGGGAGTAAAACAAAAAAGACTCTGGTGATTCACCAGTCCAAAGGCACCAATAAGCTCATGGAGATGCCATCAAGATGAGCACGCAAAGAGAGGAATCCCTCATTGACCTCTTCATTCTCCATGCTTGCCCAGAAAATGGAGAAGAATAGGCATTCTTTCATGCAGATTGGTGGACCATCAGGAGATCCTGAAAATTTGCTGTGGGGCCCAGTCATGTCTAGTTACACCACTGCTTGAAGAGGTTAAAGAGGGTTCTTGGGCTTTTTAGTCTTCTGACCTGTGGAGGAAAGATAGTGTCCTCAGTACTTGCTTACCCCTTAGTCGCACCGTCAATGCTCTTCAGCTCTGGTCCCAACTAGATATGTTCCTAAATCTTCCTGTTCAGCTGTATTTAAAAATTGCAACTGAATAGGAAGACTCGGGAACACATTGGGTCAGAACTGGAGCGGAAAAGCCTGCATCCAGTCCCGGGTGGTCACATGGGTGCAGCAAGACAGCACCATTGGGTACATAATGGATGGATAAGTACTGAGGAAATTATCTTCCCTTCACAGGGATTTTCTGGAAAATCCCTTTAATTTAAATGCTTTGATAATTGAAGTTTGAACCCAGTCATACATCTAGGTATATTGTGCTATATAAGGATTCTGCCCAGAAATGGTACTGCAGTATAGTAATTTATGTGACTTAGTGAGGTGGCATGTATGGCCATTAAAACCAACTATTGATATGTCTGTCTCATTTTTGGAGACGTCCTGATTTTGTGACTTGGTATGCAATAATAATTCTGGTTGTATACAGCCCTCATTACAGGAAGCTAATTGCATATGGATTTATATAGCTAATGTTGACCTCAATGGGAGCTGTATAGGTCTGTATGCAATGAGCTCCCCATAGTGGTGGTTGAAGGTAGCCGCTATGATATTATAATCGGAACGGAAGCCATTCGATTCTGGGCCTCTTCTTACCACAGGCCCCACAAGGCAGTGCAGGATGGAATATAGATTTTAGCTTTACATGGAAGGTTGTTTTGCCTACGACTGTAGATTCTACATTTTAATCTTCCTTGATCCATATCTTTGAGAATTGCTGTTTGCTTAGCCATTCCTGAAAGGCCTTTGGCAAGGTAGCTTACATTTCTGTACAATGGTTTGAGCTGGCACTTGGCAGAGCATGCAGGTACAGCCTCCCACAATTATAGTAATAAAATATAGCTGTAGCCAGTTCAAAAGCATTAAATCCCCTGATGGAGAGAAAGACTCAGCTAAGACCTGGCCAGATTTGCCTTCCATTAGGCCTATGAGATCAATGTCTGTTTGTCAACAGATTTTCAATAATCTCAGCTTCCACTGTAACCTGAGGTCGCTGGAGGAAAACATGTCGGGGCTTGGAAGCAAATAGCTGACCAGAAATAACAGGCACGAGTGTGCCGCATTCATGGCTTTACATGTTGCATGGATAATTTCAGCCATCGGACTCACCCTTGTAAGCGGATAACCTTTCATTTGCATTCAAGAGGCAAGACGAGTTCAGTGCAAAGGGATAAGAAACTATAATGATCCCATCATCGATTCTGGGCATTAAGTTAATTATTTTCAGGAATCTAAAAGGAAGTTTCCACCATCTCCCATACATTTTTCTTCAACCTTCCTCCAATAGTGCATGGTTTGTTAGGTCAGCCAGTCAAATGTTATGGATGGCATTCTAATTTCAGTAACATGTCATCACATGTGCTAAGGATCTGTACTGAACTTTGTTATATTATATCTATCTATATATATATATATATATATATATATATATATATATATATACATATATAGGAATCGCAGAAGGTTAAAAGTATCATAGATCATTGAATCAGACAGATGCCCTAAAAATTAAAGGGGATGTCCTCTTACCAATTTTTTGGTAAGAAGATTGCTCCACTGTGTAGGTGATCACATGTATTTCCATTGCTCAGACTCCCAATGATCAGCTTCAAAGTGATTGCCAGCCCCTAGTCCGGGTCAGATCTTTTTTCTTAAAGCCTGAGAGTGGGAAAAAAAAAAATAAGCCTTGTCTTCTTCCTGGTGCCTCAGGGACCCAGTGAGATGAGCACGACATTTTCCTTTTTTATGTAAAAGAAAAGAAGATCAACCACACAATCTGTTTAATCTGTGGGAGAATCTAGTGGCAAGTAATTAATTCTGCAACGGCGTCCCCACAAGGAAAAAAAGGCATCTGTCAGCAGATTTGTCCCTATGACACTGGCTGACCTGTTACATGTGCACTTGGCAGCTGAAGACATCTGTGTTGGTCCCATGTTCATATGTGCCCGCATTGCTGATAAAAATTATCCAAATGAGCCTCTAGGAGCAACAGGGGCGTTACCATTACTCCTAGAGGCTCCGCTCTCTCTGCAACAGCCGCGCCCGCTGCACTTGAATTGACAGGACCAGGTGTGAAAATATCATCATGCCTTTCTCTGCCAATCAAAGTGTAAAGGGCACGGCAGTTGTAGAGAGAGAAGAGCCTCCAGGTGTAATGGTAACGCCCCTGTTGCTCCTAGAGGCTCATTTGCATATATTTTAAAAAAATGAGTTAATGGAGGTGGGTCCCAAATTAAAGACCCTGGTCTTTGGCTACAAAGAGAATCTATCACTCCAGAGCGCCATGCTCATCGATTCCAACTAAATTATGAAACTGTGGTGGCCCTGCAGACGATTGAACACTTGCTGCCAGGTCCATCCACATATCACACGATATATTTAGCAGTCATCAAAATATGTGATATCACAATGCAATTGTAATATTTTTTTTTACCTTCTCAATGAAGAGCATTATGGAGCACGTGTAATGTAAATGGCAGCAGGGCTGGTCTTAGGACGTCGCCCACTGGGCTGTTGCTTATGCTTAGGGCACCCTGCCTCTTCCCAGTGTACGCATAGCAGTGTCATGCGAGTATGATATTCAATGAAAATATACACTAGTGTGCACAGAGCTCTCCAGAGCAAGGTAAAAAAAAGTATATGTAGATCCCAGCACCACATGATGTGCTGATAAGGCTAAATTCACACTAGCATGAAAAATGTCCGCTTTCAGAAGCATATATATATATTTGGTGCGTCTTTACTAGTGGTATGGGAAAGGCGTTTTCTCATAAGAGACTGATTTCATTTAGATACAATCTGAAAGCATTATTTACCATTGGAGGGTAGCATTGGATTATACACATTCTGCTAAAAATGTATCCATATTATCCATTTGTCTATCTATCTATCTATCTATCTATCTATCTATCTATCTATCAATCAATCTATCTATCTAATATCTATCTGTCTATCTCATATCTATCTATCTTATATCTATCTATCCATCCTCTATCTATCTATCTATCTATCTATCTATCTATCTATCTATCTATCTATCTATCTATCTATCAATCTATCTAATATCTATCTGTCTATCTCATATCTATCTATCTTATATCTATCTATCTATCCATCCATCATCTATCTATCTATCTATCTATCTATTCATCTATCCATCTTCTATCTATCTATCTATCTATCTATCTCATATCTATCTATCTATCTATCTATCCATCTATCCATCTTCTATCTATCTATCTATCTATCTATCTATCTATCTATCCATCTTCTATCTATCTGTCTATCTATCTATCTATCTATCTATCTATCTATCTATCTTCTATCTATTTATATAACTATCTATCTATCTCATATCTATCTATCTATCTATCTATCTATCTTCTATCTATTTATATAACTATATATCTATCTATCTATCTATCTATCTCATATCTATCTATCTATCTATCTATCTATCTATCTATCTATCTATCATCTATCACTACTTTCACTCTAACGTTCTTGCTGGATCCGGCAGGGCTCAGAAAAAACGCTTCCGTTACTGATAATACAACCATCTGCATCCGTTATGAACGGATCGGGTTGTATTATCTTTAACATAGCCAGGACGGATCCGTTATAACCTTCATTGAAAGTCAATGGGGGACGCATCCGTTTTCTATTGTGTCGAATTGTGTCAGAGAAAACGGATCCGTCCCCATTAACTTGCATAACCGCATCCCAGGATGGATAGCAAACCGCAGCATACCTTGGTTTTCTCTCCGGTATCAGAACGGAACGGAATGCATTTTGGAGAATTCTGTTGTGTTCAGTTATGTTTTGTCCCCATTAAAAATGAATGGAGACAAAACGGAAGCTTTTTTTTCCGGTATTGAGACCCTATGACGGATCTCAATACCGGAAAATAGAAACGCTAGTGTGAAAGTAGCCTTACTCCTACCTATCTGTCAATCAAATCAGCTTTTAAAATTTCAAGAAAAATGTGTTTAAATGAGAAGGGGGATGGGATGGGCTCTGCTCAGATCTCAGGTCCCATTTTCTATGAAACCAGCCCTAGGTGGCAATTGGTTACTGTGGAACTACAACTCTCAGCAGGGCCTCCTAGTGATCTAGGGTCTATTCAGCATCTCACACTGGCAGTAAACTTTGGCGCTATTATAAGTGAGTCAGCCAAGAACTACCTAGCAATAATCGAGTCTTAAGACTGGGTAATTCACTAACCCCCCATCTCAGGGTGATAATCTTCACTCAGTGGGACACTCTTTAATTTGCATAGCATGTAGAACCAGATTTATTATCTTATTATTAGAGCGCAGTTTGTTTAGTCCATTTAGAGGGATTATCTGGAGCTGAAAAGTTAATGTGGTGTTTGGATTATCAATCATACAGCTGTGAAGCCTGAGCTTCACATGTTCTCTTTTACATTGTATGATTCTGAATATCATCAAAGGCTTGATTAACTTGGCTGTCTTGGTCCTGAACAAGTGTGCAGGGTGCTGAGTGACACCAATTTGCCAAACGATGCAATTTTTTTCTAACATTTGCACATTTTCCCACGACCCGGATTTGTTTCTATGCCATTGCTGTAGCAGCTGTCCCCTCCATGAAAACATCTGGAATTCTGGGTAGTGACTGTCGATCATTGGGTCACCCCCACCTCTGGTAGATAGGCATCACGGACTGACTTGTGATGTGGTTATCATTTATATTGTGCTAGAAAGCCAGGGATAGAGCATAAGACTGTAAACTCCGGATACTGATATATTCTAACGCATGTATATTATATCAACTATACACCTATAACATGTAAACCTATATGTATCTATCTGCAATCAGAATGGTATTCCCATCTAATAATGTTACAGCAGTAAGGGGTTAATACCAGTATTAGGCTTGAGCAAATCGACCTTCGGATCATAGTTCTGAAGTCAATTTGTTTAAAAACTTCGCTGTTAAAGCTGTTTCCGTACACCATTAAAATGTATTGGCCCCGTGGAGCCAAACTTCATCTCGCCTAAAGTCACACAAGACTTTGGTGAATTCCTACTGCATTCATATCGGCGTATTTAAAAACAATTTAAATCCGAAGTAGGCTTTGGTACTGGGTAGTATCTCGGCACCAAAGCCCACTTTAAATTCCTATTTTAAATTGCCTTTAAATACACAGATATGAATAGAGTAGTAATTCACCAAAATCTCGTATGACTCTGGCCAAGACAAAGTTTCAATGCTTTACGGAAAGAGTATTAACATCGAAGTCTTTGAATGAATTGACTTTGGATCTATGGTCCGAAGGTCGATTTGCTGAAGCCTAATCAGTATCCTTGGTAGTCTAGGTCAGTAAGGGGTAAATATCAACAACCCTGGTAATCTAGGGTAGTAAGAGATAAATGTCAGCATCCCTAGTGGTCTGGGGCAGTAAAAAGTTAAGGTCAGCATCCCTCCATGTCTAGGGCACTAAGGGGTAAATGTCAGCATCGGTGGTGGTCTAGGACTGTGTGGGGTAAATAATGTCAGCATCCCTCATAGTCTAGGGCAATAATGAGCAAATGTCAGCAACATCTCCTCTCCTAGATCTCTTCTCATATACCCAATGTAGAGATGAACGGATAGATTTGTATGAATTGATTCGTTCATCAACCTGAGTTCTTCAGCAACAAGAGGCCATCGCCACTGCTCAATAGGCTCCCCCTGCTGCTTAGTTAACAGGGCCAGACAGCTCAACCAGCCCTGGCAATCTTGCTGCTGATCCCCTGCTCCGAGTAGTGACACAAGAGCAGAGGCTGTGCTGCTGCTACCAGTGCAGCAACTGTGCATGTTCCGCCGCACTTACAGTAGCAGCAGCACAGCCTCTGCGCTTGTGCTGCGACGCAGAAGCAAGATTGTCAGGGCGAGGATAGCTGTCTGGCTCTGTCAATTAAGCATGAGGGGGGAGCATCTTGAGCTGTGGAGACAACCTCTCGCTGCTCAGGAGCTCTGATGGATTGATGAATGAATCGATCCATACAAATAGATTTGCTCGTCATCTCTAGTCTAATGTTTAGGATTTCTTTCCATCTGTGATCCAGTGATGCTATGCTTTCCTATAGAAGCAGATTTGGAATCAGTTGCATTTATTATGAGGATGTATGTCTTCTTGTGCTGGACAGAAAAATGCTACAAGTCTCCCCCTCCATAGTAACTACAAGCTCCTGCTTGATCTATGACAGTATTAGTCTTCCACCTTACATGTGTCTAGTATAAAATATGGAGAACTCCTTCCAATTAAAATTTAAAAGACTTCATCCCATCAAAGATAACGTACATAAAAAATCTGGCAAATGTCACTGTTTTTGAAGAAGCCTGTAGCTATTTAATAGAGCACAGACACACGTTCAGTTTTTTTAATGCAGTTTTTGAAGTAGTAAATTGTTGATTTGAGCATTGTTGGTGGTCTACTGCAGTAAGAAGTAAAGTCAGCATTTCTGGTGGTGTAGGGTAGTAAGGGGGATTAGGCCAGCATCCCTGATGATCTAGGACAGTAAGGAGTAAATGTTAGCATCCCTGATGGTCTAGTTTGGTGAAGAGGTTAACTATATGAGGTGGTATGTAGTGGGTTACTCACCAACCAGGCTCAATCAGGAGTGGATTGTAAAAGGAGTAAAGGATCTATAGTACTTCTATTTTTCTAAATACACTCTTGGTTTTGGCTTCAAAAACTGCAACAAAAAACTTGTAGATGTGCCCTTAAATATGTAAATTCGCCTACCTGTTTTCATTTATTATCTTGTCCATTGGAGGCAGCATTTATATGTATAATGAAAAGAAAGGGTTGCAATGAGCTCTGCTTCTAATGCCACCAGAAGCTTTATAAATATCCAGACTCCTCTAACCTTGTCCCAAAAAACAGCAGCCATGGGTTCTTCTAAACAGCTGAACAAAGCTAAAGAAATGGCAGTTAACAGGAACAGTGGAGGTCAAGAGAAGGTCTGGAGGAGCAAGAAAAATTTCAGACACAGTTGCTCATAGGATTGCTAGAAAGGCAAATCAGAACCCCCGCTTGACTGCAAAAGTCTATCAGGAAGATTTAGCAGACTCTGGAGTTGTGGTAAATGGCCTTCATGGAAAAGCAATCGGAAGAAAACCTCTCCTGCGTTCCCGCCACAAAATTCAGCATCAGAAGGTTGTAAATGAACATCTAAACAAGCCTGATGCATTTTGGAAACAAGTCCTGTGGTTAACATGGCATAGCATAGAACAAGAAGCAGAAAAAGCATAGCTCATTTTGGCTATGGATTTGTAACAGACTTTCTCAAGGCTCTGTGGCAAAATCTACAGCAAATTGTTCCACTGCAAATTACGCCCCATTCATGGCCATAGAAGTCTTTTGTATCTACCTTTTTATTGATAATGGACTGATCTGGCTAGGACTTCATCCACACAGTACATGAACGTGTTGTGTAGCCTAACAGGAATGGATGGTACAATAAAAGAAGGTAGAAAGGTTAAGTAATCTGTCATAACTTTCCTGATAACTTACTTTTATTGTTTGCACAACCAGCTCAAACATAATAAATTGCTCAATCACTTGGAAACCTCTTGAGGGACACACTCATGTATGGTCTGAACTATTCACCTTTCTTCGAAAAAAAAAAAAAAAAGTTCAGATATTTGAGAGAACTGAAATGCAATCAAGCAGCACAGTGCGGTCATTAATCTCTTCAGCTTTTCTCTATATTAGATTCCTTGTATTTTTGTGTCTCTGTGCATTTGTGCAGCCCTCTTGATGGACAGTGTATGCCGATTACAGGGCCAATATTTAGCTGTGTGGGTTGAGTAACTACTGTAATGAGTATGTCTCAAAGGTTATACAAAAGTAATGTACCCTTAAAGGGACACTTTTGTAAATAAAAATAATAAAGAAAAAAATAGCTAATATTAATAGCCTACAATATATGTGAGTATTCAATGTATTTTTCTATTTAATGGGCGGATGGTTTTCTAGGTATAATATTTTGAAGTCCCTCCATGTATTCTACTTCCTGTCCTGCTCTTTAACCTACACCTTTTTTGGAAATTCACCACAGCAGCTTTGATTGACTTTCTCAGTCAGACCATTAACTGTCCCCGGAGAGAGACCTCCTGTAGTGACTCAATTAGAGCATCACACATTACACTAAGTGCAACGCTCTTCTGTTGGTATCTTTATCTATGCCTATCAAGAGAACAACACAGCTTTCATACTGTCTTCCTGATTCTACACCTACTATTAATAATGAGTAGGCTGTGGATAACTTCTTCCCTCACAACAACAGCAAACTAATCATGGGTTCTCTTTCTATATAGGAGTTTTATCTCTCTGTGCTGACTGCTACAGAAGGACAATACTTTGAATTAAAAGGGGTTGCATCACTATTATGTATAGAAAGTTAATACAAGGCACTTACTAATGTATTGTGATTATCCATATTGTTTCCTTTGCTGGCTGGATTCATTTTCCATCACATTACACACTGCTCGTTTCCAGTCCCTATTGTTAATGCTAAAGCATAGTGCTCAAGCCCACATACTGGCTCAGGAGATGCAGAAAAATAAAAATGAGGCCTTTTTACTCAGGTACTCATAACGTAAGATTGAGGAAGGCACACATATTCGTTATCGGGGGGAGAGAGATGATTCTTTCTTCGTTTCTGTAAATATTTGTTCGGTTGAATTTATTGCAATAAATTATAAATGGGAAAAAGAAGACATTTTGAATTGCCTACATTTTTTCTCTAATTTAGACTGCAAATAGAAACATTGTCTACAATTTTTCTCTAATTTAGACTGCAAATAGAAACATACTGATCCTGGTTTAGTATCATTTGAAAGCCCAATCTAGGTCAGTGTTGAATACCCCAATTCATGATGGTGCTCCCGGAGGAGGAATCAGTGATAGAAGCCTAGCATTGACCTTCTCTAGAGCTGGGATTTTGTCATTAAAGGACCTAATAGGTTATCTGTGAACTATCTCACAAGATATAAACCCTAATGACAAGTGCCTGGTTCCAAAGTCTTCTACTGCACCTTTGAGGCCCATTACTGTATCAGACTAGGCCACCTAAAGGACCCTGCGGTACCTTGTTGAGACATGGTGCATATCGGAAATGGGGTGTCCCATAGATAAAAAAAAGGTCCCTTCCAGAATCTGTTTGACACCACCACTCTTAATCACTATCACTAATTTTCCACTAGCATTTTTAACATTTTCGCATCTATGGAGGCATCCCTGTGAATTAGACAATTCAGATATTGGTCAGCTCTCTCCAGTGCCCTGTAGTAGCCACTATGGTACATACACATTTGCTGTGGGGCAACCAGGGCCGGCGCTTCCATAGAGGCAAGGGGGGCAATTGCCCCCGGGCCCCCGAGTCCTTAGGGGCCCCCAAGCAGGGGCGGATCCAGGGGGGGGGGCAACGGGGCAATTGCCCCCCCCGATATTGTGGCAGCACCGGCGGCAGTGACAGGAGATGAACGCTTCCACTGTGGAAGCGTTCATCTCCATAGTGATCTGTATCGCTGTCCTCTGGACAGCGATACAGATCGCTGTGCAGTGCGGCAGGGGAGGGAGAGGCGTCTCCCTCCCCTGCTCCTCTGATAGGCTGCCGGCCTCGTGCCGACAGCCTATCAGAGCGGTTCAGGCGGCGCGATGACGTCATCGCGCCGCCTGAGCAGAGGATAGAACGGGACACAGGCCGGAAGAGGCCTGCATCCAGCGCTGCAAGGAGGTAAGTAGGGAGGGAGGGAAAGGAGCCTGCACATGATTTTGGGGGAGGGGAAGGAGCCTGGACATGATTTTGGGGGGGAAGGAGCCTGGACATGATTTTGGGGGGAAGGAGCAGGAGCCTGGACATGATTTTGGGGGAGTGGAAGGAGCCTGGACATGATTTTTTTGGGGGAGGGAAGGAGCCTGCACATGATTTTGGGGGGAGGAGCAGGAGCCTGGACATGATTTTGGGGAGTGGAAGGAGCCTGGACATGATTTTGGGGGAGGGGAAGGAGCCTGCACATGATTTTGGGGGGAAGGAGCAGGAGCCTGGACATGATTTTGGGGGGAGTGGAAGGAGCCTGGACATGATTTTTTTGGGGGAGGGGAAGGAGCCTGCACATGATTTTGGGGGGAAGGAGCAGGAGCCTGGACATGATTTTGGGGGGGAGTGGAAGGAGCCTGGACATGATTTTTTTGGGGGAGGGGAAGGAGCCTGCACATGATTTTGGGGGGAAGGAGCAGGAGCCTGGACATGATTTTGGGGGAGTGGAAGGAGCCTGCACATGATTTTTTTGGGGGAGGGAAGGAGCCTGCACATGATTTTGGGGGAGGGGAAGGAGCCTGCACATGATTTTGGTGGGGGGTTGGGAGAAGGAGCCTGCACGTGATTTTGGGGGGGGGGGGGGTTGGGAGAAGGAGCCTGCACGTGATTTTTTTTTGGGGGGGGGAGGGGAAGGAGCCTGCACATGATTTTGGGGGGAGGGGGGGGACATGATGGGGGGAGAGAGGAGACTCCGGGGGGCACTATGGGGACAATACTGATGTATTTTATATGGGGGTAGTAGGATAATTTGTCCAGAATATGGGAGGATGATGGAAAAGTAGTAACTGAGATTTATTTTGTTGTCAAACTGCAGAGACGAAACCTGACGGTCTGGTCTGAAGGTCTGAAAGGAGAAGATGAGGAAAGAGAACATCTACATCACAGGAGACGTCACTGGATGGAAGAGGTAAGTGGGGCTGTGTTTCTGTAGTGATGGGAGCTGGGGGGGGAGGAGATGTGCAGATGTGCTGGAGAAATGAGCCATGGGGTTGGGGGAGAGATGTGCTGCTGCCACTGGCCCATACAGGGGAGAAATGTGCCATTCGGGGAGGGGGAGTATGCGGCAATGGAGGGGGCGGGGAGAAATTATGTGACGCGAAGGGGGTGATTGATGACGTGACACTGAGGGGGGGGGCCCCTTATTGTTTTTCGCCCCCGGGCCCCATTTCACCTAGAACCGGCCCTGGGGGCAACTCCAACCAGGGAAATTTTGGCTCCCAGGCCACAATACAAAATCTATAACAATGTCCCTTCACACCATGTGCTATTTAAAATATTTAGAAGCAACTTAGGTAACAAACAGACACCACGATCCAGGTACCTCTGAACCCAATAGATTTAGGCCTCCGGGTCCAACAATGAGATTTGCACAAGAGCTGGTGGTTTTGTCAACTTAAGACACATCACTTTTGACCACTCATTATGTGTCAGATATGCATGCTACCAGCTCATCTCTGGTCCTCATAAAATATTTTTTTTTTAATGTTATGCCTACAACTTTTATGTAAGACCTTTCCATATCAATGGTTACAATTACAAACAACAAGCAGACTGCATGGTGCATGATTCTGTAGTCCTATATTACTCTCTTCCATTTCCACAAACTTCTTGCCAACCTACGGACAGTAAGAGGGGATTAAGTCACAGGTTTTATCTACAGTTTTTTAAGCTATGGAGACACATACCGTATTTTTTGCTTTATAAGATGCACCTGGTGATAAGATGAACCCCAGGCTTTAAAGAAGGAAAATAAAAAAAAAAATTTTTTTCATCAGACCTCATATCAGATCCTTAGATCAGACCCCCATAAATATGAGGACATCGGATCAACCCCCCCTATCAGTACATCACATTAGACCCAATATGAGATCCCCATCAGCCCTCAATGCCAGACCCCCATCAGACCTCAGATCAGCCCTTTATTTCAGACCCCCATCAGACCTTATATCAGCCCTTTAGTTCAGACCCCCATCAGACCTCAGATCAGCCCTCATGTGAGATCCCCATCAGACCTCAGATCAGCTCTCAATGTGAGATGCCCATCAGACCTCAGATCAGCTCTCAATGTGAGACCCCATCAGATCTCAGATCAGCCCTCAATGTGAGACCCCAATCAGAACTAAGATCAGCTCTCAATGTGAAACCTCCATCAGACCTCAGATCAGCCCTCATTGTCAGAACCCCAGAGTTCCTTGCCAGACCATCAGACTTCAGATCAGAATAAAATAAAAAACTCCTTTTACCTTTATGCGCCACGGTTCCTGTACATCTTCGGCAGAGCTCGTGTCTTCTCTTACCCGCACTACACTGCGTGCAGTGTCAGGTCATAGTGCGCTTACTACGTCCTGACACTGTACGGGGTCAGAACAGAGCAGCGCCGGCCCCATGAAGGAAGACCATGGAGGGTGAGTACCAGAAGCGCTCGCAGCGTTTCTTTCCCCATAATGGAAGCACTCACTAGTATTCACTTTATAAGAAGCACAGCCATTTTCCCCCACTTTTGGGGGGGGGGGGGGAGTGTGTCTTATAAAGTGAAAAATACAGTAGATCTGCATATGAGCTGCATACACCAAATAATAGAATATTTATTAATTAAGAATATTTGAAAATGTACTTTATTTTTAATTTTAGATGCATTGGTCAGAATTACATACATCATTTGCCAATGGATACTATGAGCACCCATGACATCTGTATTCTATGTATGTCCTAAAGCTTGTTGGTTTTCACAGTCAAACATTTTACTTGGCAATAGAACCAATATCCATAGTGTATAAATTGAAAATTATTAAATTTGTGTCTTTATGTTACAGGTGAAAATTGATATTATATTGATCAATAGGATTATTGATTCTTGGCAAAATACTAGGCAAAAGTATTAGGCAATGAAATAAAATGACTATCGAGACACCAAACGAAAATCAAGTAAAATATGATTTTATGCTTGGAAGGTTTCATGGTGTTCTCTTTATTGTGGTATAAACAGGGCAGTTGATGTTTTTATTGGTTCCTACCACAAGCCTTAGCACTGAGCGTGGGAAGGAAGCCCGCTGCTCCAGGAAACAGATGACATAACAAAGGCTCATTTTTGTCCAATCTTCCTTGAGAGATAGAAATGTTTTACATCATTATGTATGCAGTAAATTAACTGCTTGCATATCACCTGACACAGACTTAAGGTACCCGTACACATTCAATAGCTGTAGGATGAATATTTGTTGTTTGTTACTGATGGAGGGCATTGAAGCAACTACATTTTGTCATCTCTGGTGATCAAGGAACTGGAACACAAGCCGCCTCTAAAGGACCCAAAACACATGCCCCAATTTCACTGGTCTCAAGGTGCCAGAACACCTTCAATGGCTGTCTTCCTAATGCTCATTTGGCCTTCTCACATTCTCAAAATGGCAGAACAGAAATATGTCAGAAATGTTTCCTCAGAGAAAAAAAACTTTCAGGTGTAGAAATTCAACTTGACCAATCCTTCTCTCCCCCAATGTCATCTGTTGAGGAGAGTCAAGTGCTATTAAACCCAAAAGGGTTTGGCAGACAATAGTTTAATGTGTATGAGGCCCTTTACAGTGCATATATACTGTACAACTGATCTACAGAACACACTTATGTCATGAAGGACAGTATGCAGGTTTTCATTTGTAAACAGTAGTTTTACCTATGCTGTCTATAATGTAGACAGTCTAAACTTAAGGCCCCTTTACATGGGTGATTTTTGGGTTGATTATTAGGAACGAACGTTCATGCAAATGCCCCTTCCTGATTACCCGGGGCGTAGCTATAGGGGGTACAGCAGTAGCAGTCACCACTGGGCCCTGGAGCTGGAGGGGGCCCAAAGACCCTTGTGGTGAATAAGAAGACACCTGTATAATAGAAAGTGCATGCTGGTCAAGTTACACCTCTGTCTGGAGGGAAGGGGTTTGGTCAGGAATTCAAGAATTTGGCATATTGGGTGGGGGGGGGGTGCTGTTTCAATTTGTCTCAGGCAGCACAAAGGCTATGTCATTCCCTGCCCTAGGCCACAAAGCACTGAGTTTGTATGTTTGGAGTATGTATGCATTGGCATGGGTTTCCTACGGGTACGCCGGTTTTTGACCACACTCCAAAGACATACTGATAGGGAACTTAGATTGTGAGCCTCATTGAAGCAAGCAATAAAAATGTCTGTAAAGCGCTACATAAGTGAGTAAAATAAATCAATTAATTCCCTATAGTTGCTTGCTCTGCTGGCCCATGTAAATGGGCCTTGAGTCAAGTAGTCCAAAAGTGCTGGATGATAAATTTGGTGCATAGCTAGACATTTTTGTCTAACTTTACTCGAGCATGAATATGTACGAGGGAGCCAGATACATGTAGGAAAACTTCAGCCAACAGCAGTTGAAGGTGCATGGTCACCCGTAATCTGTTACAGTGACAATAAACCAGATATAACCATATCATGCCTCCACAATTCTCATAAGAACATCATAGCCTCACTGGTATAGCAATGTTTCTGTTACATTCCTTCAAAGCCAAGGGTCACAGGTAACGCCCTGGAGGACTGCCAGTTGGGCACCAGTGATGTAGATTCCAGGTCGTCTATCTCAATGTGCATGTATACGCTTGCTGCAGTCTGCGGGTGGTGATAAACGAGGAAATTGTGCAAGCCTTACTTGTTTTTAGCTGTTATTTTAACAAGCTGCTGATAACATGACAAGCATTTCTGTTGGGATCGTTTGTGGTTTTACTAACGAGATGATTTACATCTATAAACATCCAATAAAATAACCAAACACAGAACGTTCATTTCAGATACTTATTAGTACACTAAATCCATTGGGAATGTTAACCGTACATAAAATTCCTCACGTATGCGGTTTATTTATTGAAGGGTAACATACTTACTCCTCGAGACAACGTGACATTTCATTTTGATGTATTTTAGGTTTTTTGCTATGATATTGCTGTAAATCTGTAAAACATACTGGGACCCACTGACTACTACTGGCATACAGCCAAGTGGCACACAAATATGTGGGAACATTATGGCATGTACTGCATTCCCTAATTCGATATGTGCGATCAAAACGGGCAAATGTCTTAGGGCTTCCATAACCCTTTTAAGGATGATTCACAGCAATGGCAAGTAACAAGCGAAGTATTACAAAATTTGATTCAGCTGCTTCGCCGAGATCTTCAATCAAGATGGCAGCAGTCAGCCCATCAGGTGCAGGTATGTATTATTTTCTTTTGTATTTTACACTATTTCAGTTTAAATCGATTAGCTACCGCGAAGCACAAGGAAATTTGGATTTGCAGCGAATCGAATTGATCCCGAAATTCGGATCAAACTCCACTTCGTGGTGTTCAATTCACTCGTCACTACCTGGGACCCGAATACAGTTATTTGTGCACCACAGTGATGCTCAACCTGCGCCCCTCCAGCTGTTGTAAAACTACAACTCCCACAATGCCCTGCTGTAGGTTGATAGCTGTAGGTTGTCCGAGAATGCTGGGAGTTGTAGTCTTGAAACAGCTGGAGGGCCGCATGTTGAGCATGCCTGGTGCACCATATTACTGTGTGGTGGCATCATTTAAACACTTAATGGAGACTATGCTACTGTTTCTAATGTTTTCGTTTATTGTAGCTATATCAGTTCCATTTCTCACCTATAGCGTGCATTTTTGTGAGCTAGTCTTCCTTGTAGAGATCAGTGATTTTCTTTAAAATTTGATTCTGGCCGTGATTCCAACTAAATTGTACCCTAATCAAAAGTGTTCTGATTGCCTGAATAAGTCTTTCTCTCTCTCCCCATTCTCCCAAATCGAATCACACAGAATTTGATTTGTCAGAATTGTAAAAAAAAATCATCTAGAATTTCAAAATCAGCCACTCATTTCATAATACTGCACACTAAAGGAAATGTGTCACCAAAAAATGTTATCTGCCAGTTAAAACCAGATAGCAACACATTTCCTTTTTTCTAATCTGTTTTTATCTTCTGATTGCAGATTTATTTATTCTATTTTCTAAACATTATTATGGGGGCGGCCATCTTGTCTGAGCTGTTCTTAACAGCATTTAGAACCCATTAAATAATTGCTTTACAGCAGCCCCATGGGCCATAGACACAATGGTCAGAAGGGGACCTCAGTGACTTCTATGGGAGAGTCTTCTGGGCATGCTCTGTGACCTGTGTAGAGGTCATTGTACAAGGATGGAATAGATAAACTGTAATAATCACCAATTGAAATTGGTGGATTCTTTCCTATCTATACACAAAGGTGATATCTCAACAGGCAGGATTAGAATGACAGATAAGCAGATAACTGCAGTAAGATGATCTGTACAGACCAAGAAGGGGGGCACCTATTATTAAGCTTAGTGGGCAGTAAGACAAATGCAGGATTTGATGGGTTTTGTTTAAATATAGATAGTGACATGGAAAATGAAAAATAACCATCAAAAATTCTTAAAAAATATGTTAAACTTACCAATGTGATTTAAACATTTTCTAATGACACATTACCTTTGAAACACCATGCATGGTCAAACACACCTTCAGGCGTACATCAATACATGGCTGCACAGGGTTGGCCATCTTGCCGTTGGCAGACCTGAATTATTTATGCAATAATAATTTTTACAAATTGGAAACAATTTGCTACAATGAATTTGAGTTTCTCATGAGAAATACAATTGCTGATCTGTGCTTTCATGGTGTTTCTAACACTGCAGCCATATTTTTGTGTTGATTGTGGTTGTTAAAGGGAAAGGTAATTTGCATTCTCCTAATTGATTGATTATTGGTTTCATTATCTTCTAGTCCTATTTACCAAGCGGACTATTGTAACAAACTACTTATTAAGACTTTAATTGCATTACAAAGAGATAAATAGGACATGATTGTTTGGCTATGGGTCAACTTTGACCATTGTCTGGTCACAGGCTTCAGTAAACTAAAAAGTTCTCTCTCCCTCTCCATTGTTTTGCCAAGAGTGGAATCAATCACAGCCTGTCAGTTTTATCTACTTAAGGATACTAAACACAGGTTTGGCCGTTTGTTTAAGGATTTTCCTAAAACAAAATGGAAAAAGGACTGTGTTACTGTTATCCACGCAGCACAAAAGCCATTAGATACATCCATTGTGGAAGAAAAATACATTTCCCTCCTAGCGGCTATCTGCAGAATGAATGCCTCCGTTTACTCCTCTTAATTGCTTTATTACGTGAGCAAAACAATAATAAATGCAAAATGCCAAAAGTTTTCGAGTGATTGGTTTTGGGTTAAGCCTTTAAATGGATCCATATTGTCACAGGCTTGAAAAGGTCTAATGATGCGCTTAGAAAAAAGGTCTATTGTCCCTCTAAAGTGGGCAATTCATGGTGGAGCTAATTTGTTAAGAAATGTTATCGAAATGCCACCATCATTACTTTTTAAACCCGATGCAATGGGTGATGGGTGGTGTTAGAATTTAGACAAGCGATAGAAGAGTCACTCTTGCAACGCCACAACCATAAAGCTGGTGAGCATCGTGAGGTGAGTAGTATTAGATTTAAAGTATTGTAGGAACTATGGAAGATATTGCACATCTTCTGGGGCTGACCAGCCAGTGTCAGTATAATAAAGACCAGACCTTCATGAATCTCTAAACTTGGCACTGAATGGAAAGTACACATGAAATATATCCTAGCCCTGGGGTTCAGATGTTCCTCTCTGTTGGGCCATCAATAAAATATGGCCACATATACCTAAGTAAAATCCAGCTCCAGAGGTGAGACTGTTCTAATGAGGGACATTCTTTGGATTGCACAGGAGCAGATTTTCATATACAATTTGAGACGTAACCTTAAAACTTTCATGAACACTTGTGTCTGTCCCATATACTCTTCAAGGGGTATTATAGGGTCTGTACAGGGATTTTATATTGGTGGACTATCCTCAGGATAGACCATCAATATCAGATCAGCAGGAGTCTGACACCCCACGCCCGATGATCAGATGTTGATGGCTTATCCTGAGCATAGGCCACCAATTAAAATTTCCTGAAAACCCCCTTAATACTTAATGTCGATTATATGGAGCAGAGATTTGTGAGACAAAATAGTGATCTTGGAGGCAGAAATTTTTGTGGAACACTCAGTAATTCCATTGATTTTACGAACAACCATACTGACAGCCACTATCCTGACAACTATTGCCAACCTGAAATGCACATAGGAAAAAGGCAGTGGTCTACAGCTGCCTATGCCCTCTAGATAGCCATTGATTGAATGCTTTTTTACTGGTAGGTATTCTTACCAATGCACCTATACATTTTTCCTTGACACAGTGTGCACATTTTCTGAATGGGGAGAGGGGGCAGGCCACTATCAGGTAACTCTAGTGGGGGTTTATCTCCACAAAGAACAAAATGATCAGGCATGTTGAAATCTAACAGCCCAATCCTTCTTACTCCTGACAACTGCCTTTGGAGGAAGGTCATATAGCATTTATACATAGTAACATACCCGCAATTTATAAGGCTGAAAAAAGACATACGTCCATCTGGTTTAACCTGTTACCTTGCAAAGTTGATTGAGAGAAAGGAAAAAAAAAAAACTATGAGGTAGAAGCCAATTCTCCTCATTTTAGGGGAAAAATCATTACCTGACTCCAATCAGGTAATCCGAATAACTCCCTGGATGAAAGACCCTTTTTTTCCCCTAAAATGAGATAAATTTGGCTTGTTTTTTGCAGGACAAGTTGCATATATTTTACCATATAATGTATTTTAAAAGTGAAAGTGAAAAAAAAATTTCAGCCTCATTCACTGTGCGCTAAAAATGACATGACAACAATATTCTGATGCTCAGTATGATTACAGCATTAAAAAAGTGTATATAGTTTTTATTATATTTTAATACTTCAAAAATAATATTTGGGAAAAAAATTTTTGGCATCACTATATTCTGACACCCATAACTTTCTATATTTCCATTTATAGAACTCTGTGAGCGGTTGCTTTTTATGGGGCAAGCAGTGATTTTTAATACTTTTTCCAGATACATCAGAGGTGATTAAATGGATTCTAAACTAATTGGATTCGTTAAGAATTTCACAAAAATGTGTCTGCAAAACAAATTTGAAGTTTTAAGCTATTTGTTTCAGACTAATCACATAAAAACAGCATCCAGCTCCATTTGACTGCGAATATTCTAAAGATGTATATATAGGTGCTCACCTGATACTTTATCATGTGTGGTGCTCAATGACCTATTCTGACTCACCCAGTCAGCAGCAAAGTAAAGTGGAAGATTAATAATATATAGATCGGCAATCTATATCTGGTCACAAATAGATTGAAAATATATTGAAAATACAGATTTATTGAAATGTAAAATTATAAAAAGGGATATAGTGTAGGATAAAATGAAATAAAATATCAAACTAAAAAAAAAATCACCACACTGAAATAAAACTTATGGGTCCTGCTCCTTGATAGAGAAAATGTCCCTTGTTAGGAGTGAATGAGCATAAATATAGGTGAGGAATATAGACTCCAATATGATTTCAATATGATATACACAGTCTCAGTAGCAGAGCGTTCTCCCGCGTGCTGCACAGTAATAATAGGTGGAGGCTGATGTAATTAAAGAAAGTCAGATCGCTTAGTAAACTTTATTAGGCTTGCGTTTCTCAACTGTGGCGTCCCACAGGAGGGCAAACGCAGCCTCGTTTTACCTTATCAGTAGTTACCGCGGTGTCTGCGTGGTGGAGCGATGATCCTGTGCGGCAGCTGTTTCGGCGTCAGTGTGTATCGCGAGCGGCGTCTCTGCTGGGCAGGGATGCCGGAAGCCACGTGATAGCAGGCCTGAGAGCCTTTGAGCGCAGTGGACATTATACTGAGGGGATATATGGTCGGGATCACAGTTATCTCTGATCCTGGTCATTGCCAGCATGTGTCTGCTGTATTATACAGCCAGCATCTGCCATGTATGGAGTAGGGTCAGCTCATGGGCCTGCTCCATAAATAACTATTTGATGCATATATCCGTCATATAGAGCGAAGTGGTTAAGAAATGATAGCTGCACTAGGATTAATATCTATTTCTTTTAGACAGTTTTTCATAAACCTCCCTCATATTTTTATGTCTTTAGAAAAGATGCAGCAAATAAAGAAATTGTAAATTGTCTTTTGATCGCTTCACATATTTACACTGAGCCTATGCTCACTTGAATGATCATTGAGATGAGGATCAGCCCTTGTAAAAGTCCTCTAAGGCTTCTGCACATGGCCTTATTATGGTTCCATTTTGTATAGGGCCATAAGAGACCTTTTAAAGATGTGCTTGTCTTTTTTGTACCTTTCTATACCTCCGATTCTATATGGCGCTATGAAAGTTTTATATACTGGATTCCATATGAATTCAATGGAAACCAATTGTACCATGATCCATCACGAGATGAGAATATACAGGTTGACCACTATATACTGAGAAAATGCCCATTTCCTGCAGCTGGTGGGAAAAGCATCCCAGACAAGAGATTTTTCTAGCCTTCATTGACAAACTCTTTCATCGCTAATTGCATTTGGCACCTAATTGATTTATATGTGCAGGTCAGATTAAACTTGTGCCAACAATTAATTAGAAGGGAACAAATAACACAACGCTTATAAAGTCCAAATTAAACCTGATATCCATGAGAAAGCCTGGAATGTAAGAATAAAATCCTTTCCTACCTCTTATGAGTCCGGACATGCTTCCTCGCTTTCATGTTCTCTCTGCACAATGTTATTTACTGTACATGTGCAAAAATGGCGATATAAAGGTAAATTCAGAAAACGGGCTTCCATGTTCATCTTAAGTTGAAAATAAAGTTACATTTGTTTCATCAGTTTTCTTGCACTTTGGGGGAAAAGGGACTGAAAATCTCCATAATGAGGCATGGAATGGAGCCTTCACACACAAGGCACACCGGTATGATAACTGTATTATGGATCTTTATGATATGTAACAGTTATAAGGCTGTGTGGAGGAGGCCTCAAACTACCACGTAAATCTGGCGCAAGCCTGCATTCACACATGGGGGTCATTCTCTATGCTTCTAGGAAAAAGAAGACTGGCCTCAGGTGGGAGCTCTACGGCCCAACTCACAAACGTACAGCACAAATCTGACATTAGACCTATGGGCGTTCTTAGGAACTCTAATTTTCCAATAACTGCCCTGATCCCCTGTAAAGAGGCCTTAAAGGGTTATTCCAGTTGTTACAAGTTATCCCCTATAGTTACCTAGTAGATTGGCAAGGGTCCTATTGGGGAATCCATACAACTCGGAGCCCCCCCCAACAGAGTGGCAGGTCAGGCATGCACATAGCTCCATTCATCTCTTCGGAAGTTTCGGAGATAATCAGTCATGTTCAATGAATCGAACTCCACGAAAGGGACTAGATCCACATTTCAGTGAAAATTCGATTCACCGCAAAGATGAATTTCCTCATGCTTCGATTTTCCTCATCCATTTGAGTACGAAGAGCCAGCCGCCATCTTGATAGAATTTGCATGAAATCCCCAGCCGACGTGATGACGTCATCATAGGCCGTGCAAGATTTTGCGCTAGATCTTCAATCAAGATGGCAGTGGCCGGCTCTTCGTGATCAAATTGATGAGGTAAGTATGATTTTATACATTTTAAAAAAAATGTTATACTGTGTTATTACTGTTAGATGCCGCAATCAGCTATAAACGCAGCATCAAAGAGGTACAATAACGGTAGGACCTCCACTGACCTAATAATAATGCCCTATCCTGTGAATAGGGAATAACTACCAAAAAAACAAAATATCCCTTTAACAGTTGAATTAAAAAGTGTGGCGCTTCCTTAAAGCTCCCCTAGAAGAAACATGACAAACACTATCCATATGAATCTGACAGAATAAACCTCAATGTGACTCTGCCTGAAGGCCCCGGTCTTCTATCATTGTGGTCATGCACATGTAAAGTCTGCAGCTCCTTTTATTTTATCTTTTTCCAATCGAAGTCGGAAAAAAATTCCTGAACACACCCAACTAGTGCATATTTTTCAAAACTGTGTGTGCTCTGAGAATATTGTCCCATTCGTTGACAGCTAATGCTCGGCTGCTGCCGTTTTTAGCCTAAGATGTAGGCATGACGGCTATGAACTGAGCCATGGAAAGAATGTTGTCTCCGAGCACCTGGGACAGAAGAGAAATAGCCGGCCCTGGTATCACGTTCTGCAAGATTACCTGCTGCAACTTGATCATAATCCTTCACATGAAGACCCAGATCTTCTGCCATCAGATAACATTTTTAATTACAAGGCGCATGACAAAATTCCTCCGTTTGCTAATTATTTACTTTATGGCAATACTATACCTTGAGGGAGGAAGCATCGCTTCTTCTACGTCAGGAGACAGATGATACGTATTTATTATTCTGGTAATGGTGTATGTATTACAGCTTCCAGAGAAAGGACAGGATTACTGTTGGGCTTTTATTCCTTGTTAGATATTTTAAAAGAACTAAATCCACTGCTGGCAACTGGTGAAGGTTCAGTATATAAGCCGAGCAGGGCGTACACAGATATCATAGGGCCCCATAAGAAATATTAGCATAGACGCAACTCTCCTCAGTATCCGTCTTGCTCACTTTAGCCCATTTCTATATCGGAAAAAGTGCAACAGGTGGTTTATAAATTTAGGGTTAATTCTGGTAACACTTGATATAAAGACATTAATAAATCTTCCCCATACTACTGTGAATCACTGCTTCCCTTCATATAGTAAGTACAGGATAAAACTGTCTGCCTGCAGCCACCTCTAGAGGAAGCTCAGTGCAGTGGAATTTATACAGTTACCATTGAACTGAATGAAAGCTGTAAATCTCTTCACATCAAACTCTCCCTAGTGGTGGCTGCAGGAACATAACAAGGTTTTATCTCAAGAAGTCAGACACGGCCCTCACACACACCACTTCCCAGCAGTTTTATTGTTTGCCTCCATTGAAGCCAAACTCCTTCTGAAGGTTCTCACAACTAGAAATATGGGAAGCAAAGAAGTGACCGTGGGGGCCGGGCAAATATTTTTCTGAAAATCCCAGAAGACGTCCAGTTATAAAACACTGCAGTCAGACTTACCCAAGTATAAAATGGCTGATATGATAATAGGTTCAGAGCATATCCCGTTTTACAATTAGGTTCGGTATTGGAGTAATCTCCCAAAGTTCAATGCATACCATGCATTTTTATACGTCCATCACATGGCAGAGGCAAATGAAGGTATGAATGAACATCTCCTTTTTGTTATGTGACATTAAAAAAAAAAAAAAACATTCAGTGGGAGATTTATCAAACTGGTGTAAGGTACAGTAGATCTGGCTTAGTTGACCATAGCAACCAATCAGAAACCACCTTTAATTTTCCAAAGGAGCTGTCAAAAATTAAAGGTGGAATCTGATTGGTTGCTATGGGCCACTAAGCTGGTTCTACTTTACACCAGATTGATAAATCTCCCACTTAACTTTTTTTTATGTAGATTTAGGCCTCACGCCTAAATCTGTGAGGACTCACTGTACCTAATTTTTTTTCTGTAGGATTCCATATTTCATGGCTGTACAGAGCACCGAAACAGTATACTGCATGTTGTTCCTAGAATTCCATAGAACAGAGCCAAAGGCACTTTACGTGCCTCCGTGCATATGTCTCTGCCTAATTTTTTAAAGAAGCTCTCCAAGATATGTTAAAATTTGAGACCCCGGACCAGACTAATCAATTTTCTTGAACGATGCAACTATGCCCAGTGCTTCACACAATCTGAAAATTTTGTGTAATTCGCCAGTCAGGTTACACATTATCTATTTTGTACTCCGCGATATGGCTGGTGTACTTGACACTTATATCGAGCACATTTTAAAGGGGTTCTCCAAGATCGGGAAGCCCTTTTAATATTGTCAGGCAAAGTGCAGGGATTAAAAAAATAAAACTCACCTGTCATCGGCGCTCAGGATTCCAGCAACGATCTCCCTTCTCCACCGCTTCTGGTCCCTTCCAGACTCAGCAGTGACGTATACAGGTGAGTCTTTTATTTTGCAACCTGTCTGGTAATATTGAAAAGGATTTCCCAGCATCAGAGAACCCCTTTAATAAATTCAAACTAGACCTATTTTTCCAGGCAATTTTTCAAAACTGTCAAATGAGGTGCAAAAAGAGTGTAACAAAATCGGGTTCCTAAACGTATTATGCCTACAATAGGGCCTTAGAGGGCAGTGCAAGAACAGGATTTCAAAGAACACCAAAAAGAAAATCCATGTGTCACGCCCCACCCTCTTTTACCTTGCAAGTTGAAAGAAATATTGCTATCTAGGATGCTACTGAATTATCTGGGCTTCTTTGTGCCGCGAGACACTGCATGTGGCAAGTCTCTAGGTAGTGGGGGGGCTGGGCAATGGGAATTTAAAGAGCACAGCTAATGCCCACTGTAAATATACATGCATGTACCCATAGCGGGAAGTATCATGAGAAAGCAGTAATGTTAATGTCAAGTCATTCAACCCAGGATTGTTTCTTAATCTATTGGAATCCAAAAACAGGTCAGAGGGTTTACTAGGTAGTCACCCAATCAGACAGGTAAAGCCCTCGATATTCAATTATTAGCGTCTTCCGGAGCTGTTCTGCATGGATGCAATGCGATTTATAGTACATTTATCTATCACCAGAGGATTACTATGAAGAACAGACACATTTTATACTGAAAGCCTCGCAGGCACAATGTCAAGATAAACAATCTTGTGTATGTCTGGAACAAATGTGCCCTCATTACTGATTTTGGACTTGTCCCATAAGAACCAAAGGGCAGAGCAAAAATATGCTGTAAGAATAACTCATAATGCTATAATTAAAGGGGAAACCCATAAAAAATGGATCATCTGGCATATCATAGACTTGTGACTGGAATCTATAATGGACCAAGACCAAAAAAGAAGGCTGTTGCCACCAGATGGAAGGTAGTCATCTTAAAAGTCAATGTCTAAACAGACTTTGAGACATAACTTAGGGCAATATGCAGGCACCTGCTATGTGCTCACCGCATCACAGATGTGGACCTATTCACTTAAATGGGTCCTCAATCCAGATGGTGCGCTGGGGAATGGAGGCACGGAACCCCACGAAAGCACTACGGAGTGCCTCTGAACTGCAAAAAAATAGAACACGTTCTATTTTTTGGTGGTGCGGACGGATCATAGACCCATTCAAGTTGAGTGGGTCTGGATCTGTGTGTGGAATCTGAATGGATGTTGCCTGTGTATTGGGGACCACAAATTTCAGTCCCCAATGCACAGAACAGCCAAGTGCACAAGCCCTTAGTGTTATTGCCAAGCCAGTACCTCATCTGCAGACAGCTGTTTCAGAGTGACTGCCCATCATCAGTACACGTATAGAGAGAACTGGCTTAACTGAGTGAGAGGCCTTTGTCTGGATCCGTAGGATACTATTTCTCCTTATGGACAGCGCATAGTAGGCATAAGGAGTCTTATAGGTTGTATGATGCTCCTCTGGGAAAAAGGTATGCAAAAAAGCTCTCTCTCCAAAAAGAAAAGGAAGTTGTGCCTCTGCTGCCACCAGATATATGGCCATGAACTTTAGATAGACATTGCTCACAGCTATCAGCTATTCTTTCCACTAGCCCCCCTATACATATGCAGTGTGTTTGCAGCTTACTGAGCATGTGTGTGTTCAGAGGCGTAAGAGAGAAATAAACCACATTCAAATCACCTATGGCAGCTGCTTATTTTTGGGTGTTTAAAAGTTAATAAAATTTATCTCTATATTTCAAAATGACTGTGGTTGTAATGTTCTTTTCTCAGAGTAGGAAGTGCAGCTCTGAACCACAAACTGGTGTTCGAGTGAAATACTGTACAGAATAGAAGGACATAAACATTCATGAACAGATTAGAGATTAGCAAATTTCAGAAAAAATGTGCTACTTGTCCAATTCACCAGATTTGATTCATGTCCAAATCGACTAAAAAAGGATAGCCAACACATAACATTCCCCGGGAAAAGAAACTTTGAAATAAGTTTTTCCTCCTTTGTCTGGGAGATTTCCCTTTGTCAGAGCAGCGAAATGTGGCTTAGCTACCTGTGAGGCCGTTGTCAGGTTCTGAGGGGTACTCCTTATTATGGAGAGTGCCCAGTATGCATGAGAAGTATTGTAGGCCAGGAAACTCTTCTCTGTATTTCTGGGAAAAATATATGCAAATTAGAATATTTTACATCTGGTGGCACCAGAGAGGCTTAGCTTTTTTTTTTTTTTTTTGGAAGGGAGGCTAATTTGCATATAATTTGGGCTTTGGGAATCATATGTAAATTAGCTTTCCTTTCAAAAGGACAAGAAAGCTAATCCTTTCTAAAGCCAGCAGAAGTAAAATATACAAATTTGCATATATTTCTCTCGAACGACCGAATCTCAGAGAGATTCGGTTTTGTCAGAATCTGAATTTTCTGAAACGTTCTGGAAAAATTGACTCATCTCTAGAGCAGATGCTTTACTGTCTGCTGTGAGTAGAGCGTTGAGAGTATAACTTTGCACAAGGAGTACATTACTAAATGCAACACAGTTGATCAGTGTGGCCATATGCATAAGGACTTGGTGTCAAACTTGTTTCAGTTTTATGCTTTTGCCTTTCGGTGGCTGTTTTCTGAAGTGTTCGTTTTTTCGGTGCAGTTTTTTGAGCCGTTTAATCCACAGAGACAGAAATCCTGGCAAAAACCGTATGCATGTTTACAGTTTTAGAGGATGATAAATAATACCGTGAACAATGATGGTGGTAGTAGTAGCTGTAGTAATGAGTAAAGACAATGCAGTTTCCCTGTGCGTCTGCCTCCTCATAGAGTCCATATTTCCCGGCACTTCTTTTGTACACAGGATACAGTTGTACTCAGAATGTGCAATTAGTTACAGTTTTGGACACGGCTGCACTATGTAATGAAGACAGGGCTTCCAGACTAAAGATTTGCCTGAGATGAGACTCACTCGGATCACCAGCTGGTGAGAAGTGACTGCCAAGTAAGTCAAGGGGGAGATAACATGCAAGCTGAAAGTCCGGTTCCCTCCTCTTAGGGCTTTATTGTTAGTGATTGTGAAAAACATCAGGGAAGAAGCATAACATGTACTCGGCCATTGTATTCAGTATGCGGTATGCGCGACATACTGTAGCTGGATTTCCACCGAAGAGGTAAAAAGGTCAAATGGACCCTGCTGACATCAGCGCAATGTTTCATCTCCTCAGAGAGGTATCACAAAGGATAGACTGACGCCACAGCCGGGATCAGTTCACAGCTGATGTACTTGTGAAGTTCCGAGCTGCTTAACATCTTCGGCTGTAGACCGCCATGTTAAAAAAATTGGCTTATTAGAAGCAGTAACGTGGTGACAACAGATAATCTTACACCTCGTGCTTAAAAGAAATGATCTAAGCTTTCTCTATAAACTCAATGCCCCCCCTGCCAAACTTTAACCAAATCTGTTTTATCATGAAGTCTACTCTAGTCTGGAGTTATCCACCTAAATATATTAATCGGGTTTTCCAGAAGTACAATATCGGTAGCCTATTCTCAGGATAGGCCGTCAATATCTGATTTGTAGAGGTCCGACTCCCAGCACCTCCACCAATCAGCTGTATGAAGAAGAAGCCCAGCACCTGCTGTACCCAACAGCAAGAGGGGGTATCTGCAAATTGTTTTTTATTAATGTAATGTAATTCTATGTCATGTAACGCACCCAGAATAGCCATGTAGCCATTGTCACAGCCAGGGTTAAGTTACTCTTTGTTTACAGCCATTGACATGTCGCCGAGGTTAACACATGAGGAGCAGATAGAAATTGTGTTGATGTCTGGTGAACGCAGTAACCGGGTCATTGCAGCAGATTTCAATGCAAGACACCCTACGAGACCATGCATCTCCCATGCTACAGTTAGCAAACTGCTTGCTAAGTTTCGTGAAACTGGTTCAGTGTTGGATTTGCCAAATTGTGGACGCATGAAATCTGTCACTAATGAAGAAACATCAGTGGCTGTCCTTGCTTCATTCAGCAAGAGCCCACAGCGTAGCACTCGCCGCATGTCACTGGAGAGTGGCATTAGTCGAACATCCCTTCGGCAGATATTAGCTACTCACAAATGGCACCCTTACAAACTCCAGCTACTGCAGCATCTCAATGAGTATGACCCAGATCGGTGCACTGAATTTTCAGAATGGGCAAAACAAAAATTGGAACAGGATTCTCAGTTTACGCAGATTTTGTTCAGTGATGAGGCAAACTTTTATGTGAATGGTGAAGTTAACAAACAAAACCACCACTATTGGTCTGACACTAACCCACAGTGGATAGATCCCTCCAAGACTGTTGGAACAAAAAAATTAATGGTATGGTGTGGTGTATGGGGTACAAAGATAGTGGGGCCATTCTTCATCAATGGAAACCTCAAGGCCACTGGATATGCGAAATTGCTACATGATGATGTGTTTCCCTCTTTATGCACTGAAGCTGGCACGTTCCCTGAGTTTTTCCAGCAAGATGGTGCACCACCACATTATGGGTGTCAGGTCCGAGCATTCCTAGATGAACAGTTTCCTGGAAAGTGGATTGGTCATCGTGGGCCAGTTGAATGGCCCCCAAGGTCTCCCGATCTGACCCCCTTAGACTTTTATCTTTGGGGTCATCTGAAGGCAATTGTCTATGCTGTGAAGATACGAGATGTGCAGCACCTGAAACTTCGGATAATGGAAGCCTATGCTAGCATTTCTCCTGCGGTATTGCTATTAGTGTGTGAAGAGTGGGAGAAGAGGGTTGCATTGACAATCCAACACAATGGGCAGCACATTGAACACATTTTATAAGTGGTCATAAACTTGTAAATAACTCATGACAGAATAAAGTTACGTTAAAACCAAGCACACCATTGTTTTTCTTGTGAAATTCCCAATAAGTTCAATGTGTCACATGACCCTCTTCCTATTGAAAAATCAAAAGTTGGATTCAAAATGGCCAACTTCAAAATGGCCGCCATGGTCACCACCCATCTTGAAAAGTTTCCCCCCTCACATATACTAATGTGCCACAAACAGGAAGTTAAAGGGAACCTGTCACCTAAAAAATGCTTATTAAGCTGTTCATATTACCTTATAGTGCCCCATAGTAGTTTTCTAAAGCGCTTTTTCTTACTTTTCCAGCATTTAGGCTCATAGAGAAATCAATGTTTTCTTCAGCCGCTGCCCCGTGCTTCAAGTCAGGCTTGAAGTTAAGGGGGCAGCGGCCTAGGCGTCTTCAGTCCTGCTCTCCCCGCCTCCTGCTGCTTTGATTGTCATCCAGCATCTCAGTCCCGGCTCCGGCGCGCACATTTAGCCGGCTTTATTCTTGCTACAGCGCATGCGCCCGCCAGTCTGTCACAATCACGCCCGTGCGGCTGGCCTCTGCGTCGTGCCGGAGATCATGCTCAATATGCACAGGTAGAATAGATGCCGGGCACGTGCCGTAGATGTTAGAAAAAAGCCATCTAAATCGCATATCAGACGCTGTTTTGTAAACAGAGTCTGATATTCCTGCTGCCTGCTCCTCTGGTGGTCCCTTTTGCTTGGGACCACAAGATGACGCAGGCAGCTAAAGTAAGTGCACCAACCACCACACCAGCCCCTGCCCCCCACGTCACTGATTAACCTCTAATTAACCCCTGATCACCCCATGTCACCCCCCTGATCACCCCCTGTCACCCCCCTGTCACAAATCACCCCCCTGTAAGGCTCATTCAGACGTCCGTATGTGTTTTGCGGATCCGCAGATCCACAAAACACGGACACCGGCAATATGCTCTCCGCATTTTGCGGATCTGCACATTGCCAGAACTATATAGAAAATGCCTTTTCTTGTCCGCAATTGTGGACAAGAATAGGACATGCTCTATCTTTTGCGGAAGTTTGCGGCCGCAGCTCCGCAAATGCTGATGCGGAGAGCACATAGTGTGCTCTCTGCATCACCGCCGGCCCCATTCACACTGAATGGGTCCGCATCTATTCCGCAGAATTGCGGAATAGATGCAGACATTTTTGCGGATGTGTGAATGGGGCCTTACTTCACAAGCACTCCTATGTCCTTTCCTCTCTTTTTTTTTTTTTTTGCACATTTTTTGGCAGAGATTTCATCCACATTGATTGATGCGAATGAAGAAATCTGTGCCGTTCATTTTTTTTTCAGCCCAGTGGCTGAACGGAAAAAAAAAATCTCATTACCCGTATGCTCAATATAATGAGAATAGCAGAAACTCCTAATGCTGGCCATACCCCACATGTGACCCCATTTTGGAAAGAAGACACCCCAAGGTATTCCGTGAGGGGTATGGTGAGTTCATGTTAAATTTTATTTTTTGTCACAAAGTCTCATATTCCACTAACTTAAAATTTTACATGAACTCACCATACCCCTCACGGAATACCTTGGGATGTCTTCTTTCTAAAATGGGGTCACTTGTGGGGTATTTATACTGCCCTGGCATTTTAGGGGCCCCTAATGCGTGAGAAGAAGTCTGGAATCCAAATGCGTAAAAATGCCCTGTGAAATCCTAAAGGTACTGGGATTTGGGCCCCTTTGCACAACCAGGCTGCAAAAAAGTGTCACACATATAGTATCGCCGTACTGAGGAGAAGTAGGGCAATGTGTTTTGGGGTGAATTTTCACATATACCCATGCTGGGTGAGAAAAATATCTCTGTAAATGACAACTTTTTAAATTTTTTATACAAAGTTGACAATTTACAGAGATATTTCTCTCACCCAGCATGGGTATATGTAAAAATACACCCCAAAACACATTGCCCTACTTCTTCTGAGTACGGCGATACCACATGTGTGCCAGTTTTTTGCAGCCTAGATGCGTAAAGGGGCGTAAAGTCTAACGAGTACCTTTAGGTTTTACAGGGTTGCTCACAATTTAGCCCCGCCCAAAATGCCAGAACAGTAAACACACCCCACAAATGACCCCATTTCAGAAAGTAGACACCCCAAGGTATTCACTGAGGGCCATAGTGAGTCCGTGGGAGATTTTTTATTTTTTTTTGCCAGAAGTTAGCAGAAATGGAAACTTTATTATTATTTTTTTTTCCTCAGAAAGTGTCATTTTCCGCTAACTTGTGAAAAAAAATTAAATCATACATGAACTCACCATGCCCCTCCGTGAATACTTTGGGGTGTCTTCTTTCTAAAATGGTGTCATTTGGAGGGTATTTATACTATCCTGGCATTCTAGCACCTGAAGAAACATGACAGGTGCTCAGAAAGTCAGAGCTGCTTCAGGGAAAAGCTGCAGGTACTGCTTCAAGTACTTCACTTTTTTGCACCATAGTTTGTAAACGCTATAACTTTTACCCAAACCAATAAATATACACTTATTGCATTTTTTATTTATCAAAGACATGTAGAACAATAAATTTAGAGAAAAAAAATGTAGTTTTAAAAAAAAAAAATATTACAACAGAAAGCGAAAAATGTCATTTTTTTGCAAAAATTTCGGTAATTTTTTATTAATATCAAAAAAAGTTAAAATGTCAGCAACAATGAAATACCACCAAATGAAAGCTCTATTAGTGAGAAGAAAAGGAGGCAAAATTCATTTGGGTGGTAAGTTGTATGACGGAGCAATAAACGGTGAAAGTAGTGTAGTGCAGAATTGTAAAAAGTGGTCTGGTCATTAAGGGTGTTTAAGCTAGGGGGGCTGAGGTGGTTAAAGGGGTTCTCTGGGAATTAGGAAAATGAAAATACTTAAATATTACTTTATTATAAATATATTACCAAATACCTTTCATTCGTTATAATGGCTCATTTTGTCCAGGGAGCAATCATTAGGAAAAATAAAATGGCCACCATTCTACTAGTCCACACAAAACTTGTCCTAATTACACAGGAGGAGTTAAAGAGCTACACCATCTTCCTCTCTTACTTGTCAGGGATTATGATCCTGAATACAGTTTAATATGATCTTCAGCTGAATCTCTGTAGGAATGAAGTTCATGAGGAGACATGAAGTACAGAGAGAAGGTGGGGTGTAGATAATGAGAAGCAGTCCTTTTATGCAGTCTCCATTACTTGTCCTGCTGTGTGATTAGGACAGGTTTTGTGTGTGCTAATAGGACAGCGGCCATTTTATTTCCCCTGCTGAATGCTCCCCAGACAAAATGAACCATTATAAATAATGAATTGTATTTGAGAATATACAGTTGTGTTCAAAATTATTCAACCCCCAATGCTGTAAAGGGTTTTAGGGAATTTAGTCTACATTTGTAATTGTGTTCAGAATGAAATCTTACAAGGACTTTTTAAAGAACCAAATGCAATTAAAATGACATCAATTGTTTTTGTAATACAGTATTAAATGTTTGTTTTGTGATTTCTTCATTGACACAATTATTCAACCCCTTAAAGACGACCACTCTTAAGAACAGAGGTTCATTCAAGTGTTTTCGATCAGGTATTGAAAACACCTGTGGATGTCAAGGAGCAGCAATCAAGCAGAATAAGCCCCAATTAGGCAGATGAAAAATGACTGTGATACTCAGCTCCTTCTAGACATTTACTGGTGTGTTTACAAACATGGTGAAGCCAAGAGAATGGTCCAGGAAGACAAGAGAAGAGGGGATTTCTCTTCACAGGAAGGGCAATGGCTATAAGATTGCAAAGATGTTAAACATACCCAGAGACACCATAGGAAGCATTATTCGCAAATTCAAGGCAAAGGGCACTGTTGAAACGCTACCTGGTCGTGGCAGAAAGAAGATGCTGACTTCGACTGCTGTGCGCTACCTGAAGCGCAGAGTGGAGAAAAGTCCCCGTGTGACTGCTGAGGAACTGAAAAAAGATTTGTCAGATGCGGGTACTGAAGTTTCAGCTCAGACAATAAGGCGCACACTGCGTAATGAAGGCCTCCATGCCAGAACTCCCAGGCGCACCCCCTTGCTGTCTCCAAATAATAAGAAGAGTCCACTGCAGTATGCCAAAAGTCATGTGGACAAACCAAAAAAGTTTTGAGATAGTGTTCTGCGGACTGATGAAACAAAATTAGAACTGTTTCGGCCCATGGATCAACGCTATGTTTGGAGGAGGAAGAACAAGGCCTATGAAGAAAAGAACACCTTGCCTACTGTGAAGCATGGTGGGGGGGTCAATCATGCTTTGGGGCTGTTTTGCTTCTACAGGTACAGGGAAGCTTCAGCGTGTGCAAGGTACCATTAATTCTCTTCAGTACCAGGAGATATTGGATGAAAATGTGATGCAGTCCGTCACAAACCTGAGGCTTGGGAGACGTTGGACCTTTCAACAGGACAATGATCCCAAGCATACCTCCAAGTCCACTAGAGCATGGTTGCAGATTAAAGGCTGGAACATTTTGAAGTGGCCATCGCAGTCACCAGACTTAAATCCAATTGAGAACCTCTGGTGGGACTTAAAGAAAGCAGTTGCAGCGCGCAAGCCTAACAATGTGACTGAACTGGAGGCTTTTGCCCACGAAGATACCCGTAGATCGCTGCAAGACACTTGTGTCAAGCTATGCTTCACGTTTAAAAGCTGTTTTAACTGGAAAAGGATGTTGTACTAAGTACTAAGATTGAATGTCACTTGGGGGTTGAATAAAACTGATAATGATGTGAGCACAGAAAAGACATTTGTGGTTATTCCATTATAAATGTTATGTTATATTTGTCTGACTTACAAGTGCCTCTTTGATTTAATTGTAAACAAGATGACTGAAATGATCAAAATCAAAGTCAAACTGGCCAAAACACTCAATTTTAGTGGGGGTTGAATAATTTTGAACACATTTTCTTAATTTCTGGAGAACCCCTTTAAGTGCTTTAACAACAGGCAGCATTCCTTCCACAGCACCTTCGTAATCAGTTGTGCTCTATTAAATGAGTCAGATTTTTTTTAGCCCACTCTTATCTATGGGCTGTGCCTGGTACTACAGCTCCACTCAAGGAAAATGCAATGCCAGAGCTCATGCAACCACTTTTAAGGCACAGGTGATCCCCTCTCCTCCACCTTAGGTGCCTTTGGAAACTTTTTGAGTTTAACCATAAGCTCAGGAAACTTGGCACAGATTCTGGATCAGCTCTTCAGCAGTTTCCAGTGGTGTGAAATATGCGACATCCACTCATTTTTTGCTTGTCTATCTGTGCGGAATTAGAGAGAAACATCTTACATGCTGATAACATGTTATTATCCAAGAGGAATTCGGTAATCGCTATGTAACAGCTGTTTTCCTTCCTCAGTGACTACGGTCAATTTTTTTGGGTCGATGACAAATAAAGACAAAAGTGAAGCCTGTAACTTTGCACTGTCAGATTTCACGAGTAATGTCCTTCGCAGCTATTACAAATTCCTTTAGCGTGACACCGTAACATGTCAGCCACAAAGGCATACAACAGATGAAATTCCCTTTAAATCGGCATAAACAAATTAAAGAAAAAAGTCATAATAAATCATTGTAGACTCAATATTACATACCAGGCCGGCACTGTACTAAATATGTGCACGAGATACCATATCTATACTGTGTTACACTAAAGAGCAGATCCACTTTTAAGTGTCCCATGAAAAAAATATTCTACATTTTTCAAACCAGCACCTGGAGGTGAATACTTTTGTTTATAATGGTATATTTAGTATGGCCTCTGAGTTATTAAGTAAAGCCTTATGCACATGAATATATTTTCTTTCCGTGTCCATTCCCTTTTTTTTTGCAGACCTTATGCGAAACCATTCATTTCAATGGGTCCGCAAAAAACGAAGTTACTCCTTGTGCATTTCGTTTCCGTATGTCCCTTTTTTCCATTCCCCAAAAAAATAGAACATGTCCTATTATTGACCGCACAACGGAGAAGGATAGGACTGTTCTATTAGGGGCCAGCTGCTCCGTTCCACAAAATACGGAATGCACATGGTTGTCATCCGTATTTTTACAGATCCGTTCTTTGCGGACGACAAAATACATACAGTTATGTGCATGAGGCCTAAAACGTATTGGTATGGTGCCACCTGGTATTTGTTCTTTTCATTATTTTTCTGTTAGAAGCTGCAACAGTTACAGGAAGGAAGCTGCAGCAGAAAGGACACACCACTTGAAAAGGGAATGCGCCAACTCTAGCTGAGCAATTGGAGCCATGAATGGCCCATTCCCAGTTGTCCTTGAACTGGTGGGTAAAGAACAGCTGCTCATTATGTCTCCCTATAGACTACACATGGAAACAGCAGATTCTCCAGAGACTTCTATGGGATTATGCAATCTGACCCTTCGGTGAGCAGGCAGCCAGTCTTGCTCTGCAAAGATGGATTTTTCACAAACTACAGAGGGAAATTTAGTTTAGAAAAGGATGAGAAGAGGAAGGAAACAGCTGATAACTCTAGAACAAAGCATTTTTTTATGTTCGTCTGCATTGTTGATTTATGCAAAGTAGTGTGGCAGTACAGTGACCATTTAAAGGATACAATTCTGAGTGCCTTTAATAAGGGGGAGCTTACTGCATATTGCTTATAACTGTATCCAGTGAGCTCCAAGGTTCCTCCTAGTGGAGGCTGCAGACAGCCATAATTTTAAAAGGAATCTGCAGCCCTTGGTCAAGCACTGTGGCCTCTTCAGTGTTCACATTGTACACCATCTGCTTATTGAAGAATTGTCCTGTACTTGTGACAGTGGGACTATTTCAACCCAGAAAATCCCTACAATCACTACAGAAGATTGGATTTAAGACTGACAAGGCATAGTAAAGTAGTCATTCACTATAAAGCGGTGGCTATCTGAAATGTGGACTATAAAAAAAAAGCTACATGTGTCCTTATTACAGTCGTATTTCTCTCATATAAGACAATGGAGGCTCCAATACACAGCTGTGTTACTTAGCTAAGCCTCTGTAGTATTATATGTGGGAAATATCTCTCCATGATCGAGTCTTTCTTCTCAAGGATTGCACAAGATGAGAAAAAAAATAGTGAAAACCTTAATTACGTAACATATTATGGGTCATGCTTCTAGGGGATCCTCAGTGTGTCATAGTGGGGCTATATGGCACACACAAAGGGCCTACACATCTATGATAGGCATTCATAGGCAGTACTGGCCTAAGAGGTGCATCAGCTGTGCGCTGGCATAGTGAGCATGGTTCATCACCAGTATTTATCAAAGAGGAACGTCACCTTCCATGTTGCTCCAGGCACCTGCAGCTTGTACCCCTTTGTCCAAACATATGGCAGGTGAACAGAATACTTGTTCTCTACAGTATTTTATTGATTTGGCAGTGATATAAAGACATTTTTTGCGGTGGCACTATGGACTTCTCTCAGCTCACCATGCACAGTGTGGTACATTGTTCAGTTGCTGTGCTGTGCTGGGTATCGCAGCTCAGCCCCAATTCACTTGAATGGGGTTGAGCTGCACCTAGGACATGAGGTCAACGAACGTGACCTCACATGACCTAGGTGAAACTATGAGAAGACTGTGGAGCTACTGCAAACACCAGTGCCTTCTCAAACAAAGCTGATCGGCGGGGATCCCGGATGCCGGACCCCCACCGACTACATACTGTCGCATAGGTCATCAGTATAGAAGTCCCAGAAACCCCTTGAAGACGGTATAGTTGCATTATTTAGATACTATTTGGTATGCAGCAATAAAATATACAGATAAAATTGACCTAGATCCGATGTGATGCCATACAGCGTCAATGTATAAAGCCCGAGAACAAAATTTTGATTTATAGCAGGGGTGGGAAATCTTTTTGCTGCCGAGGGCCATTTGGATATTTGTAGCATCGTTCGCGGGCCATACAAAATTCTCAACCTAAAAATGTGACTGCAGTATTTGGTCAAACATATAACTGACTTAGGGGTAAGTTACAGAAATTGTGCTTCAAATTTAAAAAAATCTAGAGCGCTGTATTTTTTCAGCACAAAATGGCACCTGCACTGAATATATTACATAAAGTACAGGTGCCATTTTGACCAAACATAGCAGGCTAATTTTTAAGTTCAGAATGTTATATATTTAGTTCTTTATTTAGCATTAATGGCAACCAAGCTAAACCCAGGGGATTTCACCACTGTCCCTGCCTCTTACTTCACAACTGTTTATGCCTTTGTCCCTTTCTCAGTCTCAGATCTGCCACCACCTCCATCAGCCTCCTACCAGAACCCCCAGGCTACATCAGCCTCAAATCAGACTCCCATCAGACCTCTCAGCCTCAGATCAGACCCCCATCGGACCCTCTCTAGCCTCAGATCAGCCCCATCAGCCCCCCCCCCCCAGCCTCAGATCAGACTCCCATCAGACCTCCCATCTGCAGATCTGACTCCCATCATACCCCCTAGCCTCAGATCAGACCGCCCATCCCCAGATCAGACCCCCAAGCCTCAGATCAGACCCCCCTAGCCTCATATCAGACCCCCCCAGCCTCATATCACACTCCCATCAGACCCTTAGCGTCAGACTAGCCCCTATCAGACCCTCCCTAGCCTCAGATAAGCCCCCATCAGACCCCCCAGCCTCAGATCAGACCCCATCAAACCCTCACTAGCCTCAAATCAGACCCTATCAGACCCCCCAGCCTCAGATAACACCCTCCCCAGCCTCAGATCAGCCCCATCAGACCCTCCCTAGCCTCAGATCAGACTCCCATCAGACCTCTCAGCCTCAGATCAGACCCCCATCAGACCCTCTCTAGCCTCAGATCAGCCCCCATCAGCCCCCCAGCCTCAGATCAGACCCCCGCCAGACCCCCCAACCTCAGATCAGACCCCCAACCTCAGATCTGATGCCCATCAGACCCCCAAACCTCAGGTCAGACCCCGCAGCCTCAGATCAGACTCCCATCAGACCTCCCATCCACAGATCAGACCCCTATCATACCCCCTAGCCTCAGATCAGACCGCCCAGCCCCAGATCACACCCCCCAGCCTCAGATCAGACCCCCCCAGCCTCATATCAGACCCCCCCAGCCTCATATCACACTCCCATCAGACCCTCCCTAGCTTTAGATCAGCCCCCATCGACCCCCAGCCTCAGATCAGACCCCATCAAGCCCTCCCTAGCCTCAGATAAGCCCCCATCAGACCCCTCAGCCTCAGTTAAGACCCTTCCCAGCCTCAGATAAGCCCCCATCAGACCCTCCCTAGCCTCAGGTCATACCCTCCCTAGCCTCAGATCAGCCCTCATCAGATCCTCCCTAGCCTCAATTCAGTCCCCACCAGAACCCCCAGCCTCAGATCAGAATTGTTGACAAATGACATGACTCTCCCATTCTCCATCTAAAATAAAAGAGAAATAAACAATAATAGTGATGAGCAAATTTCGGAAAATTCAATTCGGATTCAATTCGACCAGAATCAAAACTGCTTCAGTTGCCATGAAATGCTGTGAATGGCCTTCTGGTTATCTTGCTCTCCAAAAATTCTCCAGAATTAAATCCCTTAAGATTCTTAATCCATAAAATCCAATAATAAAAATAAAAAAACTTGAGTCAAATTTTGATTCTATAGAATAAATTCACTTATCTCTATACAATAAAAATGTATTTTATTTGTGCATTTTAGGTTGTTATGCCTCTGCCTATTAGCACACTGTAGAGTTGAAGACCACAGCACAGCTTCCTTCATGATTTGGCTTTCACACTTCTGGGTGTTGATTTCCTGTGTTCTGTTTGTCATAGAAAAAAAGAGAAATAGAGATTATTCAAATGGCGATAAAATGTTTAACCTTTGTTTGTCCTCCTTTTTTTAGAACCAGAATTTTAAAATTCTTTTATATTCAAAAACATCTAATGAAATCCTATTACTTTATGAAGGTACCTAATCTATCGATTTTTAACCTAGCATTATATCGCTTTTCACAGAAAATCAATGAGCCCCAGGTATATACATTGGGCAGTCTGGAAAAAGTGCAGCAGGGAAAACACAATGATTACATATGTTTACCTTGAGTAAAAAAATAAATAAAAATAAGGTTCAGGCTGCATTTTTAGACTTAATGATATTCAGTTTGTAACCTGCTCCAAGTTTTCTCATGTGGTTGCTTCCCTCCCAGTAATACATGATGGATCTGTGTGTCCAAGATGATGCTGCCTTCGCCCTTGTGTGTTTTCCTCCACATCTGCAGCATGTGTAGCTCCCCTCTCCCCCCACCTCCAAAAACAACCTCCTCCCTTTCCCTGCTGCTAACTATGCCATTAAGAGAAGGGAGGGGGAGAGCACAGAGAGCTGTCACAAGCAAGAGCAGAGCTTGTCAGATTCAGTCTTACCAACAGCTAGGTGAATGACTTGCAAATACTCTGCAGAAACAAAATTGTAGGAAATACAGACTATCTGCTTAAATTTCTCTTTAGAAAGCAAATTAGCAAAAAAAAAGTACAAAGGTGCCCATTGCTTTTAAGCTACAGTACAGTCGTGGCCAAAAGTTTTGAGAATTACATAAATATTGGAAATTGGAAAAGTTGCTGCTTAAGTTTTTATAATAGCAATTTGCATATACTCCAGAATGTTATGAAGAGTGATCAGATGAATTGCATAGTCCTTCTTTGCCATGAAAATTAACTTAATCCCAAAAAAACCTTTCCACTGCATTTCATTGCTGTCATTAAAGGACCTGCTGAGATCATTTCAGTAATCGTCTTGTTAACTCAAGTGAGAATGTTGACGAGCACAAGGCTGGAGATCATTATGTCAGGCTGATTGGGTTAAAATGGAAGACTTGACATGTTAAAAGGAGGGTGATGCTTGAAATCATTGTTCTTCCATTGTTAACCATGGTGACCTTCAAAGAAACGCGTGCAGCCATCATTGCATTGCATAAAAATGGCTTCACAGGCAAGGATATTGTGGCTACTAAGATTGCACCTCAATCAACAAGGAAAGAGGTTCAATTTTTGTTAAGAAGGCTTCAGGGCGTCCAAGAAAGTCCAGCAAGCGCCAGGATCGTCTCCTAAAGAGGATTCAGCTGCGGGATCGGAGTGCCACCAGTGCAGAGCTTGCTCAGGAATGGCAGCAGGCAGGTGTGAGCGCATCTGCATGCACAGTGCGGCGAAGACTTTTGGAAGATGGCCTGGTGTCAAGAAGGGCAGCAAAGAAGCCACTTCTCTCCAAAAAAACCATCAGGGACAGATTGATCTTCTGCAGAAAGTATGGTGAATGGACTGCTGAGGACTCCGGCAAAGTCATATTCTCCGATGAAGCCTCTTTCCGATTTTTTGGGGCATCTGGAAAATGGCTTGTCTGGAGAAGAAAAGGTGAGCGCTACCATCAGTCCTGTGTCATGCCAACAGTAAAGCATCCTGAGACCATTCATGTGTGGGGTTGCTTCTCATCCAAGGGAGTGGGTTCACTCACAATTTTGCCCAAAAACACAGCCATGAATAAAGAATGGTACCAAAACACCCGCCAACAGCAACTTCTTCCAACAATCCAACAACATTTTGGTGAAGAACAATGCATTTTCCAGCACGATGGAGCACCGTGCCATAAGGCAAAAGTGATAACTAAGTGGCTCAGGGGACCAAAACGTTGACATTTGGGTTCCATGGCCTGGAAACTCCCCAGATCTTAATCCCATTGAGAACTTGTGGTCAATCCTCAAGAGGAGGGTGGACAAACAAAAACCCACTAATTCTGACAAACTCCAAGAAGTGATTATGAAAGAATGGGTTGCTATCTGTCAGGAATTGGCCCAGAAGTTGATTGAGAGCATGCCCAGTCGGATTGCAGAGGTCCTGAAAAAGAAGGGCCAACACTGCAAATACTGACTCTTTGCATAAATGTCATTTAATTGTCGATAAAGCCTTTGAAACGAATAAAGTGCGTGTAATAATATTTCACTACATCACAGAAACAACTGAAACAAAGATCTAAAAGCAGTTTAGCAGCAAACTTTGTGAAAACTAATATTTGTGTCATTCTCAAAACTTTTGGCCACGACTGTACTTTATATTCATTTAACATTTTTAGGCCCTAGACAACTGTCTACCCCGCCTAAGTTTTGTTCCAAACTTGCATATGACCTTATATACCAGAGTTTTTATCTGTGACCTTTTTACCTGAGTGTACCACCAAAGGTCTTGGAGGTCATCATAACAGGTTGTTGATAAAAAAAAAAAAAAAATTGGAAGCCAAAACCAACCAGCTACTAGTTTTGGATTTCTTGACCATTGGTGAATTCCACAATATCTGAATATTACTGACCCTTACTGAATATTAAAACAATTAAAATATGATCAAAGGATCTGACTTTTAACCTAGTGTCAACTTCCAGTGATGTAGTCTTGACCTTGGAACCAAGTTCTACTAAACTTTTAACGTCACTAGTGCCATTAGTGTATAATAGTTTCTGCAACTGCAAACAGCTGGGCAGTGACATGCAGGCGTCTGAGAGCCACAGGGGTCTCTCAAACCATTGGTGGGGGAACACAGTTTTAATGGGCCAGTCCCACAAACATTTCTAAATTACTTATAATAACATGTATGTAGAAGAAAGTTTGTAGTATACTTACCATTCTGAAGTTATGTGTATTGGCCTCTCGGGAACCGAGTCACATGGCGCGCCTCTTCATAAAATCCTACTTCCACCGATGTCAAGATCTTTTCCGGGTTTCTGGCCTCAGCTATGGACAGGCTGTAATTTCTGCTGTGGATGGGAACATAACTATTACTCTCCCTGGCTCATGTGCAGATTAGGTGGAATTAGGAGCTTGCACAAGTGCCAAAGAGAGGAATAGTTATGGCCCCAACCCCAGTGGAAGTGATGTCCCTCCATAACCCAGGCCGGAAACCTGGTAAAGGATGTGACAATGGTGGAGGCAAAATTTTCAGAAGAGGAGGGTAATGGAATTGGGTTCCCCAGTGGCCAATCTATACAGCTTCGAGAGGGTAAGTATATTACAAACTTTCTCCTATAGGCGTGTTAAGTGTGACCCTCTGAGTCCCGGGAAACCCCGTCTAAAGGGACCTGTCACCTGTCCAGCAAAGAAACAGCCTGCTGGAGTTTATTGTATAAAGCATAGCTGGATACTGCCTTTCCCTACTGAAGACCATTGACTATAATACAACTTGGCGGGGACCTGGCATGTTTCCAGCACTCATGCTGAGGTACAGCCAGACAAAAACTGGTGCAAGCACAGGTTTTTGTTTGGCCAAATCCCGGCACTTATTTTGGAAACATACCAGATCCCTGCCAGGTCCTATTATAGTCAATAGGGCCTGGCAGTGCTCCAACTCCCTCCGGCTATGCCAGATACGATGAACTCCGGCAGGCTGTTCCTCTGCAGGAACAGTTTGCCGGATAGTTTTAACACTAGTGTGAAACTGGCCTTACACGAGGAATGCAAGTATTTACTAAAAGAGACATGTCATAAGAGGAGACTGGTCGTCCTTAAATGCTCCTAATTAGCTGAAAATTATCTATGCTCCTGGTGGAGTCCTGAATCCTGATGGATTCACCAACAATCTGTTCAACACTAACAGAGGTCTATCATCTGTAGATGTTTGCAAATGTCATAACTGATTATCTGTGTTCTGCCCACATGCCTGTTGCTTCATACAACAGATGATGAGGTTAGTAGTTATATCTGGACTTGTACAAATTCATTGTGTATTCAATTGTAAAATGCGTTGAGCAAACCCCTCACGGAGAGCTTACTATTTATAGTTGCTGGAGGAAGCTTGTCTTTGTTAGGAACACAATGTTTCTCTTCAGTTTTAAGATGCCTCATGGGGATGACTTACTTTAAATAAATAAATGATTAGAACAATGTTCACAACGATGTGTTACGAATCGGCTCCAATTAGGTTCTCTCGAAAAAACCTTTCAGAAAGATACTGCTGACCACGATATAGATGACTGCTGATGATGTTACGTATAATGGTGGACATGTGATTAAATGAAATGCTTCTGAAAAGTGGCGTAAGGTGCACTACAATTGGCAATAAGTGACACATGACAGCTCTTCTTGTGACATGTAAGGAAAAAAAGATTTCACAACGGTTGCTTGCGCCATGTGTCAGTGCAAAATACTGATGTATATAAAGGGTGATCATAAAGTGTGTGAGTATAATTGTGTGTCTAGTATAGTAGGATGAGCTGCACCTTTTGTATGTATCTAAGTGCCATTTTTATAAATTGTGTCAAATTAGATTTGCACCTATTTTTTACTAATTTAAAGCAGAAAACAATAAATATTTTTTTCTAACTAGTTTTTGTTTTTTGATAGATAATTTTCTTTTAATTCTATTATACAGGCATGATTATGGGAGTAGCCTTCTTTCCTGACCTGCTGTTAAGAGGTCTGACAGTAAATTTCACGGCGCAGACGCAGTGACCGTGGATCAAAACAGAGTGGAGGGAGCCAGCGTTTTTTTAACCATCTCCCCGTTCGAAAAATCTATTCAATTCACCTTTCGGGGACCCTTGGTGTTGTACGTGGCTGGGTGGAGGAAGAAACCTTCAATGACATCACCGGGTGGTGGCTAGCTTGGTATCCAACCTTGTGCAAATGGGGAGTTTGCGGTTGTGCAAATGAACTGTTTGCGGTTGTTTGAGGTGCATTAACCCCTTAAGGACTGGGGGTTTTGGGATTTTTGCGTTTTTGTTTTGCGCTCCCTGCCTTCCAAAAGCCATAACATTTTTATATTTCTGCTCACATAGCCATATGACGGCTTATTTTTTGCGGGACAAGTTGTACTTTTTAACGCTACCATTTATTTTTGCATGTGATGTAGTGGGAAACGGGAAAAAAATTCCAAATGGGGTGAAATTGCAAAAAAAAAGCAATTTCACCACAGTTTTACGGGTTTTTAAATTACAACGTTCGATTTGCGATAAAACCGACTGGTTAATTTTATTCTTCAGGTCAGTACGAATCCGGCAATACCTAATATGTATAGTTTTTCTTGCGTTTTGATAGTGAAAAAAAAAATTAAAAGTGGGAATTTTTTATTTTATTTTTTTGTCGCCATGTTTTGACCCCTATAACTTTTTGTAATTATGCGTATGGAGCAGTGTAGGGGCTCATTTTTTGCAGGGCAATCTGAACTTTTAATTGATACCATTATGGGGTGCGTATGATGTTTTGATCACTTTTTATTCATTTTTTTAGGAAATGAAGCGTCCAAAAATGGCGAATTAGCCATTTGGACGCTTTCTTTCCGTTTTTATGTTTACCGTATGGTGAATATTTTTTAATATTATTATAGTATGGGCGTTTTCGCACATTGCGACACCCATTATGTGTAATTTTTTTATTTATTTTATTTTCATTTTGGGGAAAGGGGGTGATTTGAATTTTTATATTTTTTATTTAATTTTTATTTTTTAAACTTTTTTTTTTTTTTACCACTTTCTTATAGTTCCCATAGGGAACTATAAGATGCAATCATCAGATTGCTATTCTCATATATTCCAATGCAATAGCATTGGAATATATGAGAAAATACGCATATTTCCTATGGAGCCTATTACAGTCATAGGCTCCATAGGAATACTATGTAGTACCCTAGGTTTCATTCACAGAAACCTAGGGTACTACATCATGCTCCGGCTCCCCTTGTGGCCATCAGGGAGCCGAGCAAAACCGAAGTGAAACTTCCGGTTTTGCGATCAGATGCCGTGGTCAGGATTGACCACGGCATCTGAGGGGTTAAATGTCCGCGATCGGCATCGCTGCCGGTCGCGGACATGAGCTGCGGGTGTCAGCTTGATGAATCAAGCTTTTACCCGCAGCTCGGGCGCCCGCTCCGTGCGGGAGCGGGCGCCATCTTTAAAGTGCGGACGAAGGGCGTACATGTACGCCCTTCGTCCTTAAGAGGTTAAAAGGGGAGTTTGGTCTGTCAATGTCTGTAAAGTGGGCATAACCCTTACACTACCTGATCGATACAACATCATACCTGATCGTATACACACACTGGATGTTTTAAAGCATGTTATTCCAAACAATTTAGGAATGTTAGTTGATTTATGCCCTTTATGGATTAAAACCCGACTCTGCGTCCACTACGTAATTTTCCATGGGAGTTTTGCCATGGATCCCCTCTGGCATGCCACAGTCCAGGTGTTAGTCCCCTTGAAACAACTTTTCCATCACTATTGTGGCCAAAAAGAGTCCCTGTGGGGTTTAAAATTCGCCTGCCTATTGAAGTCTATGGCGGTTCGCCCGGTTCGCCCGTTCGCGAACATTTGCGGAAGTTCGCGTTCGCTGTTCGCGAAGGGAAAATTTTATGTTCGCGACATCACTAGACTAGTGGCTATGTCCACCAGGAAGGAGCAGAGAGACGCTGACACACAAGGTTCGCATTCCGACGGCCTTGCCCATCAGGAGAAACCTGGCTTTTAATGGGTGAAATTGTCCCCATTAGTACAGCTTTGATATGACCTTGCAATTGCCCTTATTTAAATGGATCAGTTCTGGTGGTAGATTCTCTCTTGAGAAATGTCTAGAATATTCTCCACAACACACTTAAAGTGCTTTGCTAAGAAATGTCTGTAAGTGAATTTGTGGTAAATTGCAGGGTTAAAGGAAAACGGAAAAAAAGAGAAATGCGTACATGTGATATAATTTAGTGTAGGTAACCAAAAAGCTATAAATTGATGCCAGTTCCTCTTTCAGCTTCTAGATTTTGCATGAAAGGAAATCAGTAAAAAAAAAAAAGAAATAAAAAAAAAGAAAGTCAAGCATGAATTGTCATCCATGATAATATTTCAAAAGTATCTTCATATCTTACTGAAGATTAAGTGACCATTAAAGGCATATTCCGGCCAGGAGCATTCATACATAGTAAATGCTTGATCAGTGGGAGTCTGACCACTGGGACCCCTACTCACAGAGGTCAGACCTCCACCAATCTAGAATTTAAATGCTCCTAAAACAAATAAGTAAGGAGTGCAATCAAATGAAATAGTAGTGTTCCCCATAGTAACCAGTCATAATGCTAATTTCAGGATCCATGGACTCAATGAGCTGCACACATTGCTTGTCTGAATGTAGTCTTCTGAAGATGGTGTCCATTTGGCTGTACCTTCTTCAGGTACTCTATGTAAGTTATCCGGGCAGGTCTTTGAAGTTCATAATACTTGGTCTTAAAGTGGGACCTTCTAGGACAGGCACAGTTGGACTTGGGTGCTTAGGGCCTACCAGTATAACGTATTGTGGGGGCCCACCTTATGGATACATTCACTTATTATCTCCTCACACAGCAGCAGGAGGATACAAGAGTATGGGGTCTCAGAAGTGACTTTGGGAAGGCAGCAGGTCCCTGGGAAAAGAGGATACTTGCTGGCCTTCCTCTGTACCTATGTCATCTTAGCCTCCTGGCCATGTCTATCATAATAAGGCTACTTTCACACTCGCGTTCTGGCTTTCCGTTTGTGAGATCCATTCAGGGCTCTCACAAGCGGTCCAAAACGGATGCCCTAATGCATCCTGAAAGGATAAGGATCTGCTCAGAATGCATCAGTTTGCCTCTGATCAGTCTCCATTCCGCTCTGGACACCAAAACGCTGCCTTGCTGTCAGTTTGTCCGCTGAGCCAAACTGAGCCAATCCGTCCTGGCGCACAATGTAAGTCAATGGGGACGGATCTGTTTTCTCTGACACAATCTGGCACAATAGAAAACGGATCCGTCCTCCATTGACTTTCAATGGAGTTCATTACAGATCCGTCTTGGCTATGTTACAGATAATACAACCGGATCCGTTCATGATGGATGCATGCGGTTCTATTATTGTAACGGATCCGTTTTTTCAGATCCATGATGGATCCGCCCAAAACCCGAGTGTGAAAGTAGCCTAAATTGGGTAGTTTCTTAAATAATCAAGTTTTTTTATTTGAACATAGGCTGGTTGAGGTGCTGTACACTGCCTATCTTTATGTAGTGCAGCAAGTCTACTGTGTTATGTGCCACATGTGCAGGGGGTGGGGGACTAGGGGCCCACCTTGCTCAGGGGCCCACCTTTACCCCTGTGGACCAGTCCCAGCCTGAAGGTAGGACTGCAGCCAGTGAATGACAAGACGACAAGACAATTTTTTCTATCAGAGGCACCAGTTGCCATTACTTATTAGAACTAGGGCTGTGACAGTAGTCCCAGTAGCTGACATGGGATTGCTGAAGTGCAAAAGTGTTATTTCACCCACGTGGGCTGGGGCTAGGTTACATAGGATTGGAGTCTTTTCTGCCGGGTCAGGAATGTGACAAGGCATTAGCTGAGGTGACTGACTGCTCCAGTGCAGCTAGCGGCTGGAGGCCAGCAGCTAAGTGTAACTGGGCCCAGCACAAAAGGGTGGAGGGATCCCGCTGTACGAGGGATAGAGGAAGAATGTGCCATGAGCCCCAGAGTAGCGGAGGATGGGAGTGGCAGTGGCTTTGGCTGCAATATTCATTCACAGTGGCAATCCTCACACTGAGGCTCCCTAGGGCCAGGGCAGTGATAGGAGGGCACATCCTTTCTTCTCTCATTGCACAAGCCAATGTCGGGGCTCCTGCCTGATGGTAGTTGAGGTGCCCTTGGTGTTCAGTGTTTGGTGCAGAAGCAAGGCAAGAGATGTAGGTGCTGTGGCCAGCAAATGGTGCTGGGCCTGTTTCAGAAGATAAGCATCTATTTTTACTAAAGTGCACAATGGGAGTTGTAGTACATCCAATAGCATGAAAACACAGTTCCAAAGAACTGACAGTGCAAAACCCAGATAGTGATGTATGGATATAGACCAGAATTATAGTACTCCTTCCCTGTATTTCTCCAAAGTCTATTTCTGCAGAATCTAAGGCTGGCAATATTATTCTTGCAATGGTGGCTGTAATTCCTATGCAGGCTTAAGATACGGTGGGCCAGACCATGTCCAAAAGTGAAAGGTGTTTTAGCAATGATCTCTCACTGCAGTATAGTCCTAATACTAAAGGCCTAGTACTCTGATGACTGAGCACAGCTCCCTCTCACTTCCTCAGCTTGAGCAAGGGTGGACCTACATCTATCACTTAACTTCCTACAAGGGCACAATCAAAATCATTACCCCCCCCCCCCCCCCAATCCATACAGAGATATGCTGGTACATTACGAGGCATTGACATATGAAATAATGTTACATAAAAAGAACAGTTTGCAGGCACCTTATTCTGGGGTACTGCACTTGGTCAGCCTACAACAAAGAGTGTGAATTTTCTGCTCGTGAATCCACCACTGAAGCCGATTTTAACGTATGTTCTTCTTCCATCGAAATTGCCAAATCCCTGTGTCCTTACCATACAATTACACTTCCCTTAGCGCGCCTGAGGAGATGAGACTTAGGGTCTAGCATCCAGCTACACAGAACATCTGCAAGCAGGTCCCACCACCACCTATTAAATGGGTATTTTGAGAGAAAGGGAGAGATGCTTTCTAAAAAAAAAAAAAATACTTCCCTTGTGCTGATCCTGTATTATATTTTAGGCCTCTTTCACATCAGCGTTTTAGCTTTCCGTCCTAGAGATCCGTCCTCGGGGCTCTAGGACGGAAAGCTACTGATCAGGATTATCCCCATGCATCCTGAATGGAGAGAAATCCGTTCAGGATGCATCAGGATGTCTTCCGTTCAGTATGTCAACGTTTTTTGGACGTTGACAAAAGCGCAGCATGCTGCGGATTTGTCTCCGTCCAAAAATCCGGAAGACGTGCCGTAACGCCGGATCCGGAATTAATGCCCATTGAAGGGCATTAGTCCGGATCCGGCCTTTAGCTAAACGTCGTTTCCGCGCATCGCCGGATCCGACGTTTAGCTTTTTGTCAATAGTTACTATGGCAGCCAGGGCGCTAAAGTCCTGGTTGCCATAGTAAAGTAGGGGAGCGGGGAGCGGCATACTTACATTCCGTGCGGCTCCGGGCGCTCAGGATGGCGTCAGGGCGACCCAGTGCATAGATCACGTGATCGCATGGATCACGTGATCCATGCGCGCTGGGCGCTCTGACGTCATTCAGGAGCGCCCCGGGAGCCGCACGGAATGTAAGTATGCCGCTCCCCCGCTCCCCACTACTACTATGGCAACCAGGACGCTAGTAGCGTCCTGGCTGCCATAGTAACACTGAAAGCATTTTGAAGACTGATCAGTCTTCAAATGCTTTCAGTTCACTTGCATTGTGCCGGATCCGGCGGGCATTCCGGCGACGGAAGTGCACGCCGGATCTTCACAAAGCAAGTGTGAAAGAGGCCTTACTCCAGAGCTGCATTCATAAATCTGCTGGCTGTTAAAGAAAGCAATCAAGAAAGCTGTCAAACTCTTAACAGTTTAGTTTAGCAATCATATAATGCAACAAGAGAAAGAGAGTTTTTTTTGGGGGGATCATCTACTTGTACAAACTGAAAGAGATTTTTTTTCTCTATTTCCTTAGGGGGTCCTCAACCCTTTTATTGGTTATGTAATGCCCTCAGTATTAAATGGGAAACCTACCAAAAGTATGAACTATGAACAAGTGATATGGCTTTAATGTTTTCTGCCATTGATTTTATTTTTACCTTAAAACCAACGTCTAGTAATGCTATGACCTCCATGGTGCCAGATATGCACAACGGTATCTGCAGAGGAGGGACTACATGTAGGGGACTGATCTAGACTAAAGGTGGATTTAGACAAGCAGATAATCGTTACAATTCAAATGCAAGCGATCGTGGCATGTAAATGTTTCTAACTATTGAGCAATCTGACCATAAACGCTTGTTCAACGTCTGTGAAATCGTTGATGTCAAGAAGCACAATCATCGTTTGTCATTAATGAATTGCATTATGTAAATGCGCAGGCGTATCAACTATTATACGATCGGAAAAAAAAATGACACGATAAAAAAAAATGACACGATAATCCTTTAATTTAAAAGCTAGTTGTCTGCTGGAACGTTCGGTCAGTAGCGGCTCGTGTGGGTGATCGCTTAAACGATTATCTTCTTGCTTAAACCCACCTTTAGTCTCAGCACCCATTTGATGCTAGTAAAACTCATATCCAACACTAGACAAACTGTGACCTTGACTTCTGGTGCTAACTAGCAATATTAATACCTCCTGCAGATTTTTACACAGCACTCACAGGTAGGGATGAGCAAACCAGTTTTTGAAGTTCAGGTTCAGGTTTATGCTGAATAGCGTTATGGATTCAGTTACCACGGAACATGGAGTCGTCTCCTACAAAACGGAAACTGGACGGATCCGTCATGCTGGCCATAGACTTCTATTATGACGGAATGCCATTATGCATTCCGTCATTGAATGACATTATGTTCTGTGGTAACGGAATCTATAATGCAATTCGGCGTAAACCCGAACCCGAACTTCAAAAACTGAAGTTCACTTATCCCTACCCACTGGGCTCTGTCTAAATGGCAGAACCCTTCTCTATTACCAATATGCCTAAACAGAGCACACCTTTAGAAATCACATTATTTTTTCTACTTTTTGTCATTGTACTTTATACCAATTTATAATTTTAATATTGTTTTTATTATTAGAGATGAGCAAATTTCCTAAGAATTCGACTTTGATACGATTCACAAGAATTGGTTGCCAGTTTAATTTTGGGTCCAAATAAATTCAACCCGAATGGATAGTGCCCTGATTGCCCTGAAAAGTCATGTATGACACTCAGAGGTCTCCTAGGACTGTATTTAACCCCTTTCAAGCTCTTTAATCTCAAGACAGCATTAGTTGTCACGGACGGGGGTAGGGAAGTGTGCACCCCTGACTGCCATCCACGCCACTGCCCCTACCTACTTGCACAATATGTCCTAGGAAACGAGGGCGCAACTGGACGACAGTCCCTAACTTAAGTAAGTGCAGGGGAACAAAATACAGGACAAACAGAACACAAAGCAAGTCAAACTGGCCGAAGTCAATACAAAGAAGTCAAGTCAGTACCAGGGAGCAAACAAGAGCGAGTCCAAACACAAGCCGGAAGTCAGTACCAGGAGATCACGACAAGCAACAGGGGATGAGCAAGAGCAAGGTCAAATAAGCAGAGCCGAGGTCAGGATACAGGAAAACAATGCCAGGAATACAGGAGAGTATGAAGACCTTAATCACAGGCAACTTGTGGCCAGCAGGCTGCCTGTTTAAATAGGCCTGGCTGGTAAGTCAAATGATGTGACCAGCGTCACGTGACTCAAAGCAGCCAAACTCAGCCGAGCAACGATCATCATTATTGGCGCTCAACTCCCCTGCTGCTCGCCTGCTGGCATGGAGACGAGGACGCAGGCTACATCCTTGCCCCTCTCCTTGCACAGGGTGCCAGCAGTGCTGCGAGAGAAGCACGCATCGCCGGACCCTCGTTACATTAGTAATGTTAAAGTGACAGTAACTTATAGGGCAATGGATAAACAGATCATAGCCGGAGGTAACAACCTGTTTAATAACACCTTACATGGTCTAATTTTACAACAGTCCAAAACCGATCCTTTTTTGATAGCAGATCTCTGTCTTCTCTGTAAAACGGTGGCCACCTTTTTGAGTAGTATAAATCAGAAAAGCTTCAGATTTTCAAATTTGTAATTAATTTTAATTGTTTAGAATTAATTCACTAATTTCTAAATATTATTTTTAGTATTACTATACTGCCTGTATTATTATTTTATATACCGTATTTTTCGCTTTATAAGTCATACTTTTTTTTCCACCCAAAAGTGGGGGAAAATGGCAGTGCGTCTTATAAAGCGAAAGTCTCTGTACTTCATTACACCGGGCACCGCTCACAGCAGTCTTTATATGTAAAATCTTTTTATGTAATGCTCCAGCAATGGCTCTGCTTTCTTCTGTAACAGGACTCACTATCAAAGCAGCGGTCCGGCCGGCGTGTGATGTCACTCACTCGGTCATGCTCCTCCCACTTCATTAATGAAGCTGGCAGGAGCGTGACTGACTGAGTGAGTGACATCACATGCCGGCCGGACCGCTGCTTTGATAGTGAGTCCTGTTACAGAAGAAAGCAGAGCCATTGCTGGAGCATTACATAAAAAGATTTTACATATAAAGACTGCTGCGCGCGGGTGCCTGATGGTGTAATGGGGGTGACTATTCACACAGTGACAATATACTGTGCCACATATGCAGTGTCCCAGGGGGTCAGTAGTGTAGCTTTAGGTATGCTGGGCTTTGTAGTGCAGGGCAACCCACTAACCTGGGACCGACTGTCATCTTCAATCGGGTCAGCACTGGAACAGGCAGGTGATGAATGTCGTGACGCCAGTGCCAATTGAACGGTGGCACACCGTGTAGTGATAGGTGGAATAATTGAGGAATCCTTATACTTGGATAACAGGATAACTTTACTGAACGTAGTTGAAAATAGATGAACAGTCCGTAAATACAGTTCCAGAATATTCCACACGTTACAATACAGTCACAGAAGTGGTTCAGATTATTAATCACAGTCTCAAAGGCTATCTTCAAGACAGGCCTCCTAAGATCAGGCTTTCATCTTATTCTGAATGCAGCCATACACTTCAGGCAATTGTTCTCTCTCTCCAGGGATACTTGTCCTGCTTGCAGCTTGACTAAGGAGGCAACACTTCTCCACTAGTTCTAGGGTCTGGACTGCTCCTCCTAGGGAATGAATCTTCCTAGGCTGGACCCCCTCAGGCTATAGGGCCTGGGCTGACTTCAGCGGGTACAAGGCCTGGGCCTCGCCTTCACAGGCACATGGCCTGGGCTTAACTTAGCCTTAGGCTCAGACTAGACTAGACTCTCACAGGCTCAAGGCCTGAGCTAGACTTTCACAGGCACATGGCCTGGGCTTAACTGCCTTTCCCTTCCCCGACTGGGCCTATATATAAACTAGGGCTCCCTAGCTCCCTCTAGTGTCTTAGAGCTGGAATGACACCCCTAGCAGGCCTGCACATGGCAAATATCACAGTAACATACACAGCATGGCATTACATGAAGATGTTTTACACCAACCTCCCCATAACTGAGGGGAACAACAGCACACAAGTGACCCTTCTGTAGTGACGGGCATTACAGCTCCCGTACACTACATACCCCGCTGCTTTAAGCTGAGTACGACCTCGTACTCCATCAGGGCCCGCCCAACTGGAATTTTCACCTGAAATAGAAAAAGAGAAACATGCAGGCATACATATACGTAATTCATCTGCATATACATTCATATCAGGTCCGTTGGCAAAGGTGAAGTGTGGTGACAAGGGGCGTCGTTCTCTTCCTTCAGGATAATGAGTGGAACTGGGGCGCTGACCTGGCACAGCGGATGTTAGGGAATACCAGGATAGTCCATGACTGCGTAACGGTAGGTCCATAATGAAATATTATAAAAGTTGGCTCACACTTGGAGTTGATCATCTCAGAGGCTCACACTTGGAATTGATCATCTCAGAGGCTCGCACTTGGGGAGTCCATCTCTGAGCACATTGACTTGAATAAGAATTGTAATAAATACAGTCAGCAGCACACACATAATATTGACAATACAGGACTCTGACAATACCAGGGAAATATTATCCTGGCAAGTCCTGCTTACCCTTTAAGTGCTGACATAGAAATTCCCTTTCAACCTGAAATGGGGGTTAAAAAGGGGAAAAGGTGCAAAAATAGAGCACAACTTGGATTTATAAGATTGTCTTCAAAGCAGGCAGGGTGTCCCGGAAACAGTAAGGGCAGGCTGGGAGCAGTGGTTCCACAGTGGCTACTTAATTTTCAACAAACATGCCACCGGCCGTGGAGAACTGGCAGCAAGCTCCACCAGCCTGACAACATAAGGGACAGTTCCTGCAACAAGTATGATGTCTCTGTGAGGTTCAACAAAATGGCCTAGCAGGCCTGCTCACAGGTAGGTATCAAAAGAACCCTGTTCGTCAGAAGTGGTGCAGCCCGGTACTGCCCGCAACCTGGGCCATGTACCAGGGGCACCTGAAGGCTGTGCCCACCAGACAGCATGGGCTGGAATCATCACCGGGACAGGGCCTATCCATCTCATGGGCCCTCTGGGCTGAGGATTCGCAGGAGTGGCTGGTCTCGGGACACGGACCGGCACTGGGGCAGGCACCTCCACTGGCCGGGATAAGGTGGTCCCGTCAAGACGGACTCGGCTCCTGGCATAAGTCAGTTTGTCCGTTTTTACACTGACTTTGGGTGGCTTAGCGCTAGTGGTAGGACTTCGGGTTACGGGTTCAGGCTGTACAGGGGGCACAGGTGACTCACCACGGTTGTCCTGTTGCGATGCGGTCCTGGAACTGGCCACTTAACGCAGGCCATCCAGGTATACTTGCAGCTCCTCCAGGGCGGCGATCTCACTGCTGGTTTCTGGTGCATTCGCAGCAGGCTCAGGTCTCCTCTCTATGGTTCCCCCGCAGATTATCCAGGGCCTCACCAAACTGGGCCATCCGCGCCCAATCAGCCGATGTTTTCTCCCATCGTGGCAGCTCTGGAGAGGGATACGGACTTGCAGGCTTGTCCAAGACGGTCGGCTGCCAGAAGATGTTCGGGCCTAAGAAGGAGCCCTTCTCCTGATAGGTGTTTCGGATTGGCCCCGGCGGGTCTTCTGTCTCTGCCAGATCCTCTGCCTCCTCCCAGTTCTCCAGTACTGGTCCTGGACGGGTCACCGCGGTGGCATATGGGCCTCGCAGGCCCTCCGCGGGAGTGAACTCTACCCGCTCACCCACTAGTAGATTATGCAGTCTCTCCGGTAGGTAACTCCGCTCGACAGACCGACGGTTTACATAGTAATCGCGGTTAGTGCCAGTCTCTTGGATAAATCCAAACCCCCGGGCCTTGTCAAATTCCAGCACAACTCCTGTGCAGCGCTCCAACTGGGGTTTGCCCTGAACGGAGTCTTTAAAGATTCTCTTAGTGACCTCCTCAAAGTACTTCTTTTTGGTGGTGGTCTTCAGGGTTGCCGCCACGCGGATCTCTGCCATCAGAGCCGACCACGCAGGGATCCGTGGGAGAAAGCCTTCCCGCGGTCCGTGGAAACAGCAAGGTTCGGCCTGTGGCCATGGGCAGGTCTGGGCCACTTTATTTGGGGCAGAAGCTGGAGCTGCATGGCACTCACTGGTTGCTCTTGGGGTCGCCTCCATCGCTGCTCCTAAGGATCCGGATCCCTCTGGTTCAGGCAGGCAGTCGCGGAGCAGGGTGAGCCACTGTTGCTGCAGGCTCCTCCCCGTCGCTGCTGGCACGCCCCCTAGGTATTCCAGTATATGGCAGTTGGCTTCCATATTATAATCCGCAAAGGTAGGCGGTATCTCTCGGCATTTTCATCCTCCCTCTTGGGGGGTCTTGGTGCCAAATCTTCGCCCCACTGAGGACAGTGATGGCGCAGGAAGATGCCTAACGGCGCCGGCGGCCATCTTGGGTGCCATGATGCAGCCATTCACTGACAACAAGCAGGATGGCAAAAAGTCCATAAAACCACTTTGAAGCGGCAATTTTCCTCTCTGGGGGTAGCGCAACACAGCACAGCGCCTCCGATTCCTCCCAGGCACAATTGTAATCCACAGACTTGGAAATAAAGGGTACAGTCCTTGCAATACGGTGGTGGAATAGTTAAAGCACACAGTTCACACTTCTCTGCACTCCAGAAGCATGTGATCCTGTTCGTGACGCCAAAAAGAGCGATGCAGTGTCCCAGGGGGTCAGTAGTGTAGCTTTAGGTATGCTGGGCTTTGTAGTGCAGGGCAACCCACTAACCTGGGACCGACTGTCGTCTTCAATCGGGTCAGCACTGAAACAGGCAGGTGTAGTGACAGGTGGAATAATTGAGGAATCCTTATACTTGAATAACAGGATAACTTTACTGAACGTAGTTGAAAATAGATGAACAGTCGGTAAATACAGTTCCAGAATATTCTACACGTTAAAATACAGTCACAGAAGTGGTTCAGATTATTAATCACAGTCCCAAAGGCTATCTTCAAGACAGGCCTCCTAAGATCGGGCTTTCATCTTACTCTGAATGCAGCCATACACTTCAGGCAATTGTTCTCTCTCTCCAGGGATACTTGTCCTGCTTGCAGCTTGACTAAGGAGGCAACACTTCTCCACTAGTTCTAGGGTCTGGACTCCTCCTCCTAGGGAATGAATCTTCCTAGGCTGGACCCCCTCAGGCTATAGGGCCTGAGGGGCTTAACTTAGCCTTAGGCTCAGACTAGACTAGACTCTCACAGGCTCAAGGCCTGAGCTATACTTTCACAGGCACATGGCCTGGGCTTAACTGCCTTTCCCTTCCCTGACTGGGCCTATATATAAACTAGGGCTCCCTAGCTCCCTCTAGCGTCTTAGAGCTGGAATGACACCCCTAGCAGGCCTGCACATGGCAAATATCACAGTAACATACACAGCATGGCATTACATGAAGATGTTTTACACCAACCTCCCCATAACTGAGGGGAACAACAGCACACAAGTGACCCTTCTGTAGTGACGGGCATTACAGCTCCCGTACACTACACATATGATACTGTGACCAGCATGAGATCATCCTATGCTGGTCTCAGTATCATATGTGTCACAGTATATTGCCCTTGTGTGAATAGTGACCCCCATTACATAAGATGCTATATGTGTGTCATCCACTCATCCCCCATAGCAGTGTATCATCCACACATCCCCCATAGCAGTGTATCATCCACACATCCCCCATAGCAGTGTATCGTCCACACATCCCCCATAGTAGTGTATAGTCCACACATCCCCCATAGCAGTGTATAGTCCACAGATCCCCCATAGTAGTGGATAGTCCACACATCCCCCATAGCAGTGTATCGTCCACACATCCCCCATAGCAGTGTATAGTCCACAGATCCCCCATAGCAGTGTATCATCCACACATCCCCCATAGCAGTGTCTTGTCCACACATCCCCCATAGAAGTGTATCATCCACACATCCCCCATAGCAGTGTATAGTCCACACAACCCCCGTAACAGTGTGTCATCCACACATCCCCCATAGCAGTGTATCATCCACGCATCCCCCATAGCAGTGTATAGTCCACACATCCCCCATAGCAGTGTATCATCCACACATCCCCCATAGCAGTGTATAGTCCACACATCCCCCATAGCAGTGTATAGTCCACACATCCCCCATAGCAGTGTATCATCCACACATCCCCCATAGCAGTGTATCATCCACACATCCCCCATAGCAGTGTATCGTCCACACATCCCCCATAGCAGTGTATCATCCACACATCCCCCATAGCAGTGTATCATCCACACATCCCCCATAGCAGTGTATCGTCCACACATCCCCCATAGCAGTGTATCATCCACACATCCCCCATAGCAGTGTATCATTCACACATCCCCCATAGCAGTGTATCGTCCACACATCCCCAATAGCAGTGTATCATCCACACATCCCCCATAGCAGTGTATCATCCACACATCCCCCATAGCCACGGGTGTAGGAAGCGGGGGGGACGGGGGGGGTCGGATCCCCCCCAGGAAATAATGCGGGGGAGACAGGTATGAAAAAATCCCCCCAGCGGCAGCGGGACAATGTGTGCGGCGGTGGCAGGGCACAGGGAGATGAACACTTCCATTGTGGAAGCATTCATCTCCATAGTCATCTGTATCGCCGTCCTCAGGACAGCGATACAGATGGCTGTGCTGCGGAGCAGGAGAGGGAGAGGCGTCTCCCTTCCCTGCTCCTCTGATAGGCTGCCGGCACTAGGCCTGCAGCCTATCAGATTTGGTACAGGCGGCGCGATGACATCATCGCGCCGTCTGTGAGCCGTACAGCGCGGGACACAGGCCGGAAGAGGCCTGCATCGCATCGCTGTGATGGATGGAGGTAAGTATAAGTGTCTTGTTTTTTGTGTGTTTTTTTTTATTTTAAACCAGACCCAGATATGTGGGTGTGGCTTGAGGGTGGGCAGGGACACAGGGGCCCCATAAGTGCTGTCCCCCCAGATTTTTGGGGCTTCCTACGCCCATGCCCATAGCAGTGTATCGTCCACACATCCCCCATAGCAGTGTATCGTCCACACATCCCCCATAGCAGTGTCTTGTCCACACATCCCCCATAGAAGTGTATCATCCACACATCCCCCATAGCAGTATAGTCCACACAACCCCCGTAACAGTGTGTCATCCACACATCCCCCATAGCAGTGTATCATCCACGCATCCCCCATAGCAGTGTATAGTCCACACATCCCCCATAGCAGTGTATCATCCACACATCCCCCATAGCAGTGTATAGTCCACACATCCCCCATAGCAGTGTATAGTCCACACATCCCCCATAGCAGTGTATCATTCACACATCCCCCATAGCAGTGTATAGTCCACACATCCCCCATAGCATTGTATTATTCACACATCCCCCATAGCAGTGTATAGTCCACACATCCCCCATAGCAGTGTATCATCCAAACATCCCCCATAACAGTGTGTCATCCACAGATCCCCCATAACAGTGTCACCCACAGGTCTCCCAAAACAGTGCCATCCACAGACCACCATTAGTTCAAAACCAAAGCACACCTTTTGGTTCAAAATATATATTTTTTTATTTTCCTCCTCAAAAATCTAGGTGCGTCTTATCATCAGGTGCGTCTTAAAAAAATACGGTGTATATATATATATATATATATATATATATTATATATATATATATATATATATATATATATATATAAATATTGAGATAATGATTATTACTATTTGTGAGATGTAGTCACATCCATTATTTACCATCCCCATCGTTCACCATCACACCAGCGCATAATCGCCTCCAAGTTTTTAAAACTATAGGCATATTGTTGTCTGTATTGCCTGCTTAGAAGTAAAAATTAGGAGCCATGGATCACTCAACGTAGTCTGGCAGTTTCCCGAAATCTTCTTACGTCAAACCAGGTGGCGATGGAGTGATGAGGGCTTAGGAGCTCAGAGGAGCAGGTGTCCAGCTGGGTATCACTATAACAGGAGTCAGGCTGCGGTATATTCAGGCAATTTAAAGTTCGCCAAAACCATTTGCATTATCGACAGATGTAAAAATACATGAACTCTCGGCTTGTGTGTAACTACAAGTGTCAGCAACTCTGCCATCAGGGGTTATACACCGACATGTAGGTCAAGCATTTGAAATCTAGGCTCATGACTAGTGCTGAGTGGATTGAAGTTCACAAATTTGATTCGCCATGAAGCTGAATTTCCTTGTGTTTTGCGGTAATGAATCAATTCTCCCTAAAATGGCGGTAAATAAGAAAAAAATCATACTTACCTCATACATTTGAACCCGAAGAGTCTCCGTAGCCATTGTAAATGAAGATCCCACACAAAATCTCATGCGCAGTGACGTAAGACTTCACCAAGCTGGCCAGCGTGATGATGTCATCACACACCGTGATTAGACATCAGAGAGATAGATAGATAGATAGATAGATAGATAGATAAATAGATATACATGAGATAGATAGATAGATAGATAGATAGATAGATAGATATACATGAGATAGATAGATAGATAGATAGATAGATAGATAGACAGATAGATAGACAGATAAGAAGATATTAGAAATAGATAGATAGATAGATAGATAGATAGATAGATAGATAGATAGATAGATAGACAAAGAAACGGGTATGATTAGATATACATGAGATAGATAGATAGATAGATAGATAGATAGATAGATAGATAGACAAAGAAACGGGTATGATTAGATATACATGAGATAGATAGATAGATAGATAGATAGATAGATAGATAGATAGATAGATAGATAGATAGATAGACAAAGAAACAGGTATGATTAGATATACATGAGATAGATAGATAGATAGATAGATAGATAGATAGATAGATAGATATGAGATAGATAGATAGACAGACAGATAAGCAGATATTAGAAATAGATAGATAGATAGATAGATAGATAGATAGATAGATAGATAGATAGATAGATAGATAGATAGATTTGATGAAATATCCTGAAGATAGGCCATCAATATTGAGCTCCTTCAAAACCCTTTTAAAGTAAAAATTATATTGCCCAAATAATAGAATTATAACTATGGCTACTGCCCAGGGGCCCGAATGGGTCAGCCCACCCCTATTTGCCAGAAATTATTAGTGAATGTTTCTCTTTAATATATAATACAGTAAATTGAATGAAGCTGGGGATGTAATGAAAAGACTCCCTGTAAAGTCATTTATCTATGGACTCAAATTATTACATTTTCTTCTAAAATAAAATTCTGAAAAGGAAAAACACCCAGAACTGGCTCATTGGATGCTAGGTTGACAATTTTGCTGTAAAGACAATTTTCACAAGTGAAGCAATGTCTTGCGTTCAGCAGAGGGAGTCAGTGACACGCGGAGCTGAGCTCAAGAACGCTTAAAAGCAAACAAAAAAAAAAAAAGTTCAGTCAATTTGCAAAGATTTCCGTCATGGTGATCGCACCGTGTTGGCTAAAGTGGTAATTACAGGGATCTATGTTTAAGTGTGAATGTAATGCAATCTCACAGAATTAACTGTACCAGACGCATCAAAGAAATTAATTCCGTTTTAAGACATAATGGAGTTTACAAGACCCGTTTTAGAGTTTTCACCATCTTCTTTTATGCAAGATGTTTCTGAAGGATTTATAAAGTCTTTTCCTGTCACCGGAAAACGTGAATACAGAATTTAAATTTCATTATGAAATGAATCACGGTCTAAAAATGATGAATAATTTCTATGAAACTGCATGAAAAATTGATCATTCTGTGTGTTTTAATTTGATAAAATCACTTAGTTACAGTAATATTTAACATCTAGAGGCAGAAACACAATATAAAAAAATCAGCAACCCCTCTGCTTTCCTCTCAGATTTTAATTGGTTATTTCCCGCCATGTCGTTGGAGGTTAGAGGAGAAAATAGAATATTTAAAGGGATTTAACAGTTTCTATCAACATCCTTTAAAATTATCATTTATGAAGGTAGCTGTAATTTTGTAATGTATTTCTCTTACCTTTTTTGCTCCTCTCTTCCGTTCTCGACTGTGGTCACATGACCATGTCCATGCAGCTGTTTTCTATTTACTGTGATGTTATGTCCAAGGGCGGGGCAGTGATGGGGGAGTGTCTAGGTAACTAGCCGGGTGGGAGGATCTATAAACTAGATGGCTGTTGTTAGGGGCGGTGCTGGAGCTGTGGCAGAGGAAGGAGAAGTGCATCATGGGTTTGGTTGGATCCAGTAACAGGAAGTGCTACATACAGGATGGAAGCAAATCCGAGGCATTGGTTTATATGAAAAATAAATATTCCATTTAATAAAATGCTTCAGGCTTTATTAGAAATCCTAGTGAAATTGTGATGAAATTGGGTCGGCGTAAAAATGGGTCGGGAAGTCCAAGCTGAAAAAAAAAAGGTAAAAATATACACTCACCTAAAGAATTATTAGTACCACCTAATACAACCATAAAATAGGAGATTTTTAAAAGCATTGTAACATCTAATTGTGAGAGGTACATACCTTATAGGAATAAAAGGCTAAGGAACAATAAGAAACCCATGTGGATAAATGGAACCGTAAAGAAAGCAATAAATGACAAAAAGAAAGCATATAAATTACTAAAACAGGAGGGGAGCCAGGAAGCACTGATAAACTATAAGAAAAAAATAGAATATGTAAAAAACTAATAACATTTGCCAAACTAGAGACCGAAAGATTAATTGCCAAAGAGAGTAAAACTAACCTTAAAATGTTCTTCTATTATATAAATAGTAAAAAATATAAATCTGAAGGAGTCGGCCCTCTACATAGCAATGAGGGGGGTGTTGCAGAGAGCGACGAGGATAAAGCAAAACTATTAAATATTTTTTTCTCCACTATATTCACTGAGGAAAATAAACTGTCAGATGAAATGCAGAATGTAAAAGTAAATCCCCCATTAAAAGTGCCCTGTCTGACCCAGGAAGAAGTACAACAGCGACTTAAAAAGATTAAAATAGACAAATCGCCAGGACCGGATGGCATACACCCCCGTATCCTAAGGGAATTAAGTGATGTCATAGCCAGACCTTTATTTCTGATATTTACGGACTCTATACTGACAGGGAATGTTCCACAGGATTGGCGCATAGCAAATGTGGTGCCAATATTCAAAAAGGGTCCAAAAACAGAGCCTGGAAATTATAGGCCGGTAAGTTTAACATCTATTGTTGGTAAACTGTTTGAAGGGTTTCTAAGAGATGCTATTTTGGATTATCTCAATGAAAATAAGCAAATAACGCCATATCAGCATGGCTTCATGAGGGATCGGTCATGCCAAACAAATTTAATCAGCTTCTATGAGGAGGTAAGTTCTAGACTTGACAGCGGCGAATCAATGAATGTCGTATATCTGGACTTCTCCAAAGCATTTGACACTGTACCTCATAAAAGGTTAGTATATAAAATGAGACTGGGAGAAAATGTCTGTATGTGGGTAAGTAACTGGCTGAGTGACAGAAAACAGAGGGTGGTTATTAATGGTACACACTCAGATTGGGTCACGGTCACTAGGGGGGTACCTCAGGGGTCAGTATTGGGCCCTATTCTCTTCAATATATTTATTAATGATCTTGTAGAAGGCCTGCACAGTAAAATATCTATTTTTGCAGATGACACTAAACTGTGTAAAGTAATTAACACTGAAGAGGACAGTTTTCTGCTACAGAGGGATCTGGATAGATTAGAGGCTTGGGCAGAAAAATGGCAGATGAGGTTTAACACTGACAAATGTAAAGTTATGCACATGGGAAGGAATAATGCAAGTCACCCGTACATATTAAATGGTAAAACACTCAGTAACACTGACATGGAAAAGGATCTAGGAATTTTAATAAACAGCAAATTAAGCTGCAAAAAACAGTGTCAGGCAGCTACTGCCAAGGCCATTAAGATAATGGGTTGCATCAAAAGGGGCACTGATGCCCGTGATGAGAACATAGTCCTACCACTTTACAAATCACTAGTCAGACCACACATGGAGTACTGTGTACAGTTCTGGGCTCCTGTGAACAAGGCAGACATAGCAGAGCTAGAGAGGGTTCAGAGGAGGGCAACTAAAGTAATAACTGGAATGAGGGATCTACAGTACCCTGAAAGGTTATCAAAATTAGGGTTATTCACTTTAGAAAAAAGACGACTGAGTGGAGATCTAATAACTATGTATAAATATATCAGGGGTCAGTACAGAGATCTGTCCCATCATCTGTTTATCCCCAGGACTGTGACTGTGACGAGGGGACATCCTCTGTTTCTGGAGGAAAGAAGGTTTGTACACAAACATAGCAGAGGATTCTTTACGGTAAGAGCAGTGAAACTATGGAACTCTCTGCCTGAGGAGGTGGTGATGGTGAGTACAATAAATAATTCAAGAGGGGACTGGATTTATTTCTGGAGTGTAATAATATTACAAGCTACAGCTACTAGAGATGGGTCGTTGATCCAGGGAGTTATTCTGATTGCCTGATTGGAGTCGGGAAGGAATTTTTTTCCACTTAAGTGGGGAAAATTGGCTTCTGCCTCACAGGGGTTTTTTGCCTTCCTCTGGATCAACTTGTAGGAAACAGGCCGAACTGGATGGACAAATGTCTTTTTTCGGTCTTATATACTATGTTACTATGTTACTTACCTGTTCTATTTCTCATTAATGCAATTATCTAGTCAACCAATCACATGGCAGTTGGTTCAATGCATTTAGGGGTCTGGTCCTGGTCAAGACAATCTCCTGAACTCCAAACTGAATGTCAGAATGGGAAAGAAAGGTGATTTAAGCAACTTTGAGCGTTGCATGGTTGTTGGTGCCAGACGGGGCAGTCTTTCACAATCTGCTCAGTTACTGGAATTTTCATGCACAACCATTTCTAGGATTTACAAAGAATGGTGTGAAAAGGGAAAAACATCCAGTATGCGGCAGTCCGGTGGGCGAAAATGCCTTGTGGATGCTAGAGGTCAGAGGAGAATGGGCCGACTGATTCAAGCTGATAGAAGAGCAACGTTGACTGAAATAACCACTCGTTACAACCGAGGTATGCAGCAAAGCATTTGGGAAGCCACAACAGGCACAACCTTGAGGTGGATGGCCTACAACAGCAGAAGACCCCACCGGGTACCACTCATCTCCACTACAAATAGGAAAAAGAGGCTACAATTTCCACGAGCTCACCAAAATTGGACTGTTGAAGACTGGAAAAATGTTGCCTTGTCTGATGAGTATCAATTTCTGTTGAGACAATAAAATGGTAGAGTTCGAATTTGGCATATACAGAATGAGAACATGTATCCATCATGCCTTGTTACCACTGTGCAGGCTGGTGGTGGTGGTGTAATGGTGTGGGGGATGTTTTCTGGGCACACTATAGGCCCCTTAGTGCCAATTGGGCATCGTTTAAATGCCACGGGCTACCTGAGCATTGCTTCTGACCATGTCCATCCCTTCATGACCACCATGTACCCATCCTCTGATGGCTACTTCCAGCAGGATAATGCACCATGTCACAAAGCTCGAATCATTTCAAATTGGTTTCTTGAACATGACAATGAGTTCACTGTACTAAAATGGCCCCCACAGTCACCAGATCTCAACCCAATAGAGCCTCTTTGGGATGTGGTGGAACGGGAGCTTCGTGCCCTGGATGTGCATCCCTCAAATCTCCATCAACTGCAAGATGCTATCCTATCAATATGGGCCAACATTTCTAAAGAATGCTATCAGCACCTTGTTGAATCAATGCCACGTAGAATTAAGGCAGTTCTGAAGGTAAAAGGGGGTCCAACACCGTATTAGTATGGTGTTCCTAATAATTCTTTAGGTGAGTGTACATGAGGTAAGCAACTACATGTGCATATCTGATAAAACCGTAATCCCAGAAAAAGTCCCTAATAGGTCACTGGTCACAGCAGAAAAAAAAAAAACACAGACATAGAAACAGACAAAAAATTTGGTAAAAATAAATAAATGTCCCTAATAGGTCACTGGTATGACCCCATACCAAGTCAGGGCCCCATGTACTTATTCAATTTGGCAACAAAAAAGTTTCCAGCACTTTCAAGCCTAGATGAGACTTCTGCCCCCGACAAGGAGAATTATTTCCCTCAAAGTAGGTGTGAATGATGAAGTGGTAACTACTATAATGACATATCGATAGTGTAATTCCCTTAAAGGGGCTTTCTGGATTCAAGATATATTGATAGGCTATCCTCATGTTCATATCAGTGAGGTTCTAACTCCCAGGACCCCTGCCTATCAGCTGTCTGAAGGGGATGTGGCGCTCGTGCACCCTCTTCATATATATATTTTGCCATAGGGCTCTGTGAGATCTGTGTATGCCCCTGTTTCTTCCTAAACGTTCTCTACTCTTAGTAGGAAATGTCTTATAATCCAGAATTTTTAAAGGGAACCTGTCATCATGAAAATGCAATGTCATCTGCCAAAAGCTCGTTATAGAATAGGAGGAGCTGAGCAGATTGATATATCATTTTCTGGGAAAAGTATAGCTCAGTATAACGTGCATATTCTTAAAGGGTAACAGTCATTCTTTTTTTTTTGTAATATATAGGGGCAGTGACACAGACAATTTTTGTAATATGCTTTAATTACTGAAATTGTACATTTCTATTAGACAAATAACTCTAAAGTGGCCCATTTGAGTGCGTCTCCACAGTTATGTAAACAGAAGACAGAGGAGCGTTGCTAAGGCTCAAAATGGGCCACTTTAGAGCTATTTTTCTAATAGAAATGTACAATTTCACTAATTAAAGTATATTACAGAAATGGTCAGTATCACTGCCCCTATACACTACAAAAATAAAAAAAAGAATGATGGTTACACTTTAATTTAAATTCCTAATCATTCTGGGCTTTGAAGTCAAGAAGGCGGTGCTATCAGTGATTGACAGTCTTCCCTCTATGACTGTGTATACAGAGATAGCTGTCAGTCACTGATAGGACCGCCTCCTGGACTTCACAGTCCAGAATGAGCAGGAATATAAATGAATAAAATACAAGTTATACTGAATCTTTTCCCATAAAACTATACATCAAATTGCTCAGCTCCTCCTGCTCTATAACCTGCTGCTGGTAGATTACACTGCATTTCCATGGTGACGGTTCCCTTTAAGAATCCAACGCCTATGTGATCTTGACGATTCAGCAGTTAAAGAAATTTCCTATCGATACTTTTCTTGTACCCATTAATCTAGTATATTTGATAAATCCAGCATATTGTCAGATCTAATAGACATTTCATTTTGAAATAATTGTTTGATGGTTTGGAGAAGATTTTTTTTATTTTCAAAAAATTCTATTGTTAACCTCATAGAGCGGGAACTAAAAACTTGTTAGTTTGGAAAAAATATTCTATTTTTGCTACAAAAATTGTTATCCGATATTGGACGTCTATTTCCGCATGCTTCTAAACCTGCTTATGAGTGCAGAGGAGAACGTGACATGGAGAGGTCGAGCAGTCAGTCCACGTATTACACTTGGCAATACTGAAATACTACTTTTTCTCAAAAAAGCATTTTTCTAAGAATGCTTCTTCAATTTTACTGATGAATGCACCAGGACTTTACTTGAGGACTTGTTTGCTCCAGGCCACCATGAGTAAGAGCACCATATATCATCAGCACTTCTCTTTCCAGGCGATGGATGATATAGTTACTGAATGCATAGGTAAATATCAGGTTGCACAAGTTCTCTAGGTGCCCAAGGCAAGGTTTAGATGATATATCCACTCTTCCACCCTTGGTCCCTGGCATTCAGCATGAATTATTCTCTTGGTGCCCTAGGCAGCTGCCTATTCTGCACACCCTTCGTTCCTAAAATCATAGGTCACCTAAGAGACTATAATCTAGCACAATGTGAAGCAAAAATAAAAAATAAATGCTAAGAAATACATTTTACACTGAATTTCTGAGTGTCTTCGACACCATGAAGGAGATTTATGAAACTATCTTAGCAGCCAAGTACAGCCCAGCTTTCACTTCTTGCAGTCCTGATGAAAAATGAAAGCTGTGCAGTGATTGGTTGCAGTGGGCAACAAAGGCAATTTCATAAAGCTATATTGAAATTTTAGTAATCACCTGGATTTACTTACTTAACCGGTATTTTAAAAGGTACTAAAATATATTGTCTAGTAGCAGGGCCCTTGCTATTACACAAGATTAAAATGAATTACATAAAGCCATTTCATCCTGTATGTAATAATAGATGATACATTGTCCTTGTTGGTTAGTAGATAGGTAACCTGCCAGGATGAAAGTTTTTGTAAATGCAACAATATTGCTACTTGTAAATGTTGCTAATAAAGGGGAAACAGTATACGTAGCACCTCACTACTTCTTCTTACCACTCTCTGTTTGGCATAACAGTGCCCCATTGATCGGTGTTGTTGGTTGCACACTGCAGGACTATATGCAGGGGCGTAGCTAAAGGCTTATGGCCCTGGTGCAAGAGTTCAGTTGGTGCACCTAGCTTTTCTGCTGCCCGAGGCAAAAATTGAAACGCCCCCCCCCCCCATGCCAAATTCTCAACCTAATCCTTCCCTCCAGTCCAATTGTTAAAGGGGTTGTACTCTTTTTACTACTAATGAATGATGCTGATGACTGGCACTTCTGATTATAAGTTGTTTGAAGAGAGGGCAGTGCTCATATGAGAGCTGCTTTCTCTGCTCTGTTCACCTGCTCGCTGTAGCATTTGCAGTGGTGAGCAGGTAAACAGAGCGGAGAAGGCAGCACTCGTACGAAGAAAAAAAAAGCAGACAACCCCTTTAAAGACATACTTGGAAAACATTACATACAGCGCTACAGAACATACAGGGTAATACAGCCCCACATACCTCTTACTAGGGGTCGACCGATTATCGGTATGGCCGATATTATCAGCCGATATTCATGATTTGCACAGTTATCGGTATCGGCAGGAGGAGGGGCTGAGGGCGCACTGGCCACCAATGATAATAACGTTTCAGATATTACAAACACGGGCATTAGAAACACATTGCCCAGACCCTGCCTCTAACAGAGTTCTGCGATCTGCGGCAATTAACCCCTCAGATGCGGCACCTGAGGGGTTAATTGCCGCAGATCGCTGCGCTCTGTCAGAGGCAGGGTCTGGGCAATGTGTTTCTAATGCCCGTGTTTGTAATATCTGAAACAACGTTATTATCATTGGTGACCAGTGCGCCTCCCCATCCCCCTTCCTCCCTCCTTTCCCCCCATCCCTTCAGTATTAATATCATTGGTGGCAGTGGCCACAGGGTCCCCCACCTCCTCTCTTCTGATCGGAGCCCCAGCAGGAGCCCCAGCAGTGTAATGCTGGGGCTCCGATCGGTTACCATGGCAACCAGGACGCTACTGAAGCCCTGGCTGCCATGGTCAGCTCCCTGCTGCTGTGTGCACTGTGCACAGGGAGAGTGTGAAGTCCTATTCACCCTAATAGAACACTATTAGGGTGAATAGCACAAGGGATGTAAAGAGCACTGGTTCTACCACTAAGGGGGAAATAGTAATTAAATAAAAAGTAAAAAAATTAAAAATTAACCCTTTTCCAATTTTACATATTAAATATATAAACAATAAATAAAAAAAACATATTGCCGTGCCCAAAAAGTCCAAACTATTAATTTATTTTTTTTTTTAAAGTGTTGAATGCTGTAACAGAAAAAAAAAATTAAAAAATTTAAATGCGCAGAATATCGGTATAAAATATCGGCTATCGGCCTGAAAGTTCACAGAATATCGGTATCGGCTCTAAATCAATATCGGTTGATCCCTATCCAGTGACTTCTCTTCTCTGATGTAGATATTCTCTTTCCTCTTCTTCTCCTGTCAGACCAGATCGCCATGGTGACTTCTTTCAGCCGCACCTCATCTCTGCAGAGTTTAACAAACAGACATCTTACTTTCCTAATTTTCTATCATCCTCCCACCTTCTCAACACTCCATCCTGCCACCCCCAATACTGTGTCTGCTGTGCCCCCCAATACTTTCCTGCAGAAACAGTCCCCCTGAAAATACTGGTACCACACAGAGCATCAGTACAAAAACACCCCTTTATATTGTGCGCCAGTACAAAAAAATACCCCTTTCATATCAGTCCCCCATATAACACTCTAAATGAGACCCCCATCTCAGACCAAACCCCCTTTAGACCTGTATGTCAGACCCCAGTTTTAACCCCTTAAGGACAGAGGTTTTTTTCATTTTTGCGTTTTCGTTTTGCGCTCCCTGCCTTCCGAGAGCCATAACTTTATTTATTTTTTTTCGGTTCACATAGCCATATGAGGGCTTGTTTTTTTGCAGGACAAGTTGTACTTTCCAACGCCACCATTTAATATTGCATATGATGTAGTGGAAGCGGTAAAAAAATTCCAAATGGGGTGAAATTGCAAAAAAAAAGCAATTCCACCACAGTTTAACGGGTTTTTAAATTCTGACGTTCGATGTGCGATAAAACTGACTAGTTAGTTTTATTCTACAGGTCAGTACAAATCCAGTGATACCTAAAATGTATAGTTTTTCTTGCGAGTTTTATGGGGACTTATTTTTTGCTGAGCAATCTGAACTGTTAAGTGATACCCTTATGGGGTGTGTATAGCTTTTTGATCACTTTTTATTTCTTTTTTTTTTGAGGAAATGAAGCGTCCAAAAACGTCAAAATAGCCATTTGGACACTTTTTTCAGTTTTTCTGTTTACCGTATGGGGAATATATTTTTATATTTTTATACTATGGGCGTTTTTGCACATGGTGACACCCATGATGTGTATTTTTTAACATTTTTTAATTCTTTAATTTTACTTTTGGGAAAAGGGAGGTGATTTGAATTTTTATGTTTTTTTATTTATTTATTTAACACTTTTATATAGCTCCCATAGGGAACTATATAAATCAGTCACCTGATTGCTTCTATCATAAACTCCAATACACTTGGAGTCTATGATGATTTTACTAGTTTCCTATGGAGCCCTATTACTAACAAGGGCTCCATAGGAAATACTATGCAACAGCATGGTTTCCTTCACAGACACCATGGCTGTTGCTGACAGGTTCCGGTTCCCCAATCGCCACAATGGCGAGCCGGAGAGCTGCCGAAAGTTTTACTTTCGGTTTTAATCACGCGCAGATGCCGTGGTCAGGATTGACCACGGCATCTAAGGGGTTAAATGTTCGTGATCGGCAACGCTGCCGATCCCGAACATTAGCTGCGGGGGTCTGCTCGAATAAGCAGGTGGCCCTCTGCAGCGATGGCGCCCGCATGAAGCAGGAGCGGGCGCCATCTTTAGGGACAGGACACAGGACTGACGGGTACGTCCTGTGTCCTTAAGAGGCTAAACCTCAAATCAGACCCCCATTAGACCTCCATGTAAGACCCCGACCCAATATCAGACCTCAGATAAGACCTCCAGACCTCCAATCAGACCCCCATTAGACCTCTAGACCCGCAATCACACCCCCATTAGACCTCCAGACCCCCAATCAGACTTCTATACTTCCATTATACCTCTCCAGACCCCCAGTCAGACCTCCAGACCCCCCATTAGACCTCTCCAGACCCCCATTCAGACCTCTAGACCCCCCAGTGAGACCACTCCACACCCCCATTAAGACCTACAGCCCCTGAATTAGACCTCTCCAGACCTCCAGTAAGACCTCTAGACCCCTTGTGAGACCTCCAGACCCCCTGTGAGACCTCTCCAGACCCCCAGTCAGACCACTTCAGACCCCCAGTAAGAACTCCATACTCCCCATTAGACCTCTCCAGACCCCCAATAAGACCTCCATATCAGACCTCAGATCAGACTGTAAAATAATAAAGTCACTTACCTTTCCTGCCGCCACTCTCCCTATCCTGGCTGTCTTCTCAGCGCCTGCGCTGCACAGTCACCTGACCTCCTGCAGCATCAGGTCAGAGTGCGAACTGTACATCCTAAGGCTGTAGGTAGCCAGGACACAGCAGGGCCACCCTCTGGGCCACCCTGGCTTAGGATCCCGGTCACAACTACGACCGTTGCGACCCCTATAGCTACACCACTGACTACAATCACTCAACTCTGCTCGACAGTGGCGTAACTACAGGGGAAGCAGCTGCTTCGGGCCAGAGTGGAAAAGGGGCCTGGGATCAGTGTCTTTTCTAGTACAATTCAGGCCAGACCCCCAGCTGTGACTGTATCTGAAGTGTGCCCAGCCTGGCCCTGAAATATACTGGAAAAGGTGTACCTACCAGTATGAAGGACCTTTAGAATGCAGTAATGCTAGGCTAAAAGACCTTTGATGATGTCATCATAGCACAAGATCAAAGGTCCTTTAGCCTACCATTACTGCATTCCAAAGGTCCTTTAGCCTCCAAGAGACATCAGAGGAGAACAGAGAACTTGCAGCCTGTAAGTAAATACATGTAAGTGTATGTGTGTGTTTTTGTGAAAACGGGACAATTCAGACAGTCTCTTTTCCCAGGGTTTATTGGGACACACACAGTAAAACGGTACAGGCTTGCTTCCGTAATCAAAATAACAGTTGATGGAAATAATAAAGAAACGGTGATACAGATTTCTCACCAGCTTGTAGGTTTTCACCTAGAGATTACACTCTGCAAGTGGTCTTGTCTATGGGTCTTTCTCTCAGAGGAACACAATTTTTTTTCCCACCTGTTTGAGGTAGGAACACCCGGGATGGAGTATGGGTGTGACCTGCCCACCCATACTCTTCAGTCCCTCCTAAACCCATCTAACATCACTGGTCACAACTTACCTCTGGGATTTACATCACTGAGAGTAGCAGCCTCAGTGACACATACCTGCCGTCTATGACTTCACCCATTGAATGTTTACTATATATATATGTGTGTGTTTGTATATCTGTGTGTTTATCTGTGTGTGTATATGTGTGTGTATATATATGTGTGTGTATATATATATGTGTGTGTATATATGTGTGTGTTTATCTGTGTGTGTATATGTGTGTGTATATATATGTGTGTGTGTGTGTATATATATGTGTGTGTATATATGTGTGTGTATATATATATGTGTGTGTATATATGTGTGTGTTTATCTGTGTGTGTATATATATATATATGTGTGTGTTTATCTGTGTATATATATGTGTGTGTATATATATGTGTGTGTTTATCTGTGTGTGTATATATGTGTGTGTTTATCTGCGTGTATATGTGTGTTCATCTGTGTATATATATATATATGTGTGTGTGTGTTCATCTGTGTGTTTATCTGTGTGTATATATATGTGTGTGTATATGTGTGTATGTTCATCTGTGTATATATCTGTGTGTATATATGTGTGTGTATATATGTGTGTATATGTGTGTGTGTGTTTATCTGTGTGTATATATATGTGTGTGTTTATCTGTGTGTGTATATATGTGTGTGTTTATCTGCGTGTATATGTGTGTTCATCTGTGTATATATATATATATGTGTGTGTGTGTTCATCTGTGTGTTTATCTGTGTGTATATATATGTGTGTGTATATGTGTGTATGTTCATCTGTGTATATATCTGTGTGTATATATGTGTGTGTATATATGTGTGTATATGTGTGTGTATGTTTATCTGTGTGTATATATATGTGTGTGTTTATTTGTGTGTATATATATATATATATATATATGTGTGTGTGTTTATCTGTGTGTATATATCTGTGTGTATATGTGTGTGTTTATCTGTGTGTATATATGTGTGTGTTTATCTGTGTGTATATGTGTGTGTGTCTATCTGTGTGTATATGTGTGTGTGTTTATCTGTGTGTATATATGTGTGTGTATATCTGTGTGTTTATCTGTGTGTATATATGTGTGTGTATATCTGTGTGTATATGTGTGTGTGTTTATCTGTGTGTATATATGTGTGTGTTTATCTGTGTGTATATATCTGTGTGTATATATCTGTGTGTATATATGTGTGTGTATATCTGTGTGTGTATATGTGTGTGTATATCTGTGTGTATATATGTGTGTGTGTTTATCTGTGTGTATATATCTGTGTGTATATATGTGTATATATATGTGTGTTTATCTGTGTGTATATATATATGCGTGTTTATATATATATATATATATATATATATATGTGTATGTTTATCTGTGTCTATATATGTGTGTGTATATATCTGTGTGTTTATCTGTGTGTATATATCTGTGTGTTTATCTGTGTGTATATATCTGTGTGTTTATCTGTGTGTATATATCTGTGTGTTTATCTGTGTGTATGTATATATATATGTGTGTGTGTGTGTGTGTTTATCTGTGTGTATGTCTGTGTAGAGGGGCTGACAGACCATAGACTCTACAGTGACATTTCCTGGTGGGCCGATGCCCAACGGACCTCCAGAGACCTCCTCATAGCCTCTAGCTGAGTACACAAAGATCACATACTCTCAGCATTAATTATTACTAGGAGCATCAGGTACTTATTTTATGCTGCACTACAGTATGCTGGCCCTGCCTACTTCTCTTGTCCCTGTCTACATGTGTTGGCCCCGCTTATTTGTGTTGCCCATACCAACACTGGCTTCCTGATGACTATGGAGGTGGCAGAGGATCACAACTTGTCCACTTTCAGCTGTTATGTGGTATTAAATCATGGCGCCTTTGATGATAGGCGCACTAGCAGCGGTGCTTCCTCAGTGTACTGGATGCATGTTTGCTTGTTAAGGACCTTACAGGGTTCCCCGTTTTGTCCCGGATGTATGTACGCAGAGCGTCGTAGTGGATCAGTAACTGGGTGGTCCCACAATAATCCAAATACTGTTCCTTCCTGTTAATACAATAAAGGCCAGACACGTTTTGGAGTTTCTAACTCCTTCCTCAGTGGCTATATCACTATATCGCCACTGAGGAAGGAGTTCAGAAACTCCGAAACGCCTGAACACCTGAATGTCAGTGTTGAGGAGTGTATGTCTATTGGCGTGTCAAAGCAGTCACTGGTAGAGGAGTGTCTTTGTAGCAATGTACGTGCATCATGGGTTTGGTTGGATGCAGCAACAGGAAGTATTATATACAGGAAGCACAGAAACACACTTACTCAGGTCAGGAGAGTCCAAAGTTAGGGTCCATTCACACGTCCGCAATTCTGTTCCGCATTTGCGGAACGGAATTGCGGACCCATTCATTTCAATGGGGACAGACGATGTCCCGGCCGGGTCCGCAATTGCGGATCCGTACTTCCGGGTCCGAAAAAAATAGAACATGTCCTATTCTTGTCCGCAATTGCGGACAAGAAAAGGCATTTTCTATGAGAGTGCCAGCGATGTGCGGTCCGCAAATTGCGGAACGCACATCGCCGATGTCCGTGTTTTGCGGATCCGCGGATCCGTGGATCCGCAAAACACACACGGACGTGTGAATGTAGCCTAAAAAAAAAAAACGGAAGATGTACATAAAGTAGGTAATTATATGAGTAAATCTGTTAAGATCCTTAGTAATCCTAGAAAATCCATTTAACTACTAGTGTAGCAAGTGCCATTGGACCCAACAGCTAAGGGCTTCATCTCCACTCAGAGCTGCAGTGAAAACTGTGGATGATGAAAGACGGGCACGCAAAAGAGAATGGAACGGGCCTCAAATTTTGAACCATTTCTTACTTATTACACCCCCGCCTCTAAATCTGATTTTGGCGATACACAGTGTATACTCGTTATAACAGCATTTAGATGTCACATAGTATATTATATGCTATAGAAATGTATATATAACCGAACAAAGACAATCTGAATGCCGTTCCCACCTCACCATACATTTTAATGTAACGGTGCCTGGCAAGTGCTGAACAGTTACTTTAAGAAATCTGCAAGCTCATTGAAGATGAATGCATAGAGCAGGCGGCACGGGCCCTGACAGGCAAGGAAACGCAGTTTACTGTACCTCGCTGCTTATCTTTTCTTTATTTTCTTTTTTTTTTGCAAACTACCTGCTAGAGAACATCAGATACAAATGTCAAACCGCAGATGTTCTGCAGATGTTCCCCCGGTGCATGCTACAGGATTACTTGACGTAAAGTGAACCACAAAGGCAGAGTTGTATAGCACAGCTTCCTATTGTATACAAACACTTATATACCTGTTTGTTGTAAGTAACATTAGCATATCTAACATAACCACATATCCTGTATAGTATAGCCTGCAGAGGTTGAGTAGCAAGAAGGCAGTGTACATTTCACTAATCCTGATGCTATTTCCAATCAATTTAATCATTAGTGTAACTATTGCCGTAGAAGCTGCTAGGGGACCCAGACGTTGACCCTGGGTTCACACCTGAGCGTTTTACAGCGCGTTCAAACGCGCTGTAAAACGCTCAACAGATTAAAACCAATGCATCCCTATGGGAGTGGTTCACACTTGAGCGTTTTACAGCGCGTTTGAACGCGCTGTAAAACGCCCAACGCATAAACAAGTACTTGAGCTTCTTTTGGGGCGTTTGACGCGCGTTTTGTGATTGACACCACAGTAGTCAATCACAAGAACGCGCGTTTTACGCGCGTTTCCTATTTGCAAAAACGCGCTGAAATACGCGCGACTAAAACGCGCGTTTTAGAACGCTCAGGTCTGAACCCAGGGTAAAGGGCCCACACAGGCGCAAGAGCATGGTACCTTTCTGTAGAGAATAACAAGATGATGGCTTTCTGCTTTCTAGCTCTACCATCTAGGTTCTCTGATATATATGGCACTATTATCTATTTTTTTAATCCATGCTAGGTGGTTGGGCCCATCCCATTTTGCTATGGCGCCCTATAAATTCTAGTTATGGATCTAAAAAGGGTAGCAACGGAGCGAGGCACAGACGTAGTGTAGTGCGTATTGACTTAGGGGGAAGACCGCAGACTGGAAGGGTTAATTATTTTAAGAGGAGGACGGAGGGATAGTAAAACCAAAAGGGGGTGTTGTTAGGAGTTGGCGGGCAGTACTTAAAGTGGAAGAGGGAGGGACTTTGGGGCAGTTGCCCGCAGAAAGAATGCGAGTTTCCCGCACTCCCACCCTTGTTTAAGTTTAGTGCTGGGTAACAGGAAGAGTTGGGCTGCTCGATATATAGGGATCCTGGGCGGCAATGCAATGGTTAAGAGGTGCATGACATGTTGGAGCATGCATCTCATGTCGTTCGGTAATGCTGAGGATTGGGCTCCTGTTTGGGCTAGAGACCTACAGGGGGAGATACTTGTGTACTTCAAGGTTTGGTGCCCTTGGGACGGTGAGTGCGGCCAAGGGTAAGACGGAAGTACAGGTGGAAACGTTCAAGGAAGAACATAGATTTGGTTTGGTTGCCTTCCAGGATCCTTGACCACGGTGCAGGAGGTGATAATTCGGGTATGTGTTAAAGTGCCTGTTATTGTTATTATTATTGTTATTATTATTATTTAAGGTTATGTGTGGTATAAGATGTTTTATAATATGTGGGTTAATAAAGCTGGCCGCCATGGCCATTTTTCTTCACCATGATAGTTGTTGAAGTGATTATTTGAGGGAAGTGGGTTCCGGTATAGGCAGCCGGAAGAAGTTCCTCCATCTTATTAAGTCATAACTTTTATTTTGAGAATATTAGTGGCACATGGCTTATTTCCAGAATTATTTCCTATGTTTTGCAATGCTATGTACACCCAGGGTGACCTTGTATGGTTTCCAAGGACAGCATTAACCACCCTGTTCATTCAGAGCTGGTTCTGCTTCCTGTCTGGGGAAGAAGGGGGGAGATAAGAAGTCAGAATCTGTAAGGCCAAGCATAGGAGTCACCAAGGTAAGGTGCTACTACAGCTCTTCAGACTTTGCTGTTTGTGAGGGATTAGAGTTAAGACACCCATAACACTAAACCGTGTCCTGACAAGACGTACCTCTAAAGACCTGTATCCCACAGTGGACATTACAGCCACAATTGCCAGATTGCAGTTGCTAGCCAGAGAGAAACAGAGAGACTTTAGCAAGATAGCATACCAAGAATGCCATTATTTGCCACTTAGCCAGCCACCATACCTTGACATCTAGGAAAATAATTTGCACTCTATACATATTATTGTTATTATGTATTACAAGTACTATTTTACACGCCAGTAAGAAGAGAAGTTTATTCTTCTTGTTCTGGACTGGTTTTCTGACTCCTAGCACACCATATGCTGGCCATTAGGCTACTCTACCTCCTGCCAGGCACCCTTACAACCACCAACATCAACGGCACCCCAAACTACTATCAGGTAAGAGCCACCAACTACAGGGAGTTCCCCGAGGTAAGAAAGATGCACCATCCTCTTGCTGCACTGGCCATAGGGAGCAAGAGAAACCACTGTGACACATCCTACAGTCAGAACCACTACCACTCCTATCCTCCACTCTGGCTCGTCATGGGCTTGTTTGATTTATTAGTGAGTTATGAGCTACATTCCAGTCCTTTACTGTACCAGGTGACCATCATCTTTGTGTGGACCATAAGTCACTTGGCTCCACACAAATACACTGTAAGATAGGGCGGGTGTTAGGCCTGTAGAAGAGTGGAACCCATAGCTAACCAACGAAGCCACCAGTAAGCAGATTACTTACACTATTATTTACATCATATACAGTGGTGCTTGAAAGTTTGTGAACCTTTTTAAAATTTTCTATATTTCTGCACAAATTTGACCTAAAACCACATCACGTCCTAAAAATAGATAAGGATAAAAAAATCAAGCAAGTCAAAAATATTAGACTTTAAAATCATCTAATATCACATGTCTGTGAGAGGTAAAAGTATGTGAACCTTTAGAATTAGCACATAATCTGAAAGTGAAGTTAAAGTCAGATGTTTTCAATCAGTGGGATGACAATCAGGTGTGAGTGGTCAACCTGTTTTATTTAAAGAACGGGGATCCATCAAAGTCTGATCTTAACAACACATGTTTGTAGAACTGTATCATGGCACAAAGAAGATTTCTGAGGACCTCAATACCTAATTTTGCAGAAAGATAGAAAATTCTAAAGTGTTCACAAACTTTCAAGCACTACTGCATAATACAAATGGACCAAAGGATAAACATTGTTGTGAGAATGCATATTTAAAGAGGACCTGCAGGTTCCGGGACTCGGCAAGCTCAAGTTCTCGCGGTTCTCGCAAGAACTTGAGCTCCTTCTCCCTGGCTAAGAGCCGAGCGCTGCTATTGGATGCGCTCGCAGCCAGGGGGAGAGGAGAAACGCCCAGGCACGCCCACCAGAACATCCGAGGAGACGCCTACTAGAGCTTTCTGTGCCTCATTTGCATATGAGGCGCAGAACATATCGGGAACAAAGGCGGCCGAACGGGGGGTCATTTTAAAAAAAAAATATGGTGAAGACTTCAGGGGCAGGTCCCCTAAAAGGTAATATAACGATTACACATTTTTTTTTTGGTGAAAGGTCCTCTTTAAGGTAGCAATAGATTACCTTACCTTCAGGGTCCTGTGCAGCTGTACAGGTTGCCCACATGATATGTCTGCCCTTCCATAACCAGACCAGAATAATATTTCACTGTGGGGAGTGCCCAGCCTACCCAATGACATTGAAAATGGCTAAATAAAGAAAGCTAATATCGGAGGCAGTGTACATATAAATGCATAATATATGTGAGGTAAGAGATGGAGTAAGGAAAGGAGCCTACTATCATTACATGATAGGGTGTCCAGCCATCTCTGCATTGAGAACTACCTATAGTACATAGGATGAGGGTGGGGAAATGGGGAGTATGTATAAGAAATAGAAACACTAGTACCTCGTGAGAAAGGAGGTAGGTGACGGGGCAGGGAGGGGGGTTTGAGGGAGAACAATAAAATGAATGTCTTCCTGACACTCTGCAAAGGGCATCAATGAAATCTGAAAAAGGTCAAATTATCACTTAAATGGGTTATCCCATTATACGAATAAAATAATGAAACTCCTATCCAGAGATCTTCACATTCATTGCTTTACTAGATTTACTTGAGCTGGCAGCTCATGGGCATGTCCTTTCTCATCGGGTATATCCTTTCTGCTGCTATTTTCCTATTAAAGCTCCCGGGGCATGTATTTTCTGTTGCAGCTCTCTTCCTGTAACTGTTAAAGCTTCTAACAGTAGATATAGCTGGTGTCAGTTAAAGAATGGAACCGAGTATGTCCGTCCACCTTACTGAAGAGGACAGAGAAATAAGGAAAATAACAAACAGCAGGCGCTATAAAGATACATTTAACTGAATAACTTACTGGCTATACAAAGAAAATTTAATTACACACAATTTCAAAAGTACAGTAGTCCCTCAAGATACAATGGCCTTAGGATACAATATTTTGAACTTACATTGGTTTTTCCGGGGCCATAAATAAGTTGAAACCAGACTCAACATACAACGTCTCAGTGTCACGTCCAACCAATCAACATAGATAGTTCTCTAGTGAAACACCTGTATTGGCTATCTAGTAGCTCTTCGTTACAGTATAGTGCAGTACTATATGTTCTGCATTGCCCTTTGTCTGTGCGACTCTGCTGTGTTATCTCTCAAGTGCTTTCTTGAAGCTGAAAGATGTTGGTCTCTCTGGAGAATCGAATATCGTTCCCAGGAGCAGGAGCTCTGAAGTGTGCTTCCTCTCCACTCTCTAGCTACACTGGAACTGGATTTATTTACTCTTCCAGAAGTCCCAGAAACACAGGTCCCAGGCACATCACTGCTCAGGTCTGTTAGAGTCCTGGTGACCGGTACATAGCTTATAAATGTTGCACTGAAACTGCCCTACCTGGCTGGAAGCAGTATCAGCCCACTCCTACCAAGAGGGAAGAAACAGGGTGGTGAGCCCTGGTCCTGCTAACCCTTTGCCATCCATACCTCATCTGGCTGATAACAATAAAATATATAACATTATACAATACATAGCTATTTACATTGCAGCTACCCCCAGGTTAAAGTTATAGCACCAGGATGAGCTGAAAGTTCAGATGTCAGGTGAGGGCAACTCCATTTTATTTTTCTGGTACACAGTGTGCTATACAGGTCCCTGAAGAAGCTCCTGCCCTCATCATAGAAAGTGATTTTACAGCTTCTAGCATATATTTCTGACTGTTATATGTCAGGAATTTTGTCTTATTTGTCAACTTATTTTCCTTAAATCTTCATTTTCTCTTATTTTAGGATGATATTTGAGAGCTCTGGAACCGTTTACTCATTTTCCATAATTCAAGTTACAATGGTTTCAAGTTCAACATACAATGGTGGTCCCAGAACCAATTAATTTTGTGACTTGAGGGACCACTGTATTCAGATCCCAGAGCTGGTTTGAACAATGTAGAATATTTTTCATGGGACAACCCCTTTAAGTCTTGTGTGAGTGGCGAGCAGAACCCTGGAACATAATGACTGCCTTAACTATGACCCAGCCATGAGAAAACTGGATATGTGTCCACCTAGTCATGGACTTCTCCACAAAAACCTTAAACCATGTGAACCCACATTCATCACAGTCTATTTCTGCAATTTGAAATAAATGAGCCAATTAAAATGATGATGGATACTAAGCAGAACCGCTTGGAGAGCCACTGCTTTAAGTAATAACAAATGTATCAAGTTGATTATCTCTTCTCCCACGGATTGGAGAGGAAGCAAAGAAACTTAGTCACCCCTGACTATATTCTTGGCAAATCTATCCCACACTTTCTTTGGGTTTGAAAGATTTCAACATAGTGATTCAACTTACAGTGTATATTTCTTTCCTGGTAAAAGTGACTCATTTGTTGTATAACTGCTGAACGCCTTCCAGGATGGCATGCCATGTAATAATTTGTCTTTGGTTTCGAAAATTATGTATGTACTGTAGCGCCTATGACTTTTTTTTTTTCTCCTTTCTGAATAAGATTTCAATCTTCCACTAGAAAGACTTGGCAGGATTTGCAAAAGATGTGGGTTTAGCAGCCCTCGGGGCACATAAAAAATCAGTCTCATTCTCCTGTCACCCTCCTTTGTCCCTTTCGAATAAAACAGTATGTTTTTATATTATGTTAAAGGTGAGTTGGTTGGATACGCCCTGCGAAGTTTGACATGTTGCCACAGTGTTTGTCCATCAAGAATAAGCAGAAGGTCCTAAAGACACAAGCAAACATTCAAGTGTCAAAAACTTGACAGACTTGCTGTAAGAGTGCTGACTCTGTAGAACTCATTAGGCCCCATGCACACAGAAGAGCCTGTATGGCCATGTACTGTATTTGTGCTACATGTACTGAGCTTGTCTTCCGCAGTGGTCATGTTTCTAGGGAAGGATATACCTCCGTGCACAAAGAATCTGAACCTGCCCCATTGTATTTTACTTTTGCAATCTTACAGAATCCAAGTAAAAACAAATCTCCATGTAAGCTTTGTTATGCGGCTTCAGTGCCATATGGAACCGCGTGCATGATCCTTTGGGTGGCGTTAATATATCGGTTCTTGCTATCTAGTGGAAATTACAACGTAATAATTCTTTGCTTTAGGAAAACACATAAAACAGCCCCCCCTAATAGAATGAAATGCTCCGATGCTTTTCTATTATGTTTATACACTGCTAGGCAGAGGCTCCCGCCTAGCAGTGTTGCCGGTAACGTCACCAGCACTGATGAACGAGCTTTAGAGCTGCCCTAGCTGTTTTACAAGCTAAGGTAGCACTAAAGCCCGCCCATTAGTGCTGCTTACATCACTGTTACATCACGCGGAAGCCTCTGCCTAGCTTTCGCCATGGAGAGCCCGGAGAGCTCCTGTTCCTGTAAGAGATTCTTCTCGGAAATCAAATTGAGTGTGCTTCAAGTCACCGGATTTCCCAAAAAAAGCTTTTGCCCTGCACTAAATTGGAGAGCATCGGAGCATGAAATGCAGGGGGCTGCTTGGGTGAATCTTATTCCACCTTTCATTTTGGACAGCTCCTTTGGAAAATGAAAGGAGGAATCTGATTGGTTGCTATAGCCAACTAAGCCAGTTCTACTATACACCAGTTTGACCCCCATTTATAAGGCTGAAAAAAGACATCTGTCCATCCGTTCACCCTATTATCCTGCAAGTTGATCCAGAGGAAGGCAAAAAACCCTGTGAGGTAAAAGCCAATTTTCCTCAGTTTAGGGGAAAAAAATTATTTCCAGACTCCAATCAGGCAATCAGAAGAACTCCCTGAATCAACAACCCATCTCTAGTAACTTTCATTTTCCAAAGAGGCTGTCTAAAATGAAAGGTGGAATCTGATTGGTTGCTATGGCCAACTAAGCCAGTTCTACTTTACACCAGTTTAATAAATGGAACATAATGCAACATCATACAGTGTGGGGCATATAGTAGAAAATTATACTGTGTAAGGGCACATAAGAGGTCATTATACTGTGTGGAGGCATATAATAGAGCATTATATTGGGTGGGAAATAATTTATTTACATTTTGGGATTTCCCAATTGAATGCCTACTCTTGACACTTTTTCCAATATCTATAAAACATAACTTTTAATGAATATTTTTAATATTAATAGATGTACCCTTTTTATGATTAAAATTTGGCATGGATTTCACTTCTGGCGAAAGACAGACTACTGATTCTTTTATATATATCTCTGCCTTTTTAAGTGCAGGCAGGTCGTGCGTCACCACTGCCTGCACTAACTAGATTGACTCAATATTTCTTATTGTACATTGTCATCTGGCCGCATGGTTTCCACCTAATTTATCTAAAACCTATTGAGCACTGCCCCCGACATGTTTCGATAAGAGACTTGGCGTCTTCAGGGGATTGGGTGGGGGCACATAAGAGGACATTATACTCTGTGGGTGCACATAGGGGGGCATAATACTGTATGGGGGCATGTAAGGGGGAAATTATACTGTGTGGGGGCACGTAATGGGAAATTATGCTGTGTAGAAGCACATACATGGTCATTATACTGTGTGGCAGCACATAAGGGGGCTTTATATTGTGTGGGGCACATAAGGGGGCATTATACATTATGAGGGCACATATGGGAGCATTATATAGTGTGGAGGCAAATAAGGGGTTAATGTACTGTATGGGGGAGATAAGAGGATGTTATACTGTGTGAGCGTGCAATTTTATTGTACAGTGTTTGTATTGTTATGTACTGTATTGTTTATGTTGGCATATCTACCAGTTAAGCATGTGGGTGGCAAAGGTTGGCAAGAAACAGGGCTAGCTACCTCTTCCTCCCCTCTTGGTAAGAGTGGGCTGGTCCCGCTTCCTGTCAGGACAGGAGGGTGGTTCCTGTCCAGAGACAGTTTACAGAGGAAGCACCCAGCAGAGCTCCTGTTCCTGTAAGAGATTCTCCATGGAGATCAAATTGAGTGTGCTTCAAGTGAATCCTTGAGAAGTCAGACAGCAGAGTGAACAGCTACAAACAGCATTAAAGACACTGCTGTAAGGTGAGGGACTACAGATCAGACACCCATCACCCAGACAACTACTAGTCTAAACCTGATAGTGGACATCTACACTCACAAGCTTTAAACTGCAGCAATCTAACCTGCCTCCATTTTACTTACTGGTGCCAGAAATTGCATTTAGAATCCACTGGTAACGAATGTACCAAAAGTTATATTTTCCACTCAGTAAAAGAGACTGTTATAGGTTCACTTCTGGCCTCCTTCTTCATTTCCACTGAACTGATCCCCAGGGAGCAATGGCCTGATAGAGTACACCATGACAGAATGCTTCAGGAATCAGGAACACTATCACTCTGATCTTGCTGCAGGAGCAGACAGTATAATGTAAAAATGCAAAAAGCTTAGCATGAAATGCATTTCATTTGAAAAATAACAGGATTTATTTTAATACTCAAAGTATGAAGAAACCAGTGGTGACATCCCCCAAGCACCCATTTTTACCATGTAAACTTGATTAATATTATTTGCTGGAAAAGGATTCAGTCTTAAATGTTGGTTGAAATCCCAGTACCTCAAACCACCTGAGCCAGAAAGAACTGATTGTTTTTTACTCCCACCCCACAAAAAAAAATGCTTGACCAGGTCCATGGATTAATTTTTCACAAGAGTATAGAAATACATGGTGTGCTCACCCAGTGAAACGTCTGAGCTTCATGCCAGTACTAGGAAACTAATGAGTAGCGTGTGGATAAATGCTGGAAAAAAAATCTGACTCTCTTAGTAAATGTATTAAATATTCAATCCCTTATCGATGTATGTACACACATAGACAGGACTCCAATAAAATCACTTACGCATTTTGACCTAAAGAGCTCTTAATCATAGCATGTGTGATTCTTCACATCCCTATTTGCTAACACTGAAAGCATGTGAAGAGAGCATTCCATAAAATAAGAGATAAGACCATGCTGGGCAGGGCCCCTCTCTTATGGGGTCCTTTAGCAGCCATTTGATTATTGTCCTTGGTACGCCCTTGTTTCGTATAACAGGTACTGCACGTTTTTTTTCAAATTCAAACATATTCACATAAGAATTTGAAGAGGACATGTCACCTTAAAACATAGTGCAATCTAAAAGCAGGAGGAGCTGAGCATAACCCTGTATTTTATACATTTATATCTCTGCTTTTTTCCCACCTCCTGTAAACAGCTATGGGTACAGGAAGGAGGTGTCATCGGTGATAGCATTGTGTGTATGAGTGTGCATAAAGATAGCTGTCAGTCACTGATAACCACTCCCTCCTATACCGATAGGTATTCACAGGAGGTGGAAAAAGCAAAGATATACATGTATAAATTACAGGTTTTACCGAACATTTTCCCATAAAACTATATGTCACTCTGCTCAGATCCTCTTGCTCTATAACATGCTGCCATTTTATGTCATGATAACAGATCCTCTTTAGGCCCCTTTCACATCAGCGTTTTTGCTTTCCGTCCTAGAGTTCCGTCCTCGGGGCTCTAGGACGGAAAGATACTGATCAAGATTATCCTAATGCATCCTGAATGGAGAGCAATCCGTTCAGGATGCATCAGGATGTCTTCCGTTCAGTATGTGAACGTTTTTTGGACGTTGACAAAAGCGCAGCATGCTGCGGATTTGTCTCCATCCAAAAATCCGGAAAACATGCCGTAACGCCGGATCCGGAATTAATGCCCATTGAAGTGCATTAATCCGGATCCGGCCTTAAGCTAAACGTCGTTTCGGCGCATCGCCGGATCCAACGTTTAGCTTTTTCTCAATGGTTACCATGGCAACCAGGACGCTAAAGTCCTGGTTGCCATGGTAAAATGTAGTGAGGAGCAGTATACTTACCATCCGAGCGGCTCCGGGCGCTCAGAGTGACGTCAGGGCGCCCACATGCATGGATCACGTGATCGCATGGACCACGTGATCCATGCGCATGGGGCGCTCTGACGTCATTCTGGAGCGCCCCGGGAGCCACACGGACTGTAAGTATACCGCTCCCCCGTTCCCCACTACTACTATGGCAACCAGGACTTTAATAGCGTCCTGGCTGCCATAGTAACCTGAAAGCATTTCGAAGACTGATCAGGATCCTGATCAGTCTTCTAATGCTTTCAGGCGACTTGCGTTCTGACGGATCCGGCGGGACGGAAGTGCCCGCCGGATCCTCAGAACGCAAGTGTAAAAGAGGCCTTAACCACACTTTTTTCTTTTTTTTTTTTTTGAAATAAAAGGGAGGCTCAATTGTTATTGGCCAATACAATATTCATTGAAAATAAGGAGGGCAAAGCTGTCTACAGATAAGGCTTGGCTATAATCCTAAGTTATGTCTCAATGCCTGTTTAAGAGATTGCACATTGACTTATAAGATATCTACCTTACATTTGGTGGCATTAGAGACAGAACTTTATTTGCTTTTCGAAAGAGAGCTAATTTGCATCCCTTTTTTCTTAAGGAGTATTAGATGGCCTGTAAGACTCCTTATGCCTACTATGCACTCTCTGTAAAGAGAAATAGTACCCCTGGAGCCTGATAAAGGCCTCTCAGCCAGTTAAGCTAGTTCTCTCTGTTCTACATGAATGAAGGACAATCACTCCAATACAGCTGTCAGCAAATGAGATACTGGCTTGGCTATAATTCCAAATTATGTCTCAAGGCCTGTTTAAAAGGTTGAACATTGACATAGGATAGCTACCTTACATCTCATGGCATTAGAGGCTCAGCTTTCTTTGCTTTTTTGGAAGAGAGCTAATGTGCATAATGTGTAGGTTCAACAGGGTTAGTCTTTCTTCTAAGGCCTCATGCACGCGACAGTTGTTTGTTTCCCCGTCCGTTCCGTTTTTTTCCCCGGATAGGATGCTTCCCCATTCATTTCAATAGGTCCATCAAAAAATGCGGATGGTCAACTGTTTTGTCCAAGTCCAATTTTTTCACGTTTGCGGACAAGGTTAGGCATTATTACAATGGATCTGCCATAAAAACAGATCCGCCAAAAAAAACGGTCCGTCATCCGTTTTTTTCTGACGGATGCAAAATTTGCGGACGGCTCGGACGCGGAAACAAACAACGGTCGTGTGCATGAAGCCTTACAGTCATCTTCTGTATAGTTTGCATTATTTGCTGTCTTTTAGTACTTTTTCTGCTCTTGAGTTTGAGCCATTTAAAATCTCCTGGAACTCAAGTTTTTCATGCAGCTAAATGGTAACATTTGAGAGAAATATTATAAGGCTTATAAAAACCCACAAGTCTGAAAATGACAGAAACCAGTGGCTTCGCCAGAAGCTGTAAATTCTGTGTCTGGCTGTAGCTTTTTGGAAGGATGGTACATTACACCTAATCTATCATCAGTCGCAAAAGGAAAAGGTCAAAGGGCATGGTATGAAAGCAGCTGAGGTATGTGACAACACGTACTGGGCTCATGTGTTAGCATGTGGCACAATGTAATGTGCTGGTCGGTATGAGAGGAACCCCAATAATAACAAGGCTGGAGCCATATGGCAACAGCAAATTTCAGAAAAGTCATGCAACCAAAGAAAATTGTGTGACTTGTTTGAAACTTGCTATTGCGCAAGCATTTTTAAGCTAGGGTTTGGCAATAAAAACACAGCCAAACCCTGAAAAGTTGCCCTCAAGCCGCATTGTAGTCTGTGATGGCAAAGTTGCGTGTGCAAATGTTTTAGAACAGCCTCCAGCGATCAGCTGAGATCTGTGATAGAATCTGGAAAAAATGTTCTGTTTCCCTGCAGCATCGCCTCAGGCAAAATGAAGCATTGCATCATTTTCACTGAAATGAACAGCCTGTCCATACAATGAATAGATTTTCAGAGTCGTCTATGGAAAGAAAGAGTGAGACATATTAGATGCTTTCTGCTCTGGCTAATTATTGGAGGTCCTGAATCTTGGTCAAAATTGTTGCAAACATAGGAGGATGAATGAAAAACATAAAGGAACGACTTACATGTTTCCTTGCTGCTGCCACCTATGTGTACTAAAGGCGTAACTATAGGGCGTAGTGTTGAGCGTGAATATTCGAATACCGAATTTTAATCGCGAATATGGCAACTTTGAAAATTCACGAATATTTCGAATATAGTGATATATATTTGTAAAAACGAGTATTCGTCAATTTTTTTTCATCTGAACCCATTACCTGCCTGCTTCTTGCTTGTGGTCCAATGTTAGAAGGCTGCAATATCTAGTGAATTAGAATATTCTTCATTATTTAATTTATTTATTCTTATGCGAAAAATCGGCAATGTAATATGCGCGTTAATCGAGTAAGGGCGGGTGATATATTCGTAAAAACGAATATTCGCTTTTTTTTTTCTTCATCTGAACCCATTAGAGTAGTAATTCTAGCAAGCCAACCTAATAGGAAAGTTTCCTATAACCCGCCCTTACTCAATTAACGCACATATTACATTGCCAATTTTTCGCATAAGAAGAAATAGATTAAATGATGAAGAATATTCTAATTTATTCAGGATAAACTCAGGAAACTTCTAGCAGCTTGAAAAATATAGACAAAGTGACCCACGCCTGTATTTTGCGTTACGAATTTACATTATGCGATTATTGCCCCTGCCGCTCATCACTAATAGGGGGCGCAGAGGTAGCAGGCCCAGGAACCTGAGGGGGCCCAAAGACCCTTATGCCACATAAGAAGACACCAGTTCTATAGAAAGTATATGCTGGTGAAGTTACATCTCTGGCTGGAGGGAACGGGTTAGGTCAAGAATTTGGCATTTGAGGGGGTGCCATTTCAATTTTTGCCTGGAGGCTATTGCTTCCTTGCCGCTGGCTACAAAGCACTTAGGGAAGGGCCCAAGCTGAACTCTTGTACCAGGGCCTATGAGCTTTTATCTACGTCCCTGGTGTGAACCCACGCTAAGGGTCCATTCACACGTCCGCAATTCTGTTGCGCATTTGCGGAACGGAATTGCGGACCCATTAATTTCAATGAGGACAGACGATGTCCCGGTCGGGTCCGCAATTGCGGATCCGCACTTCCGGGTCTGCAATCGCGTTCCCGAAAAAAATAGAACATGTCCTGTTCTTGTCCGCAATTGCGGACAAGAAAAGGCATTTTCTATGAGAGTGTCGGCGATGTGCACCATCCATAGACCTCTTTATTTGCCCTGAAGTTCTACTGTGACCTACTGAATAGGTGATCAGTATCTGATTGGTGGGAGTCCAACATCCAGGACCCCTGCTGATCAGCTGTTTGAGAAGGCACTGGTACTCACAGAAGGACCACAGTCTTCCCTTTGCTTACCAAGCACAGTGCCATACATTATATAGTGACTGGGCTTGGCCCCAACTCGGCCACAACTTGGCCACAACTCGGCCCCATTCACTTCAATGGAGCTAAGCTGCGCCTAGGCCACGAGACCAATAAACATGATATCACATGGCCTAGGGAAAGCTGGAGAAGGCCTATCCAGAGGATTGTATGTAACCTGAAACAGTCGGCACTGCAAATGAGATTGGTGGTGCACGTGTCCTAGGGTCAAGTCAATGGGACCGTGAAAAAATGCGGATGGCCATCCGTGTGTCATCCGCGTTCCACGTCCGTTTTTTTTGCGGATCCCTTGGCAGGCACTTGGCAAAAATTGTCAGCCTGTCTTTTGGTAAAATATTTTGGGTCATGTCCGCTAAAAAAAACGGAAGACACACGGAAACACAACGGAAGGCAAAAACGGACACGGATCACTGAACAACGGAACCCCTTTTTGCGGACAGCATAAAAAAATCGGTCGTGTGCATGAGGCCTATCTCCCAATGCCAGAGGATAACACGCATAGTTAGTGATCCTATAAAAAGTGAAACAAGATTGAATGAGATGACCATCATCAAGGGTTGAGCGAACCCGAACTGTATACATTTCCGTAAAAGTTCGGGTTCGGGTTCAGTGTTCGGCGCTTTCTTGGCGCTTTTTGAAAGGCTGCACAGCAGCCAATAAACAAGCATCATACTACTTGCGCCAAGAAGTTATCACAGCCATGCCTACTAATGGCATGGCTGTGATTGGCCAGAGCAGCATGTGACCCAGGCTCTATATAAGCTTGAGTCACATAGAGCTGTTACAAGTGTAGGGAGAGGATGCTGCTGGACTTGTGATTTCAGGGAGAGAATAGGAGAGAATCTAACTCAGCGATCTACCTAGAAATAGTTGTGTGGGTGCAGGACACTATCCTTTTACCCTGCCCTGAGCTCATTGACCAAAAAATACTAACTTTTAGAATTCTGTTAGGGGGGCGGCGGCCATTTTATGCATGCTCAGTGCACCAACACTGCATCTGAGCTTTTGGGACATTGCAAATCACCATTTTTTGGGGGGCAAACTACAACATCTGTATTAGTCAGTGTGCAATTTGAGATAGAAATACACCCATCATTTTCTGGGGTTTAAAAAACACACTTTTTTTTCTTCAAAAAACTGTATTTTCCAGATCTGCAAGTGTTAAATTCAAGTTTAATATATAAAGCATTCATATTCTGTTAGCAAAAAAAGACTTTTTGGGCAATCTACAACATCTGTATTAGTCAGTGTGTAATTTAAGCTAGAAATACACCCATCATTTTCTGTGGTTTGAAAAACACACATTTTTTTTCAAAAACTGTATTTTCCAGATCTGCAAGTGTTAAATTCAAGTTTAATACATACAACATTCATATACTGTAAGCAAAAAAAGACTTTTTGGGCAATCTACAAAATCTGTATTAGTCAGTGTGCAATTTAAGCTAGAAATACACCCATCATTTTCTGTGGTTTGAAAAACACACATTTTTTTTCAAAAAACAGTATTTTCCAGATCTGCAAGTGTTAAATTCAAGTTTATTGTATACAGCATTCATATTCTGTTAGCAAAAAAATACTTTTTGGGCAATCTACAACATCTGTATTAGTCAGTGTGCCATTTAAGCTAGAAATACACCCATCTATTTCTGGGGTATGAAAAACACACTTTTTTGACAAAAAAAAACACTATTTTCAGGCCTTGCAGCATCAGCACGTGTGAAATTACATATACTGCTTATATACTGCTCTCAAATTCAGTTGTTAAACAAACAGTCGCTTGGGCACAAAAAATTTAGTTGGCAGCCTTTGATGCAGATGTCATTGTGAGATATACCCTTAACACATTTGGGTTACATTCAGAGATTTTAAATACCACCATTTGGTGCACCAATATTGAATTCAGGCCTACAGAGGTTCAGGCCCTGTGAGATCCCCCCTATACATACAGGGGTTTGAATTGGGCATTTGAAATACAGCCATTTGAAATACAGCCTTTAAGTGCAAAGATATATTTACTTCAGACCTACACTGATTCAGGGCATGTGTGATCCCCCCTATACATACAGGGGTTTGATTCAGCCATTTAAAATACAGCCATTTTAAATACAGCCATTTAGTGCAAAGATATATTTACTTCAGGCCTACACTGATTCAGGGCGTCTGTGATCCCCCCTATACATACAGGAGTTTGATTCAGCCATTTGAAATACAGCCATTTTAATGACAGCCATTTAGTGCAAAGATATATTTACTTCAGGCCTACACTGATTCAGGGCGTCTGTGATCCCCCTATACATACAGGGGTTTGATTCAGCCATTTGAAATACAGCCATTTAGTGCAAAGATATATTTACTTCAGGCCTTCACTGATTCAGGGCGTGTGTGATCCCCCCTATACATACAGGGGTTTGATTCAGCAATTTGAAATACAGCCATTTTAAATACAGCCATTTAGTGCAAAGATATATTTACTTCAGGCCTACACTGATTCAGGGCGTCTGTGATCCCCCCTATACATACAGGGGTTTGAATTCGCAATTTGAAATACCGCCATTTGAAATACAGCCATTTTGTGCAAAGATATATTTACTTCAGGCCTACACTGATTCAGGGCGTGTGTGATCCCCCCTATACATACAAGGGTTTAAATTACGCATTTGAAATACAGCCATTTGAAATACAGCCATTTTGTGCAAAGAAATCTTTAACTGAGGCCTAGTCTGGTTCAGGCCGTGTGAGATACACCCTTTACATACTGTCATTCTTTTCTAATATTTAGGGCAAGATCCTGAATTAAAAAAAATATGAAGAGAGCGTCTAATAATGGAAGAGGCCCAGGTCGTGGTGCTGCTGGTGGAGCTCCTGTTGCACGGAAGCGTTCAGCTCTCCATATAACAAACGCTGGAGAGGAAGAGGAAGTACCCCTACCCACCCGCGATCCCTAGCCCTGAATGCCAGCATTTCTAAATTACTTGCTGTTACGGTATAACCCGGTATAGTGAGGGTTAATACCGTTCGGGCGATTCCCCTGGCGAAGCGCACAGCAACCCACAACCGCTGGAATCCACCGAACTGGAACCATACGAAGTCCTCCTTTCCTGGAACAGGCAAGAGAACGTTCTGACGTAGCAATTCCCCCCAAGTACGAGACGAGGCTCCGTATTAATGGTTAAACAGAAATTCTAACTTTATTGAGGGCTACCTGCCCGGTATTTATGCAGGTCTCCCACCTGGTGGACACTCCCCTAGGGGACCAGAAGGAAGACTGCGACACAGGGGATACAGCAGCCAATCACACACAATGGGACAATACAGACACCCCCAGCATATCCCTCCCCTCTGCCTGTGATACAATTACCCTACATGGGTAATGTAATCATCCCAGGCAGGAGAATACACAATGTCTTCTGTCCTGGAGACAATCGAGGACTCATTCAATTATCTCTCAGGACAAAGGGAAATCGCCAATACACACGTGGGGACAATAGGACAGACATCATTATTCAATATACAATGTCCCACCCTTTACAGTACACACAGACATTTAACATATCCCCAGATGGCTTGGATCTGAGCGCTCAATATATCCAAACAGCGCTCAGATGCCACAAACACAGTCAAATCGCCATGGGGTTTAAGTTTAGCATGGGCTGATGAGAGGGCCCATAATCTTGGGGCAAGAGGCTGGCAATCTGTCCCCTCCAAAACCCAGTGGCGCGGTTGGTTTCGCCACACTTGCCTTTGAAATGCTGTCATTCCGTCTGGTGGAGACGGATAGTTTTAAAGGCCTTATGGCGGTGGCTGTCCCACAGTATGTCGTGCCCAGCCGCCACTTCTTTTCAAGGCGAGCCATCCCTTCCCTTCACAACTAAGTAGGGCACAAAATCAGGTGTGCACTGCGCAACGCCATCTGTGGCAAGGTGCACCTGACTACAGATACGTGGACCAGTAAGCACGGTCAGGGCCATTATATCTCCATAACAGCACACTGGGTAAATGCAGTGGCGGCTGGGCTGAGGCGGATAGCAGTTTGGCACATGTCCTTCCACCACCGAGGATTGCAGAGCGCTTCAGTTTGCCTCCTATTGCTTCCTCCTCCTACTCTGCTTCCTCATCCTCTACCAGCTCCTCATCCGGTCAGCGTAACACCTTCACCACCAACTTCAGCACAGCCAAGGGTAAACAACAGCAGGCAGTTTTAAAACTTATCTGTTTGAGGGACAAACGCCACACCGCGCAGGAGCTGTGGACGGGCCTTGAACAACAGACTGATGAGTGGTTTGTGCCAGTCAGCCTCAAGCCCGGCCTGGTGGTGTGTGATAATGGGCGAAATCTCGTAGCAGCTCTGGGACTAGCCGGTTTGACCCACATTCCTTGCCTGGCGCATGTGCTGAATTTGGCGGTGCAGGAATTCCTTAAAAATTACCCTGACATGTCAGAGCTGCTGCATAAAGTGCGGGCCGACTGTGCGCGCTTTCGCGTTCTCATCCTGCTGCTGCTCGCCTGTCAGGGCTGCAGCGTAACTTCGGCCTTCCCGCTCACCACCTCATATGCGACGTGCCCACAAGGTGGAACTCCACCTTGCACATGCTGGCCAGACTGTGCGAGCGCAGCAGGCGATAGTGGAGTTTCAGCTGCAGCACGCACGGGTGAGTCGCTCGGCGGAACAGCACCCCTTTACCACCAATGACTGGGCCACCATGCGAGACCTGTGTTCCTTGTTGCGCTGTTTTGAGTACTCCACCAACATGGCCAGTGGCGATAACACCGTTCTCAGCGTTACTATCCCACTTCTATGCCTCCTTTATAAAACGCTCATGGCGATGATGGAAGAGGATGTGGCACAGGAGAAGGAGGAGGAAGAGGGATCATTTCGTAGGGTTTCCGGGCAGTCATTCCCAAGTGGATCTAAGGGTGGGTTCCTGCACACACAAACCCAAGGTACACAATTGTCCAACCAGGGCACAGTTCTGGAGGATGACGAGGTGGAGGATGAGGAGGAGGAGATGAAGGAGGAGGAACCATGTTCACAGCAGGGTGGCACCCAGACCAGCTCATGGCCATCACTGGTGCGTGGATGGGGGGATACAGAGGTCACAGATGATACACCTCCAACAGAGGACAGCTTTTCGTTGCCTCTGGGCAGCCTTGCACACATGAGCGATTACATGCTGCAGTGTCTCCGCAACGGCCGCAGAGTTGCCCACATTCTAACTTGTGCTGATTACTGAGTGGCCACGCTGCTGGATCCCCGTTACAAGGACAACGTACCGTCTTTAATTCCATCACTAGAGCATGATCGTAAGATACGCAAGTACAAACGCACGCTGGTATACGCGCTGCTGGTGGCATTCCTACCTGACAGCGGGGGCACAGTGGAAGCACAAGGCGAAGGCAGAGGACGAGGTCGCCAACGCAGCTGGGGCACCGCCAGCACCTCAGAAGGCAGGGTTAGCCTGGCCGACATGTGGAAAAGCTTTGTCAGCACGCCACAACAACAAGCACCACCAGCTGATATGAAACATCTTAGCAGGAGGCAGCATTTCACCAACATGGTGGAGCAGTATGTGTGCACACGCCTAAACGTACTGAATGATGGGTCTGCCCCCTTCAACTTCTGGTTCTCCAAATTGGGCATATGGCCTGAGCTTGCCCTTTACACCTTAGAGGTGCTGGCCTGCCCTGCAGCCAGTGTATTATCTGAACGTGTGTTTAGCACGGCAGGGGGGGGGTCATCACAGACAAGCGCAGCCGCCTTTCCACAGCCAATGTGGACAAGCTCACGTTCATTAAAATGAAACAGGCATGCATCCCTCAGGACTTGTCCGTACCTTGTGCATATTAGACATGTATACCGGCACTAACCAGCCATTGTTATACTGCAGCGCAATTGCTCATGTTTGTATTTTGGATATTTCACACTCTTTTGGAGTGTACCTTAATTTTACAAAATTAAATTAAAACCAAAAACCTGTGTTGGCTATTTTGTCCTCCTTCACCGCTGCTTCCACCTACTCCGCTGCGTCCACCGCCTCCTCAAACTCCTACTCCATATGGAACTCCAAACTTTTGTTGTGTATAGTATCACTGCTATACCTATTAGAACGGGAAAATGAATTAAAAAAATTATCTGTTACATTTTCTGGTGAAATTCACTAATTTTTGGGTGTATAGTACCATTGCTATACCCACGGTTAAAAAAATAAAAAAATTGTAATTTACATTTTGGGTGAAATTCACAAATTTTTGGGTGTATAGTACCACTGCTATACCTAGTAGAGCGGTAAACAAAAATATAACATTTGTCAGTTACATTTTATGGTCAAATTCACCAATTTTTGGGTGTAATATACTCCTCCTCTGCCTAGTTGACAGCCTAATAAATTTCTATAATTTTTCTTTTACATTTTCGGGTGACAATAAACAATTGTTTTTTGTCATAGACCCCTGCTCTACCAAGTAGACAGGTTAATTAATTTCAGTAATTTTTCTGTTACATTTTTGGGTTGACATTATACAATTTTAGACGTGAATAATCCTCTGCTTTGCATAGGTGACAGGGAATACAATTTTGGAAATGCTTCTTTAATTGATGCGCGCCACCTCCTTTGATTCAATGCTTAAACTTAAACAAGTTGTACCACATTTAAGCTTCAATACTTTGTCCCACATTTCCACTATACTCTTTTGGCCAACATTTTCGCCTCAATAGCTTTTCCCACAATTCCGCTTGACTCTTTTGGCCCACATTTGGGCTTCTGTAATTTGTCCCACATTTGCGCCTCAATAGCTTTTCACACATTTATGCTCGATCCCAATTTTTTTTTAAACATTTATCTCCCTTAAATTTGGTCTCTTTTTCTCACGCTCCCTCTCTGGCCTGGAACCCTGATTCCCCGCCACCCGTGATCACCATGGTAGGCGCATAAAAGAACATCGAAAGTTGATAGAGCAGATATCAAATTGGATCGTGAACATCACAGGGACGTGCGACATGGTGGGGCGGTAAGTGTGCACACGCCTACAGGAACTGACTGACAGGGGTCAGCCCTTGCAACTTCTGGAAGAGGGGTTAGGTGGTCACTTGTACCTAGTGTAACCTTTCAACCTCTCTGACTAGTAATAGGTAAAAATTTATCTTTATTAATCACCGTATTAAAAATACATTAACTACTTGGGAACATGCAACTTCTGGGTTTCCAAATTAGGCACATGGCCTGAGCTTGCCCTTTACCCCTTGGAGGTGCTGGCCTGCCCTGCAGCCAGTGTATTGTCTGAACGTGTGTTTAGTATGACTGGAGGTGGTTATCACAGGTTAAATTCCCAATGTTTCCACCGCCGCTTCCACCTACACCGCCACATCCACCGCCTCCTCAACCCCACTACTCCATATGGACCTCGTCCTCCTAGATCAAGATTATTATTTTTTATTTTGACCTATTTTATGTTATTTAACCGCTTCAGCCCCCCTAGCTTAAACACCCTTAATGACCAGGCCACTTTTTACAATTCCGCACTACACTACTTTCACCGTTTATTGCTCCGTCATACAACTTACCACCCAAATGAATTTTACCTCCTTTTCTTCTCACTAATAGAGCTTTCATTTGGTGGTATTTCATTGCTGCTGACATTTTTACTTTTTGCTATTAATCAAAAATTACCGAAATTTTTGCAAAAAATGACATTTTCACTTTCTGTTGTAAAATTTTTAAAAAAACTACATTTCTATATAAATTTTTCTCTAAATTTATTGTTCTACATGTCTTTGATAAAAAAATCCAATAAGTGTATATTTATTGGTTTGGGTAAAAGTTATAGCGTTTACAAACTATGGTGCAAAAAAGTGAATTTCGGCATTTTGAAGCAGCTCTGACTTTCTGAGCGCCTGTCATGTTTCTTCAGGTGCTAGAATGCCAGGATAGTATAAATATCCCCCAAATTACACCATTTTAGAAAGAAGACACCCCAAAGTATTCGCGGAGGGGCTTGGTGAGTTCATGTATCATTTCATTTTTTTCACAAGTTAGCGGAAATTGACACTTTCTGAGAAAAAAAAAAAAAAAAAAGTTTCAATTTCTGATAACTTCTGGCAAAAAAAAAAAAAATCTCAGACGGACTCACTATGCCCCTCAGTGAATACCTTGGGGTGTCTACTTTCCGAAATGGAGTCATTTGTGGGGTGTGTTTACTGTTCTGGCATTTTGGGCGGGGCTAAATTGTGAGCCGCCATGTAAAACCTAAAGGTACTCGTTGGAATTTGGGCCCTTTTGCACACCAGGCTGCAAAAAGCGGCACTTATGTGGTATCGCCGTACTCAGGAGAAGTAGGGCAATGTGTTTTGGGGTGTATTTTACATATACCCATGTTGGGTGAGAGAAATATCTCTGTAAATTGTCAACTTTGTATAAAAATTTTAAAAGTTGTCGTTTACAGAGATATTTTCACACAAAGTATGGGTATATATAAAAATACACCCCAAACACATTGCCCTACTTCTCCTGATATGCGATACCACATGTGTGCCACTTTTGCAGCCTGAGTGCAAAGGGCCCTAAAACCAAGAGTACCTTTAGGATTTCACAGGGCATTTTACGCATTTGGATTCCAGACTTCTTCTCACCCTTTAGGGGCCCCTAAAATGCCAGGACAGTATAAATACCCCACATGTGACCCCATTTTGGAAGAAGACACCCCAAGGTATTCTGTGAGGGGTATGGTGAGTTCATGCAAAATTTTATTTTTGTCACAAGTTAGTGGAATATGAGACTTTGTAAAAAACAAAATTAAAAAAAAAAAAAAAAACAATTTCCGCTGACTTGTGCCAAAAATAAAAATTCTGTGGACTCACCATGCCCCTCACGGAATACCTTGGGGTGTCTTCTTTCCAAAATGGGGTCACATGTGGGGTATTTATACTCACCTGGCATTTTAGGGGCCCCTAAAGTGTGAGAATCCAAATGCATAAAAATGGCCTGTGAAATCCTAAAGGTACTCATTGGTTTTAGGGCCCCTTTGCGCATCTTGGCTGCAAAAAGTGTCACTCATGTGGTATCGCCGTACTCAGGAGAAGTGGGGCAATGTGGTTTGGGGTGTATTTTTATATATACCCATGCTTAGTGAGAGAAATATCTCTGTAAATGACAACTTTTTACATTTTTATTCAAAGTTGTCAATATACAGAGATATTTCTCTCACCCAGCATGGTATATGTAAAATACACCCTAAGCATTGCCCTACTTCTCCTGAGTACGGCGATCCATGTGTGACACTTTTGCAGGCAAGATGCATAAGGGGCCCAAATTCAATGAGTACCTTTTAGGAGGGCATTTTTACGCATTTTCTTCTCACGCTTTAGGGCCCCTAAAATGCCAGGGCAGTAGAAATACCCCACGTGTGACCCCATTTTGAAAGAAGACACCCCAAGGTATTCCATGAGGGGCATGGCGAGTTCATAGAATATTTTTTTGGCACAAGTTAGTGGAAATTGATTTTTATTGTTTTTCTCACAAAGTCTCCCTTTCCGCTAACTTTTGACAAAAGTTTAATTTTCATGGACTCATTATGCCCCTCAGCGAATACCTTGGGGTGTCTTCTTTCCAAAATGGGGTCACATGTGGGGTATTTATACTGCCCTGGCATTTTAGGAGCCCTAAAGCGTGAGAAGAAAAATGCGTAAAAATGCCCTCCTAAAAGGTACTCATTGGAATTTGGGCCCCTTTGCGCATCTTGCCTGCAAAAAGTGTCACTCATGTGGTATCGCCGTACTCAGGAGAAGTAGAGGCGATGTGTTTTAGGGTGTATTTTTACATATACCCATGCTGGAGTGAGAGAAATATCTCTGTATATTGACAACTTTGAATAAAAAATGTAAAAGTTGTCGATTTACAGCGATATTTCTCACACCCAGTATGGTATATGTAAAAATACACCCCAAACACATTGCCCTACTTCTCCTGAGTACGGCGATACCATGATGATACTTTGCAGCCAAGATGCGCAAGGGCCCTAAAACCAATGAGTACCTTTAGGATTTCACAGGCCATTTTACGCATTTGGATTCTCACGCTTTAGGACCCCTAAAATGCCAGGGCAGTATAAATACCCCACATGTGACCCCATTGTGGAAAGAAGACACCCCAAGGTATTCTGTGAGGGCATGGCGAGTTCACAGAAAAAAAATTTGGCACAAGTTAGCGGAAATTGTTTTTTTTTTTTTTTTTACAGTCTCATATTCCACTAACTTGTGACAAAAAATAAAATTTTCCATGAACTCGCCATGCCCCTCACGGAATACCTTGGGGTGTCTTCTTTCTAAAATGGGGTCACATGTGGGGTTTTTGTACTGCCCTGGCATTTGAGGGTCTCCGCAATCATTACACGTATGGCCAGCATTAGGAGTTTCTGCGATTCTCCGTATATTGAGCATACGGGTAATGAGATTTTTCCGTTCAGCCTCTGGGCTGAAAAAAAAAAAATGAACGGCACAGATTTTTCATTCGCATCGATCAATGTGGATGAAAAAATCTCTGCCAAATCAGTGACTGCGGTGCGGTGGGCTGGGCGCTAGCTACCTAACAAGTAGCTAACTAACTGGCGGTGATAAGGGACCCTTATGCCCCATTCATACGTCCGAAATTCTGTTTGCGGAGCGGAATTGCGGACCCATTCATTTCTATGGGGACAGACTTTGTCCCGCTCGGATCGAATTACGGATCCGCGCTTCCGAGTCTGCACTTCCGTTCCGCAAAAATATAGAACATGTCCTATTCTTGTCGCAATTGCGGACAAGAAAAAGCATTTTCTATATAGTTCTGGCAATGTGCGGATCTGCAAAATGCGGAAAGCACATTGCCGGTGTCCGTGTTTTGAGGATCCGCGGATCGGATCCGCGGATCGCGATCGGATCACGGATCCGTGAATCACGGATCCATCAAAACACATATGGACGTCGAATGGAGCCTTACAAGGGGTGTGATCAATGACAGGGGGTGATCAGGGGTCTAGATGGAGTGATCAAGGGGTTAATAGGTGAGGGGGTGGGGGGTTAGTGTAGTGTTTGGTGCAACTTTTACTGTGTTACCTGGTCCTCTGGTGGTCGATCCCAGAAAATGGGACCACCAGAGGACCAGGTAGCAGCTATATCAGACGCTGTTCATAAAACAGCGTCTGATATAGCTTTTTGATGCGATTTATATCGCATCTACAGCCTGCCAGCGATTGATCATCGCTGGCAGGCTGTAGTCCAACTCTCGAGCCGCGCTTCACTGTGAACGCGCGCGCGCACGTTCACGTTCACAGGAACTCTCGCGTCTCGCGAGATGACGCCCCGGCGCGTCCAAACAGAAGATCCCGGCCGCCCGCAGGACGCAATCCTGCGTACGGCGGTCGGGAACTGGTTAAAATCATTTCCTTATCCACATTTGTTTGCAGAGCACTTGACATGCTCTTAACAACATTTTGCTGGCATTTGCAGCCCTCTAGCCCTTTCCATTACATTTTTACAGCCATTTTAGTGCTCAAAAGTTCGGGTCCCCATTGACTTCAATGGGGTTTGGGTTCGGGGTCAAGTTCTGGTCTAGTTCGGGTCCCGAACTCAAACCTTTTTCCGAAGTTCGGCCGAATCCGTTGAACCCGAACATCCAGGTGTCCGCTCAACTCTAGTCATCAATACAAAAAAAAAAAACTCTATGAAAACTCTTCTAAAGAGGGATATCCCATAAATCATTTTTGTGTCCGAAGTTCTAAAAGGCTGTTAGTAGCTTTTGCTTCCATGTGTTCTCCATAGTGATGTTGCTAATCTATGCTGAATCAGTCTCCTTCTCATCTGACAGCTGCAATACAGTCTCTTCTTGCTTTCCAATCCTAACATGCTTCTTAACTATACTGCCATGCTACTGCAATGGCTGTGCTGCTTCCCAGACAAACATGGCCACCAATATGATAACCGGATCAATAATTTTAATACTACGAAGAGGGCAAAAACATGTAAACTGAGCCACAAACAAATTGCAACGCCACACTTCGCGAGAAAGTAATAAATACAAACTTTAATAATACGATAGTACATAAATTATTGTTTTAGACAGCAGCCATAACAAAATGAAGGACATAAGACCAAGGAGGAGGCTGAGGGGTCAGCACATACTGCAGACACATACTGCGGACAGCATGAAAAAAGCAAGTATCCACATTCACCTGTCTGTAAAGTGCAAAAGACATTCGGACAATACCAAGGAAAAAGGAAAAGAGCAATAGTGACACTTGGAAAAACATAAATATAGTAAATAATACCCGCCGTGTGCTGGCTCCTCAGCCGCCGCCTCCCAACGCCGTTTCGCCAGACACGCTGGCTACTTCCGGGAATGGTGTGTAGGTGGTACTATGGTTCTTTTATAGTGATCTTAATAAGAGGATAACAGATTGGTGTGCTAAAGGAACACCCACAGTGGGTGGACCGATGGACCATGTTACCAGGAAGTCACTCGTAAATAGTTAAAATACAGTGTTCAGTCAGAAGTATAATCAAAGTGAAGATAAAGTAAAACTTCGTAGCTAGTAGTCTATGGTATAAGAAGGAGGCACACCGCAAGAACACTGCAAAAATTATGCAGAAAAAGCATATAAGTTCAAGGTAAAAGGACCTTCTGACGTTAGGTTGTGGGTGTGGCCAAACCCCACATGACACAGATCATGTGAGGAGGCTTGTAGTTTCATACTGGTAGAACCTTATGATGCACGTTTTTGTAGGCATGACCAAGCCTCACATGACATGATTTATGGGCGTGGCTTAGCCTCACATGACATGGTTTACGGGTATAACCAAGCCTCGCATACAATGATTTGTATGCTCAACTAAGCCATGCATCACATGATCTGTGGGCGTAGCCAGACCTCACATGGCATAATTTGTGGGCGCAACTAAGTCCTACATGATCTGGTTAGTCACTGTAGGCAACAGTGATCGCGTATAATAGAGAAACTAGATGAATGCCGGACCCAGTATATAGCAAAGACGTAACTACACAGCGTATAATTAAATAATGTAAAATTAAAAAGGGAGACTCAAACCATCCATATACCACATTGTAAAAATTAGTGTATATTACCTTATACTTGTTTAACACAAATCTAAATCATAAAAATATGTGAAAAATGTATAAATGTGTGAAGAATTGATAATAATACACACAACATAAGTAAGTGAGCAGATATATAAAAACATGATACATAAAAAATTTGTGAACATGGTAATAGTGATATCATAATGGTACCCTGATAAAAATATCAGAGTGATTAATAAAAGGCACCTAAAATATATGAATAAATACTCAATGGTACTAATTTTAACAACCTCGAAAGGATGGAAGGCTGAGTGGACCCCAGCCAGGATCAAACCTGCGACCCAGCAGGCTCAGGTGATCACAAATTGCTACAATGGAGCATAAGACAGTTGCGCCATCTTACCGACTATTCTAAAAACAAATAAAAGGGATGGCATAGGTGAGGACCAGTGCAAAAAAGTGATGTGCACGGTGAAGGGGAAAGGGGAGGAGTGAGGATAAGTGAATAACATACCAAATAAATTGTGAAGGTGATGTGAACCACACAGTGAAGTGATGCAAGAAAGAAAGTTCATAGATATGAGAAATCAGCAAATGTTGAGGATCGATGGGGAATGGATGGCAGGCTCTTCTTCCAGGTATTCATTGTGTGGCCAAAGGTACCGTAGATCATGTAAGGCGGATAAAACCATGGGATAAATTTCCTATAGGTAAATAGAGGTTGTTCTAAGCACACCAAAAGAAACATAAGAGCTAATAATAGAAACAAAAACACAACTGTTAAAATGAGTAAGAACAGAAATGTATAAAAATACTGGATACCACCAGGGTAATCAGGATGCGCAAATGAGTATATTTCAGCAAGAAATCATGAGTCGGGTCATTGTGAGAAAATTACAAGAATGGTGCAAAAGACATATCTTCATTAAAGCCTCTAGGTACCATACTATCTAAGTGATAGATCCATTTTACCTTCTTTAGAGCAAGGACTTGTCACCAATTGCCACCTCTCAACGAGATATAGACTCGATTCCTCTGGTACGGAATAATGTGCTATCACAGTTATGAACTTCCTTAAAATGCCTAGGGATAGTTTTCAGTACAGCTAGATCCTTCTCCTCTTTTGCTGCTTCTATCCCAAGGATGTGCTCCCGAACTCGTCTCTTCAGTTCCCTAGATGTCATGCCAATATAGATTAGAGAACAGGGACAGGAGGCCAAATAAATAACCCCAACAGTGTGACATGAGATGTTATGACTTGAGTAATCTTACAACTTCTGTGACTCTGAAATGGATTACTGAAATGAGTCGTCCTATCCGTATTCGGACAGGCCACGCATTTACCACATGGATAGCTTCCCCATTTAGGGCCTTTTGATCCAAAGATTTTTGATGGATTTTTACCAGGGTAATAGCTTTTAACCAGAAGGTCTCTCAAGTTTTTTGTCCTTCTGTATGTAATGGCCGGGCATGTGGGAAGAATTTTATGTAGAGTGGGGTCTAACTGAAGCACTTCCCAGTGTTTGTTAAGGGCACCCCTAATTAAGCGCCACTGGGGGTTAAAGGAGGTAATGAAACGTACCTTCTCATCTCGTGTCTGATGTTTTTGGCGGTAGGATAGCAATTGGTCCCTTTTGGCTAATTTAGCTTTCTTGTAGCCTTCTGTAATGCTGGTATCGGAATATACTTGTTGTGTTAATCTATTGCGGAGATCCTGAGACTGTAGGTCAAAGACTTGTCAGTGGAACAGATCCTTCTGGCTCTCAAAAATTGGCTATATGGGATACTGTGAATCAGGTTCTTGGGATGGCACGAATTGGCATGTAGAATTGAGTTGGTGGAAATTGCTTCGCAGTATAAATCCGTGGAAATTTTGCCTTCATTATCAACTAGGATTTTAACATCCCAAAAATCCAGATCGGTCTTACTCATCCTGTGAGTTAATTTAATATTGTAATTATTAGGGTTGAGGTTGTTAATAAGGTAAGTAAATCCAGACTGTGGGCCCTGCCACATGACGAAAATGTCATCTATGTAGCGGGGCCACATCTGGATCCCCCTGACCCACATATAGGTCTCTGTCAAGAAGACTTCCCTCTCCCACAGCCCCAGGAACAGGTTAGCGAAGGACGGCGCACAGGCCACCCCCATCGCTGTCCCCCGGAGCTGCAGGTAGGAGGTGTCCTCAAACAGAAAAAAGTTGTGGGTGAGAACAAAGTGTAGAAGATCCACAATAAACTCACCATATTCCTCATCGATGTCAGACATCGTCAAAAAGAAGCTTACAGCTTCCAATCTGTCTTGGTGTCGAATACTCGTGTAGAGTGATTAGACATTCGGGAACTAAATTTAAGCATGCGACCTGAGGGTGTTCGGGTATAAGGCTGTCTGCTTATTTTTTTTAAATAATGCCTCTCTCCTGGGCTCCACTAACAAGAGTTTTCAATTCTTTATTGTATTGTAGACTGGGATTATAGGTAAGGCGTTGATAACATGATGTGTCCTTTAATTGCCTATATGCCTCTTTTTCGTATTGGCGTTTTGGCCAAATTACAACATTACCACCTTTATCGGCGGGTTTGAATATGACGTCGTCCATTTGCTGTAATTCCTTAATTGTTTCCTTTGTATATATGTTAAATTGAAACACTCTTATCAATCTTCTGAAACTCCTTTGTAACCAAGTGGACAAACGTATGTATATGAGAGTACGTATTAAGTGCTGGAAATCGTTTAGATTTCGGCAGTAGTGATAATGGGAACTTACCTTGGATGTGCAATTGGTTAGGTGTTTGTTCCTCCATTAGCTCCTCCAAAATGGCTACAGCTTCTTGTTCCTGCGGTGTAGTCAAAGTCTCAGAGGATACATTCTTAGTGAAAACATTTTAAAAAAAACTATTTTCTGGCAAAGAGATTGAGGTCCTTTATTGCTGTAAAAGAATCAAAATTGTCAGATGGAACAAATGAAAAACCGTAGCACAGCACTTCCAATTGTGTATTGGAAAAACTTTGTTCAGACAAATTGATTACCTTCATACTCGAACCCTAGTCAGCATGCCCGGCGCTAGAACCCGGCATACAAGGGCAAGTGCCGGGGCCCACTGAGCTGCTATGAGCACTTCCATCAATACAGATGGAAGAACTCATTGCTGGAGCTGCTGTCATTTCACTTACGCAGTACCTATCGTGGAGGGCCCTCTGATAGTCAAATGAGGCTGCTGCAGAGGCTCAGACACGCCGTGCTGCCTGAGGACAGTGAAGAGAGAAGATCAAGATGGCAGGGCTGTGAGTAGTGAGTCTGCACTGTGACTGCCTGTGGGACAGGGAACTCTTCCAGGTGCTGCTGGATGTTGTAGAAGCCAAGCAGCTTCATGCTATTTGTTTTACTGCTTCATGAAGCAGTTTGCCTCCATGACACCTTCCCCCCCCCTTCCCCCATATCCTGCTGTCTCCTTACCTCCCTCATATACCTAGAGCTCCTGTCTCTATTGCTGCCCTGCACAGACCTCCTGCCACTACTTCTTATATAAATCCCCCTCAGCCCCTTCCACCTACTTGCTGTGTTCACCCCTCCTGTCCATCCATGGCCCTGGGTCCCTGTGTCACTCCTCTGCCTCTCATTATGGTGGTGTCTAAACCACATTCACCATAAGGACCTTCTAACGTCACAGGGTCATGTGACTGTGCCCCCCACCCTGTACTGTGTCCCTCACCCCATATTGTGCTCCCTTATACCCTGCATTGTGTCCTCTTACCACAACCTGTGCAGTGCCCCTAGTCATTCCCTATACTGTGCCCTCTTATACCCTTTTATCCGGTCACAGTCGGCGATGGAATTTACATATTACTGTGTGGGGGCACTGGGGGTCATTATTCTGTATGAAGGGCCACTGTGGGGTCAATATACTGTGTGGGGGCACTGGGGGTCATTATACTGTGAGGGCCCCTTACACAGTATAATGACCCCCAGAGCCCCCATTCAATATAATGACCCCAGTGACCTGGGGGTCATTATTCTGAATGGGGGGGGGGGGTGACTGGGGGTTATTATTCTGAATGGAGGGCCACTAGTGGTCATTATACTGTGTGTGTGGGGGGTCATTATACTGTGTGAAGGGCCAATAGTGGTCATTATACTGTGTGTGGGCCAATAGGGGACATGAAAATGTAAAAAAAATGCCTGAAGGAGCCCACTAGGATTTATCGCCCAAGGGCCCACATGAGCCTGGAGCCGGCCCTGCTGGTCAGCATTGCGTTTTGAATTATGGTGATGTTGCGACAGAGGTGATGCCTTTCTCTTGGCTTTACGTGAGGGATATCTCACAGTTGATCTAGAAGAGCGACTGGATGAGTTTGATTCACCCCCAATAGATGTTTGTGAAGATTGGGAACTTGATCTAGATCTCACGAAGGTGGACGAATTACGCCACTTGTAAACACGATTTGACTCAAAGTCTTGTTTGTCTCGTAGGAACTTCTTGCTTTTAATGGCCTTGATTTGTTTCTCCCATGTGTCATATAGATCATGTAGTTCCATCTCCCAGCGTTCCTTTTCACTCGTGGTCAGTCGTGCATACAGTTGTTCCGTGTTGTTTTTAATAGTGTCCTCAAGTTCACATAATGTTTTGGTATTGAGTTCAATGATTGCCTGTATGAGAGACCTAGAGCATGCATTGCATGTGTCCTCCCAATTAGATGTAAAATAGGTATCTGGACTGCCATAGGGTGTGGGTGTTCCTTCAGCACACCAATCTGTTATCCTCTTATTAAGATCACTATAAAAGAACCATAGTACCACCTACACACCATCCCTGGAAGAAGCCAGCGCGTCTGGCGAAACGGCGTTAGGAGGCGGCAGCTGAGAAGCCAGCACACGGCGGGTATTTACTATATTTATGTTTTTCCACATGTCACTATTGCTCTTTTCCTTTGTCCTTGGTATTGTCCGGGAGTTTTTTGCACTTTACAGACAGGTGAATGTGGATACTTGCTTTTTTCATGCTGTCCGCAGTGTCCCGTATGTGCTGACCCCTCAGTCTCCTCCTTGGTCTTATGTCCTCCATTTTGTTATGGCTGCTGTCTAAAAAAATCATTTATGTACTGTATCGTAATATTTTACCTTTAATAAAGTTTGTATGTATTACTTTCTCACGAAGTGTGGCGTTGCAATTTGTTTGTGGCCCAGACAAACAAGGTAGAAAGCTGCTCAGTAAGGCCTCATGCACATGACCATATGTGTTTTGCGGTCCGCAAACCGCGGACCTGCAAAGCAGCGAAGCTGGTCCGCGTTCCGTTCTGAAATTTGTGGAATGGAACGTGGCCCATTGTAGAAATGCCTATTCTTGTCCGCAAAACGGACAAGAGTAGGACATGCTCTATTTTTTTATGCAGGGCAACAGAACGGAGCAACGGATGCGGACAGAACACAGAGTGCTGTCTGAATCTTTAGTGGCCCCATTGAAGTGAATGGGTCCGCTACCGAGCCGCAAAATATGCGGCTCGGACGCGGACCACAACAACAGTCATGTGCATGAGGCCTTAACAGAAGATCACTGCAGGAAGAACTGGCCATAAAAATCCTTACACGGATGGACACAGAGAGTCCCTGAAAGTCTAACCATTTCCGCTTCATATACTGCAATTGCATTTTTCACGTGTACAGGAATTTATATGTAACATCTAGGACCGAGCAATAGGTGTTATTTACGCAATGGTTTGGAGATTATATTGAGCGACTTGATCCGGACGTGGTGGAATTCAAAGCGAATTTCAGGGAAAATTCGATTTTTAACAAAGCCGAATTTCCTCGTGCTTCGTGGTAGCGAAACCGATTTTCATTGATTGGCGGTATTACATTTAAACAATCATACTTATCACATCCGTTTGCGCACAAATAGCCAGCCACCATTTTGATTGAAGATCTCACACGAAATCCCGTGCACAGTGGCATATCGCATCACCAATTTCGCCATGAAGTCATCACGGGAGGCGCGAGATTTTGCGCTAGATCAAGATGGTTGGTGTCAGCTTTTTGTGATCAAATGAATGAGGGTAAGTGCTCATGTACACAACCGTATATATTTTGCGGTCCTCAAAACACAGATCCACCCCAAAAAAAGGATGATATCCGTGTGACGTCCGTGTTGCATCCGTTTTTTTTTTTTTTTTGCTGATCCATTGTAACAATACCTGTCCTTGTCTGCAAAACGGACAAGAATAGAACACGTTCTATTTTTTTGCAGAACGGACATACAGAAACGGAAACGGTCTTTTGCTGACCCATTGAAGTGAATGGTTCCACATACGGTCTGCAAACTGCAAAAAATGATTGGACACAGAAAGAATATACGGACGTGTGCATGAGCCCTAAGTGTGAATTTTATTAAGTAAAAATAAAAATTTACACTGCATTACTCCTCTTAGATGCCGCGATCAGCTATGAATGCGGCATCTGAGAGGTACAATGATGGCGATCTGCGCAATCGCAGCTCGCTGTCATTACACTGACTACTTATAAAGAAATGCGCTTTGTGATGGAGTAATTCATCACAAAGCATTTTTTTTTTTTTTTTAAATCAGCAAATTTTTTAATACTTTGCTCACCACTAATTATATTCAGTTTTAAATCCTTCAGGTCTGGTGCCATACTTATTTATATCTCTTGAATTACCAGAACTCGTTCTGAAAGTACATCACCTAAAAGTGCTTAGAAACGGAACAATATTTGGTATAGTCGAATCTCCAAGGTTTCCGCGCTTTCAATCTTCTCGCAGACTGTTTGGTAACTTAAAACCCTCTGTGAAAACGATGGGTTGTTGAACATCTCAGAGGAAGCTCATTATTACAGAGTCAAGGCTCTTGACTAATCTCCTTAATGTGAACTGAAAACATTTCGATTAACCTTGGCTGATTAGACTAATTTAATAATTTGGATGGATGTCCCAGAAAAGGTCTGGTGGAGGACGGAAGAGACAGAACATTCATCTGGTTGAAGGCACCTCTATGCTTCAATTTTCAACATTTCTTTTTGTATGGTAGCAACATAGGTTATGCATTGTATTAATTGGCCCCATAGCAAAATAAGATTTCTTACCTAGTATAAGAAAGTTAAAACAGCAGCTTAAGAAGCAAGAATAATTAAATATATGTACAATAGCACCCTATATCAGAAAATCCAGACTGCAGCAAAAAGCCACCACATAGTTATTGCCCACTAAAAGGTCCCTCAACCTCTGGGCACCATAGCATAGTCCTATGGATGCTATGGCTATGATAGCATTGGAAAGTGACAAAGGTGAACAGAAATTTGACCTTAAAACTTAAAGGGGTTGTCCCCCTTTCAGTTTTCCATCACATTATACGCTGCTCGTTTCAATGGTTATGAGTTGACCACTCTGAAATCCCTAAGTGGTGGCCGTGCTTGCACACTATAGGAAAAAGCACTAGCCTACAGTCCCGACCCACCAGACAGGCTGCTGCTTCTTCCTATAGCGTGCAAACACGACCACCGCTGATGGATTTCAGGGTGGTTGTAACCATAGAAACGAGCAATCTTTAATGTTACGGAAAAATTAATCAAGCCAGCAAAGGAGGCAATATGGACAATCACAGTACATTAGTAAGTGTCTTGTATTAACTTTATCTACATGATAAATGCCACTTGCTGAAGCTAGACAACCCCTTTAAATACTATGTATCACTGTGATTGGTAGCACTTTGGCCTCAATCCGGAATCCAAGTGTGATTGAGGCAACATGTGAATGGTGTTTTCTATGGAGTAAAAAAGCCTAAGTTACCCAAAATACTCAAATAGGCATTTTCCATGCTGGGAGCAGCATCTCCTTGTCCCAACACATGGAAGGGTCAGCTTGCTCTGTCAAGCTTGCATGTATGTAACCCTGAAAGATGAATGCCTTAAAGGGTTTGTCCAGTTTTCATTGCATTCTTTGAAATTACCATTTATGAAGGTCTCTGTAATTTTATAATGCACTTTTTTTTTACCTTTATTGCTCCTATCGCCTGTTCTTGGCTGTGGTCACATGACCATGTCCGCGCAGCTCTTTCTTATTGCCTGTGTCCATGGGCGGGACAACGATTGGGTAGGGTCTTGGTAACTATGCAGATGGGAGGAGCTATAAAGTAGCTGAGCAAAGTGAGGGGTGGCCTGGAAATGTGGCAGAGAAAGGAAAAGTGCTCATTTGTTGATATGGTGAAAATGGACCAGGAGAGTCCACATTGAAAACAAGGATGGAGAAGTTGTACATGAGCAAATCTGTTAAAAACCATAGTAGTACTAGAAAACCCACATAAAGGGGTTGTCCTGCCATATATTGATGACACCCCGCACCCTCGCCGATCAGTTGTTTAAAGAGGAGCAAGTAGATGACGCGTGGTATAATGAACAGGAGGCAGCTCTCAGCTGTACAAACAGCTGATTAGATACTGATGTCCTATTCCGACAATAGGTCATCAATATATAGCAGGACAACCCCTTTAAGGATTTGCAATAACAAATGACAAGACAGGTGCACTCTGCGGTCTTACTAAGCCCTCAAACTGATGTTAAAATTGAGAGATTAGTCGACATGTCCTGCAGTGGCGGACATGTCTTAAGCCCGAGCACCACGCCAAGGTGCTCGGGCAATACCAGGGGCCAGTGGGCAAAAATTACAGGAAAGTATAGGCCGACTCGCAACAAACTCCTCAGTTACCTCCAGCATGTAACCATGCCTGCAATGGGAGGAGGGAGAAGGCTGTGAGCCCCACCCAAGACTGGCTGATATGGCCCAGGCCTCACAGGTGCACCTAGATGTAGCCTGTAGATTGAAAACAGGCTATATCTACATAGGTGCCTATTTTGGACTTCAGAATGCGGCAATTTATTTTTTTCATATAAGCCATAATGTTTTTATTTTTCCGTCAACATAGCCGTATGTGGGCTTGCTTTTTTTATGGGACAAGTTGTATTTTGAATGGCACCTTTTTAGTGATGTATAGCTATTAAAATTTTTAGAGGGTAAGATCATGAAATAAAAACACAGCAATTCTGCCACTGTCTTTTTGGATTTGTTTTTATGGTGCTCACAGTGTGTTATAAATAACACGATAACTTTTTTCGACGGGTCTGTACAATTCCACCAGTGCCAAATTCTATATAGCTTTTTTATGTTTTTCTGTTACTATAAAATGAGAACTTATTTAAATAAATAATGTTTGTGATTTAAAGACCCATAACATTTTTATTTTTCCATCAACAGAACTCTGTGAAGGCTTGTTTTTTCTGTGGGACAAGATGTAATCTTCATCAGTTCCATTCTGAGGTAGATACAACTTTGTGATCACTTTTTATTGTGTTCTTGTGTGGTGAAATAAACAAGAAACAGCAATGTGAGCATTTTTTTAAAGGGTTTACGGTACAGCATAAATAATGTGATCGTTTCATTGTACAGATTGTCACAGATGCAGCAATAGCAATTATGTATGATTTTTTTTTAAATTTTTTTTATCTTTGTAAGCCGAAAAGCGTTTTTTTTTTCTACCTGATTTTTGTTTTTTTCAAAACACTTTTTTTTTGCATTTTTTAACTTTTTTTTCAGTTCCAGCTTGGATTTTACATTACAATTCTCTGATTGCCCATATAATCCACTGCTATTCATCTGTATTGTGATGTATTATGTCATTGTTTTGCTTCTAGCTACCAGAGCAACCCTTTGGGGCCATTGAGGTGGTGAGTTCCATACCTTATGCTAAGGGCTTATGCACACGACCGTGTGCTGGGCGGGCCCGTGCTGCTGACTGCAAATTGCGGTCCGCAATGCACTGGCACCACTGCATGCGTATCGCGGACCCATTCTCTTTAACCACTTCAGCCCCCCTAGCTTAAACACCCTTAATGACCAGGCCACTTTTTACAATTCCGCACTACACTACTTTCACCGTTTATTGCTCCGTCATGCAACTTACCACCCAAATGAATTTTACCTCCTTTTCTTCTCACTAATAGAGCTTTCATTTGGTGGTATTTCATTGTTGCTGACATTTTTACTTTTTTTTGCCATTAATACAAATTTAACGAAATTTTTGCAAAAATGACATTTTTCACTTTCTGTTGTAAAATTTTTCAAAAAACTACATTTCTATATAAATTTTCTCTAAATTTATTGTTCTACATGTCTTTGATAAAAAAAGTCCAATAAGTGTATATTTATTGGTTTGGGTAAAAGTTATAGCGTTTACAAACTATGGTGCAAAAAAGTGAATTTCTGCATTTTGAAGCAGCTCTGACTTTCTGAGCCCCTGTCATGTTTCTTCAGGTGCTAGAATGTCAGGATAGTATAAATACCCCCAAATCACACCATTTTAGAAAGAAGACACCCCAAAGTATTCGCGGAGGGGCATGGTGAGTTCATGTATCATTTCATTTTTTTTCACAAGTTAGCGGAAAATGACACTTTCTGAGAAAAAAAAAAAAAAAAAGTTTCAATTTCTGCTAACTTCTGGCAAAAAAGAAATCTCAGACGGACTCACTATGCCCCTCAGTGAATACCTTGGGGTGTCTACTTTCCAAAATGGGGTCATTTGTGGGGTGTTTGTACTGTTCTGGCATTTTGGGCGGGGCTAAATTGTGAGCCGCCATGTAAACCTAAAGGTACTCGTTGAATTTGGTCTCTTGCATTCAGGCTGCAAAAGTGTCACTTATGTAGATCGCCGTATCAGGAGAAGTAAGGCATGTGTTTGGGGTGTATTTTTACATATACCCATGTTGGGTGAGAGAAATATCTCTGTAAACTGACAACTTTGTATAAAATTTTTTAAAAGTTGTCGTTTACAGAGATATTTTTCACACACAGTATGGGTATATATAAAAATACACCCCAAAACACATTGCCCTACTTCTCCTGAGTACGGGGATACCACATGTGTGACACTTTTTGCAGGCTGGGTGCGCAAAGGGCCCTAAAACCAATGAGTACCTTTAGGATTTCACAGGGCATTTTTACGCATTTGGATTCCAGACTTCTTCTCACGCTTTAGGGGCCCCTAAAATGCCAGGACAGTATAAATACCCCACATGTGACCCCATTTTGGAAAGAAGACACCCCAAGGTATTCCGTGAGGGGCATGGCGAGTTCATGTAAAATTTTATTTTTGTCACAAGTTAGTGGAATATGAGACTTTGTAAAAACAAAATAAAAAAATATATATATCAATTTCCGCTAACTTGTGCCAAAAATAAAAATTCTGTGAACTCGCCATGCTCCTCACGGAATACCTTGGGGTGTCTTCTTTCCAAAATGGGGTCACATGTGGGGTATTTATACTGCCCTGGCATTTTAGGGGCCCCTAAAGCGTGAGAATCAAATGCGTAAAAATGGCCTGTGAAATCCTAAAGGTACTCATTGGTTTTAGGGCCCCTTGTGCATCTTGGCTGCAAAAGTGCCACTCATGTGGTATCGCTGAACTCAGGAGAAGTAGGGCAATGTGTTTTGGGGTGTATTTTTACATATACCATGCTGCATGTGAGAAATATTGCTGTAAACGACAACTTTTTACATTTTTTATTCAAAGTTGTCAATTTACAGAGATATTTCTCACACAAAGTATGGGTATATGCAAAATACACCCCAAAACACATTGCCCTACTTCTCCTGAGTACGGCGATACCACATGTGTGCCACTTTTTGCAGCCAAGATGCGCAAAGGGCCCTAAAACCAATGAGTACCTTTTAGGAGGGCATTTTTACGCATTTTCTTCTCACGCTTTAGGACCCCTAAAATGCCAGGGCAGTAAAATACCCCACATGTGACCCCATTGTGGAAAGAAGACACCCCAAGGTATTCTGTGAGGGGCATGGCGAGCTCACAGAAAAAAAAATTTGGCACAAGTTAGCGGAAATTGATTTTTTTTTTTTTTTACAGTCTCATATTTCACTAACTTGTGACAAAAATAAAATTTTGCATGAACTCACCATACCCCTCACGGAATACCTTGGGGTGTCTTCTTTCTAAAATGGGGTCACATGTGAGGTGTTTGTACTGCCCTGGCATTTGAGGGTCTCCGCAATCATTACACGTATGGCCAGCATTAGGAGTTTCTGCGATTCTCCTTATATTGAGCAGACGAGTAATGAGATTTTTTCCCGCTCAGCCTCTGCACTGAAAAGAAAAAAATGAACGGCACAGATTTCTTCATTCGCATCAATCAATGTGGATGAAAAATCTCTGCCCAAAAATGTGCAAAAACAAAACGGCACAGATTTCCTCATTCACATCGATCAATGTGGATAAATAAATCTCTGCCAAAAATGTGCAAAAAAGTAGTAAGGCCCCATTCACACGTCCGTCAAAGTCAACCGCATCTATTCCGCAATTCTGCGGAATAGATGCGACCCATTCAGTGTGAATGGGGCTGGCGGTGATGCGGAGAGCACACTATGCGCCGCCGCATCAGCATTTGCGGAGCTGCGGCCGCAAACTTCCGGGTTTCGGCCCCCAAGCATCCGGCCGCAGCTCCGCAAAAAGATAGAGCATGTCTCTATTCTTGTCCGCAACTGCGGACAAGAAAAGGCATTTTCATATAGTTCTGGCAATGTGCGGATCCGCAAAATGCGGAAAGCACATTGTTGGTGTCCGTGTTTTATGGATCCGTGGATCCATGGATCCGCAAAACACATACGGACGCCTGAATGAACCTTACAGTGGGGTAATTAGTGTCAGGGGGTGACAGGGGGTGACATGGGGTGATCGGGGTTAATCAGGGGTTAATCAGTGGGGGGTGGGGTGGATGGGTGGGGGGTCTGTGTGGTGTTTTGGTGCACTTATAAAGCTTTGGTGGTCCCAAGCAAATGGGACCACCAAAGGAACGATCAGCAAGCATATCAGACGCTGTTAACAAAACAGCGTCTGATATGCCATTTTTATCTTTACAGCCTGCCAGCGCACGATCAGCGCTGGCAGGCTGTAGCTTACCTTCTCCTCGACGTGATCCTGTGAACGCGCGCACGTGCGCGCGCGCTCACAGGAAATCTCGCCTCTCGCGAGATGACGCGCGGGCGCGTCAAGGAGGAACAGACCGACCGCCCGCAGGACGCAATCCTGCGTGAGGCGGTCGGTAAGCGGTTAAATTCATTCTAGGGCGCCACTGTATAACTACATGCAGTTTATTATTGGTTCACATTATGGAAGACAGCAGAAAGACGTTACAAGATGAATATGGGCACGGGCATAGGAAGCGGGGGGGACGGGGGGGGGCAGATCCCCCCCAGGAAATAATGCGGGGGGGGACAGTTATGCTAAAATTCCCCCCAGCGGAAGCGGGACAATGTGTGCGGAGGTGGCTGGGCACAGGGAGATGAACGCTTCCATTGTGGAAACGGTCATCTCCATAGTCATCTGTATCGCCGTCCTCAGGACAGCGATACAGATGGCTGTGCTGCGCAGCAGGAGAGGGAGAGGTGTCTCCCTTCCCTGCTCCTCTGATAGGCTGCCGGCACTAGGCCTGCAGCCTATCAGATGTTGGTACAGGCGGCGTGATGACGTCATCGCGCCGTCTGTGAGCCATACAGCGCGGGACACAGGCCGGAAGAGGCCTGTATCGCATCACTGTGACGGATGGAGGTAAGTATAGGTGTCTTGTGTGTGTGTGTTTTTTGTTTTTTTTTTAAACCGGACCCACTGACCCATAAGGTGGGGGGGGGGGAAGAGATGTTGGCACTTGGGGGGGGCGGAGAGATATGTGGGTGTGGCTTGAGGGTGGGCGGGGACACAGGGGCCCCATAAGTGCTGTCCTCCCCAGATTTATGGGGGTACCTGCAGTGACTTTGAGAGGGCTAGTCTCTAATGAAAGATGATACTGACTGGCCTGCCTGTTTACCTGCACGTCATCTCAGCACAGGGGCCAACCGGGTACTCACCTGTTCCCTTTTGGGCCAGTCCGAGCCTGCACTCTAACCATGGTCAGCACTGACCAAGGGTTAAACAATCGGAATCATAGTTATCTCTGTTCCTGGCGAATAAAGCAGGCTGCCAGCTGTGTAACGCAGACAGCACCTGAAAATGATGGCTCCTGAGCACTGTATGGCGATATGCGATACCTAATACCGGAGTTTTTTTTTTTTTTGCGTTTTTGTTTTGCGCTCCCTGCCTTCCCAGAGCCATATCTTTTTTATTTTTCGGTTCACATAGCCATATGAGGGCTTGTTTTTTGCGGGACAAGTTGTACTTTCCAACAACACCATTTAATATTGCATATGATGTTAGTGGGAAGCGGGAATAAAAAAACAAATGGGATAAAATTGCAAAAAAAAAGCAATTCCACCACAGTTTTGCGGGTTTTTAAATTCCGACGTTCGATGTGCGATAAAACTGACTGGCAATACCCTATATGTATAGGTTTTCTTGGGTTTTGATAGTGAAAAGAAAACTCAAAAGTGGGAAAAAATCTGTGTTACTTTTTTGTCACCATGTTTTGACAGAGCTGTATGGGGGCTACAGGCTACTACAGGCGTGCTCTGGCTCCTCCAATCGCCACACAGGGGAGCCGGAGAGAAAACTGAAAGTAAAACTTTCGGTTTGTGCGCGCTCAGATGTCGTGGTCAGAATTGACCACGGCATCTGAGGGGTTAAATGTCTGCGATCGGCATTGCTGCGGGTGTCTGCTACAAGAACCATGCAGATACCCGCAGCTAAGGCGCCCGCATGGAGCAGGAGCGGGTGCCATCTTTAAAGACCAGACACAGGACGTACAGGTACGTCCTGTGTCCTTAAGAGGTTAAAACACTATAGAGAAAAATTATACATGTGTGGTATCGTTATAACAAGTCAATTTTACCGCTTAGTGAACGCTTTAAAAAAAAAAAAAGCTGTGTCAGAATTGCGGGTTTGTTTTCCAATTCCACCCCATTTTTATTTTTTTCCCGCCTCCTACTACATTGCATGCAATCAGAAATGGTGCCATAGAAAGTACAACTTGCCCCTCAAAACATAAGCCCTCATAAGTAGAGTTGAGCGAACTTCTATTTTTAGTTTGGCGTTCAAAGTTCAGGTTCGGGTTATCGTAGCATCCCGTTATGGATTCCACTACCGCGGACCATAAGGGCATTTGAAATCCAGGGGGCGTGGCTCAGCACTGGATTGGATAAGAGGTGATCCAGTACTGAGCCACGCCCCCTGCACTGATCACATGACGGTGTCGTCACCCCAGGTCCTTAGGGTTGTCCAAGGTTCGGGTTCAATGAAGCAGCCCCTTATGGATTTCAAATGCCATTATTGTCCGCGGTAGTGGAATCCATAACGGGATTCTACGATAACCCGAACCCGAACTTTGGACGCCGAACTAAAAATAGAAGTTCGCTCAACTCTACTCATAACGCTATGTGAATGGAAAAGTAAAAAAGTTATGATTCCAGGAAGGCTGGGAGTGAAAAATGAAAAAGCAAAAATGAAAAATCGCCCAGACAAGGAGACTCACATCTACAGGGAGTGCCCAGAGGGAAGATAGGGTGTACCTCATTCACTACACCGACCCCAGAGAGTGACGGCTCAAAGAGGTACACAGTGACACATCATCATCAAGGCCACTACCACTCCCAACCCCTGCCCCGACTCCTCAGGGGCTCGCTGCCCTGGGAAATAGCTTAAATTGAGTGGCTGCACAAGGGTGAAGAAGTGAAAGGATGTCCTATACACTGCTGCAAATTCCAGAGGACTTCAATGGGTCCGCAATCCTGAAGATGTGATGTGGTGCAGAAGGGAGGTACACATCGGAAGCCCACGGAAGCACTACGGAGCACTTGCGTGGGTTTTTATGTCCTTGCCTCCGCATAGCAAAAAAGTAGTGCATGGACTACTTTTTTGCAGTGTCGGCCGTCGGTCCGGATTGCGGACACCATTCGAGTGAATGGGTCTGCGTCTACAGGCGGCGTTGCCAGTGGGATGCCAGCTGCAATTTGCAGTCCGCAACGGACCCGGCCGGCACATGGTAGTGTGCATGAGGTCTAAGGAGAAAAGCTCTGCAGATTGATATAAAGTTTTATGGTAAAAGATTCAGTAAAACTTGTATTTTATTCATTTGAAGCTCTGCTCATCCTATATTGAGGAGTCCAGGGGGTGGCATAACGCTGCATAGCATAGTAAGTTAGCTGTCAATCAGTAAGTAGGACCACCCACATGACTCCTCAGCACAGAAAGAGCAGTGGTTTAAATAAAAAAATTACAAGAATCTTCTCCCACAAATCTATAAAACTATATATCAGTCTGCTCAGCTCCTCCTGCTCCATAGCATGCTGCCTGCAGACTGCACTGGATTTTCATGGTGACAGGCTCCCTTTAACTACTCTTTGCTTGAAAGATAAAATACCATAATTGCAAATATTTATTTTGTACATAAAAATGTCCAAACACTGTCCTTAATCTGCTCGTCACTTTACTGTGGTCAGATAAGAACATAAATGTGATCTGCTGTCAGCGGGATGTTCGGAGACATTTTAACAAAACATGTTACACTTCAGTGGACGTTTTACATCACAAAGCAGAACATCATTAAGTTGAGTGATGTCACACAAGTGTTTATCTAAATCTGAAGGCAAGGAATGGACCTCCTGAGGAAGACAGCCGAAAATGACAAACTACTAACACTCATAGGGATGCAAACAAACAATGCATAAAGGATATTTAGACTTCTGCAACCACATTTATATTTTACCAAAGCATCCTCTTAATTAAAGCAGCATAACCTAGTAAAATACACTATATTATTGTGTTTTCAGCCCTATGCAAACATATTTGTTTCCTTGATTACAGATAGAGTTGAGCGAACACTGGGAAGTAGTGTTGAGCGAACAGTTCGAGAATAGTTCGGGTTCGTACCGAATTTTGGGGTGTCCGGGACCCGGACCCGAACCCGGACATTTTCAAAAAAGTTCGGGTTCGGGTTCGGTGTTCGTCGATTACTTCCCGCTTTCTGAAGGGCTGCACAGCAGCCAATCAGCTAGCGTTTTACTTCTTGCCCTAAGAGCCCATCACAGCCATGCCTACTAATGGCATGGCTGTGATTGGCCAAGTGCAGCATGTGACCCAGCCTCTATTTAAGCTGGAGTCACGTGGCGCCGCACGTCACACTGCTCTGATTAGTGTAGGGAGAGGACGCAGCTTCTGTCAGGGCGAGATTAGGTAGGTTAAAGTCAGCAACAGCACCTAATGAGCGGATCAATTTACAGCTGAGAATCATTGAACTTCTGCTAGTTACTTGCTCGCTGGTTTTTAGGCTGCACAGAGCGTTTTCTGTCACTTATTTTCTGGGTTGATCGGCGGCCATTTTGTGACTTGTGGTGCGCCAGAAGAAGCTGCCACCAAGTCCATCAATCCATCAATACTAGTTTTTTTTTTTGCTATATCCTACATCAGGGGCTTGGCTGTGCTAATTGTCACCCCTAGAAACTCAGGAAAGAAATTTCTATATTTTTTAAGGGTTAAATACAATTGCCCAAATACCAATCCCCTAAATCTGGTGTTCCAGCTTTGGTTAGACAAGTATAATACTGTCTGCTGTCTGGCAAAGGATAGATTATTTTCTGGGGTTAAATTCAATTGCCAAAATAGCAATACCATAAATCAGTGGTTTCAGCTGTGGCTGGCAAAATAGAATAGTGTCCAGTAGCGTACACACGTACAGACGCTACGTACACGATTCTTGAATAGTTGTATTATCGCGATAATAAAACTAACAGTGTAAAGTTGACTGTATTGCTCTAAGTTATATTCGCGTACGAATGTAACTTCTATTACAACACACCAATACTAAAACTGACTAAGAGACAGCTTTAAGTTCTATTCGAACGCGATTGCAACTTTGGAACTTAAAGTGGTGTACGATTTTAAAAGTTGAGTACTAAAAAGTTGGAATCGCAATTTGATTCTTATGTATTTGCTTAATCGCATTGCGATTACAACTTTGAGCTACCGATCACCATGGGAACGCCTCCTCCAGTAGAATGTACTGTCGGATGTGAGAATTAAGTTGAAATCGCAATGCGATTATTATATATCTGCTTAATCGCATTGCCGTTTCAACTTAGCATTGCTAAATAATTCCATCCATATTCGTTAACTTACTGACTCAGTAAGTTAGCGATATGGATGGAATTATTTTGCAATGCTAAGTTGAAATCGCAATGCGATTAAGCAAATATATAAGAATCGCATTGCGATTTCAACTTAATTCTCAGATCCGACAATACATTCTACTGGAGGAGGCGTTCCCATGGTGATCGTTAGCTCAAAGTTGTAATCGCAATGCGTTTATTGCGGTATATTATCCCTCTGGGTGTCTTTTACAGCCTTTTTAGTGCCCAAAAGTTCGGGTCCCCATTGACTTCTATGGGGTTCGGGTTCGGGAGGAAGTTCGAGTTGAGTTCGGATCACGAACCCGGACATTTTCCGGAAGTTCGGCCGAACCTCTCGAACCCGAACATCCAGGTGTTCGCTCATCTCTACTGGGAAGTTCGGGTTCTCCGAACTTCATCACAAAGTTTGAGTTCGGGACCCGAACTTGACCCCGAACCCCATTCAAATCAATGGGGACCCGAACTTTGGGGAAAATGGCTCTGAAAAAGTAATGGAAAGGGCTAGAGGGCTGCAAAAGGAAGCAAAAGAGCTGGACAATTGCCATGCAAAAATAACAATCTTGAACTAGGAGTAGGAGGTCCATATGGAGTAGGAGGTTGAGGAGGCAGTGGATGTGGCGGTGTAGGTGTAAGCGGTGGTGGAGGAGGTAGTCGCCAACAACACTGTTTTTTGTTTTTAACTTTTTTTTATTTTTTTATTTGGGTAGACCCCAAAACATTGGGAAATATAGAAAAGAAAACAAAGAGAAAGTGCGCTGGAGTATAACAAAGGCTGGGTGAGGCCGGTATACATGTCCATTCTGCACAAGGTACAGACAAGTCTTGTGGGATCCATGCCTGGTTTATTTTAATGAATTGGCTGTGGACAGGCGGCTGCGCTTATCTGTGATAACGCCCCCTGCCATGCTAAACACACGTTCAGATAATACACTGGCTACAGGACAGGTCAGCACCTCCAAGGGGTAAAGGGCAAGCTCAGGCCATGTGCTCAATTTGGAGACCCAGAAGTTGAATAAGGCAGACCCACTAGTCAGTACGTGTAGACATGTGCACACATACTGTTTCACCATATTGCTGAAATGCTGCCTCCTGCTAAGATGTTCCATATCAGCTGGTGGTGCTGGTTGTTGTGGCGTGCTGACAAAGATTTTCCACATTTCGGTCATGCTAACCCTGCCTTCTGAGGTGCTGGCGGTGCCCCAGCTGTGTTGGTGACTTCTTCCTCCTCCTCTGCCTTCGCCTTGTGCTTCCACTGAGGTCCCGGTGTCAGGCGGGAATGCCATCAGCAGCGCATCTACCAGCGTGCAGAATATATTTCCCAGTCAGGTATGCAGTGTAGGGGTAGTTTGAAAGAAAAAATGGGTACAGATCACCCAGCAATCTAAACGCCGCTGAATTTACAGAATATATTTCCCATTTAGGTATGCAGGGCAGGGTTAGTTTGAAAGAAAAATGGAGTCATGGAGCGACCCCGTCATCTGGCATCTATTCGCCCCGCTGAAGGATTATTTTTAAAGTGTGTAGAAGCCACACGGGGCCCCCACGCTGCAGATTTATCATGGAGACATCATGGAGATTTTGCAGCATATAACTACAGCACCCAACAATCTAAACGCCAACGAATTTACAGAATATATTTCCTAGTCAGGTATGCAGTGCAGGGGTAGTGTGAAAGAAAAAAGGGGTACAGATCACCCAACAATCTGAACGCCGCCGAATGTACAGAATATATTTACCAGTCAGGTATGCAGTGCAGCAGGAACACACCCTCCAAGCCACTTGTGAATGACTGGTCTGATAACCCTGGACATGTCCACCCACAATGTAAGACCTGGATTTACTGATTAAATTTCACTCTGAGAAATGCAGTGCAGGCCTCAAATGTACTTTATGGCAAAAAATATGGCAATTAAATTATTGTCCCTGGCACATATGCAGGTGCAAGTGGCAGCCGACGCCCACCTTACTAACAAACGGATTAAAACTCATTTTTCTGTGTCACTGGGCTCAGGGCAGCGTATAAAAATGTTGCATTGCACACACAAAAAAATCGCTGTAGATCGCAGATTTAACACCAAGCTCTGATATCAGATTCTTTCCTAATTTCTCCCTCACAGCAGCATCCTATCCCTACACTAGTAAGAGCTGAGCGACGTGCGGGGATACGTGACTCCAGCTTATACAGAGGCTAGGTTCACATGCTGCACTGGCCAATCAAAGCCATGCCATTAGTAGGCATGACTGTGATGGCTTCTTTTTTTTTTTAATGCTTGTTGATTGGCTGCCTAGTGATGAGCGGCAGGTGCCATATTCGATTTCGACGAAATTCGCGAATATTCGAATGAATATTCGTTTCATATTCGTCGAAATCGAATATTCGTCATTTTTTCTAGTTATCGCGATTAACATGCGATTTAAATAATCGCATATTGCGATTTGTACTTAAGGCTACTTTCCTATTGGTTTCATATCTAGAATTAGCGAGGATGACGAATATGACGAATGTATTCGTCTATTCCTCAAAACGAAGATAACGAAGTATTCTCCATCTTCGTTTTAGCTACCTATTCGTCAACTTCGCTAATTCTAGCAATCAAATAGGAAGGTTGACTATAGAGACAGCTGTGTTAAATTCGCTATGCGATTTTTTTTTTTAAATAAATAGAATACTTATAATAATTTTATCAAGTAATATAATTATTGTATTAAAAAAAAAAATCGCATAGCGAATTTAACACAGCTGTCTGGTAAGTCAACCTTCCTATTTGATTGCTAGAATTAGCGAATAGCGAAGTTGACGATGACGAGACGAATAGGTAGCTAAAACGAAGATGTAGAATACTTCGTTATCTTCGTTTTGAGGAATATGACGAATACATTCGTCATATTACGCTATTCGCTAATTCTACCAAGCCAACCATAACTTCTGTGCTCATGGAGCGTCCCCATCACCATGGGAACGTCTCCATATACTAAAATGTACTGTCGGATTTGAGGAATTACGTTGAAATCGCAATGCGATTAATTCAAGTTATATTAATCGCATTGCGATTTCAACTTAGAGCTGGGTTTATAATGGGTCAGCTTGCTAGAATTAACGAAGTTAACGAATATGGAATATAGCAGCAGTGCTAAGTTGAAATCGCAATGCGATTAATTTAACTTAAAGTATTCGCATTGCGATTTCAACTTAGCACTGCTAGTGCATAGCATTAGCTATACTCCATATTCGTTAATTCTAGCCTATGTAAGATAGCAGTGCTAAGTTGTAATCGCAATGCGATTAATTTAACTTAAAGTATTCGCATTGCGATTTCAACTTAGCATTGCTAGTGCATAGCTATACTCCATATTCGTTAATTCTAGCCTATGTAAGATAGCAGTGCTAAGTTGTAATCGCAATGCGATTAATATAACTTGAATTAATCGCATTGCGATTTCAACGTAATTCCTCAAATCCGACAGTACATTTTAGTATATGGAGATTCTCCCATGGATGGGGACGCTCCACATGAGCACGGAAGTCGGCAGAAGCGGCACTGACTAGAGCAGCCAGGAAGCCAGGAATCCTCAGGACAGGTAAGAACTACTTTTGGGAAGTAGGAAAGAAAAAAATATAACTAAAAAAAAAAAAAAAAAAAACGAATATTCGAAATAGCGAATTTATAGCGCTATATTCGAAATATTCGCGAATTAGCGAAGTGCCGATATTCGCTAAAAAAATTCGCTTTTCGAATATTCGCGCTCAACACTATGGCTGCCCAGCAGCCTTTCAACAAGCTTTATTAAACGGCTGAACAATGAACTCGAACCCGAACTTTTAAGGGTACCAAAAACCCTAAAGTCCGGTACAAACCCGAACTTTACAGTTCGGGTTTGCTCAACACTAATTACAGACTATAAGAAAAAAATAAAAATTGGGTCATCATTTTAATAAAATTATTATTATTAAGTTTTGCAAAAAGAAGGGGCAAATACTACATATCTATAAGATCAGACATTCACATAAGTCTGTTTAGGAACTGTAACACAAATTAGTAGAAATAAAAGTTAAAAAAAAGTTACATTCACACAACAATGGAAAAAAAAGGCCATGAAAAATGGACACACTGACAGTTTTTTATGGCCATTTTTTTTACTTGTTTTGCATCCATTTTCCGGCCATCTGGTCTTGTTTATTGTTAAAAACGGACATTAAAAACGGATAATTTTCATTTTCACTGCAATCCCCCATAAATGCCCTCAGCTGTAAGAATGTGATTTTTTTTAAGCCGAAAAAATAAATAAATTACTCACCATACCCACCTGCACATGCAGAGGCTTCTAGCATGATGACATCACCATGCACTCCTATGATCTCTGGGATCAAGTGGGTGCAAGTGGATGAAGTTACTATTTTTCTTAACCCCCTAAAAGGACATTTTGCACTAGTATACCCTTGTCCAACAGCCCTGTGTACTAGTGTATAGAGATGTCCTGAACTATTCGCCGGCAAACAGTTCCCGGCAAACATCGCTTGTTCGCGTTCGCCGCGGCGGGCGAACATATGCGATGTTCGGTCCGCCCCCTATACATCATCATTGAGCAAACTTTGACCCTGTACCTCACAGTCAGCAGACACATTCCAGCCAATCAGCGTACTCTCCTTCCAAGACCCTCCCACCTCCTATCAAAAAGCAAGGACAGCATCCATCTTAGATTCATTCTGAAGCTGCAGTGTTAGTTAGAGCAGGGAGAGTGCTGCTGCTGCTGAATTAATAGGGAAAGCGTTAGCTAGGCCAGTGTTCTGTGTCCACTCCAGTCTTTAAAGACTCATCTGCTGTAAGGACAGCATCCTGACAGCACCCCAAAAAAGCCCTTTTTAGGGCTGGTACATCAGTCTGCTTTTATTTTAGTTTTTTTTAGTTTTTTCTATATATATTGCAGTTGCCTGCCTGTGTGTGAGAGGCTGCAGGCCCACAGACTGTACTGTGTGCACACCACTCATATAGGGTGGCACAGTACCTTGCAGATAAAAAAGTAATTAAATTTTTACCCTTTAATATAATTTCAGTTGCCTGCCAGTGTGTGTCAGGCCCACAGACTGTACTGTGCCCACTGCCAGTGCCCACCACTCATATCGGGTGGCACAGTACCTTGCAGATAAAAAAGTCATTTAATTCTTACCCTTTAATATAATTGCAGTTGCCTGCCAGTGTGTGTCAGGCCCACAGACTGTACTGTGCCCACTGCCCACCACTCATATCGGGTGGCACATTACCTTTCAGATAAAAAAGTCATTAAATTTTTACCCTTTTATATAATTGCAGTTGCCTGCCAGTGTGTGTCAGGGCCACAGACTGTACTGTGCCCACTGCCCACCACTCATATCGGGTGGCACATTACCTTGCAGATAAAGAAGTCATTTAATTTTTACCCTTTAATATAATTGCAGTTGCCTACCAGTGAGTGTCAGGCCCACTGACTGTACTGTGCCCACTGCCCACCACTCATATCGGGTGTCACAGTACCTTGCATGGTGCACGCGCAGTGACCTAAAATTCAAATGAAGCGGACCGAGCATGGGTCTTTTTCCATCTCCCGGTTCCAAAAATCTATTAAACTGATAGGAATAGTACTTAGTTAACACTAGTTGCATTGGTGGCAAATTCCATTGCAAGTGCCCAAAATTAGAAGGAAGCGGACAGAGCAAGCTTTTTTCTCTATCTCCCCATGCAAGGATTCAATTCAATACACGTCCCCTGATAGGGGACTTGACAAAGATTAAAATGGTAAGAATAGTAGTTCACACTATTTGTATTGGTGGCACAATACATTACGCGGCGCACACGCAGTGCCCCAAATTAGAAGTAAGAGGACCGACCAATCATCTTTTTCCATCTCCCGGTTCCTAAAATCTATTCAATACACGCAGTGGCGTTGCTAGGGCTAGTGTCACCTGGTGCGGTAGAAAATGGTGTCACCCCCCCCCCCCCGGCGGCGATCTGTCTGCTTAGCCCCGCCCCCCCCACGTCAGCTGTCTGTGTTTACTCTCCAAACCCCCATCCATGTTATCGCTTGGGTTCAAATTATAGCACCCCCAGCAGGCCCCCCCACCCCAACCCCCGGCGGTCTGTCTTCTGTCTGCTTAGCACACACCCCCAACATATTTGCATACAGAAAAACAAAACAAAAAAAACACATACGTACCTCCATGGCAGCGATGCGATGCAGGCCTCTTCTGGCCTGTGTCCCGAGCAGTACGGCTCTGGCGGCGCGATGACGTCATTGCGCCGCCTGCGCCGGCCTCTGATAGGCTACCGGCACAAGGCCAGCAGCCTATCAGAGGAACAAAGAAGGGAGACGCCTCTCCCTTGCCCTGCTGCAGTGTTTATCTGTATCGCGATACAGATGAATGTAGGGAGATGAGTGCTTCCATAATGCAAGCGCTCATCTCCTGGTGGTGTCACCCAGGGGCATAGGTAGACATGACTGGGCCCCACAGCAAAAAAATTTATGCCCCCCCCCCCCGGATCTCCCACCGACACATACCATATTGGACCTCCCACCCATTCCAGACCTTCCACCCAAACACCCCTCCAGGACCTCCCATCCCAACATCCCCACATCCCTCCCTAGATCCCCCTAAGTGTCCTCCACACATCCCCCATCAGTGTCCTGCACACATCCCCCATCAGTGTCCTGCACACATCCCCCATCAGTGTCCTCCACACATCCCCCATCAGTGTCCTGCACACATCCCCCATCAGTGTCCTGCACACATCCCCCATCAGTGTCCTGCACACATCCCCCATCAGTGTCCTGCACATATCCCCCATCAGTGTCCTGCACGCATCCCCCATCAGTGTCCTGCACACATCCCCCATCAGTGTCCTCAACACATCCCCCATCAGTGTCCTGCACACATCCCCCATCAGTGTCCTGCACACATCCCCCATCAGTGTCCTCCACACATCCCCCATCAGTGTCCTGCACACATCCCCCATCAGTGTCCTGCACACATCCCCCATCAGTGTCCTCCACACATCCCCTATCAGTGTCCTGCAAACATCCCCCATCAGTGTCCTGCACACATCCCCATCAGTGTCCTCAACACATCCCCCATCAGTGTCCTGCACACATCCCCCATCAGTGTCCTGCACACATCCCCCCATCAGTGTCCTCCACACATCCCCCCCATCAGTGTCCTGCACACATCCCCCCCATCAGTGTCCTGCACACATCCCCCCCATCAGTGTCCTCCACACATCCCCTATCAGTGTCCTGCACACATACCCCATCAGTGTCCTCCACACATACCCCCATCAGTGTCCTCCACACATCCCCCATCAGTGTTCTCCACACATCCTTCATCAGTGTCCTCCACACATCCCCCATCAGTGTCCTGCACACATCCCCCCATCAGTGTCCTCCACACATCCCCCATCAGTATCCTGCACACATCCCCCATCAGTGTCCTGCACACATCCCCCATCAGTGTCCTCCACACACACCCCCATCAGAGCTTCATATTAACCTGCTGTACTAATATTTTGGCTAAAAACCTCAGTAATAGTTTCCCATATATAATACTATATATATATATATATATATATATATATCAGAAGTATAAATATATATTATCATACTTCTGATATACATGAATGCATAATTTAGCCTCTATTTCTAAAAGGTTTTCACCAGGACTAGAACTCCCAACCTTTCACATCAGAGGCGAGAGCGCTAACCACTGAGCTATGGAGCTTAATGCTAAACTATGCTGGAAAAACCTTATAGTAGTGTATCAGGTATTAGGTATTTCTATACAGCAGAAGTATCATTACATAAAAATAAATAAATGTGTAATTACTATATAGTAATTACACATTTATTTTGTGTCATGTTTTTTTTACAAAAACTGAAAAAAAAATATTAAATTATACTTCTGCTGTATGGGAATACCTAATACTTGATAGACTACTATAAGGTTTTTCCAGCATAGTTTAGCATTAAGCTCCATAGCTCAGTGGTTAGGGCTCTCGCCTCTGATGTGAAAGGTTGGGAGTTCTAGTCCTGGTGAAAACTTTTTAGAAATAGAGGCTAAATTATGCATTCATGAGGTTTTTCCAGCTTAGTTTACTATTGAGCTCATAGCTCAGTGGTTAGTGTTCTTGCCTCTGATGCAAAGGGTTGTGAGTTTGAATCCTAGTGGCAACCTTTCAGAAATAGAGGCTAAATTAGATTAAAATACATTGGGTGTCCCCCAGGATTGTCAGTATGCTTGGGCACATCTAATTTAGCCTCTATTTCTGAAAGGTTGCCACCCCCTTCATGTTCATAGCACTGACTCCATATATGGACACAACCATATATGGAGTCAGAGCTGGGATTCCCTGTACAGCATGGCGGCTTCAGGCAAGTGCAGTGAATAAATTATCATCTGCCGACACTGGTGGGTGCAGCCCGCACCCACCGCACCCCCCTCGCAACGCCACTGAATACACGTCCACTGATAGGGGATGTAACAGGGATTAAACTGATAGGAATAGTACTACTTAACACACCACTCATATAGGGTGGCACAGTACATTGCACAGCTCACCCGCAGTGCCCCAAATTGGAAGGAAGAGGACCGACCAACCATCTTTTTCCATCTCCCGGTTCCTAAAATCTATTCCATACACCGGCCCCTGATAGGGGACAAAACAGAGATTAAACTGGTAAGAACAGAATTTTTTAATTAAAAAAAAGGGGACAGCCTCTGCGGAGCTGGGTATTTTTTTGCCGCGTTACTGAACGCTCATGCACAATGGCTGTAGGCTCATGCGTCCTTTTGCGGAGGTGACAAACCTGGGCGAGGAAGGTAGCTTTGAGGAGGTGGAAGACCAACCACAGCAGGCGTCCCAGAGGGCTTGTTGTCATCTTTCGGGGACCCTTGGTGTTGTACGTGGCTGGGTGGAGGAAGAGACCTTCAATGACGTCAATGAGGACAAGGAACGGGACATGGCTAGCTTGGTACCAACCTTGTGCAAATTGGGATTTTGCGGTTGTGCAAATGGACTGTTTGCGGTGCGTTAAACGGGGAGTTTGGTCTGTCAGAATTTGGCATGCCGCAGTCCAGGTGTTAGTCCCCTTGAAACAACTTTTCCATCACTATTGTGGGCAAAAAGAGTCCCTGTGGGTTTTAAAATTCGCCTGTCTATTAAACTCTATGGCGGTTCGCCCGGTTCACCAGTTCGCGAACATTTGCATAAGTTCGCGTTCGCCGTTTGCGAACTGAAAATTTTATGTTCGCGACATCTCTACTAGTGTACCCCTGCCTTTAAAACTGTCCTATTGATTGTAATTAGATCCGTCTGACGTGAAAATGGAAAAAAAATAGGACTATTTTTTGACAGCCACTATTCACTGGCCAATGCCATTAAAAAAACAGGCATTTGAATAGCCCGATAGACTTCAATCGGTTCTAAAAACGGCCGTACAATGGGTGTTACAAAAATGTCTGTCACAAGGCAATTTTTCACTGTCGTGTAAATGTAGCCTAAAAGTCTATCTATCCTCTACCTTTATTTTTTTATTCAAGCTAAAAAAAATTTGCTAATTAATTTGCTAATATACAGTTGTACGTCCTGCATAATGCATTGATTTAAAAGATAACCCACTGGCTGCCTGCAGCCACCACTAGGGGGAGTTTAAGAGCTTATGGCATACATTCCACTTTTCTGGCGCCATACACTTGATACATTATCCTGCATCAACTTTTTTTGTCAGATACTCATCAAATTATCAGATATTCTTCTCTAGTGATAACAGTTATTGCTATTACTAGAGTGTGTAATGGGTATCACTAGAAATCACTGTGCATAGGCTAAAGATTGTGAATGGACAGAATAGGAACAATGTAATCAGCGAGTAAGTATGCTGGTTGATAGATGGGGGAGGGGGGATTGATAACATGCACAGAATCACCCAACTGTCAATTTATTCATACATTTCCAGGGGGGTAAAAGAGGACTGGCACTATGCAGATTTTACTTTCTGGGAAATACAGGTATGTCAGGGTAGCTGATAGGTCAATTTTAAAGAGGGTGTTCGAGTGTAGGATAGGTCATCATTATCTGATCGGTGGGGGTCCGAAACCCAAACCCTCACTGATCAGCTGTTTAAGGAGGTTCATCAGAGTGCTGTGGCATCCTCACAACTTACTAAGCACAGTGCCGGGGTTTGTGTAGTGGCTGGGCTTGAATGAGACTGAGCTGCGCCTAGGGCCATGTGACCAATGAACGTGATGTCACTGGACTAAGGTAAACTGCAGGTACAAGTATTGGACCCCCCACTGATCAGATACTGACGATTTAGGGCTCATGCACATCCGCAAAACATGTATATCGGCCGTGTGCATTCTGCATTTTGTGGAACACAACAGCCGGTCCCTAATAGAACAGTCCTACTCTTGTCCGTACTGCAAACAATAATAGGACATGTTCTAATTTTGTTTTTGCAGAATTGTCATTTGGATATATGGACACAGAATGCACACGGGGTAATTTAGGAACGGACACAGAAATACGTTCATACATGCATGAGGCCTCAGGGGAGCACCGAGCCTTTCTGCTGCCTGAGGCGAAAACTGAAACGGCAATCCCCCCCCCAGCCGATTTCTTAACCTAGCTCCTTTGCAACAATGAAAGCGCTCATTGCCCATGGCCCTTCCTCTGCCTCCACCTGGTGTTGCCTGAGACGATTGCCTCACCTGGCCTCATTGGTGGTGCACCCTTGTGAGCCCTTATCCTGAGGATAGGTCATCACTATAAAATAGTCGGAAAACTCCTTTAAGTCTGACCTCTAGATCATTTTTATTTACTTTTGATACCTTTGATATGCAATATATCACATAGCACGCCATTGATGACATATTCACCATTTGTATAAAAACCAATTGGTTTTGTTCATGAAATTACCACACAATTAATTTAATCTAACTAAACTTTATTTATTAGTTGATGGATAATAAAGGCCGCGATGCTTATTATGTTACTAATAAATTAATAAATAAATTAATTAATTAACCAATAGAATAATAAAACCAAATAATTCAATAACTTTAAACTATAGTCCACTCATTTCGAGTGACTTAACCCCCATGATGACGTAGTCTCGCGCCGCACGGGATTTCGGCCGAGATCTTCAAGCAAGACTGAGGCTGGCGGCCCATCGCGAGCAAATGGAGACGGTAAGTTTGAATTTTTTTGTTTTTTATACTATTTCAGGTTAAATCGATTCGCTGACACAAAGCACGAGGAAATTCGGCTTTCAAATCAAATTTATCCAGAAATTCGGATCGAATTCCACTTCGTCGGATTCGATTCGCTCATCTCTAATGAATTATACAATGATAGGTGTCATGTCATCATGGCTCCCCTCATTGCATTCACCATATGGTTCGCTTCATTCTGATCCCTGCTACATGCTACAGATCATAGAGGACGCAGATTTGATCTTCCTCTGGACTACAGAGTGCTTAAATTCAAGAATCGATCTGCAAACTCCGCTCGTTTATTATCGAAGCCGCGTCCACTTACCCTGCCAGAGCCTCAGCGTGCCTTAAAAGTAAGAGCGCCCACTAATTCTTGCTCGCTAATAAAAAAACAGATTGGATCATCCCTATATAATGCGCAAGTGTTCAGATGTACTGGATCATTAAAACATCTGTGAGCTGAAAACTTGCAGCTTTTTCCATCTTCCCCCAGCAACAGAATATTGTTAACATACTACATAATTCAGCATTTTTTAAACGGAAAATTTCCAGCTGTGATAACTCCATAATGGAAAAAATACTTTAAGGGATGTTTATATTCTCAAAGCCGCTATTAAAATAAAAAAACAACACATTGCTTCAGTTACTGAGGTCATCCTACATAAATTGCACTTCCCAAAAGTACATCCCATAGCTTTATTGCAATAGGCGCAGGGCCAAACATTTTTTTTCCATTCAAGCACAACTTAGAAATTATAAGATAGAAAAGGGCGCACGATGCAATGCGCTAGCGAGGAAAGCTTTCTGATTGGCCGGTATTTCAATCTGACTTCCCAGAGGCCAATAAAATAAACGTGTTGGTGATGACGACCCCTTCGGGCCAAGATGTTTGACTCATTACACTGAAAAACTTTGCAATATTCCATTAGGGATAATAGACGTTAATGAAATTTTCTTTTTTTTTTTTTCCAAAGGCTGGAAATTTTTCTATTTGGTTTCATCTCTGCTCTCTTTATATATATATATAAAAATCTGTTAATTACTTCAGAGAAATCATTAATCAGTGGAAGATGGTAAGCCAGGCAGCCCACTCATATTCCATCATTGAAATGTATCTGTCACATGCTTTTGAACAGTCGATGATAAAGAAAATCTTGGAATATGCAAATGGGATTTATTCTTTTGTAATAGCTATGAAATCAATGATAAAACTAAGGGATTTTTTTTTTTGCTTTTGGTCTACTTTTTTCAGGAAACAGCACCACTGGTGCTCATAGGTTGTTGCTGGTATGGCAACTTACAGCCCATAGACAAGAGTGGCTTGGTTCTGGTATTTCAGCTCAGCCTAATTCTCTTGAATATAGCTTGTGTACAACACTAAATATATGTCCCAGACAATCCGGGAAAAAAGCAAATCTCACACAACCCCTTTAGGGCACTTAACACTTAACCTACTGTATTTTCCGGCGTATAAGACTACTTTTTAACACATGAAAATCTTCTGAAAAGTCAGGGGTCGTCTTATACTCCAGTATACTGCGTGCTGAAACTTAAGAGGACCTTTTACTGGTCCAACGATTGTTAAATAATGATATGTATGTGTAGAGCGGCGCCCAGGAATCTCCCTGCACTTATTATTATCCCTGGGCGCCGCTCTACACATACGGTATATATATCGTTATCTAACAATTGTTAGACTAGTGAAAGGTCCTCTCCTCTTTACTTCCAAGCCGGCCTTAAGAAGCTGTCCTTCTCCAGCTTCAGGGACAGGCGCCCTCTAGCTGAGCCACCGTGCGCTGCATCCCGGCCAGTCGCTCCTGAAGCAGCCCCCTCTCCCTGCTCTCAGTGGTTTTCTCATGCTCGGATCGTTTGTTTAAATTTTATTTGGTGTGCGTTGGAAGAGGGGTAGTCTTATACAGCGAGTATAGCCCTAACCCCATATTTTAACAGGAAAAGTAGGGGGTCGTCTTATATGCCCAGTCGTCTTATACGCCGGAAAATAAGGTACACATGAATGATCAAACTAAGGCTACATGCACACAACAGTTGTTTTTTGCTGTCCGCAAATCGGGATGGTCCTTCAGTTTTTTTGGGAGCATTCCTTTGTTTTCACAGATCCCTTGTAATAAATCCTCGTCCGCAAATGAGAAAAAAGTAGGACATGCACTACTTTTTTTGCTGAAGGGAAACACGGAAAACGGACGCGGAACACAAACGGATAAACTGTCAGCATTCTTTTGCTGACCCATTGAAATGAATGCGTTCCTGTCCTATCCGCAAAAAAACCTGAAACGGAAGCCGAGAAAAACAACTGTCGTGTGCATGTAGCCTAAAAATGAGATCATCTTGCCATCACTGTCTTCAATCTATCTACAGGATTTTCTGCATATTCCTGAAACAGTCTTGCAGAAATCCTGCCGCAAAGGGTTTAATCTCAGTAATCTTTTCATTTTTTGAATTTCGGATTTTTCCTCCCCACGTTCCAATAACCATAACTTTCTTATTTTTCCAATCACATAGCTATATGGGAGCTTATTTTTTGCGGGACATAATGCATGTTTTAATGCCACCACTTAATTTACCATGTCTTGTATTGGGAAATGGGAAAAAAAATTGTGGCGATACCAAACTTGTATAGGTATTTTTTGTTTTACTACTTTAAAAAAATAAAAACCTTTGAAAAAAAAAATCAAAATTTTCTTTGCCTTACCAGTAGCATTTTTGTGGTATGTACGTCTTTTTGATCATTGTTATTTAATTTTATGGGGGGACAAGATGAAAAAAAAAAATCACTCAGTTTTCATGTTTTTTTCATTACGGCTTTCACTGTACAGGAATTAAAAAAAAAAAAAAATTTTAATAGTTCTGACATTTTCAGATGTGGCAATACCTAATATGTTTTTTTTATTGTTTATTTACTTTTATATGTAAAAATGGGAAAGGGGGGTTATTTAAACTTTTAATATATTGGTGTTTTTTTATTTTATTTTTTACCCTTTTTTCACTTCTTTTTGAAACTATTAAACCCCTTAGGGGCCTAGTACATGGGATATTTTGATCCCCTCTCCTATTCACCCTAATAGATCAGCGTTGATCGAGACACCTGAGGGGTTAAATGCGTGAGCAGGGTGCTATGATACAGCTGGCACCCGCCGCGTATGGAGCAGGCCCGCTGCAGAGGCCCGCTTCATACTTCCCCTCAGTCATTATGATGTAACTGTACATCATAATGACCTAAAGGGGTTAAATATTTGACTGGTGATCAACTGAGAGGGTGGGGATTCTTTTGTCCTACTGCAGCAGAGGGGATCGAGGGGGATAGAGTTTGTATGTTCTCCCTGTGTTCGTGTGGGTTTCCCCCGTAACCATGGGCGTAGCTATAGGGGGTGCAGAGGTAGCAGTCGCTACCAGGCCCAGGAGCCTAAGGGGACCCAAAGACCCATGTGCTGCATAGAAAGACACACAAAGCACAAAGGGGAGGGGGGCCCAAGCTGAACTCTTGCACCAGGGCCCATGAGCCATTAGCTACGCCCCTGCCCATAACCAAAGGCTTACTGATAGGGAACTTTAGATAGTGAGCCCCACTGGGGACAGAGAGGGATGATAATTTCTGTAAAACGCTGAGTAAAATAAATAAATGCAATAAATACTGCTGCAGCCAGTTATCGTACAGCCAGACACAGGACAAAGAGGAAGAGGGTGCAGCACGAGGACATTTCTTCATATACTTCTCAGTTTTAATTGTAATATGATCAAAGGAAAATAAAAGATTAAAAAAGAAGTGGTGTGTTTTTGTGTGTGTGCATGTTTAGTGTTCCTGTTAGTACTATCAGCACAATACAGCAGCAATAAAGTCATGTTAAAAATCTTTAAAGGGGTTGTCCGGTCATTGATTTTTCTTTTTTATATTTATGGTTCACAAGTCATTGAAAGTAAAATAACAGAAGTCATGGGTGCTCATCCCGACAGATCCCCCGCCACTCTGGTCCTCCACTACCCTGACAAGCCAAAAATGCAAAGAAAAGCCAATTTAGCCAATTACTGATTGATGAGGTCACGACTAGTGGGAGCAGGGGAAGTGGCTGCCACAGGGCCCGAACTCAAAAGGGGCCTGTCTGTGAGGAGGACTGAAAGATTTTTTTGTCAGGGCCACCCCAACAATATTATACACTGACAGTGTATACAGTGACAGTATATACAGTGACTTGACAGTATATACGTGTAGGAAACAGACAGAGCTGCTGCCAGGCAGGGTCTGAGTAAATGATCTTGACTAGCCACAAGGGCTGCACAGAAACAGGGTGTTGCTGGAGTGGGGGGCGTTCAAAAATTTCCTGTGCGCCCAGTCAGTTCTCGTTACACCACTGGGATAGCCTTTTCTGGTATTACTATCATGTCAAGCTGGAAACAGGAAGTGGGAAGGATCGGGGACTGGATCAGCATCAGCAAGGCAGAGGTATGGGATTGGCCAGGATGAGCATGTATCTTTTTTATTTTTAGACATGATATATATAAAAAAAATGTCATCGGTAATGGAGTAAGGGGTGCTAGCATGATGGTCATTCAGGTTGCATTTGCTTTGAGGTTTTCCTGCCTTTGTTGCCGCAGATGCAAGTGCCCAATAGGCAGTCCCTTCATGATCATTACCCTTGGATTTCTGCACTGAACAATTTTTACCTCTCCCCCTCGGTTATGACTGACAATTCAGATGCCCAATCAGAAAAGACCTCAAAGACAAAACTACAGATATTCTGCAAAGATACAGCATTACAGTGTGCAGAGTGACCAGCAAAGCTATCCAGACCCTGCTGTAGGTGAGGGACCACGGCTCAGACACCCATCACCTTTGGTCACATCCACGTCAGACCAACTCAAAAGCCTGTGTCACACAGTGGACACCTAAAGCTACAAGTGCCAGCTTTTCACCTGTTAGCCAGAAGATTCAGAAGAGAGAGACATCAGCAAGATAGCATACCAGAGGTGTCATTATCTGTCACCTTGCCAGCAGCCATACCTCACCATCTGCCAAGGGACATTGTACTGTGTACAACTACTGCTGAATGTATTACAACTCCAATTTTGCATTTAGTAATGAGAGACTTTTAAACTTTTACTTCTGGCCTGGTTCCTTATGCCACCTTTTAAGCGATATCCTGAGGGAAGACATAGTGACACATCATCTCATCTGGACCACTACTACTCCCATCCTCTGCACAGGCTCCTCAGGGGCTTGCTGCATATGGATTTTCTAAACCAGATGACCCCTTTAAGATATCATTTGTCACAGCTACAGGTCATCCAAAATACTTCTGGAAATTCCTGGTTCTCTCTCCCATGAGGCCACATCCCCATAAGTTTAGATTATAGCCCAGCAAACTATATTTAATTTTTCCCCCTTTCTAAGCCAGAGACAATTAGTCAGGCTATATCTGTCCAGACATCTTCACTCAACAATCAGTTAATTCATCTTTAATACCTTGCAGGCATCTCTTAAACTGCGGGGTTGATTCTCTGCCTATATTTCTTAATGCTCTAATACCAAATATAAGGGGGAAAGAATCTGGTTAATGGATGTTAAGGAGATGATGTTATATAACTTTATACAACACCAAAGAGCTGTCGGTGATGTGGAACATATGTCTGAATCCCTGCTGAAGCCTGAAAACATATGTGCAGAGTAGTCATATTTCTGGTGAGCCATGGATTTTTATAAAACTCTAAAGAAATGTAATGCAAACAATGTGACTTTATAAGAAACTATATTAATGGTTTATTAACAGGTTGGATGTACAGCAGTGGTGCATGTTAAGAGACGCTATCATAATGGAGTCATGCCTGTAAAAAAAAATACACATTCTTAAAGGGCTTGTCTGGTTTAAAAGCCCATTTCTAGATTCACTACAGGGATGGCCAACCTGCGGCTCTCCAGCTGTTGTAAAACTACAATTCCCATCATGCCCTGCTGTAGGCTGATAGCTGTAAGCAGTCTTTGCATGCTGGGAGTTGTAGTTTTGCAACAGCTGGAGAGCCGCAAGTTGGCCATTCCTGCACTATTAGAAAATTCTAATTTAGTAGGAGAATGAATGAAATGGAGTAGACAGCATCTCTCACTCTGGAGGACTAAGTACTTCCAGCCCATTGATTTTTATGGCCCTGTGTAATGTGTGGTGGTACTGTAAAGAAATGCAAGAATTGCTGCCTGCTCCACCACAGATTGCAGCTGATCACTGAGGATCCCAGTAGCGAGATACCTGTAATTGGATTGTCTTTGGGCGACCCTTCTGCCACAAAGTAGACTTGTCTAAAGTACACTACCCCTTTAAGGGGGTTGTCCCACAATTGTCCCACAAAAAATATTCTACAGTTTTCAAACCAGCACCTGGATCTGAATACTTTTGTAATTGCATGTACTTAAAAATTTTGCATAGACAGCGAGTAATTCAATAAAATGTATCTGTATAGCGCCACCTGCTGTTTGTTCTTTTTCTTATTTCTTTGACCTGCTCACTGAGAAGGCCGCACATGCTCAGTTTCATCCTTTATCTTTATCTTTATCCTAAGCTGTTATAGGGAGAGCATGGACACGCCCCCTGAGCTGCAGCAGAAAAGTTACTCCCCTTGAGCTGTCAGCTCAATATACATCGAGCAGAGCAATGAATGTGGAGATCTCTGGATCCATGTGAGGTGCAGGGCTGGTTCTGGGTTTGTTAGAAAGAGTCTGTCATGTACTATATGATGGCTGATTTTTTACATTAGTTATGGTATGACCCCTTTAACATCTAAAATTATAACATTTAAAATGCTGACTTCAAGCTGAGCTTTAGTATTTTTTTTATTAATGAATACATTGATTAATGAAGTCATTGTGCACCAGAAAACCTTTAGGGCTCATTCACGTGGCTTTTTTTGCCAGCACCCACGACAAAACTTTGAAGGTGGCCACATAGTTTTTTCACTTCAATGGGAGGCCACGCTGAAATCCATTGAAATATAAGGGAGATGGAAACCATTTGGCTGCCGGTGCAATTTGAGCAGGTGTCCGCACCAAAATTCCGCCGGCAAAAATGTTATGTACACAGGCCCTAAGGGTTGTCCTTCAAATTTGGTTACTGAGCCACCCTCTTAAAGTGATGATGATGATACGATAGCCTATCTTCAACAGCTCTTAGTTTGTTAGGTATACCTCCTGGCATTCTACAACCCCTTCACTCTTACCATAAAGAACCCGTCTTATAGTAATGGTATGATAGCCTTTGTTAAACACCTCGTAGTTTGTAAGATATACCCCAGAACCCCCCACTCTTACCGTAAAGAATACTTTCTATTAATGATTATATAGTAGCCTTTCTTCCACACAACTCATGCTTCCTTGATTGTTAAAAACTTTTTTTGGCATAAATGGCATTAGATTGCATTGATCTTCCATTACAAATTATTGCCTCCTTTCGGCTGTGCCCCCATTTGGTAGGCAGGCAAATTTTCTTTCACAGAGCTGCAAGGCTAGGTTCACATCTGCCCCACCTGATGGACCCTATCGACTATAATGTGGTCTGTAGGGCTTCTGGTATGGATTCCAGCATTTATCTGTCCAAAATACTGCTCCATGCACTAGCATTTTGTCCTAATTTTTTGCAGGAACCTCTGCTGTAGATGTGAGATAACATTTTCAAAGATTGTTTTATCTATGTAACCATTTAAAGGGGTTGTCTGGCTTATGATATTGATGATCTATACTCAGGATAAGTCATCAATATCAGACCAGCAGAGGTCTGATTCCCAGCACGCTGATCAACTTTTCGAAGTGACTGCATTCTCTTCACTGTTTGCATTGCAAACAGTGTAAGTACAACTCCTCCGTAAGTACAATTGCTCCTTCGCAACTGTCTCTTCATACAGCTCATCTATAAGTCATCAATATCGGAAACTAGACAATCCCTTTAAACATAAGATCATCCCATGTAATCAACTGTATCATTATTACAGAAGAGTAGAAAAGAGTGAATTTACCAAAAATTCTATTTAGCTGAATCGATCCTATTCAATTCAATAAATTCGGAATAAACTCTACCTGAATCAAAAGTGACTAAAAATACCTCTCTCTTGATTCCCCCTCTGTCCTTGATTCTGCCGAGTCAATTCCAAAATTTGGGTTCAGTAGAATCAGAACGTTTTGAAAAATTTGGGTTTAATTTCAGAATTTTAGAATCAATTCACTCATCCCTCTTTGTTACCCCCATCCCCCCTCTAACAGTGAAGATTAGCTGATTACATTACCATGGGGGATAAAAACACTTTATTATAGGCTCGCATTGTGGTATGTTTAGGCTTGAATCCAATCTTTATAGTCATTTGTAAGCAATCCGAGTGCCTTATGTGTTAATTGCTCTGGACTTTGCATTACCAGCTAGGGCAGCATGCCATGTTCTGTGTATTTCCATGGGCACTCATTATACCATCACAATATTTCTCTCACCTTGGAAATTAAATCATTTTCCATCATTTCTTTTTAGGAAAGAATTGCTTCTTTTTGTGTTTAAATTACAATGTTCTATCTTTCTTGTGTGTTACAATATGGCGATATCGTGTTGTGCTTTTCTTCCTTGTAATTAAACTAGCCTAAAAAAGAGAAGGAGGCTCAGCTTCTTTCAGGAAGTCCAGAGCTGTGTGTGACAGCTGCACTCGAAGCAGATCCAATAACTATTTTTTCTCAATGCTCAAAGAGCTAAACCAATGATGTAGAGGACACAGCTGGCTATCTTGGGTCTAACGCCAGGGCTGTTTCTTCCCTCGTCTTAAGCTGCACATAGAAATTTATACAGTTACATCTTTGATGATACTGCACAAAATGTGGGGGTTGAGGTCATTTCCTATGAAATGTATTTCCTCTTCTTTATGCTCTTGGGGATCGTAGGAAAGAATGCGTCTTAGAAGAAAGGAGAAGTTTTGGCATGAAAATCATACTTTTTGGCACACACATAGATTATCAATTATTGAGCTCTTCTTCGTACATAAATATTTATCCTTGATTCCATATGCAGATAGTTATGCTCGGGGAAATATACCGACACATGGAATGCAAACATATGCTATGGCTTTATTTTGTAAGTCATGTTTTACTGTCAATGGACTCTGGAAAGATCTTCTTCTTCTACAAAATAGATTTGATTTGTTTGGCATTGAACTGTATCATACAAAACAATGTACAAATACATATCTGTAAACACATATATATATAAATATATAATGTCTTATGTTACAACTCAAGCTGGAAGCTTTTTAGTTAAGTGGAACCCATCTACTGGGTATGAGGTCAATGACGTGACCTTCTCCAGGTGTTGTGTTTTTCTCTCCAATGAGGACTAAGCAGTTGTGTCTTATCAGCTGCTATGGCACCAAACATACAGACGACCATATGGGAAGATGTTGCATTGTCGTTGATGATGTATGTGACATCATGACAAGTAGAGTCTGACCCATTCTTTAAGGATCAATTTCTAGACAGCAGATTTTCATAAATAATATAATATAGAGTTTCAATTGAGGATCCCTATGCATGGTACCCAATTTCATAAGTTACAGGCTAGGTACCTATAGGTTTCAGTTGAGAGACAGTTTTCTTCCTTCTGGCGTAGAGTTAATTTGTACAGTTGGGATTAAAAGGGAGCAAATGTCCCCTCTCAAGCAATTTGGTTTGCACTAAATAATCAAATAACATAATAAAAAACCTTACAATAGAAGGTATTTATTTGCTTGTGTCCATCATATGATATAGCCATACAATAGGTTAATGAATCCTTATTCTGCAATTTTGGGTGCAGACGTGCAAATTATTTCCTTTTTACAGAGTAACAATAGACATGTGTTAACTTTAGTTAGACTGTACAGTAGGTGACCAGAAAGTCATGCAAATGTGCTCTTAACAATCTCCGCCTCTAATGCCACCAGATGTAAGGCAGCTATCCTAGAAGTCAATGTTCGACCCTTTAAATAGGCCTTGAGACATGACTTGTATAATAAATAAGCCCGCGCCTCATCTGCAGACAGCTGTTTCGCGGTGATTGCCCCACATCAGGGCAGTACAGAGAGTACTTGCTTAACTGGTTTAGAGGCCTAAGTCAGGATTTGGTGGCCATACACAGTCTAAGGTTGATCAAAACGGACGATTTCATTCTTTAGTTGAAATTTTACAACAGTCGTCTTAAATGACCGATGACAGACCATCATCGTTTGAAATTAAGTCAGCTGTGTTTAATATTTTCCTCCGATAGATCGTTCCCGAGTGAAAGCTCTTCTTTCTTTTCCATTGCCCGGTCTTATTGAACGAGTATGGACAGTTTAAAAAAACTGTAACGGCCAACGTGGACTAAAATGTGTATGGTCGTGTCTGCAAAATGAATGTTCACCACATGATTGTTTGTTGCACTGCTGTTCAACTATCAATCAACTTCTATCTAATGTGTATGGCCACTTTAAGACAGTATGAGCAGGGCCAACATCAGGGCAGTATAGGTAATGTTGCTGGCAGAGGTGCAATCAAATCCAAAAGGATCCAAAATTACATGCACAGTGCCAACCACGCACTAGGCACTAACCATTGAATGGAAATGTGGAGGCGGCTTTACACACAGAGGGCCAGAGTTATCATTACACTTACATCTTACTCCACTTTTACATCTGCCCAAAGTCACTTTTAGTTAGTCAGATTTAGTAATGGTCCTTTAATACTGTGATAAATGTGGATTGACGGTAGCAATTTATTCTTCAGTAAGCGGCTTTACAAAAGTCGCACGTCTTTACAAAAAAGTCACATTTTCTATTAAAAAGTCGCATAAGATAAGCATGGTCCCCCCTGGAGTGAAATTGCGCATTTTTTTGCGACTTTTTTGCGACTTTTTTGTGACTTTTTAAATGGTTGCAATAGTAAATCTGTCTAGAGATTAATTTACATAAGACAACACGCCCACTTTCACAAAACTGGAGAGCTTAGTGCAGAGCTTGAAAAAGTCGCAAAAAAATGCGCAATTTTACTGATTGCGCATTTTTTTGCGACTTTTTCACTCCGTTAAAGTGACTTTAGCTAATGATAAATCTGGCCCAGAATCTTTTTGGCTCAGAGTACTATGCGTGGCTCCTCAAGATGGCAGGATCAATCACAAAGACACAGTTGTAACTTACATGGGACAAACAAGCTTCAATCTGTAACAGGCAACAGGTCTAGTGATTGCAGTCTCTCAGTGAGGGCACAGGTTTAGTGAGAGGCAAGAAAGGCACTAAGTGGCAACATAACTGTATTGTTTTTTACAGGATATGTATGTAACAATGCAGTATATCATACAGGATATCAGCATATCATCAGGGGCGTTGGTAGGTTAAAACATTCGGGGCCTGGACCCCTGATGTTTTGTCCCAGGCCCCGAATGTCCTGCCTGCTAGATAGATCCAACTGTATTGCCATCCTCAGGAAGATAATACTATTGAATCTAATGCCCGGCAAGAGCTGAAGGACCTGTGATGACTTCTCAGTCTATGTTACATAATTACAAAGTTAATACGGTTGAAAAAAGTCCATCAAGTTCAACCAAGGGATAGGTGGGGATGGGAATCCCAGAAGGAATTGGGACTCTGATGTCTACACGTTTTCATAAGCATTAATGTTGTTTACTTCATCCAATCTAGTTCATCTAAACCCATTTTAAAACTGTCCACTGTTCCTGCTGTGACCACGTCCTGAGGAAGTCTATTCCACAGATTCACAATTCTTAGAGTAAAGAAGCTTTACTTTACTTTTTTTCTTCTCCAGTCAGAGGCAGTTCCCCCTTGTCTTTTAAGGGCATTTTAGATGGAACAGTTTTTCACCGTATTTTTTGTATGGCCCATTTTTATATTTGTATAGGTTAATCATGTTCCCCCTTAGACGTCTCTTCTCAAGACTAAATACATTCAATTCTTCTAATCTTTCTTCATAACTAAGACCTTCCATGCCTCTTATCATTTTAGTCACTCTCCTCTGTACTTTTTCCAGCTGCAGTGCATCCTTCCTATGGACTGGTGCCCAGAACTGAACTGCATATTCCAGATGAGGCTGCACCAAAGCTTTGTAAAGTGGTAACGACCCTGCAAGTCCATGCCTCGTTTAATGCATGACAATATCCTGGTGGCCTTAGAAGCAGCTGATTAACATTCTATGCTGTTATTTAATCTACCATCTACAAGGACACCCAAATCTTTCTCTATAAGTGACTCTCCCAGTGTTACATCCCCTAGGAAAAAGAAAGCACAGAGATTATTACTACCAAGATGCATAACTTTACATTTGTCCACATTAAACCTCATTTGCCAAGTTGATGCCCAATCAGTCAGAGTGTTCAAGTCAGCTTGTAGTATATGGACATCTTCCATAGACTGTACAGGTCTAGATAGCTTAGTATCAGCTGCAAAAATAGAAATGGTGCTATTAATCTCGTCCTCGATATCATTAATAAATAAATTAAATAATAAAGGGCCCAGCACTGAACCTTGGGGTACACCACATATAACCTGGGACCATTCTGAATAGGAATCATTCATCACAACTCTCTGGACACGGTCCTTCAGCCAGTTTTCAATCCAATTGCAGGTTAGTCTGACAACTTCTGTCCTTGGTAAACCCATGTTGGTTATCACTTATAATATTATTTACAGTCACATACTCCTGTATATAGTCCCTTAAGAGTCCTTCAAACATTTTTCCCACAACAGAAGTTAAACTAACTGGTCTATAATTACCTGTAAAGGACCTTGATCCTTTCTTGAATATGGGCACCACGTTTGCCTTGCGCCAATCACTTGGCACTGTACCAGTACCTAGAGAATATTTAAAAATTATAAACAGGGGCACAGCAATAACTGAACTGAGCTCTTTGAGCACTCTTGGGTGTAATCCATCTGGACCCAGAGCCTTGTTCACATTTACCTTATTTAACTTATCTTGGACCTTATCTACAGTTAGCTAATTGAGTATATTACTGGATGTACTAACAGCCCCAGCACCAGAAATATCAGCTCCTTTCTCATCTTTTATATATACAGAGCTAAAAAAACCATTTAGTAACTCTGCCTTTTCCTTATCTTCAGTGACTACCCCCCTTTACCATTATTTAGTGGACCTACCTGCTCAGACCTACCTGCTCAGACCTAGTTTTTTTTTTTAGCATTTATATATTTAAATAATTTTTTGGAATTTGTTTGCTCTTTTTTGCTACCTGCTGTTCGCTTTTTATTTTTGCTAATTTTATCTCCTTTTTACAGATTTTATTAAGCCCTTTGTAATCTTCAAACGCTACAGCTGACCCCTCAGATTTGTATGTTTTAAATGCCATTTTTTTGTCTTTTATTGCCCTTTTTACAGTAGCCGTAAGCCATGGGGGGTTTAATTTTAGTCGTTTATACTTAAATATAATACATTTTTTAGTGCAATTACTCAATGTGGATTTAAAGCTCTCCCATTTATCCTCAGTACTATTATGTGACAGTAGCTGCTCCCAGTCTATGCCCTGAAATGCTGCCCTCAACCCAGGGAAATTAGCCTTTTTGAAATTTAGTATCTTTGCTCTGTCAGAGAGAGTTTGCTTCTTATAGTTTAGGAGGAATATAATTATATTGTGGTCACTGTTACCTAGTGTTTCTCGAACAGTAACATTTCCAACAAGCTCTGTATCATTAGAAATTACCAGATCCAACAGAGCATTGCCCATAGTGGGAGCTTCTACAAACTGGCCCATAAAGTGGTCCTGCAGCAAGTTGAGGAATTTTCTCCCCTTTGCGGTTGAGGCAGAATCATGACCCCAGTCTATGTCTGGGAAGTTAAAATCTCCCATTATGACCACTGTACCAGCCTGTGCAGTCCGCTGTATTTGGTTATACAGTTGTGTTTCTCTTCTGTGATGTTAGGGGTCTCTAGATTACACCAAGTATTTTTTTTTTGTGTGTGTTTTTAGCCCTTTAAACTTCCACCCATAAGGTGTCAACATCCTCACCATCTGCCCCCACAATTGCCTCTTTCACACTTGTCTTCAGATCTATCCTGTGGGGGTGGAATGATGGTATTTACATGGGATTGTATCTTGAGGGGTAATGTTATTTACATGGGACGGTATGTTGAAGGCGGCTGTGGAGTGGGTGATGTTATTTACATGAGACTGTATATTGGAGGGTGTAGGAGAGATGGTGTGATGTTATTTACATGGGACTGTATTTTGGAGGGGGCTGTAGATAGAAAGGGGTGTTATTTACATGGGACTGCATATTGGGGGGGGCTGGAGAGATGGCGTGATGGTATTTACATGGGACTCTATGCCAGAGGAGGGAAATAAGGTTATTTACATGGGACTGTATGTTGGAGAGGCTGAGGAATTATAATTTCTGAGGACAGTAAACGGAGGAATATTGTTCGACTTAGAGAACTTGACCATATGCATTGGGACTTGGGTCCCGGATCTTTTGAGACCCTAGCAACGCCCCTGCATATCATACAGTGCAATATATTTATATCACAGTATAACATTGGCAGCCCTTGGCCATAGCTGTCCTGCTCTGCCGACAGAGTACAGGCATCGCTTCACTCACACTTTCTCCTTTCTGGTGGCCAGACCCGCCTCCCTTCTTCTGCCTCAATGTGGCGGGTCTGGCCACCAGAATCGCCACTGCTGCTCCCCTGCAGGCCGCAGCCTGCTTTCTGCCAGCAAGACCTATTCTCTTTGCCTCTTAAAGGTCCAGCGCACACACCCTAATTTACACCAGCCTATGATTGGCAACCTTTGGGTACTTAAGGCACCTTCTCCTATGGGAGAGTGCCTGAGCAATAGGTTATTTAACTTGCTTCTTCCTGCACAGGTCTACTGTATCTGTTTATCTGCCTATGTATTGACTTGTGTCTGATTCCTGGATTCTGACCCTCAGCTGCCTGACTGGACCTGTGTCTGACCTCCATATTGGCACTTTTCTGCCTGCCGTGACCTCAGACTGTTTATTAGATTGCTCGTACTCTGCCAGCCTTGACCTCCGACTGTCTTTGTGTCTTTGATAACGCTTTCTGCCGTGTCTCTGTGCCCTGTGGGTCAGCTGTCAACCACACAGATACTACTCTAGGAGGTAGCAGCCTCGTGTGTCCCGCTGCAGTGAAGTCCAGATGCCTGTAAAAGGTTAAAGGATGAATAATGGGAGTGCCAGGATAACACCGTTAGGTTAACCAAATTTATTAAAGAAATCTGTTAGTTGACACACTGGTTTTACATCCACTTCCATAACATGCATTATATTATCAAGAGTACTTTTCTCACTGACCTCAACTGCGGCTTATGTCCAGTGTCCTTCTCATCCTATCCAAGGTGCATGATTCACCTGCCTTTACAAGTTACTTCACATTACATATCTAACATGGTCCATCACACATTCATGTAAGACAGGTGACACTTTTCAGTGTGGATAGGTGTATCCCACATAACATAATTTATCAGCATAATTATAAAGGCATAATTCTGACATTGGTCCTACAGTTCAGCTAAGGGGAATGACCACTGCAACTGGGTCAAACGGTGATCCATAGCGATGGTGGCAAGACTGAATAATACTGCTCTTTTTAAGAGGGGCTAGGGCTATTAAACCCTCCTCCAAACTTAAATGTTTTACTTACAAAATTAAGGGGTCCTAGTTAATAAGTAATAGAGATGCGCGAAGTATTGGAAAATTCGCTGCTTCGCCAAATTTGACAAAAAAATTTGCTTCATGGTTAATTACTTTATCACAAAGAGCATTTCTTTGTAAGTAGTGGGTGCAATGACAGGTAGCGGCGATTGCGCCACCCCCCATCATTGTACCCCTTAGATGCCACATTCATAGCTGATCGAGGCACCTGACATTAACACTAAAGTGTAAAAAAATAAAATAAAATTGAAAATCATAATTATCTCATCCATTTGAGGGTAAAGAGCCGGCCTCTGCCATCTTGATTGAAGATCCAGCCCAAATTCGCACGGCGCACGGGTGAATAAAGAGGGTCCATCACTCATCTTCACTTTACTTGGGGTACTGCCTCATTTTTGTTTTTAGATAGACAGACAGATAAATAGATCGATTGCTCGATGGATAAAGATAGATAATAGATGATTGATAGATAGATAGATAGATAGATAGATAGATAGATAGATAGATAGATAGATATATGATAGATAATTGATAGATAGATAGATAGATAGATAGATAGATAATGATATATATATATATATATATATATATATAGAGAGAGAGAGAGAGAGAGAGAGAGAGAGGTAGATAGATAGAAAGACATAGATTGATAAATACAGCAGATGTAGATAAATAGAAATGAATAGAAAGATAGATGATAGATATGAGATAGACAGACAAATAGACGCACGGATAGACAGATAAATAATAATGTACTTGCTGCTTTGTTCTAGTTGCTCTATGCTATAATTCATATCTGATGTTACATGAGGAGATGTTTTTCCATATCAGCTCAGTCCTGCAGGCTGACACGTTATCTGTTTCACTCTATGATCACCATGGACGGAGTATCTGCTACATATTAATGAATTGCCCCAAACTAATAAGCAGATGAACTAATGTAACATTATAAGATATTAGCTCAACGGAAAAATGTAAATGCAAATGGACAGCCTTAGCTCACCTTGAACACGGAGCGCCCCCAAGGGCAGACAACGGAGAAGTGTACGCCCGAATTTCAGTGACATTTTGTCATTTCGAACAGCAAACTCCTCTGCAAAATTTGTTTCTCATGGAGAAATTAATAAGCTTTGATATATGTGCCTACGGATCAGACTGCTGTAATCAAAGTAAAACATTAAATTATTGAAATGTGCCGTTAACTGCATTATACGGTCATACATATTTTACATTTAGCCTAACATCACAATCACATGTCATCAAACATTAAGCATTAAGGTTCAGCTTCTCACCAATTGGCAGATCATTTCTATTAGAAGAGAAGTAATTAGTAGCTCTTTGGCCCCAGTGCAAAATCTGGACGAGGCTCCCCCTCCTATTATATGTACCATTTATAATACATTGTGTCTTAATATGGCAGAGTGACCCATGGGATCCTTGTCTGGGAGCATAAGGAGGTTTTTTCTGTAGGATTCCGTCTGAAGGGGGCAGCTTTGGGAACAGTAGACGTACACTTAGGATATTTTAACAATGTGTGATTGGTGCACTAGCCTTCCTGCGCGAAAATGTAAATGACCCCCACCCCCCATAACAAATTCTGAATCTAAGGGTACTTTCACACTGGCGTTTTGGATTCCGTTTGTGAGATCCGTTTCAGCACTCTCAAAAACGGTCCAAAATGGATCAGTTAAGCCCCAATGCATTCTGAATGGATAAGGATCCGTTCAGAATGCATCAGTTCGGCTCCGTTCCGCCTCTATTCCGTTTTGGAGACGGACACCAAAACGCAGCATGCAGCATTTTGGTGTCCGTCTGAAGAGGCGGAGCCTAACGGATCAGGTTTTTTTTACAATGTAAGTCAATGGGGACGGATCCGTTTTCAATGACACAATATGGTGTATTTGAAAACGGATCCGTTCCCCATTGACTTTCAATGTAATTCAAAACGGATCCGTTTTGGACTTTGTCATTTTTCTTTAAACCTAATGCAAATGGATCCGTTCTGAACCGATACAAACGTTTGCATTATAGGTGCGGATCCGTCTGTGCAAATAAACAGACGGATACGCACCAACGCAAGTGTGAAAGTACCCTAACAGTCCCCCCCGTCCACCCCAGAACTTCTGTTAAAGACATATTTGGATGGACATACATGCAGCGCTTCTAAACATACAGGGTAATACAGCACCACATACCTCTTATATCCTCTGATGTTCTCTTTCTTCATCTTCTCCATTGGACCAGACCACCATGACAAATTCTTTCAGCTTTGTCTTGTCTCACAGACATATTAGGTTAATCACTTTTTCATTATCCTGCTCCTCATGGTAGCCTAACACTGCTATCCTGCTGCTACCCCTAATATTGTGCCCAGTGTGCTGCTCGATGCCCACAAACACTATACTGCAGAAATAATAGTGCCATACAGATAGTGTCCCCATAGTATTGGTGCTAATAATAGTGCCCCCTATAGTACCCCCAATAGCAAAAATGTTCCTCAAGAGTTCCCCCTTTAGTAGTACTGCCCTATATATTGTGCTCAATAATTATATCACCCTCACCTTACCCCTATTATTAAAAATACCCCCATAGGGCCCCCTAGTACCCCCTAGTAGAAATAAAGCCCACTTTTAATGCCCCTAGCAGTAACAAGGCCCCTCTATAAAGTGCCCCTTCAGAGACCCAAGTGGTAAACTAATAAGGAAGATCTATAAGGCACCCCTATAGATCCCATGGTAGTAATAAGGCTCCCTATAGTCTCTCTAGTAGTTATGACGCCCTCTGTAGCGGGCCCAGTATTTATAATGCCGCTTGTAGTAGCTCCAACTATTTATAATGCCTCCTGCAGTAGACCCAGTATTTATAAAGCCCCGCTGCAGTGCCCCCTGTAGTTATAATGACCCCCTGTACTTCCCCCCTATTATAACGTCCCCTGTAGAGCTTCAGTCTGTATTATAAGGCCCCCTCCATTCCCCCATGTAGTGTCAATCTGTATAATAACACTGCCCTGTAGTGCCCCCGGTATTATAATGCCCCCTGTATTGCTAGTGTATTGCTGTATTGCTAATCATGTGATATGCCATAGCACGTGATTAAAAAAAGAGCATAAGAAGGCACATGAAATAAAGGCACATGAAATATTTTCATAGTACATATTAATTACACATATGTTTAATAACAGGGGATGAGATTGTCACAGTAATTCACACCGCAGGGCTGTCTTGAGTCCAATAGAAAAAAAATCGAATATGACTCCCCTCCGAGGAGTTTTTCTGCTGATCACCACCATGGACTGGTCTGAACACAAGTTTTATTTGCATAACCAAGAAAGAGGAAAGGTCCCCCATGAATATCCCTAAAATGTTAAGTTAATACGGAGACATTAATTATGTAACTATTGGCAACGCTATTTAAATGTTGTTTGATGCAAGCATTGTATAGTGCACTGAATGGTAAGTTTACATCACCGTTTAGCTTCTCGTTTTTCTGATCCATCAGAAGAGAAAAAAAAACAAGATCCTGTAAAAAAAATGATAAAAAGGATCCTGTTGCAATAATTATGCATTGAATCCGTTTTTTTTACAGGGTCCTGTAAAAAAATGGACCCTGCTGCATCAGTTGGCATCCATTTAAGCCAGTCCTGTTTGAGATCCTTTTTCTTAGACGGAAAAAAAAGTACTGCATGCAGTGTAAAAAAACATAAATCAGACGGAAATGGTTCAAACGGATGCCAACTGATGCAACAGGATCCGTCTTTTTACAGGATCCTGGGTTTTTTCTCTACTTCTGACGGATCAGAAAAATGGAAAGCTAAACGGTGATGTGAACTCAGCCTAATAACTGGCTTGTGTCTGCAATTGCTTTTTGGCAGACACTGCAACAAGACATCCTTTCAAAAGCCTAGCTGGGAACAGAATGCCCTTTCTTCCTTCTGAGCAGAAAGACCTGCCTGCATACTGATTGGCTGATCAGGCTGTCTGTCAGCCTCTAAGCCAATCAGGGCAAGCCCCCACCCTTCAATTCCTCCAAGTGTCATGTGATCCTTCTTCTTCCTCCTTCCTGTTTTCCCCTCCAATTCTCACAGTAAAATGGCACTGGGCATCATTTTTGATCTATTTGTCCAAAACAAACTGCCAAAACTTCAGATTCGTCTGGTGGTTGAATTTTCCAGAAATTTTTTATTAAGTAGTTTTTTAAAATCAATTTGCCCATCTCTAGTAGAAACTTTTTAATTTTGCTGTATTGGTTGATGACCGCGTACCTCATATTGCTGTCATCAGTTGCTCAAAAGAAACAAAAAATTGCCTTGTAATCAATGTCATATGTATATGCGACTAAAAGCAACTGTATAATGATGGGCACATTATGCCAAAGAAAAATAATAAAAGCTGCATGACATTAACACCAGGCGTAGCTTGGCAGATGTCATGGCTTTCTAGGCTTTGAATGCCCGTGATCTGGATAAATTTAGTCTTATGTTTGTCAAGTCTAGTGTATAGTAGACAAGGTGAATCTGTTACTCATACCACTGGAGCTGCCCCTGCCTCAATGTTGAAGTCCTTGAGAATGACTTCCTTTGAGCATAATTTATAGATGACTTCCAAAAAGGTCAAGACTACAGTTGAGCGGAGCTTTGGATGCTTCATCCAAAGTCGCTTTGTTCAAAACTTTCGAATAGTACTGTACGGAGATCTGTCTCCGTACACTATTAAAATGTATGGGCTCCGATGAGCCGAAGTTAGTTATTCACGAAGTCGCAAGAGACTTTGTTAAATAACTTCGGTAGTTGATTTTTAAAGGGATTCTGTAGTTTGAGCTTATAGAGCTGAGTAGTGATGAGCGGCAGGTGCCATATTCGATTTCGACGAAATTCGCGAATATTCGAATGAATATTCGTTTCATATTCGTCGAAATCGAATATTCGTCATTTTTTCTAGTTATCGCGATTAACATGCGATTTAAATAATCGCATATTGCGATTTGTACTTAAGGCTACTTTCCTATTGGTTTCATATCTAGAATTAGCGAGGATGACGAATATGACGAATGTATTCGTCTATTCCTCAAAACGAAGATAACGAAGTATTCTACATCTTCGTTTTAGCTACCTATTCGTCAACCTCGCTAATTCTAGCAATCAAATAGGAAGGTTGACTATAGAGACAGCTGTGTTTAATTCGCTATGCGATTTTTTTTTTTAATAAATAGAATAATTATAATAATTATATCAAGTAATATAATTATTCTATTAAAAAAAAAAAAATCGCATAGCTAATTTAACACAGCTGTCTCTATAGTCAACCTTCCTATTTGATTGCTAGAATTAGCGAGGTTGACGAATAGGTTGCTAAACGAAGATGTAGAATACTCGTTATCTTCGTTTGAGAATATGACGAATACATTCGTCATATTCGCTATTCGCTAATTCTACCAAGCTAACCATAACTTCTGTGCTCATGGAGCGTCCCCATCACCATGGGAACGTCTCCATATACTAAAATGTACTGTCGGATTTGAGGAATTACGTTGAAATCGCAATGCGATTAATTCAAGTTATATTAATCGCATTGCGATTTCAACTTAGAGCTGGGTTTATAATGGGTCAGCTTGCTAGAATGAACGAAGTTAACGAATATGGAATATAGCAGCAGTGCTAAGTTGAATTCGCAATGCGATTAATTTAACTTGAAGTAATCGCATTGCGATTTCAACTTAGCACTGCTTTCTTACATAGGCTAGAATTAGCGAATATGGAATATAGCACTAGCAGTGCTAAGTTGAAATCGCAATGCGATTACTTCAAGTTAAATTAATCGCATTGCGAATTCAACTTAGCAGTGCTGCTATATTCCATATTCGTTAACTTCGTTCATTCTAGCAAGCTGACCCATTATAAACTCAGCTCTAAGTTAAAATCGCAATGCGATTAATATAACTTGAATTAATCGCATTGCGATTTCAACGTAATTCCTCAAATCCGACAGTACATTTTAGTATATGGAGATTCTCCCATGGATGGGGACGCTCCATGAGCAAGGAAGTCGGCAGAAGCGGCAATGGGCACTGACTAGAGCAGCCAGGAAGCCAGGAATCCTCAGGACAGGTAAGAACTACTGTTGGGAAGAGGGAAAGAAAAAAATATAACTAAAAAAAAAAAAAAAAAAAAAACGAATATTCGAAATAGCGAATTTATAGCGCTATATTCGAAATATTCGCGAATTAGCGAAGTGCCGATATTCGCTAAAAAAATTCGCTTTTCGAATATTCGCGCTCAACACTAGAGCTGAGGACATGCACTGCTAGATCGCCACTAGCAGGTCCACAATATACATTTTCCGTAGCTTTTATAAAAAAAAAAAAAAAAAAAAAAGATTTTATATATATATGCAAATGAGGCTAGTAAGGAGCCCAAGGGACTGTTACCAACGTTTCAGGAGCCCAGTCACGACCACTGTGAAGGAGACCAGCACTGCCCGCATCCTCCGAATCTCCTCCTTGCTCTCCTGATGTCACATAGTTGAAGCGCTATAATCTTGCGCATGCGCAGGTCATTCCCTCAGGCTGATGCCAGCACATGGAAGGAACACTATGCCTGCACCCTCAAGCGGAATACTCGTGCTTGCGCGAGATTACAGCGTTTCAACTCTGTGACGTCGGGGGAACAAGAAGGAGATTTGGAGGATGCGGGTGGTGCTGGGCTCCTTCACAGTGGGCGCGGCTGGACTCCGGAAACATAGGAAACTAACCTCCTTTGCATATATATATAAAATCATGTTTGTGATTCAATAAAAGCATTCAGAGCTATGGGGAATGTATATTGTGGACGTGCTAGTGACGATCTAGCAGCACATGTCCTCGGCTCTATAGGCTCAAACTAGCTAAAAGAAGCCCTTTAAAGTGGAAAACCACTTTAAAACTTGAAACCGAACTCGGCTTCGGTTCCAAGTTACTAGTCAGAACTGAAGCAAAGTTCGGTTTCAATTTTTAAAGTAGTTTTTTATCAACTACCGAGGTGCGACTTCGTGAAAAACTTACTTTGGCTCATCGGAGCCCATACATTCTAATACTGTACGGAGACGGATCTCCGTACAGTATAAATACGAAGTCTTGAATGAAGGTTTCGAAGCATCCAAAGCTCACTTCGCTCAACTCTAGCCAAGACCCTTGAAAGCTTGACATTGCAGTAATGAAAAATATATCGCGAAGCAGAACCTGAACAATGGAACTAAGATGAATTTATACTAGAACTGACCTTAAATGATTGTTGCTTATTTTTTTCTCTTTCTGGTATATTGTGTAAGATATGATTCCTCTATTTGTTTCCTCAAAAACGTCGAGCATAAATTGCTAAATCATGTGCTTCTGTCTTACACAATGCTGCGGGGTTTTTCTAAATTGTGCTGGTTGTCAACTCTTTTTGAAAAAATAAAATAAAATTAATATCAAAAGGAAATAACTTTTTATGGACTTTTTTTTACTTTCTTAGACTTTTCTATAGGGTTTCTGTGTTATAAACGTTTTAAATGAACAATTATATTAAATTGAATGACTCATAGATGCTGTATTCCATGGTCCAGTGACTTTTAACATATACAGTACTTGTCCAACTCCTCATTCGCAAATGGATTTAACCTCTTCAGGACCCTGCCATTTTTCACCTTAAGGACCAGGCCATTTTTTGCAAATCTGACATGTGTCACTTTATTTTGGGGTGCGTGTGACCTTCTAATTGCTTGATATTACACTTTTTGTGATGTAATGTGACAAAAAATAGCTTTTTTTTTACACTGTTTTTTTTTTTACCATGTTTACCTGATGGGTTAGATCATGTGATATTTTTATAGAGCAGGTTCTTATGGACGTGGCGATACATAATATCTATACTTTTTTTATTTTATTTAAGTTTTACACAACAACAGCATTTTTTAAACAAAAAAAAATCATGTTTTAGTGTCTACATATTCTGAGAACCAAATTTTTCTTTATTTTTTGGGTAATTGTCCTAGGTAGGATCTCATTTTCTGCGGGATAAGATGATGGTTTGATTGGTATGATTTTGGGGTGTGTATGACTTTTTGATCGCCTGGTATTACACATTTAGTGATGTAAGATGACAAAAAAAATGGCTTTTTTTACACCGTTTTTTTTTTTTTTACGGTGTTCATGAATGGATCAGGTTGTATTATTTCTTATATAGCCATGACGGATCCGTCATGAACACCATTGAAAATCAATGGGGGTCATATCTGTTTTCTATTGTGTCAGAGAAAACTGATCCGTCCACATTGATTTACATTGTGTGTCAGGACGCATCTGTCTTGCTCCGCACCACATTGCGGACAGAAAAACGCTGCTTACAGCGTTATTCTGTCCTCAAGGGGAGCGCAACCAAACGGTACGGAATGCATTTTAGTGCATTCCGTTTCCTTCAGTTCAGTTTTGTCCCCATTGACAATGAATGGGGACAAAACTGAAGCATTTTCTTCCGCTATTTATATTTCGAGATCCTATGAGTGTTAAAGTAGCCTAACAGACATGGTATTGTGTCCAATCATTTGGTCCAATGTGAGATGAGGCTCTCTATTGAAGTAAGCGTGCAAGTTCAGCCAAGCCTAACATGCATATATATGGGAGAGTCTGACAAAATTACTGTCTGTCAAATGAGTAGTCAATTGTCATTTGGCCATTAAGCACAATTTTTTGAGACGTCTATTGATCTTTCAGCAGTGGCAAACCTAGGATCTTCTGGGCCACCATGAAATAAGTGTCATAGATTTTTACATTTTTTTAACTTTGGTTCTACGTTAAAATTTCATTCAGCTGAGGTTTCGCCAATCTGCAAAACTAGGAAAAAGCTTGTAATATATTTGCCATCAAAATTCATCAGTCATCCCTCCTCACTGGTCCACCATGGAAGGAAGACACTTAATTTAAAGTGGTTGCCCAGACTTTTACATTCCTATTGATGACCTTTCTCATGATGGGCAGCAGGGTGGCTCAGTGGTTAGCACTGGTATCTTGCAGCTCTGGAGTCCTAGGTTTAAATCTAACCAGGGACAACATCTGCATAGAGTTCTTATGTTCTCCCCGTGTTTGCATGGGTTTCCTCTGGCTACTCCAGTTTCGTCCCACACTCCAAAGACATACTGATAGGAACTGTCCCATTGGGGACAGTGTCATGCTAATGTCTATAAAGTGCTGCAGAAAATGTCAGCGCTATACAAGTGCGTAAACTAAAATAAATAAATGATAGGCCGTCAGTATCTAATTGGCGGCTGTCTAACACCTTGCACCACCGCAAATTAGCTGTTCTGCAGTAGCTCTGGCGCCTGAAGTCGCTGCCGGAACTATACAGCTCCATCCACTACACAATAGACGGAGCCAAGTAGTTATGGTGTTGACTTCTGGTCCTGAAGTTACCCCGGAACAGCTGATGGGTGGGGAAGGGGGTGCAATGTTGAGATGTTGATGACCTACCATGAAGATAGGTCATCAACAGTAAAATCATATGAAGGTTACCTTTAGATAAAAGACAGCGGCAGACATCAATGCCTTCACATGTCAGGGTTGTTTGGATGGGTGTCCTGGTGTCAGATATCTTCACATCATGTCGTTTTCCAGCACTTTAGGAATGCTATTTATATTCCCATCGTAGAGGGTACTAAAGGAATGTGGCACAAAAAATTTAATAATATGTTATGGAAAGTGAAAAAAAGAGTAGATCGGTATCTGTAAGACAGAGCATGCTTGAATAATAAGGTATTCATCCTAACATTCCCTCCTACAGTCTCCTTGTCATATCTCTCATCATTTCTTATCTGTAGCCAGTAGGTCCAGATGTCATTACACTTGGCCGGTGATCATTGGCATGTAACGGAGACCTAGCTATGCTCACCAGCTGTGAAATTTGGGGGGTGGCTTCTAGTTCTGAGATATAGATCATTTTGAGGATTTTATTAGACTGCACATTATTATTATTATTATTATTTATTTTTAGAGCGCTATTCATTCCATAGCGCTGTACATATCATAAGCGGTGCACATACATAATACAGGCAATTGCATTAAGCATGAACGAGACAAGTTACAGACTGGTACAGAAGGATAGAGGGCCCTGCCCGTGAGGGCTTACAATCTACATGGTATGGGGGATGAAGACAGTAGGCGAGGGTGAAGCTGGTCATGGCGGTATAGAAGCAGCAGTGTCACTGGTCGTAGGCTTGTCTGAAGAGGTGGGTTTTCAGGTTGCTTTTGAAGGATTCCACTGTAGGTGAGAGTCTGATATGTTGGGGCAGCGAGTTCCAGAGTATAGGGGATGCACGGGAGAAATCCTGGAGGCGAGTGTGGGAAGAGGTGATAAGAGGAGAGAGAGAAGGAGATCCTGTGAGGATCGAAGATTGCGTGTGGGGATGTATCGGGAAAGTAGCTCAGAGATGTAGGAGGGGACCGATTGTGGACGGCCTTGTATGTGTGGGTTAGTATTTTAAACTGAATTCGCTGGGCAATGGGGAGCCAGTGCAGGGACTGGCAGAGGGGAGATGCAGAGGAGTAACGGGGAGAGATGGATTAGTCGGGCAGCAGAGTTGAGGATAGATTGTAGGGGTGCGAGAGAGCTAGATGGAAGGCCACAGAGGAGAATGTTGCAGTAGTCTAGGGCGGGAGATGATGAGGGAATGTATAAGCATTTTGCCGATTCTAAAGTTGAGGAAAGGGGCGGATGCGGGAGATGTTTTTGAGTTGGAAACGGCAGGTGGTGGAAAGGGCTTGGATGTGTGGTCGGAAGGAGAGGGCAGAATCCAAAGGTCACTCAAGGCAGCGGACCTGGTTGGACCGGGGAGAGTGTGCAATCATTGATTGTGATAGATAGGTCTGTTGGGGGGAGTGAGCAAGATGGGGGAAAGATGATGAATTCTGTTTTATCCATATTAAGTTTTAGAAAGCGAGAGGAGAAGAAGGAGGATATGCGAGATAGGCATTGTGGGATTCTGGATCTAACAGATGCTGTTTGAACTCTTATTAGTCCTTGGACAACTTCATTATAAGCAGCGTTTTAAAAGTATATGACTCCTTGGTGATAAAAATCTTATGTCCTATTAACCATTTTCTCATCTATTAGGCTACGTTCACACGACAACAATTGTCACGCGACAAAAAGTCACGCGACAATTTGGGAACCACTACACTGCAACATTTGTAGCGTGACATTGATGTCACATTAATGTCGCGCGACAATTTTTATAATGGGAGTCTATGGTGGTGTCGCACGTGCAACATGCGACATGTTGCGACTGCGACACAACAGTCGCCAAAAATCCATCCCGGATGGATTTTTTTCGACTGTCGTGTCGCAGTCGCAGCATTTAGCATGTCGCAATGCGACACCATAGACTCCCATTATAAAAATTGTCGTGCGACAATAGTGCGACTTTTTGTCGCGCGACAATTGTCGTCGTGTGAATGTAGCCTTAAGGTTTATTTAACTCATTCCCATTTCGCACTGTGGTAATAGTGCAAAACTGCAAATAGGTAGTCAGTAGTCAGCGACATTATATTATGACACAGTCATGGAGGGGGCTGTGCCTTGTCCATCACTTGTGGGCGCCAGCAGCATTATACAGCTGCCAGGATCAGAAACAACTCAGATCCTGGCATATTGACCCCTTACATGTGGCTATCATTGCTGACCATGCATTCCAACAAAACAAATTTTACAGGACCATATCAGAGTGAGGTTTTTTAACTAAATTCAAACCAAGCCCTTAGCGAGCCATAAATGCCTCTCTTGCTCCTGATATAAAACTCAACTTTTATTTATTACACTTAAAATAGTTATTCAAACGTGAGCTAACTTTAAAAGTTTGTTTGGTCAGTAGTTTTTGGATCCGAACCTACTCGTACTAATGCAGTCACGTATGAGTGTGCACTCCCCTACTGTCTGCTCGTATATCCTTAATCCATTTTAGTATATTTTGCTAGTTGCGTGTTCACATGCAATATCCTACTATCAGATCCACCTACAGTCAAACACTCTAAAAACAATCAGAATCTGTCCCCCGACATGTTTCGCCAGCATACACTAGCGTCATCAGGGGTTTGGACAGACTTGAAACACCTGTTTGTGAGCACCTATTTATAGGAAGCCCATTACATCACCAACCAATCAGCATCTGTGATTCACTATTGACAACTGATACCACCAATTGCCAGCAACTTTGTATTAATAAGTTGCGATCATTGGTTTAGAGAATAGTCGCGTCATGCGCTAAAACTGCCTGCTCCGGGTGATAGAAAAAGTTGCTCGATCCTTTCTTTCTGCGCATGCTTCAACAATTAGTCGCGATCTCGCTTACCTCTAGTGCGCATATGTACGGACTTGGTCATCTCAGTCTCGTCTTAGCCACTAGTGCACATGTATTCGGACTTAGTACATTCAGTGTTGCTTCCACCGTTAGTGCGCATGTATTTAGACTTAGTTCGATCTATATCATTTCCCCGCTACTGTGCGCATGTATTCGGACTTAGTGCATTCAGTATTGCTTCCACCGTTTGTGCGCATGTATTCAGACTTAGTTTGATCTATGACATTTCCCCACTACTGCGGATGTATTCAGACTTCGTTCACACAGTCTCACCTTCACCAATAATGCGCATGTAATTGGACTTAGTCCACTTTAGTGGAGACTCAGTCTGAATACTATGTCTGCGCAGACTGGGATGCTAAGTACTCCACACTACTTCACATTATCTATTTATATATTGCGCTAATTATGGAGGTTTCTTTAAAAACGGGAGTCATACAATTCCATCACATTGCAGGCAGTTACGTCTCTACCATATTTGTAGATCTATAAGTGGTGCTGTTAATTACTGTAAAAATTCTTATTATAGAAGACTTTGCCAGTGGACGGTGTCGCATAGGGCATATGTAGTTGACTGATATTTAACTATCTAGATGTTTCTCATTTAAAACTTAGTTTATATTTGTTGCTATATCTACTGGATACTCACAAAACAGGGAGACAGTGCTCACTGATGATTACAGTATATATAATAGAACAATTTTTGCATTCTTATTACAGAAAGGATGTGAACGTAAATCCTTCATTAAGTCCTTTTGGACTCAGGCTTTCTAGCCTGTATATCCATTTAGTTTCCTCTTGGTACAGTATTCTATCCAAATTGCCTTGGCGTTGGCCTAAGGTTTTCTTGCATATTCCCCAAAATTGCAAACATTTGGGGTCACCTCCATGTACAGATCTTACGTGCCTCGAAATAGGTGTGTCCTTTTTTGTGTTGATACTACTGATATGTTGGCATATTCGGTTTCGAAATTCCTGAATTGTTTTGCCAACATATAATTTATTGCATGGACAACGTGCAATATAAATAATTCCTTTAGTCTGGCAATTAATGAATTGCTTGATTATGTATTTTTTGCCATCAACAGGATTCGTGAATTCTTTCAATTTTTGGACCAAGGGACAAAAACTGCATCTCCCGCATGGGAAGGACCCGACGACAGACGATCTCAGCCAGGTAAGTGTTTTTATTTCAGTGTTGTGGTAACTATGCACCAAGCGGTCTTTCAAATTTTTTCCTCCGCGGTAAGTTGTTTGTGGTTTTCTTGACAGGATTTGATCAAGTTCATCATCCGCCTTCAGGACGTGCCAGTGCCTATTTAGAATTCGGTAAATATCCTGATTCGATTGTCAAAAGTGCCAATGCACCTAATAATAGATGACTTATCTATTTCTTTTTGTCTCAGTAAATCAGTCCGGTTTGAATTCTTTGCTCTCCTGAATGCCTTGTGTAAGGTTTTTTAGGGTAACCCCTCTGTTGAAAACGTTGGTATAAAATACCACATTCCCTGAGGAACCCAGAGTCATCTGAGCAATTTTGCCTCGCTCTAATATATTGCCCTGTAGGAATTCCCCTTCTTAGGGGTAAAGGATGATAGCTTTTCCAGTGTAATAGTGTATTCGTAGATGTCGGCTTGCGATATACGGCCTCCAGGCTCCAAGGAGATCTGAAGGTCCAGAAAGCTAAGTGTTTGTGGGTGTATTTCAGAAGTAAAGGACATTCCAATGCAGTTGGTATTCAGGTCTTTAATAAAATCGTGAAACAGTGAAGTGCTACCATCCCAAAGTAATAGGACGTCATCTATAAAGCGTCCCCAAAATTGAATGTGAGTTGTATATTTTTCATATTGTTCAGTGAAAACAAGAAAAAGGTTAGCGAAATTTGGTGCGCATTTACTACCCATTGCAGTACCATTCTGCTAAAAATAAAACTGACCCTTAAATAAAAAATAATTGTGCGTTAACAAAAAACGTAAAAGTGATAGAACAAAATTATTGTGACGCTGGAACTGTATCACTTTAGTGACAAGAAATGAATGTACTGCCCGAATACCTAAATCGTGTTTAATATTTGTATAAAGTGCTTCAATATCTAAGCTCGCTAAAAATGTGCCTTCTGACACCTGGATCTCCTGGAGCCTGGTGACCGCATCTTTTGTATCCCTACTGTATGAGGGCAACGTTGATACAAAGGGTGAAATAAATTGATCAACATATTCACTGATATTCTCAGTGAGACTGTTGTTTCCTGATATGATTGGTCTACCTGGTACAGGCATCCTCCGTTTATGAATTTTTGGAATAGTGTATATTGTTGCTAAAGTGGGTTTTGTATTCAGCAAAAAGCGATATTCATCCTTTAATATCAGGTTATCATCCTTTGCTTGTTTCAAAATGACCCGGAGTTCCTCTACATATGTTTTGGTGGGGTTTGCACCCAATTTCTTGTAGGCTATTTCATCATTCAGGAGTCGTATCATCATATCCTCATACATCCTTTTCCCCATCACCACAATATTCCCTCCTTTATCTGATGGTTTTAATACTAACTCCCGATTCTGTTCTAATTCCTCTAGTTCCAACAACTCATCTTCCTCTAAATGTAGAGGTCCTGATTTCAATTTCTTGATTTTTTTCAAATCTTTAGTCACAAGGTTTACAAATGTATCTATAGTCGCGAACTGTGAGAATGGTGGAGTATAGAGGGATCGTGGCTTAAGAGTAGACAGGCGAGGATCTATGGTGTCTTCTACACTGCTATTATTCGTGTCCAGAGATTCAAGGATTTGGTGGGCTCTATCTTCTCTTTCCTTAATAGCACGGCCATCTTTTTCTCTTTGCTTGTGTACTTTATGTAAGGCCAGTTTTCTGGCAAAGCAATTAACGTCTTGGACCCATGAGAAACAGTCAAACAAGGGAGTAGGAGTAAATGACAGGCCTTTTTGTAGTAATTTATAATGCCTATCCTGTAACTGATAATCCGAGAGATTTATTATTTGCATCGCATCACTTTTTGTTATTAGTTCTTGGCATTGTATGCCCACCTTTCCAAGGGGTTAGAGAGAGGAAGCAGACTTGCTCTGTCACCCCATCGGCCACCATCACGATTTAAATCATGGGGTGTTGAGGGGCTGTTATGGCAGATGGAGACCTAATATATAATATATTAATATATATTAATATTATATAGCGATGCCTATAAAGGCTGCCTTTGACAGGGTTGAATAGGCATTGTGTCCGTTTTTACAGAAACTAACAAAATGCACTGCAATATAGAAGTACTGCAGTGTATTAAATGAGTGATCAGAAGATTTAATGTTCAATTCCCCTAGCGGTACATAGAAAAAAGTAAAAATAAAAAAAGTAGAAAAGAATTATGTGAAAAAAAATTGCCCTTTTCACTTAGTGTGCATTGACATCACCGTTTAGCTTTCTGTTCTTCTGATCTGTCAGAAGAAGAGATTGGGGAAAAAACTGGATGCTGTAAAAAAAACGCATCCTGTTGCATCCGTTGTCATCTGTTTGAGCCATTTCCGTCTGAGATATCTTTTTTTGTAGACTGAAACAAAAGTACTGCATGCAGGACAAGAGAGAGACGTGTACTGATGTGAGACATACGAGGTATAATGGATGCAACCTGTACATAAAGTTAGGCCTCTTTCCTACTTGCGTTGTGAGGATCCGGCGTGCACTTCCGTAGACTGATCAGTCTTCAAAATGCTTTCAGTGTTACTATGGCAGCCAGGACGCTACTAAAGTCCTGCTTGCCATAGTAAGTAGTGGGGAGCAGATATTTACAGTCCGTGCGGCTCCCGGGGCACTCCACAATGACGTCAGAGCGTCCCACGCGCATGGATCACGTGATCAATGCGATCATGTGATCCATGCTCATAGGGCGCTCTGACGTCATTGTGGAGCGCCCCCGGGACTCGGGAGCCGCACGGACGGTAAGTATACTTCTCCCCTGCCTCCCCACTACACTTTACCATGGCAGCCTTTAATGCTCCATGTCTCTGCTGTCCGGAATGGAGCTTGGCACTCTTTCACGCAGCAGGTTACCCACACGTCATCCGCTCGTGCTAAAAAGCCCTTAGAGGTTGAGGGACCTGTGATGATGACATCACAGGTCCTGGCAGAAGCACCTTTCAAACCTGGGAACTACACCATTCTGTGATGTTGAAGATGATGTCATCACAGGTCCTTGCAGATGCACCGTTCTAACCTGGGAACTACACTATACACAGGACCTGTGATGACATTGTCAAAGGTCCTTTAGCTTTCTCCACTGTCTATAAGAATTTTACACTAAAGATGGACAGTGGCCAGTATTAAGGTTAATTAGGGGCCTGGGACTATCCTGAGGGCCCCACTTCCCCATGTGCCCCATAGCAGCTGCATGGTCTGCCTATATGGTAGGTACGCCATTGTATGTAGATTTGATATAATTATTTCCTGATATTATTTGGATTGGTACCTTTGTGTTATGTACATATATTTCCATCTTTTGGGGGAGCTATGCGGTGGCGTACACACAATCCATGGGGCCCCGGTGCGAAACTGATCCATGGGCCCCCCCCCCCCCCACACCTAATTTCTGAAAGCGCTGCTAATGGCCATTTCAGCCCCAGTTTACTACTAAAATTATTTTGGCTAAATAAAGTATATTACAAAAATGTAACCTATCACTTGCTATTTCCGTGCGGTTAATCCGCTGCATGAGAGTGCCAAGCCCGCTCCAGACAGCAGAGAACAGAGCACTAACAGGATTGATAATGCTCTGTGCCTCTCTGTGATCTTTAACTACAAAATCACGGTGACAACTTTATCTCACTGTGATTTTGTAGTAAAAGATCACAGAGAGGCACAGAGCATTATCAATCCTGTTAGTGCTCCGTGTCTCTGCTGTTCGAAACGGGGCTTGGCACTTATTCACACAGCAGATTACCCGTACAGGATGTTAAAGAGCCCTAACCCCAATGCACGGCTACACTTACCCAGTCCTAACTAATAAAATCTGGTCCTACCTCATCCAGAGTGTCGCTGGTGTCGGCGTGATGTCCGCTGGATCCAGAACAAGGTCCCTGTGGTGAGAAAAAAAGAATAATTACATGAGAAAGAGATGGCGACTGACCCTGTTAAATCCCCAGCAGGGGGCGCTGTGCTGGCCGGTAAGACTGAGCCATGCCAATGTATAGCAGAGTAATCTAGTGCTACCACACAGTACTAATGCCCACCTTGAGGCCCCTCACAGTACTAATGCCCACCTTTGTTCCTGTCACAGTAGGTATACTCAGATATGTGCCCCCTCACAGTAGTTATGCCCAGTTATGTGTCCCCTCACAGTAGTAATGCCCAGATTATGTGTCTCCTCACAGTAATATGCCCAGATATGTGCCCCCTCACAGTAGTAATGCCCAGAATATGTGCCCCCTCACAGTAGTAATGCCAAATATGTGCCCCCTCACAGTAATAATGACCAGAATATGTGCCCCTTCACAGTATTTATGCCCAGTTATGTGCCCCTCAAAGTAGATATGCCCAGATATGTGCCCCTCAGAGTGGTTATGCCAGATTATGTGCCCCTTCAAAATATTTATGCCCAGATATGTGCCCCCTCACAGTAGTTATGCCACATTATGTGTCCCTCAAATTAGATATGCCCACATATGTGCCCCCTCACAGTAGTTATGCTTTCATATGTGCCCCTCAATCCTCATATTCTAGATAGGTTGGGTGGTGCTCCCTTGAAAGGCGTGAGTCGCAGGAAAAGGTTCCCAGGCCAGATATACAAGTATATGAAAAAGCTCTGGACACCACTGTAGTTACTTGCTTGTGTCTTTATTAAACAGCTCAGATTACAGTATGCGGTTTGCCAGTTGTGAGTAAGTATTATAACAGCGTTGGCGGTAAACGCCATCAGGACACTGGACGTAGCCGCACGTGTAAGAATCCGTGTTGGAAGGAGTGGTTGGAGCTCTGTGGCTCTGCTGGCAATGCCGCGCGGGTCAGAATCATGGCAGCCAAGGGAATCAGGATTCTGACCCCGTGCAGCATTGCCAACAGAGCCACAGAGCTCCAACCACTCCTTTCCAACACGGATTCTTACACAGTGCGGCACGTCCAGTGTCCTGATGAAGACGTTCACCGCAAACGTTGTTATAATACTCTACTCACAACTGGCAAACCGCATACTGTAATCTGAGCTGTTTAATAAAGACACAAGCAAGTAACAACAGTGGTGTCCAGGAACTTTTTTCGTATACCTCAATCCTCATAGTTATGCCTTCATATGTGCCCCCCCTCACAGTAATGCCTGATTAGGTCCCCCTCTTGCCCTTGCCCTTGCCCCCAGTCTGCAGCCTTAGAAGAAAAAAACATACTTACCTTCTTCCCTGATGACAGGCTCCCTCCTCACTCATCTTGGTGCTGGCTGTGCTGCAGGCAGATTCCCGGGTCTTCAGATCTCCTCCCACAGCCAGCAGCGCGATCTGGGGCCAGCAGGGGGAGCTCCTGAGCTGCGAAGAGCAGTGAAGCAGGGAGGAAAGAGGTTTCCCTGCTTCACTACGGAACAGAAATGCCGACCAGCCGGGTGTGTGAGTGAGTGCGCGCACTCCCAATCCCGACCCCCTTCCCTCCACATTATACATGTAATGGAGCGCTCTGTACTTTGTGCTGGGCCCCATCAGAGCGCTCCATTACATGTTAGTACAACATTAGGGTAGCTTGCTGGCCTGGGGGGTGGGTCCACAGGCGGCCGGGCCCCCTGGAGTGCCGGGCCCGGTCGCAACTGCGACCCCTGCGACCCCTGTATGTACGCCACTGGAGCTATGTGGATGCTTTGGGATCCATACTCAGTATGGCGTTTGTGGACATTGTTCCATATCTAAGGTTTTTTTTCCCCATTTTACATGGTTTATGTCTACATATTTATTTATATATGCTGTAATAAAGAATATAATAGCCACTACACCTATTCGCTAGGAGTTGGAAAGCCGCCCCTACCCGGTTTTTGCTATACTGCATGCCCGCAATAAAGATACTTTTCTACTTACGTGGACGAGTGCCGCCTTTCTTCATCCCTCTTCTCCAAGGTATATAAAGAATATAATATTTTTTATATACAAGGTTCTGAGTGCTGCTTTTTTTTCCCCTTTTATAGGGCTTTTGTATAGTTGTTCAATTGGAGTGGGCTGTGTAATATTGTTTTTGTGGCTCATTTGTTTGGTTTTTTTCTTTGCATTTTTAAGGGGTCCACCCCAGCCTGCTCTGTGTATTATCATTTAGGTCACAAGGCACATTATTTGTTGGCCCTGTATTATTTAGATTGTAGGCTATATCTAATGTTAACTATAATGACATACTTGTCTGTAAAGGAAATCGGTCAGCAGATTTGTACCTATGACACTACCTGACCTGTTACATGTGCACTTGGCAGCTGAAGGCGTCTGTGTTGCTCCCATGCTCCTGCCAAGGTGGGGCTGAGCTAGGGAGAGTCAGTCTAAGGATGTAGAGTGAGGAGTGAGGGCGGATGTGATTCATCTCCCGCTCCTCTGGGCCATGAGGACCCCAGAGGCAGCTCATCTGTAAGGACCACTACTCCAGAGAGCTTGAAAGCTCCTAGGCCACAGAAGAACAGCAAGCTATGGCGTATTAGTCAGCAGAGTGCTGAAGCATCCGAGCTATCAAGACTCTGCTGCCAAAAGTGGTGGGAAACACGATAAGACACCATCACAAAAGTCAGGACAGGCCTAGCTAGAAGCCTGCTGCGTAGCACAAAGTAAAAGGTGGAAGAGTCCTACTGGGCCACCATTGAAAGCCCAGCCAAGGAGACTGTAGGACTGGTGTGCTGGTGTTGGTGGAGATTCTGGAGAAACTGAGTCCGGACTCCAGGACTTGAAGCCTACGTCAGCCATGAAGTACTCCTGGTATGCCTGGAGCTGTGCGGATGGTGAGAGCATTATATTTGAGTGCAGGACTGAACTCTTACTATTCTGCTGGTGAAGTTCCTGTATACATGCATTACATTATTTATCCTGTACTGATCTTAAGTTATACCCTGTATTATATTCCAGCTGCACTACTGTCAATGACTCCACCAGCAGAAACATAAAAATGAGTACAGCTCTGGAGAATAATACAGGATTAGTACAGGATAAGTAATGTATGTACACAGTAACCAGGGGCGTAACTATAGGGGAAGCAGGGGAAGCGGCTGCTTTGGGGCCCTGACCAAGAAAGGGGCCCATCCAAGAGGCGGAGAAGTACTAAAAGATTTTGTCAGGGCCCCTCAACAGTATTACACAATGAAATTATATACAGTGGCAGTATAGACAGTGTAGAAAACGGATGAAACAGCTGCCGGGCCTGGTCTGAGAGAGCCATCTTTACTAGACACAGGAATGGGGGCGGCGTGAAAAAATGACTGGGGGAGGGGGCCCCATTCAAAAATTTGCTGTGGGGCCCAGTCATTTCTAGTTACGCCACTGACAGTAACTCATTGTGTACACAGTACATCACATTATTTATCCTGAGCTGAACCTGAGTTACATCCTGTATTATACTCAAGAGCTGTGCTCACTATTCTGCTGGTGGAGTAACTGTGGATATACATTGCATACTTATCCTGTACTGATCCTGACCTTGTATTATTCTTCAGAGCTGCACTCCCTATTCTGCTCCTGCAGTCGCTGTGTACTTACGTTACTCATCCTGTACTGAGCCACTGTGTACCACAGGTACGCAAAACACGGGCACCGACCGTGTGCAAACTCCGCATCTCTGTGTGGACCCATTGCCTTAAATGGGTCCTTGATCCGCAAGATACAGCAAAAGATATGTCCTATCTTTTACGGCATGGTAGCACAGAACCTAAAGCCCATGGAAACACACGGAAGCCCTTCTGTGAGCGGTTGTGCCTCCACTCCGCAAAGGATAGAACATGTCCTATATTTTGCCGTATCTTGCAGATCGAGGAAACATTTAAGGCAACACGGGCACGGCGGCACCAAAGCCGTGTGAATGGGGCCCTACCCTGTCCCTGTCACATCACCCACCCCAGGCCCAGTGTGTATGTGTCCTCCAAAGGCTTTGTGCCATTCCAGCTACCAGAGCCCTCCACCTCACCTACACTCCTACCAGCCAAGTCTGGCTATTATCAGTGCCGCAGAACTGTGCCCAATGCTTACACAAAGGGGTGACTGCAGCGTACCCCCTATTGCTGCTTTGCTGGCAAACTACTGGAGGCACTATGAGGAAAATTATATCTATTATGGGGCATTATTATTACTACTATTGTGGGTAGTATTGGGGATGTTATCATTATTATGCACAATATAGAGGGCACTCCTGCTAACAGGGGTACTTTCAGGGAGCATCATCACTATTGGGGTACTATTACTAATGAGGACACTCTGGGAGATAATTATTAGTATTAGTGGGTCTTTGGGGAGCACGGTTACTATAGGGGTATGGCACTATTTTTTTTTCTAAAGCATGGTATTTGAGGCCATTAGGGCACACAATTGTCACTGATTTGAGGGTAGCAGCAGGATAACACTGTTGGGGCACCAGGAGGAGGATAATGGAAAAGTGAGAAACGTAAGGTGTCTGTGTGGCAAACTCTGCATAGAGATCTGACTGAAAGAAGTCACCATGATGGTCTTGGCCGAATAGAGAAGATAAGGAAAGAGAAGAATGTCTACACCAGAGGAGACGTAACGATGTAAGAGGTATGTGTTGCTGTATGCTCCTGTATATTTGGTAGTGGTGAATGTAATGTCCATCCAAATATGACTTTAGTGCTCAGGGGGAGGGGGGGGGGTTCATTGGATCAGCAATTTGACATATATGCATTGTCGATGCCATACTCACCACTCCTTTCTTCAGGGCCTTTCTCTGCAGCTCTGGTCCAATAGATGAGTGAAAAGATTCTGCCGAATCGACTTATCCAATCAGCAGGACAGTTAGAATTATTTTGTCCAATCAACAGGGCTTATGCAAATGAAGAAGATCGGCCCGACCAATCCCTTCTGCCTCTACTTGTTTACAAATTGCAGCAGGGGCTTGCTGGTATATGGCTTGTTACCGCTGCAGCCAATCACCCCTTAGCAGTGGTCTAATGCTGAGGACAGTGACTGGCTGCAAGGATCACATACCATACAACTGCACATCAGTCTGCATATCACCGACACTCTACTACAGGCATCCTCAAACTACGTCCCTCCAGCTGTTGCAAAACTACAACTCCCAGCATGCCCGAACAGCCTACAGGTATCAGCCTACAGCAGGGCATTGTGGGAGTTGTAGTTTTACAATATCTGGAGGGCCGTGGTTTGAGGATGCCTGCTCTAATAGATGTGCACACTTGCCCATTATATCCCAGTCAGTCTTTGTTTACATGGCTGCAGCAAAGATGCCAGAAAGTCCAGCACGTCACATGCATCATCACCGCAGCCAGATAAACAAAGCACTCAGAATAGAGTGGTGGGCATGTAACAGCTGACAATTGTCATTGTTTTTTTTCCCATATGCCAATGCCATATTTTATTTTTAACTACTGGATAACCCATTTAAATCTAGAGTTAGAAAAGGCAGATCAGGATGCAGAGACCCGTGGAGCTCCAGAAACCATGAGGACAAGAGTGAAAGGATTAGGATGGTTGAAAAGGGTTCCCAAATGGGTGGGTATTTAACTGGGTGGAAGTGTCCGAAGAAACATAGGTAAGTATTGGGTAGAAGGTCTTACTTCAATAAAATAATATGATGTCACTTATAAGCAAAAAAAACAACGCATGTGGTTGTTGTGGTTGTACTCACTTGACCAGGAGGAGTAGTGTAAGTTAAACTCAAGACACTTACACTTTGAACCCCTCCTCACCGAGATCGCCTGTAGGTAGTAGATCCAACGGATGGTCCCAAATGATGAATCGGGGCCCTCTGTAATTAGTCAGGTGGTCTTTATTAGAATAAAAAGCTTGACGCGTTTTGGGGGTTAAGTACAATCCCCCCTTCCAGAGGAGGGTATAAAATACATGTGCTATTGAAGCTCTATATAGAGGAGTTCAGTAAATGGCGGCAGGGGAGGCATGTGACCTTCCAGAGGTACTGCCTCCTGCTGGGCCAATAGGTCAATCATATATAAAAGCAGAACGTTTTTTGAAAGATAAACAACATGATGTCTTATGTCCCTCCTCTCTAGTGGCTGGATTATATTTCCCCCATTTTTCTAATGCAAGAACTTACTAGATTACTGGTTTTAAGGATGGAATGTGGCCAGAAAGGTTGGAGAGAGTGTTTGGGATTCAAGGAAATTGTCTTTAGGGCATTTTGAGGGAGTGGAATCAGAGGTATGTTCTCAGTAAAGGGGCAGGTTGTTATGTCCGTAAAAAATTTTGGGCTCTCTGTGATTTTTGGTCAGAGTACTTATTTTTGTCAGAAGCAGTTTAGGCCTCTTTCACACTTGCGTTGTTAGGATCCGGCGTGCACTTCTGTCACTGGAAATGCCCGCCGGATCCGTAACAACGCGAGTGACCTGAAAGCATTTGAAGACTGATCAGTCTTCAAAATGCTTTCAGTGTTACTATGGCAGCCAGGACGCTATTAAAGTCCTGGTTGCCATAGTAGTAGTGGGGAGCGGGGTAGCAGTATACTTACAGTCCGTGCGGCTCCCGGGGTGCTCCAGAATGACGTCAGAGCGCCCCATTTGCATGGATCACGTGATCCTTGCGATCACGTGATCCATGCGCATGGGGCGCCATGACGTCACTCTGGAGCGCCTTGGGAGCCGCACGGACTGCAAGTATACTGCTCCCCCGCTCCCCACCACACTTTGCTATGGCAGCCAGGACTTTGGCATCCTGGCTGCCATGGTAACCATTCAGAAAAAGCTAAACGTCGATGCGCCGAAACGACGTTTAGCTTAAGGCCGGATCCGAATTAATGCCTTTCAATGGGCATTAATTCCGGATCCGGCCTTGCGGCAAGTGTTCAGGATTTTTGGCCGGAGCAAAATGCGCAGCATGCGTTCCGGTCCTGAACTGAAGACATTCTGATGCATCCTGAATGGATTTCTCTCCATTCAGAGTGCATGGGGATAAAACTGATCAGGATTTTTCCGGCATAGAGCCCCAACGACGGAACTCCAAGGGAATCCTGAGATAATGGAATAGATTCATCACAATCATCGTGCAGAACCATTAATCGTGAAGACCTAGTGTTCTTCTATGCGGAATATTATACAGACAAGAAGCTTCTCAAGGAAGAGCGAGGCTCCTCCTGAGATGTAGATAGGACGCGTCTGATGACATTTCTGAACAAGTCGTCTTTTTCTGGTTCATTGGATCATGTTATGGCACAGAACTTCAGATGGATTCCAGAACAATGAGGGATTTCATGCTGGTCGATAAGATAGTTTCCTTTCAGCAAGTAACAGATGACGACGGCCTATGCCATAATTAGTATTTCAGCCTCCTCAAATTGCCAACCTAATTTCCTATATTCTACATTGCAATTTAAGCTTCATTAGTCAAAACCCCTTTGTATTCCCTTGTGGCATAATGTGCAGAGAAAAGATTAGCTCGGAGATATAGCTGCCCCTCTCTCCAAAACCGACTGAGGTGGACAGGTCTGCAGTGGACTTTACCAGCAAAAAATCTTCAAAATAATAGTAACAGTAATAATACTACTACTAATAATAATAATTAGAATAATATAAATATTAGATAGATCATACTTTGCAAATTTTCATAGTGATCCAGCAGCAGGGTAGGGGTTGTGACACACGTGGTCCCCAGTGGCCCCAGATGTTTTTTTTTTTTTTTGGCATACCCGGCCCCTTTTCACATACCACACGACCTTTTTCAGTAACCCGACCTATTTATTAATATGACAATCTCTCCTGTCTCGTCAGTTTTTGCCGTAAGCCCCACCCCTTAACTGACCCTCCCCCTATATGTGTTTAGGTGCCAAGACTGCTTCTCATGATGCTACTCACAATTAGGGTAGATGGCCAGGAGGTGCTAGGAGAGGTTTCTGGCACCCTGGGAATTTGACAACTCTTCTGGGAGTCAGGGATGTTCCTGTAGTTATAAAACATGAGATAGATAGATAGATAGATAGATAGATTATTTCCAAAATGTTTCCTCTTTCCCACACACCACCATACATTTACAGCATTTAGGTAGATCTGTGGCAAAATCGCATGAGTTACGTGAATATTTTGCTGCAGAATTACCACGGGTTTCAGGCTTTGCATTGTGAGGGTGACATCGGTGGCAGATATAAATAAATTCACATGCTACAAATTTTAATTTGGCATTGGAAGTCATGATATGTGTGGACTTGCTGCAGAAATTGTTCTCATAGTGTCAGGAACAATTATTAAATTCTCATCCCCATTCCTAGTACTGTAAAATGCTGCGGATTTTCCACATAGACATTCTCTGCAGATAATTTACAGCATTTCCACCACACATGGCCGTACCCTAATGCTGCGGGTGGGAAATATTCCTTTCACTGTCCCGTATGTATAAAGGAGAGATAACACAGCTGTAATATCAGCTATCATCTCACCAGGAACTCAAAAACCAATGGCTGAAATTGTTCTACGGCACCCCCCCCCCCACACCGAAAAAATAATAATAAATAAAGTTTATCAATTACTGATCTATAACACAATGGCGTAATTAAAAATGATAGTGTGTATTGCACAAAGCCCTCAGACAGCAACCCTGGCGCACATATGAGCATTTACTTCTCTGGGAATTGGAGATCCACATCTTACGCCCTATCCTTCAAACAACCGGAATTCCCTTTTAAGACCTTTAAGTGGGAATGCCTTTTAAAGGGCTTAAAAGGGAATTCCAGTTGTTTGACGTTATGCCCTATCAACAGGATTCGGTCCTACTGCTGGGACACCCACCAATCATGAGAATGGGGGCTCCGTACCCCCTGAAGCCAGTCAGCATGCATGCAATCGCTCCAGTCATTTCTTGCAAATTCTTTTATTTTGAAAAAATGTAAGATTACAAACATGAGAGTAACGTCACTCTCAGTAAACATAAAGAAGCATATATATAAATAATGCAGATCACATAATATTGAAAGATGGGGAATAAGAAGAACTAGGGTGAGTGATGGGACAGTGGAGGGTAGGGAAAGGGAGGGGAGGGAAAGGAAAAAGGGGGGGAAGGAAGGGAAGAGGAAGTGAGGAGTAAGTACCAATCAGGAACCCAATGATTATTTCTCATATTTCGGAAAAATAGCAAAAAAGGATATTGAAGATGTTGAAAACGTACGACTTACAATCATAGAATAAAGAAAACAAGCAAAAACTACTAATAACTAAAGTGGTAAAGTTTCATGGCAAACCACAATACATTGTACCAATGAACTAGCTAAATGTGACTAAAGTTCAAACAGTTGGAGTTCTTTAGTGGGAGTCAGAAAGTCAGTCCATTTGCTCCAAATACTCTCAAATTTCGAAGGTTTGAGTAGGACTCGCCATCTTCTCCTTTCAAATCCTTGTACTTTCTGTAACTCTGTGAGCCATTCCGTATCGTGGCTAGATCAGTTTGTAACCATTTCCTTGGAATTAATATCTTAGCGACGCTAAGGAAGTATGTACATAGTTCTGATCTCACAGTTGATTGATATACATCATATAGGTTAAATAACACCAGATTAATAGAGAGCTTAAGTTTTGACCCGAATACCTCATTGATGATGTTATTGAGCTCTTTCCAGAAGGATGAGATTAGGGGGCAGTTAAACCATATATGTGCATAATCCCCAACCCCATCTCCACAGCGCCAACAGAGATTAGAAATGTTCTGATCTATTATACCATTTAGAAGATAGTTTAAACTGCATCTCCTGATATGCATAAGACTTCAGGTTTGAAAAGGCGTTATTAATCAATCCTTGAGTTTGTGATTCATTCATAGGTGATTTTAATTCTGTAGACCATTTATCCGCATAAATTGGTTTGTCTACTGGATTGTTTATAAGTTTGTACCACTTAGATAATAAGTGGGTTAGTGGAGTTCTGCTGTGGAGGTGGTGAGTTACCCAATTACTTTCTACAAACAGACTGTCATCAAGATTGTAATTTATCAGTATCTTATTCAATATCTGGTATTGTTTTTCTGGAATGAAAGTATTGTCAATAATGTTTCCAAGGTCTATGCGAGAGATGATCTTATCTCCTTCACAGATGGAACTTATCGGGGCTTCTGATAGTTTCTTGTTTTGTTTCAATATATTGTGCCAAAAATGTCTATACATGTTCTCTTGCCTTCCAATTTAGCTTCCAAAAAAGCTTATAAAAGCTTGTAAAAAAAGAATTTACAAAATTTGTTTGGAACAAGCATAATAGATTAGCATATAAAACTATGATAAGGAGCAAAAATAAAGGAGGCACAGGCCTTCCAGATCTTGAAGGTTATTATAAGGCCTCAATCTTATCAAGGATAATGGAATGGGCAGTCAATCCTCCACAGAAACCATGGGTCGAGTTGGAAAATGAGTCCTCTGAAACCACTCTTTTTTCAATGCTATGGAAATCCCCTATATATCATCATAATCATAATCTGCCTCACCAAATTCTCAATTAAAAAATGGCACTCCATTAATAAATCACTGAAATTCATGCCAACCATTAGCTGAGATACCCCTCTCATAGGTTTCATACCCAACAAATGGCTTTTTTGGCACAATATATTGAAACGCTCCAGTCATTTCTAATGGGAACTCTGGAGCTATCCAAGCGCTATAGTCGGCTATCTCTGGGACTTCCATATAAATGAACAAAGCAGCCAAGCACATGCCTGACTGGCTGCTCCGTTGATTTCAGCGGGTCTGCAAGGAGTATGGGGCCCCCATTCTCATGATGGGTGGGGGTCCCAGCGTTAGGACCCCCACCGATCTAATATTTATCCTCTATCCAGTGGATACGGGATAACTTCAAACAACTGGAATACCTCTTAATCCTCTTTCATAGTGCTTTATTTTTGGCATAGCGCAATGTTATCTCCCAGCCAGCAGATGTCCCTGTACAGGGAGAAATTTGCAGTATTATTATTGACCAATATATGATCTGCACAAATGCGTACTTAAAGGGGTTTACTGAGATTTTAATACAGATGACCTATCCTCTAGATAGGTCATCAGTATGTGATCGTTGGAGTCCGACACCCGGGGACCTCCACTGATCAGCTGTTCGATAAGGCAGCGGTGCTCGCAGTAATGCTACGGCCTTTTCTCAGCTTTTCTAGGCCAGTGACATCACGTTCATAGGTCACATTGGCCTAGGCGCAGCTCAAACCCATTGAAGTCAATGGGGCTGAGCACGATACCAGGCACAGCCGCTTTACAATGTACGGTGCTGTGCTTCATAAGCTGCGAGAAAGCCAGGGCGCTCACAGGACAAGCGGTGCCCTCATAAACAGCTGATCGGCGGGGGTTGACATATCAGACCCCCACTAATCAGATAGTGATGAACCATTCAGAGTCTTGGAAAACCCTTTTAAACTACAGATGATTTTTTCTGTATCTGAATGAGTTGTCCAATTCAGTCCTTTTAGTAACAGGGTTCTCAAACAATAAGCTAGGATACTCGGTGATCAGCTGTAATCAATGGGGGATCCAGTCAGTAATTGTTCAGTTTCCCAGCAGCGCCACCACAGGTGAAATGAAGCAACACACAGTGCCCATTGAAATCAATGCCTGCCAGTGTAAGGCTGGAAGCACACGTCTGTTAAACCCGTGGTAACCAGGACTGGATTTCTTCTTTACAGCAGGAGCGCATGGCGTCATTGGTTGCTATGACGCCGTGCGCTCCCTGACGCCGCTGCAGTACAGTAATACACTGGTATAGATCATACCAATGTATTACTGTCCTGCAGCGGTGGCAGAGAGCGCACAGTGTCATAGCAACTAATGACGCTGTGCGCTCCTGCTGTAAAAAATAAATCCAGTCCTGGTTACCACGGACTGGTCAGGTCCGGGTTTAACGGACGTGTGCATCTAGCCTAATGGATGGATGTGCCAGAATTTCCATAGAGATGGAGACTGTTTACAGCTTCTCGGGCTTATAGTTTAGGGTCTTAAATTTGAGGTTTTCTAAAACCTGACACCCCTTTAACATTGTGATATTTTAATATGACTTTTATTTTCAGAATACACATAAATCCACTATTCATTAACCTACTTTCCCAGGATTATTCTTCCCTGGTTTAATGAGTTACTGTGGTTAAGGGCTGATAGACACACGGCTGTGATAAGACCAGTAATCTGATCGGTTAGCTCAGGAATACAAATATTTCATGCTCAACTATATAACAAACAAGGACCATCACATTTCCTTTATGTATGGTATTTTTTTACATGTATGTATTTTGTATTCTTATTAAAAGGGTATTCTTACTTCAGAATAACTCTCTTGTAGGCCTTAAAGCCAATACAGATTTCAGGGGATCATTGGTGCTGAAATGCATTGATTATTCTTTAAGGGAATCTGTCAGCAGTTTCGAACATGCTTAACTGCTGACAACACTAGGTGGGGGAAGGGAGGAGCAGTACAGACCTACCTTTTGTAAAGCTTTTATCGTCAGGAGTAGTGTGAATATGAATTTTTATTCTGTCAGGTTCTGGTCCTTAAGGGCTGGGGGGCAGAACTTCTCAGTGAAATACTCTTTGTATTGAGCGGCTGCAGAGTCCTCTCCTCTACTCTGAGTGACAGATGTAGTGGTCTTCTGGGTGGATGCTACAAAAGGAAGGGGCTGGGTAGCAGTTTAATGCAGAGAGTCTTACACAGTAAAGCTCTGCCTCCAGTGCACTTAATCGGCAGAACCTGGCAGAATAAAAGTTATTATTCATACTACTCCTGATGATAAAGGTTCCACAAAAAGCATGTTTGTCCTGCTCTCCCCAACCCCTACCTAGTTCTGTCAGTAGATTAGTATGGTCAAAACAGCTGACAGACTAAGGTCCTCTGATCTCTCATTACATGACTGTTTTAGGAAAGCGTACTTTACACTAAGAATACAAACACAATCTTGACATTAGACAAATTTATGGTCTGTTATGGTACATAGATCTTAATAAATTTGGAGTATTGTAAATCCTGCACCAAATATACGCTAGAATTCTGCTTGTGTTAAAAATGTGTCCGTGTACCAGAGTTTCATCTGTATGCCAATAATAGGTCCATGTGGCAAATAATATGTCTGTGCACCAATAAAGTTGTTTTGACTAAGGTAGGCCACCTATAGGTTGGATTAGTTTTACTGCAAAATTGCGCCTTTTTTTGCACATTTTTGGCACATGTTTCTCAGTTAGGCCACACCCCCTTTCCAATTAAACTAAACCTGTTTCCTGTGAAGCCACACCCCCTTGTCAAGTAAGGCATAAAAAGCTTAGAAAAGTGTTTCAAATAGATGGCAAATGGGGTGCAAAGCCTGCACATCTGTTTTTTGTTTTGTTTTTTGTGAAAAATGCAATAAAACACTTTTCAGTAATAAATCTGCTGTATTTTCCCCCAATAATTATGGAGCATTAGAAGTCTGTGTTGTGCCATTTTTCTATTATTCCTCTTTTTTTCTGTTATTCCTCCTTGGGGTATGGTAGCATTAAACAGTTCCAGGAGGCCATTTAAATAGTTACAAAATTAATCCTGTTTGGGTCAACATTACTGCTTATCTCTACTGCTGATAAATAACATTGGCTTTAGGAAGGTATTAAAAGATGGTTAGCTATGATGGACTACAGACTACAACCCCTACTGGGAAGGTATTGTCTCCCAGTGATTGACTAGCGCTATCATGTGTCTCCTGCTGGGTAACAAGACAAGAGGATTGATAATATCTAAACCAGCAGATCATTAAAGGAATGAACGAACAATAGAAAGTTTGTCTCACTAGTCATATGTACGAAGATTATAGAATATATATTTTTTTTTTATTTGGTGTGTGTATTCACAGTCATCTTGAAAATACATTTTGTAATGCTTAAAAAGGACCTTTCACTGGTCCACAGTTTATTAGGCAAAGTTATGTACATGGAGAGCGGCACCCAGGGATGTCCCTGCACTTACTTGTATCCCTGGGTGCCGCTCTGTTCGTCCTCTGTAGCCCCCGGTACCGGTGCTCCTGCTTCTCCAATTTTGCCTGGGGCAGAGACTTCTTCTTTTGCCCTGGGCGTCTCCTTCTCCCAGGGCTGGAGCGCTGGCCAATATTATAATATATATATATATATATATATATATATATATATATAAAATATATTTCGCTTTATAAGACGCACCCAATGAAAAGATGCACCTAGGTTTTAGAGGAGGAAAATTAAAAAAAAATATGAGGGTTTGATCTGATCAGACCCCCATTCAGATCCTCAGATCAGACCTCAGAAAAAAACTCCATATCAGATCCTCAGATCAGACTTCCATATCAGATCCTCAGATCAGACCCCCATATCAGATCATCAGATCAGACTCTCATATCAGACCTCCATGCAGACTCCCATCAGACCCACAGATCAGACACACACATAATGGAAGCGCTCATTACTAGTATTCACTTTATAAGACGGACTTCCATTCTCCCTCACTTTTGGGGGGAAAAAGTGTGATAATTGTCTTATAATATGATAATTGTTCTATAGGAGGATAATGCTCTTCTTAAAGGTAGATGCGTCAAGCGAGCAGGCAATAATCAGCAATAATTGCCATTGCTTATTTTCATACAGATTCATTGTTTCTGGGCTCAATCTGCTTCCCAGAAATTATGATTTAATGTACTGCATGAAAGATCATTTCACCTGATGAACAAGCATTTTGCTCGTTTATAGGTTGATCGGCGGCAGATTTACAAGGGCAGATTATCAAGAATGAGCATTCATAATAACAGTTCTCCCCAATAATCTGCCCAAAAAAACTGGCCATGTAAATCCACTTTTAGAATGGTTGCCCGACAATTAGCAGATCGTAACGTGTCCCCTTGCTTTGACAACCAGCAATTAGTTGTGGGGAAACTTAACAATGTTTTTTGTTTCCCTTTAGTGCCACGACAGGAGATAATAAGTATTAGGCTGGGATCACATCTGTGGAGAAACAGACTGATGGAAATTTACCGTATCCGACACAGCAGGATACCACCGTGTACCGTCGGATCCCCATTCACTGCAATAGGATCCAGCGGCGATCCGGCCGCTTACAGGCGTATGTGCTGTTTTCGGCCCTACAAAAATTGATGCATGTAGCATTTTTTGTCCAGTTGAGGGCCAGATACGGTGAATTCCGGCAGTCTGTTCCCCCGAAGGAACAGACTGCTGGAATAAAAGATGCAGAAGTGAACCCAGCCTTACACAGTGCTCATATTTAACAATGAAGGCCTGTAAAATACAGGGCAGGACAAGTCCTCGAGAGCAGGAGATACTCTTAATAAATGTTCTCTGTTCTGGTCAAAAGATAAAGATCCACCCAACCCCCCTACCCCTAATGACTATAAATTTAGCATTCCCTAATAGAATATATAAAAATGTTTTTTCTAAAGTTGACAATTCCTTTTAAGAACAACATTTAATTTGTAATAACTGTGGTAAAAAAAAAATTGTTTAAATTCTACAATTTTACCTCCAAGCTAGCAGTTTTTTTTTGTCCTGACATGAAAATTTCTGCTACAACATTTGAGGAATATCGAAAAACTTGTAAATAAAAAAGGGGAATTAAAACTGTCTATTTTTAAAGTTCCTTAGCCACAATCCAAATTCTATACTAGAGCACACCCATTTGTGACAGTTATAGTTTGGTTCTGAGACACCTAAATCACCAAGACCTGGATGTACCAACAATACATCCCCATCACTATTATGGTAGAAACAGGGCAGTTTGGGGAAATACTCCCATACCTTGATTAGGATTATAAGACATAAGATCCATTCCTTAAAGGGAATGTTGCATCAGAAAATGATCTATTGTTTTAAATCATGTTTATGTTTAACATTTTTTTTATTCTTTGTTTATTTTTATTAATAAAGTAATCAACAATACAGCATGTCTTACAAAATAAAAATAAAAATCTTTTGTAAATGTCACATGGAGCCATGTGAATAACATTAGTCTACTTTCACACTTGCGGTGTGAGGATCACCGGAACTACTCGCCGGATCCGTCATACCGCATGACAACTGAAAGCATTTGGAGACGGATCCGGATCCGTCTCACAAATGCATTGCAAGTGCGGATCTGTTTCTCCGTTTTCAGACGGAGAGACGGATCTGTCTTGATTTTTTTCACAGTTTTAAAGGTCTGCGCATGCGAATCAGTCATTGCGGTATTTGTAATCTCGGATCTGGCACTAATACAAGTCAATGGGAATTTAGCCCGGATCCGGCATTCCGTCATGTGTTCCGGAATTTTAGACGGAGATAATACCGCAGTATGCTGCGGTATTTTCCCCATCTACAAAATGTTTACATACTGAACTGAAGACATCCTGATGCATCCTGAATGGATTTCTCTCCATTCAGAATGCATGGGGATACTACTGATCAGTTTTTTTCCGGCATAGAGCCCCGACGACGGAACTCTATGCTGGAAAAGAAAACTGCTAGTGTGAAAATACCCTTAGTTTCGCACATGAAATACAATTACAGACTCAATGTTAATGACACAATGAACTACAGGAGCTGAAAACAAGGCTCTTATGAGTCTAAATCACCTACAGCGACCAACATAGAGATAAAGATAAAATAGGAGGTAGTGGGAGTAAAAATTATATAACATTATATAACATAATCATTAAGAACAGTTAGGCTAGTGCCTATAATAAGGTAAAAGGACGTTAGAATGATGGACTTTGGAATGGACATTGGAATGCGAGGGGAACACCTCAAGTTGTATAGTGGTCAATCTTGTAACCTCAATCTGTCCTAAATTGATGTGCATCAGTTCCTTCAGCAAATACCAGCCAGGACGACCAGATCTTAGTGTATTTGACAGTTGAAGTATAGGTGTACGATCCCAGTTCTTCCAACCTTGCTATTTGGCTAATGGGATAAGGGGGGTGCTTGTGTCTGTTTTCAGTACAATGGTATCATACTTTTAGCAGCTAGTAACATATATTTCTCCATGGGAGGATGTCTCCCTGACCTGACCCATATTAGAGCTTGCTTAGTGAGTATCCCGCTATTTCCTCCTCAATCAGAACATTTAGTTTAGGTGGTGGGTTCTTCTACCCCAAATCCTTGTCAGCTGAACCGATCTATATAGGCTTTCAATGTCAGGGAAACCAATGCCTCCCAGGTGTCTAGGTTTAATCATGGTAGAGTGAGCTACTCTACACATTCCATTTCCCCACGTGTACTTTAGGAAAGTTTTACGGATTCAAGCAAAAAAGCAACCGGGTAGGAATATGGGAAGGGTCTGAAATAAATATAGTAATTTCGGCATTATCATCATCTTTAGGAGATTGACCCGACCTAGCCATGATATATATGGGATTTTCCAAGAAGCTATTATACTTTCTATTTGTCGAAGCAGTGAGACATAGTTTAGAGACAACCAGTTATCAGGATTGGGGGACAGCCTGTAAGCCCAAGTATTTTATAAAATTGGGTGACCATGCGAAACTGGCATTGGATTTAGCCTTTTGGATCATGTTCTGAGGGCAGGAGATATTCATGGCTGTCGACTTTGTCGGATTAATCTTAAAGGGCTTCTGTCACCCCCAATGATGTAATTTTCACTAGCTGACATTAGCTACTTGCTAATGTCAGCTGAGTTCAAACATATGTTTCCTAACTTTTTTCCTGTTTTCTATCTTCTAAAAAACTTACTTTTGTGATATGCAAATTATCTTTGCTACCAGCAAGTTGGGCGGGTACTTGCTGGTAGCCGCCGCATCTTCATGCCCTGGGAACACCCCTCTTCTTTTTGATAGACAGGGCCAGCGCGCTCTCCTCCTCCCGCTGGCCCTGTCTGCAGCTGCAATCCCGCGCCTGCGCCGTGTCGGTCTTTAGTCGGCGCAGGCGCTCTGAGTGAAGGACGCTCGCTTAGGCGCTCCGTCCTCAGTGCGCCTGCGCCAATGACGTCAGCCCTACACCCGGAAGAAAAGACGCCGGCATCGCCTGCTCCTTACCAGGGATGCCGCGCACTGAGGACGGAGCGTCTAAGCGAGCGTCCTTCACTCAGAGCGTCTGTGCTGACTAAAGACCGATACGGCGCAGGCGCTGGATTGCAGCTGCAGACAGGGCCAGCGGGAGGAGGAGAGCTCGCTGGCCCTGTCTATCAAAAGAAGAGGGGGTGTTCCCAGGGCATGAAGATGCGGCGGCTACCAGCAAGTACCCGCCCAACTTGCTGGTAGCGAAGATAATTTGCATATCACAAAAGTAAGTTTTTTAGAAGATAGAAAACAGGAAAAAAGTTAGGAAACATATGTTTGAACTCAGCTGACATTAGCAAGTAGCTAATGTCAGCTAGTGAAAATTATATCAGTGGGGGTGACAGAAGCCCTTTAAAGTTTGATAGAAAATTTTGATAGAAAATCGTCAAGCAGCTCTGATAACAGGGGTAAGGATACATCTGTGTTGGAAGTATGATAAGTAAGTCATCCGCATATACCGCTATCATGTGACATTGTCCCCCGACCCTCACCCCCCCTAATGTCTGGGTGACGCTGTCTGCACAGTGAGAACAAATAGAAGGGGCGAGAGCGGCTATCTTGTTATCCGTTTGTGATCCAGAAGTTAGAGGATAGGGTGCCGCAAAGATGGCAGTTATAAAGGTCTCTGGTAGGCTAAATTTCTCTAGAGCCATCCGCATGTATAGCTAATCTATTCGGCCTTTAAATGGATAAAAGTGCGATGGGGACCTTTTTAATCTTCGCGTATTGTATTAAGTGCTGAATCCGCAAGGTGTTATCTTTCCCTTCTCTACCCTTTATAAACCCTACTTGTTCTTGGTTGACCAAGGACGGGAGTAGATGTTTCAGCTTATTGGCAAGCATCTTAGCATACAATTTGACATCAACGTTCAGTAATAATATAGGTCGATAGCTACTACATAATTTGGCATCCTTTTCCTCCTTGGGCAGAATGGAAATGTATGCTTCTAAACACTGTGCAGGAAAGTTTCTACGACTAGCTGCTGAAGTAAAAGTTGATAGTAGGTGTGGTAGTAAAGTATCCGAGAATGTCTTGTAGTAGTTTACAGGAAGTCCGTCTGGACCTGGACTGTTCCAAATAGGGGTCTCCTGTAAGGGCAGCTGGAGTTCCTGCATGGAGAAAGGGGCCAAAAGTCGAGTTTTCTGTCGGGTGGACAAGGAGGGTATCTGTAGAGAGTGTAGAAACTCCTTAATTCTCTCTTGTCTGTCTGCTGTGGTCTGGGGTGTGTCTTCAATCCTCAGGTTGTATAGGGAGGAGTAAAAGTTTTCAAATTGTGTGGCTATATCCTTTGTTTCGGTGGTTAACCCTCCCGAGGGCAGTTGGATCTCCTTTATGTACATTTAGGCTTGTCTGCGTTTTGCCATTAGAGCCTCTATTACCACGTATGTATATTTTATGGCTAGCATGCAAATACGCTTTGGATACTTTACGATTCAGTAGCTGATTAAGTTTTTCTCTATGTGTCGTGAGTTCAGATAAAACTTGTTGTGCTAGTGAATGTTTGTGTTTATTCTCTAGATCAGTAATGATCTTCAGTACATCCTCTATTTCTTTTTGTCTCTGTTTCTTAACATGGGTCCCTAAGGCTATTAATTCTCCCTGTATCACCTACTTGTGGGCCTCCCATATCACAGTGGGTGACACCTGAGGAGTCGTATTTTCAGCAAAGTAGTTTGTGAGGGTTTGTAATAGTCTTTCCCTATGGGAGGCGGTTTTCAGAAGGGATTCATTCAAGCACCAAGAGAAAGACCTTTTAGGGAGAGAGCTGACAAGCAGCATCATACCGATCAGGGCATGATCTGAGATTCCTATATTACCTATTGAAGATTTCGCTAAGGCAGAGAGATGTACGGTGGATAAGAACAGGTAATCTAACTTTAATCTTTAGCAGTAGGGTACCATGCGCCAAACATCTCCTAGCTGTAGAGAGGTCAATGACCATCTCAATGCCCTGAGTCTTTTCTGGGAGATATGCGATTTCTCAGACGTGGAGTTCAGAGAGGGTTCTAGTGCTATATTTAGGTCTCCTTCCACAATGCACATTCCCTCCTGGAATGTTTCAAGCTTTTGGAGGGTAGAAGTTAACCAGGGGACCTGGTCTAAATTTGGGGCGTAGAGGCCAACAATTGTGACTAGGGTATTTGCAATGGTGCCCTTCAGGAATAGGAATCTACCATCTGGGTCAGTAAGGCTGGACTGTAGTGTAAACGGTGTATCTTTTTTGACAGCAATGGTTACACCCCCGGACCTGGACCCGCCATAGCAGGAGTCGAACCATTGTGAGAAATACTTCTGAGGCAAAACAGGGGTCTTACCTAGTTTGAAATGAGTTTTTTGCAGGATAACCAATTCAGCATGGAGAGAGCGTAGGGTTTGAAAGACACGGGACCATTTTTGTGGCGAGTTCAGTCCCGCGCATTCCATGTCAGCACATTAACAGTAGCCATAGAAAACAAAGGTAAAACTTGTTAATTAAAACTCAATAGATTAAAGTGATGTCTGGTAACATCTACAGTAAAGGTTGGGACAATATCTCCGCACCTAGGCAAGTCAGTGGTGACTATTCATCCCTTGGCTATAGGAACCTGGATTCTAAGCAGAAAAACAAAAGTAGAAACAAAACAAAAAAAACAACAACAATACATGTGATACTAGATAGCAGGTGTTGTGTAGAAGAGAAACTATTCAGACGTTTCAGAGGATGGCGGTTTTTAGCCATTTTTCATGGTATCACTTTTGGCAATTTGGGAAGATCTACCAAGTCCATGAACTGTAGCCAGGACGGGATCTCTGATGGCACAAACCCAATGGCTTCACAAAAGGGGATCAGGTCATCAGGTCTTCGTATGAATCTGGTAGATCCCTGTAAGGAAAATGATAGACCAAAGGGGAACAGCCACCTATATGAAATCAGTTGTCTGCGCTTGTTAAGTGTAACTGGAGAAAGGTCTTGAAAGAAGGAGAGCCGAGACCCTTCATATGAGATTTCTTTTGTGTCTCGGCTTCTTTTAATATTGCGTCCCTGTGTTAGGAGTTAAGGACTTTGCATATAATGTCCCTAGGAGGCTCACCCTCTTTAGGTTCTCTTTAGCCATCAGTGCTCTATGTGCTCAGGGTTCAACAATGGGCTCAAAATTTAGTCTGTAATATCCATCACTGAAGAATCAGCTGGGGCTTCTGGTACACCTTTGATCCTCAGATTGTTCCACTGACCTCTGTTATCTTGATCTTCAATGTAGGCTAACAGATTGTTCATAAGTGCCTGGCATGTTTGAAGAGCATCTGTCATTGCATCCCCAAATGTTATTAGAGAGGCTTGATTTTCTTCTAGTCTTTCTACCCTACCTCCTATGTCTCTTACGTCTTGTTTAATAATAGAGAAGTCAGCTAATACAGGCTGTAGAGACGTTTCTTTTATTCTCTGTAAGGCATTTTTTGTAATGACCAATTGGGCGTCTTTGGCTGGAGGTCTTTCTCTACAAACACTTTCAGCATCAGACTATTCCATGAGATCTTGGGAGGCAGAAGCCGATGCAGTTAGTTGGTGGCAGGTTTTAGGGTGGGGAGAGTGTTTGCGCAAAAAATTCTCCATATCATGCTGCATTTTCTTCTGTTTCAGAGACCTCTGGTTTCCCAACCTTGACCATTTTTAAACACACTATAAAAGTCCAGTATTGCGTATGAAAAGGGATACACCACTCTCTCACTGTGAAGTGAGGTTACATTTAGGGATCCTCCCAAACAGGCATGGTAGAAAAATTGTATGTCTTGTGGGGTTTTAGACGAGGCTGAGGCAGACTGTAGAAAACTGCAGTCCTGAAAAATTGGAGTGAGACTCCCAAACAAGCATGCAAGACAGTCTGTGAGGACAGGGGTAGTGGTAGACCGACCAGAGTTCAGTCTACAAAAGTTGGGGGTCTGTACACTCCTAGCAGAAACAAGTGCTGTGTATCGCTGTCTGATGTGGCAGCAGAGAGGTTTTGTATTCCTGGTTGGGCTTCGGCCCCATGAGAGCTAAGATGGTGCTCTTTCCTGCAATTAGAGCCACCCTGGCAGAAAATGGATGTGGCCCCGGCTCCTTCGTCAAGCCAATACACAGCGATGGGCCGAGTTGGGAAGAAAGGTACGGTATGAGAAAGGGCTCATCAGAGACCCAGAGGGCATTGCACCTCCGACCAAAGCGGTCCACACTCCAGTCCCAGGCTTCACTGTGATCCGACCGGCAGTAGGCCGCGGCTGGCAATTGCGGCGCGTGACAGTGCAGGCAGTCCAAACAGGTCTAGGAGGTTCTCCGGGATCTGTAGAAGATGTACTGAGGCAAATTGTATTGAAAAATCCCTCTGGATTGAGGAAAAACTGCAAGGTTCTGCAGAGCTCTCTTTACATGCGGCCGTTCTCCTCCAATGCCAGGTCACGCCCCCTGTTTAACATTTTTAAAGATGATGCTATTTTTAATTTTCCATGTCAATATCTATACTTAAACAAAAACAATAAAATCCTGCCGTTTTTGAACTGGCCACTAAGCCTAATAATAGATGCCACTTCTTGGTCTGTACAGATCATGTTCCTGCAATTATCTGCTTATTTGTCATTGCAATCCTGCCTGCAATGATATCAACTCTGCGTATAGGTAAGGCAGGAAAGGTGATTGTCACATCCTATCGATTCCTTCCTTGTGCAATGACCTCTGCACTGGTCAGAGAGCATGCCTAGCAAACTCTCTCATAGAAGTCAATGAAGTCCCCTCCTGACCATTGTGTCTGTGGCCCATAAGGCTGCTGTAAAGCAATTTTCTTAATGCTGTTAAGAACAGCTCATGCAAGATGACCTCCCCCATAATCATGTTCAGAAAATAGCATAAATAAATCTGCAAAACAGATTATAAAAATGGAAATGTGTCACTATCTGGTTTAAACTGGCAGATAACATTTTTGGTGAAATATTTCCTTTAAATTCTATGAACACCTGATCCTACCATCTGTATTAAATCTAAGGTTGAGCAAATCAATTCTGCTGGTTCCGAATTTCGTTCCGAATTTCTCAAAAAGTTCGGATTTACACAAGAGAGAGAAATAATCTCTATTTCTTGACATATGAGTTGTCTGCCTACGTGTGCACAGTTTGATAAGAATTTGACTCTAATGAGTGTTTATGAACTGTGAGGACTTCAGGGATAAGGGTGACACATCGAGCCATCAGAGCAGCTCCCTGACTGAACCAGTATAAAATAAAAAGCAGTAGTCTGCAGATATACTGAAACTCAGTAGGGCAGAACAAAAACTGTTGAACATTTTTAATAGACCAATTGATAAAAAGATTTTGGCCCAAAATGTAGCCTTTAATTAACAATTGTAAAATATTGTATATACAGTATTCATTTCATTTTGACATTCAATACATGTGTTAGGCTAGTTTCACACTAGCAGCAAGGAACTCCAGCAGGCTTTTCCTGTGGGTGAACAGCCTATCGGATCCGTGCTGCCGCTAGTGCATGCATGCCCCCGGACTACCGCTCTGGCCCCTTTGACTATAATGGGGGCGGGCCGGAGTTCCGGCGGCCGGAAGAAAAGTACGACCAGTTACAGACTGGTACAGAATGTGCAATATATCATATAATTAAGTCCCCTTTACATGGTCCAGTGTTAGGGGCATTTACAGAGAAGGAGTGGGCCTATGATGCTTCTTCCCAGTAAGTGCACTGTGTAAAGTTGCCTCGGATCACTTCATGGAAGAGCTCTATTAGGGTTTCCCCGGCCGCCAGGGGCAGGCTGGGAACTTAAAGTGGCCCTGGAAAAAATAGTAAAAGTGGCTCCATTTTGAAGTCAGGTCCAAATTGATGGAAGCAATACCATATTGTGGCACATTATACCGCCCTAATAGAGCCAAATACCCCAGTCCATCACAAAATACTGCTAGTAGCACAAAATACATCTCCAAAAACTTCCACTGGCTGGTTGTGAAGAGGGCCCAGGCGGCCCTCTGGGGATCGGTCCACCAGGAAATTTCCCTGTAAGGTGCCCCTGCCAGTCGCCATTGCCTCTGTGTGGCAGCAGCGTCCGGTTTGCCAGAAAAACCCGATCAACTGAGCGGTCGGCTCTGACATGGGAGCCCCGTGCCAATGATAAGGGCGCCGTTTTTTGGCTTCTGGAGATTTGCATTGTATTGATCTCCTGGTTTCTGATTTGGCGTATTGGTTTACTCATTTGTCTCTGGCATTTTTTGTACTTCATTGTCCGACTGGCTTTTGACCCTTTACTGTACGACTACTCTCTTAGCGTTTGTCTGTTTGCTGTTCCCTGTTTATGTGTTGCCCTCACATGTGTTTCAGTGTATGAGCTGCCGCCCAGTTGTGCAGGTTACTGCCTAGGGTGACTGTGCAAGTAGGTAGGGATAGTGGTTCTGGGAAGTTTTAGGGTTTCTCTATTCCTGTTTAAGTGTGACGGTAGTCACCTTATCCTGGCAAGCTCATTCAGCAAGTGAAAGCATCGCTGATGAAGACACCTACATTATCATTTCTGGGCAGGATATCATGCTGGGTAATCAAGTATCTGCAACATCTCCATGGGGACAAGCAATGTAAATTCAGCTCTCATCTCCTCTGACAATTAGGCAATTATCCCGAATCGATGGTCCAGTCCATGCAATTGCCTCTGAGTTGGTCCATGTAAAGGGGCCTTTAGAGTTTCCTTTGCTCAAGTCAATAATTTGGATTGTTGCCCCAGCCCTATACTTAAATATCTTGGCCAAGGCAGATAGTCTTGCTGTACTTTTTGCATACTGGTTGAGTCACTGGCATTGTCTCAACGGACTGAAAATCTTAGATAATACTCCAATTTTCACACCATTTAACTAGATTTTGCTCTCTTTGTCCATGATAAAATATTCATTTGTATTAGACTTTATATACTGTTTTCTATGCGGCTCATCCTCTTTATGCATCCTCCTCTGTACACATGTGTGTATTCATTTAAATAATTGATATCAGCGGCTCGGCAGGTTTGACGTGTCTTTGAATTATTGCAGACTCTATAAACGACCCCGAGCTGTTTTAAGAAATGACTTATACTAATTATTTTGGTTTTGCAGCGCTGGTGCCTTCCCCCGCTTAGACGGTATGCTTTGTGTCTCAGCATGGTGGTGCCAAACACAACTGCGTATAAATGGCTTTTATGATTCCTTTATAAATTGTGTTTGTGGAACACGGAGAGATAGTTCTCAGAAGTGATAAATGACTTCATCTGTCTCAAAAAGTTCTGACACAAGGCACCCAGGGGACTTCTTATTGTTCAGTAATTATTTGTGAGGACTTGTCTTGCCTAGAATTCCAGCTATAAATACGATTGTCTGTAGAGTCTCGCAGGTTGCAGGTTTTACGTGTTTACTTATGAAAATGACAGGCATTGCTAATTTATTATTATTTTTTAATAGCATTCTATATTTTCTTTATAATGTTTTTGCACTTGCTTGGGCCCAACCATGAAAAGTGCTGATTTTATTACTTAATATTTGAGTGCAAACTTTGGCAGTCTGTATTTTACTGAAATCTAGGTCAATATATTATGCAAAAAAAATGTATTTTGTCATGTATGAGTAAGTTAAAACTTTGTCAGAAAAAAAAGACATTGTTTTAAAGCTATTTTCCGACATCAATATCTGATTGGTGGGGATCCAACACCCCCAGCTGTTTGAGAAGGATAGGAAGGTTGAAGCCTTCTTGGAGCTTACCCTAGGCCAGGGATGTTACGTTTATCAGTCATATGGCCTAGGAACTCAGTCAAGTGACTGGGGCTGAGCCACTCGCATAACTAGAAATGATTGGGCCCCACAGCAAATTTTTGGAGGGGGCCCCCAGACCCCTCCTCCCGTGAAACCCCCACTCCTGTAGCTAGTCAAGATTACTCTCTCAGACTAGGCCCAGCAGCCGCTCCATCCACTGTATATAATGTCATTGTATAATACTGTTGAGGGGCCCTGACAATAAAATTGTTTAGTCCTCCTCCTGGATGGACCACTTATGAGTTCTGGCCCCAAAGCAGCTGCTTCTCCTGCTTCCATTATAGCTACACCCTTGGACTGAGCTGTGATACTAAGCCCCAAACACCACTATACAATGTAAGATGCTGTGCTTGGTAAGCTGTGAGGAAGCAGTGGCACTTACTGGTGGTTTCCTCAAACAGCAGATCAGTAAGGGTCCTGGGTGTCAGACCTCGGCTGATCAGAAACTGATGACCTATCCTGAGGACAGGTCATCAGTATAAAAAAATTGGAAACCCGTTTAACTAAGTTAATTATTAACAAGATCCCCCGTAATGCTGTGCAGCCAGCAAATCCGCAGGTAGTCGTCCCCTTGTGATGTCACAGCCCTATAAAACCCTCATCCCGCGCAGTCTCCGCCATTGTCCTGGGAGCTGAGCATAGGGAGAGACGTGGCAAGTGCTCATGCGCTAGGGACAGTGTTGCTGAAAATGATTAATAGAAGAATATTGAAGAGGGAGAGCGCGGGGAGACTGCAGGGAGACTTATGCTGCGTCAGTTATATTTAATTATTCCTACATTTAATTATTCCTAGATCAGCCGTAAACTAAGATATGTAATTAAACACCAATAAGATGGAAGCTTTTAAAATTCCGGTACCAGTGTACCAACCTATACCATCCAGTCTGCACCCCTTAGGAGGGTCAGGTCTTAATGATGACTATCCTCATCTTTTGCTGGCTCTACTACTTCCAAGTCTCCATGTCCTAGAAAAGTCAGTAAGATGCAGAGGAGGAGCTGGATGTTCCTGATGACATATTCTCATCGATATTAGATGATGTGGAAAAGGAGGAAAAGCAGATGGCAGAAGGAGAGCTCCCACCTGTAGGACAGAAGAGGGCTGGGGTTGGAGAAGTGGGAATGCCAGAGCTGATTAATATTATGTGTTTACTGTCAAATTACCAGCAGGAGATTGTGGGCCAGAACAGCAATAATTTGCATATTGTGCCCCCACCTAACCAGCCAAACCCCATACCAGCCCCTGTTTAAAGGTTCATTAAAGGTTCCGCGTGGCCATTAACAATGAAGACTGACTATACAGAGCGGCCTTCATTATTAAATGAAAGACATCGGTGGGCTAATTGGCAGCGCAGTTCTTCACCGCAGCATGGCCACAACCTGCCCGCAGCATGACCGCCCCGTGTGGCTGTACCTTAAGGAAGAGTGGCCTGGGTATACTTGATTTATGGCGATTTGTGGCGAATAAATTCAAACCGAATCAAACTTCTTGGCGAACTTCGTGATGTTGTTGAATTGAATTTTTCAAAACTTCACTCATCTCACTTGAAGGTAACATTGTAGCCAATCACTGTCCACTAGGGTCTATTTATTATGGGTTGATCAAAAATAACTTCAAATGTTATGAAAGTGGATGTGAACATACTGTATTCTGTAGATGGAAGCCATGACTATCCTTTCCTCTGTCACCTTGATTTTCTTGCTGGGTAGCACTTGAAAAGAGTTAGGCAAAAAGTCTAGGTGGAAGAAAATGGCTGCCATCTGTCTACCGTCAAGCAGGTTGTTTTAGGTAAGTTGCTGTCTTTAAACAAACGGTCAGTGAACCAGTTAGGGAGGAGAGGGTTAGGCTGGCAAGAAATACAAGATTTTGCTGCTTCAGATGATGCATTGATACCCCAATCATGTTTGTTGATCAAGTCTACCACTTCATCAGATCTAATTGAAAATTATTGTCAAGGCTATGGGAACCCAGACAGATACCGAAAGGACCTCATTATAAGTCCGGGAGGTATGTAACATTTTTGGGGATCTATTTGAAAGCGGTGGAATGGCTCCATTGTGCATGGAGACCACGAAGCTAGTGTGAAAGGAGCCTATTGTTCAAATATATCCATCCATGAACTCAGATTCTGTATACTACAATATGACTTACTTAAGCCCATAAAAACTTTACTTTGAATTATTTTAAAATCACATCTGATTCCAAATAGTTAAAACAGTCACATCTTTCTACAACTACAGGTATGTACTCAATGATCCAGATGCCAGTTCATATTTCTGCTGCGCCCCAAGCATGATCATGCCAATCTACATCTCACCTGACTCCCATCTTACACACAGGTAAGTTTCCACACACAAAATAAAGTCCAAAGTCTCCTCTCTTGATAATTTATTAACTCTAATCCTTTAAAGTCAATCAATATTTGGCAATTACTCAGAGGATTTAATAATGCGGTGTTTATACTGCCCGATGTATTACAATCAATGTAGTATCAAACTGTTGTTTTTAGTAGGGCAATTAGCTCAGACAAACCCTGCAGCAAATATGAAGTGTGATAAAATATCTTATGAAAATAGGATTGCTCAATAAAGATATTGCCCCATAAGCAAAGTTCACGTCATTGGGTTTATGAAGGTTTCATCGACATTTACAGTATGAGAGGAAACAAAATATTGCATGAGTGTTTCATTACAATGTGTTCAACAAAGGTTAGTATTCCACAGCGATCTACAAAAAATCCCTATTGCCATAGGGATCACATTATAATTCCCCTTTTCTCTGTAGCACAAACCACCATAGCAATAGTATCAGGGTGGACTTAACCTTTTCTACCCCGGAGGTTTTTGTTTTTGTGTTTTTGTTTTGCGCTCCCTGCGTTCCCGGAGCTATAACTTTTTATTTTTTCTGTTCACATAGCCGTATGAGTGCTTGTTTTTTGCGGGACAAGTTGTACATTCCAACGCCACCATTTAATATTGCATAGGATGTAGTAGGAAGCGGGAAAAAAATTCCAAATGGGATGAAATTGCAAAAAAAAAAAGCAATTCCGCCACAGTTTAAAGTTTTTTTTATTTACGACATTCGATGTGCGATAAAACTGATCAGTAACTTTCATTCTACAGGTTAGTATGAATATGGCGATACCTTATATGTATAGTTTTTCTTGCATTTTGATAGTGATAAAAAATTTTTAAAAAGTTTTACTATGACTTTTGTAATTATGTGTATGGAGCTGTATGGGGGTTCATTTTTTGAGGGGCGATCTGAACTTTTTAGAGATAGTCCAATAGTGAGGATGAAACCTAGGGTACTACACAGTATTCCTATGGAGCCTATGACTGTAATAGGCTCCATAGGAAATATGCGATTTTCTCTCTTCTATTGCATTGGAATATATGAGAATAGCAATCTGATGATTGCATCTTATAGTTCCCTATGGGAACTATAAGAAAGTAGTAAAAAAAAAAAAAAAAGTTTAAAAAATAAAAATTAAATAAAAAAATATAAAAATTCAAATCACCCCCTTTCCCCAAAATGAAAATAAAATAAATAAAAAAATAAAAATTACACATAATGGGTGTCGCAATGTGCTAGAACGCCCATACTATAATAATATTAAAAAATATTCACCATACGGTAAACATAAAAATGGAAAGAAAGCGTCCAAATGGCTAATTACGCCATTTTGGACGCTTCATTTCTAAAAAAATGAATAAAAAGTGATCAAAACATCATACGCACCCCATAATGGTATCAATTAAAAGTTCAGATTGCCCCGCAAAAAATGAGCCCCTACACTGCTCCGTACGCATAATTACAAAAAAGTTATAGGGGTCAAAACATGGCGACAAAAAAATAAAATAAAAAAATTCCCACTTTTAATTTTTTTCACTATCAAAAGCGCAAGAAAAACTATACATATTAGGTATTGCCGGATTCGTACTGACCTGAAGAATAAAATTAACCAGTCAGTTTTATCGCAAATCGAACGTTGTAATTTAAAAACCCGTAAAACTGTGGTGAAATTGCTTTTTTGCAATTTCACCCCATTTGGAATTTTTCCCGTTTCCCACTACATCACATGCAAAAATAAATGGTAGCGTTAAAAGTACAACTTGTCCACAAAAAATAAGCCATCATATGGCTATGTGAGCGGAAATATAAAAATGTTATGGCTTTTGGAAGGCAGGGAGCGCAAAACAAAAACGCAAAAATCCCAAAACCCCCGGTCCTTAAGGGGTTAATATATGCAAATGAGCCTCTAGGATCAACGGGGGCGTTGCCGTTAATCCTAGAGGATCAGCTCTCTCTGCAACTTCCACACCCTCTGCACTTTGCCTGTGAGGGTAGGTCACTGCCGCTCAATTTAACTCTATGTGACTGCCAGAGAAGCGAAGAACAAACATTTGGCTATCTCTGGCAGTCCCATAGAGTGAATGTAGCGGCAAGGCAGATGCATGACCGTTCCTCCATTCAAACAGGGTAACACAGCCCCCTCTTTTGCATGATTGGATGGAACCCCAGTGATCGAACCCCCCTCGATCAGATGCTCAAATAATTGTTTGTAATGGGTCAATCCTTTTAAGGAATATGAGGGGTGGAGTTTACTGAAAAAAGATTTTGTCCAAACCAGAGACAGCTCCACCTAATACACAATAATGGATGCATTATTCATTCCTGTGAGAGCATTATTTTAATCTTTTTGGGCAGAACATACAGAAAATTCCCAATTCTGCAATCCCTCTGTTTGCTTGTGTTTGCTGACATTTACCTGCTCAGGCTTAATTAAGACAAGGCTCACTTAGTTTTCCATGGGAACCAGCACAGAGTATTCGCAGTGCATTTCTGTAAAACACAGGTGCCCTGTACAGTACATTACAGCTCATTTCCTGGGATCAAACGCTGAGTAAATATTGACTTTAGTGTCTCTTGCTCACCCAGGGGATCACATTGTGTAAATGTTCGAGTAATGCCAGCATTCAACAGGAAAAATATAGATTGGTTACTAGGAGTTCATAGAAGGTTTCCTATCATGGAAGATCAATGATTACCATGGGAAAGGGGTAGTGTAACACTGTATTCCGTACCTTCATTCAATCTGCGACATTAAACCAGTCCATTTTTAAAGATTGTAGTTTTTTTTGTCTAAGTGCAAGTTTAGTTTGATGCTTGTGGTTTCCATTGTGTGACTTTCTTGATCTTAGGCCACAGAAGACTTTAGGTGCTCATTAGAGATAAGCGAAGTATTCGAAAATTCGATTTGTCTGCTTTGCCGAATTTTACTAAAAAATTTGCTTTGTGACGATTTACTTCATCACAAAGCGCATTTCTTTTTAAGTAGTGGGTGCAAAGACTGGGATCGGCGGTTGCGCCGCCCCCCCATCATTGTACCCCCCAGCCGCCCCCCATCATTGTACCCCTCAGATGCCACATTCATACATGATCGCAGTGTAAAATTTAATCCATTTGCTCACAACGTCACCACACACAGGATTTTGTGTGAGATCTTCAAGCAAGATGGCGGCTGGCCCGTCATTAGCAAATGGATCAGGTAAGTATAATTTTTTTTACACTATTTGAGTTTACATTGATTTGCCAGCACAAAGAAATTCGACTTTGCGGCAAATCGAATTTATCCTGAAATTCGGATCGAAGGCCACTTTATGGTCTTTGATTAGCTCAACACTAGTGCTTATACACATTAGATGTAAGTGTTCTGAGCCAGGGCAGAATGGGAACCTAAAGTGGCCCCGGAAAAAAACTAAAAGTGACCTATGTTGTTTGTGGGTCCAAATTGATAGAAGATTGGGTAAAACAAGTACACAAGTAAGCAGGGGCAACAGAAGGAGGTGGGACCTGCAATACCATAGTGCAGCACAAAATACGGTATCAGTAGAACTAGATATCACAGTGCACCACAAAATACTGCCACTTCTGCCACAGTCTGTATTGTCATCCTGAGGACAGTTACACCATTAAGTTCAGGAGGGCAGCTGAGACTGTTGAGCATCGGATCATTAAGTGCACAGCTGGCAGCCATGAGGAGGGATTTCCCTGTGGGGTATATGACCAGTCCACCCCTGTTCGGAGCCCTCCAATTTCAGTGGGACTGACTGACTATCTAATGTGCATGAGTATGTACCAGTTCTCCCCTAACTGACTTCAGAGAAAAGAAGGATAGAGTATATTGGATTTCAACGTACAAAATCTTTTGTTCTCGTGGTAGATAATCCTATTCCTCTTTGGTTTGTTTTAAAGCAAAAGTTGTCAAAATTTCCCAATTGATAAGATTAATTATCTTACTTAGTTTCAGAATAACTTCTGATTGAGATTAGATTTGACAGATATTTTTGTTACAGGCAACAGGGATCTCCCATTTGCTTCATGTTCACCTAGTTCCTAACTTTGTTTGGTCATGTGCTAGCAGCTGCATCTGGATTTGGGTTTGGTTATTGCTTAGCTTTGCCTGATTGATTGGAGTGGAGTTGCTGATTTTTCAGCCTTTATATATACAAAACTTACTCTATTCTTGCCAGATATAGTGTTTGCTAGGTATGTTCCTTTCCAAATATTTTGTACTCTACTCTGTGTTCTAGGATCATCTAATTTTCATATTTACATATCATATTTATACAGCAATCTACCTGATCATTTTTGCCTCTGCTACAAATTTCATTGATATGAGTTGTACATATATCATCAGCTGTCAATTTGGGTACTTGAATAATCATTTACAGGCAAAGTCCACATGATAGTCCACAGCAACTTTCTCTTAACATGTTATTGTTACAGAATGAGCAAAACTAGAAGAAACCTGATAGAGGATTGCTCACGCCACAGAGTTATTATAGTCACTAGTGCTGGGTGGAGTGAAACTAGGTCTATTGTAAAAACTCTATAGGCACAATAAGCAGGTTAAGGTAGTGAAAGGTTGACCTATAAATAATTAATATATAACCATAGCGAGTTAATTTTTGCTGTGTATAAGGGAGAGTGCCATGGCTTTGTCAAATACAGTACCTTGTGCTGCAAAGGACACTTAATCTTAATATAAATGTAAAAGTCATCTGATGTAATCTGCTCACGGTCAACATTGTAAAAATCAACACCAAACATTGTTCTTTCTTAATCCACTTAACTGAGCGGTCGCTCCAAGATCTACATTATGTAATAGCAATGGAATGTGTAGTGCGGTTTGTCTACGTGACTGATAATGGATTATTATGTTAACAGGAGAAGTAAAAAGGAAATGCAAAACAAAAAGAAAGGTTCTAATACGAGGCCTATAAATGATTTGATCCCTATCATTAATGTGGATGTCTACATGATTGTGAATAAGTATTATAATAACTTGAGAAGCAAAAAAATGAGATATTCCAATATTAGACCCTTTAATGTTTTCATCCCGATAACTCCCTATTGATCCCTATACACAGATAAGGACTACAAGAGAGTCCAAGAAGACTATTATATGAATGCACATCCATGATTGGATGTGCATTCATATAATAGTCTTCTTGGACTCTCTTGTAGTCCTTATCTGTGTATATTGTCGTTTTCAGACTATGGATTGCATTCCATTTCAATATTTGTAAGTGTGTGCCCCTGAACTTTTCTGGGTCCCTATTGATCCCTAATATTAATGAAAGAGGAACAAGAGGTTCAAATATTAGACCAATAAATGTTTTGATTCATATACTGTTGATCTCTATAATTACAGACAGTGCACATACAGTGCTTTTCAAATGTATTCACCCCCCTTGACTTTTTTTTGTGTTTTGGTGCCTCACAACCTGAAATTAACATGGATTGTTTGAGGATTTTCATAATTTAATTTACAGAACATGCCCACAACTTTGAAGATTTTTTATTTTATTTCTTATTGTGAAGCAAACAACAAATTGGACAAAATAACAAAAGTCAATGTGCATAACTATTCACCCCCCTAAAATCAACACTTTGTAGAGCCACCTTTTGCGTCAATCACAGCTCCAAGTCGCTTTGGATAAGTCTCTATGAGCTTGGCACATCTTACCACTGGGATTTTTGCCCATTCCTCCTTGCAAAACTGCTCCAGCTCCTTCAAGTTGGATGGTTTGCGCTTGTGAACAGCAATCTTTAAGTCTGACCACAGATTTTCTATTGGATTGATATCTGGGCTTTGACTAGGCCATTCCAACACATTTACACATCACATTTGTTTCCCCTAAAACCACTCAAGTGTTGCTTTAGCCGTATGTTTGGGGTCATTGTCCTTCTGGAAGGTGAACCTCCGTCCTAGCCTCAAATCATGCACAGAGCGGTACAGGTTTTGCTCAAGAATTTCCCTGTATTTAGCACCATCCATCTTTCCCTCAACTCTGACCAGTTTCCCAGTCCTGGCTGCTGAAAAACATCCCCACAGCATGATGTTGCCACCACGTTTCACTGTGGGGATGGTGTTCTTTGGGTGATGTCATGTGTTGGGTTTGCGCCAGACATAACGTTTTCTTTGATGGCGAAAAGTTCAATTTTAGTCTCATCAGACGAGAGCACCTTCCTCCATACATTTTGGGAGTCTCCCACATGCCTTTTCGCAAACTCACAACGTGCCTTTTTGTTTTTTACTGAAAGTAATGGCTTTCTTCTGGCCACTCTGCCATAAAGCCTAATGCTATGGAGCGTACGGCTTATTGTCGAAGCGTCCTATGTACAGATACTCCAGTCTCTGCTGTGGAACTCTGCAGTTCCTCCAAGGTTACCTTAGGTCTCTGTGCTGCATCTCTGATTAATGCCCTCCTTGCCCAGTCCGTGAGTTTTGGTGAGCGGCCACCTCTTGGCAGGTTTGCTGTTGTGCCATGCTCTTTCTATTTGGTTATGATAGATTTGATGGTGCTCCTGGAGATCATCAAAGATTTGGATATTTTTTTATAACCTAACCCTGACTTATACTTCTCAACATCATTGTCCCTTACTTGTTTGGAGAGTTCCTTGGTCTTCATGGCAGTGTTTGGTTAGTGATGCTTCTTCCTTAGGTATTGCAGCCTCTGGGGCCTTTCAAAAAAGTTGTGTATATGTAATGACAGATCATGTGACACTTAGATTGCACTCAGGTGGACATCATTTCACTAATTATGTGACTTCTGAGGGTAATTAGTTGCAACAGAGCTTTTTATTTGTTTCCTAACAAAGGGGATGAATACATACGCACATGCCAATTTTCTGTTTTCTATTTCTAAACAATAGTTGTATTTATATATTTTTCTCATTTCACTTCACCAACTTTGACTATTGTGTTCTGATCCATCACATAAAATTCAGATTGACAAAACATTGAACTTAAGGCTATAATGTAACAAAATACAAAAAAAGTAAAGGGGGGTGAATACTTTTGCAAGTCACTGTATGACTGAATGCATAGTAAGAGCAAAAGCAAGAAAAATATGAAGATTCTGATTGTAGATCCATAAATGCCTCTGATCCCTACAATTCCTTATTGATCCTTATAATTAATGACTATCTATGGGACTGACAATTTATTCTGATCTTAGAAGCAAAAAAAAGAAAAAAAGAAAAGAAAAATGGGAAGGTTCTTATACTAGACCCACAAATGTTTTGATTCCTGTAAGAATCCCTATTGATCTGTATACATTACTGTCAATGTAGTATCCTTTTAACCTGAAAACTCAAAAAAATAAAGTTTTGAATATTGTACTAGATCCAGGGGCGGATTGGCCAAAGCCCTTACAGGGAAATTTCATGGTAGGCTGATGCCTCAGGGGGCCACCCAGGCCGTCTTCTCTGCCACTAGCTGGGTATATGAGCTATCAGTGGTAAATATTAACAAATGCTGTGAGAATCAGGTACTTATGTACATGGTCAGCGACCACACATGCCCTATAGAATTCAACGGCTGTGACCTGCATCTCACCTTCTAACCCGTGGCACAGTATCTTAATCATAGACAACTGGAGAAGAAGTACAGAAAATGACATCTATTGATGGTCACCACAGATTTGGGGGCACCACAGATTTTCTATGGTAACCCCATTTTTGTACGCACTGTCCTTTTTGATATTAAAACTTCACTTTAATAAGAGCCTTCTTGTGTTCTAACGATTCCACGACCTTAGAAGAAGCGTTACCTAGATTGATTTATTAACCCTGTGAATGCTAGCAGCTGTAGAGAGTACTTAGGTGTTATTTAATGCAAAGGTGTCTCGTCAGCCTGATATGACAAGTGGTGGCAGCTAAGATTGATTAGTTTCAGGAAGGAGTGCTGACTGAGGGAGGTCCAGCATGACCCTGTAGACTCCCATCCTGAATTTAAGCCTCGGATCCTGACACTGACCCTGCCTACTTTTGTTGCCCCTCTACAACATGGGGCCATGTTTAGTTTTTTTTTTCCAGAACCACTCTAAATTTCCAGTCTGCCCCTGACTAGACTCATAAATGATTTTGATAATTGCAACTCCCCGTTGATCTTTATCATTCACAATGTTGTCCGCAATACTGAGACATAAAACGTAACCTGAGAAATAAAAAGGAAAAGTAAAAAAACTAGGTTACAATAGTAAATCCATAAATATTTTGATCCCTGTAACTCTTTATTGATCCCTAAAATTTATAAAGTTGTCTACATGACTGATTATAACCTGAGAAATAAAATTGGAAGTCAAGAGAAATAGCAAGGTTCTGAACTAAACTAAATATTTTCATCCCTATAACTTGTCATTATTTAACCCTTTCCCGACCACCCAGCGTAAATTTATGTTGGTGGCCGGGTATTTATAAATGGCGCCCGCTCATGAGCAGAGCGGGTGCCATAGTCGCTGGGTGCCTGCTGTTTTAAACCTTTAACCCTTCAGATGTCATGGGTATAATTAAAATAAAAAGCTATTTTTCCTATATGCCAAACAGCGAAATGGAAAAGAGTCAAAATGGCCGATTTGCTGTTTCTTGGTTGCGTCACCTCCAACAAAAAAATTTAATAAAAAGTAATCAAAAAGTCCCAAAAATTATATCAATATCAATGAAAAGTACAGATTGCCCTGCAAAAAATTAGCCCTCAAACAGCTCCATACACATAACTACAAAAAGTTATAGGGGTCAGAATATGGCAATTAAAAAAAAGAAAGTTTTTATTTCTTTTTCAGTATTAAAACGCAAGGAACGTTATAAATGTGGGGTATCTGTAATTGCACTGACCTAGAGAACAAATGTAACAGGTCAGTTTTACCGCACAGTAAATGGTGTAAAAAAAAACAAAAAATACAAAACTGTGGCGGAATGGTGTTTTTTCTTATAATTCCATCCCAATAAGGACACAGGGCATACATGTATGCCGGGCTGCTGGTGGTGATGGGAACAAGGTGCCTGCTGAAATCATTCAGCAGGCACCTTGGTACAATGCCCAGGGGGGGTCCTGTGACCCACCCATGTCGGCGATTGCTGCAAACCGCAGATCAATTCAGACCTGCAGTTTGCAGCGCTTTCAGAAGTTTCTGATCCCCATGGTCAATGACCGTGGGAATCAGAAACTTAAAAATGACATTTTTTCATTTTGCCGGGGTGCTGGTGGTGCGGGCGCGAGATCAAAGGCCCCCCCCCCTCTCATTTTCAGGATGGCCGAGCGTGTAAGCAGAGTGTCAGCACATTGCTGACACTCTGCTTGAAACGGCTGACATCTGTGCTGGCCCCTCCCTCCCCATCACCCACTGCTCTTTTATGGCAGCAGGTGATGGTTACCATGGCAACCGGACACCTCCACAGGCTTCTGGCTTGCCATGGTAATGCTAAGTCTGATCAGAGTAAGTGTAAAGTGAAAATACAGTACAGCACACTATATAGTGTACTGTATTGTATTATACAGACATCAGACCCACTGAATCTTTAAGAACCAAGTTAGTCTGGGTCAAATTTTTTTAAATAATGTAAAAATAAAAAAACACATTTATCACTGATTAAAAATTAAAAAAAAAAAGATATACACTACACATGTTTATATCGCCGCATCCGTAATGACCTGATCTATGAAACAGTCATGTTACTTTCCCCGCACGGTAAACGCCATAAAAATAAAAAATTTAAAACTATGATTAAATTGAAATTTTGCCCACCTTACTTCCCTAAAAAGGTAATAAAAGTTATCGAAAAAGTCGTATGTATGCCAAAATGGTACCAATAAAATCGGGACCTTATCCCGCAAAAAATGAGTCCCTACATGAGACAATCGTCCAAAAAGTTAAAAAAATATGTCTCTTAAACTTTGGAGACACTAAAACATTTTTTTTTCTTCCAAAAAAGCTGTTTTTGTGTTAAAGAAAAATACATTAAAAAAGTATACATAATATGTATCGCTGCATCCATAAGAACCTGCTCTATAAAAATATCATATGACCTAACCCCCCAGCTGAACACCATTAAAAACAAAACAAAAAAAGGGTGTAAAAAAAGCCATTTTTTGTCACCTTACATCATAAAAAGTGGAATACCAAGCGATCAAAAAGGCGTATGCCTCCCAAAATAGTACCAATCAAACCATCTCATCCCGCAAAAAATGAGCCCCTACATAGGACAAGAGCCCCAAAAAAAAAAATATGGCTCTCAAACTATGGAGACACTAAAACATGTTTTTTTTTTTTTATGCTGTTATTGTGTTAAAGTAAAAGAAATAAAAAAAAGTATACATATTAGGAATAGCCGTGTCCATAAGAACCTGCTCTATAAAAATATCACATGACCTAACCCTTCAGGTAAATACGTAAAAAAAAATTAAATAAAAACTGTGTAAAAAAAGCAATTTTTGTCACCTCACATCACAAAAAGTGTAATAGCAAGCGATCAAAAAGTTATATGCACCCCACAATAGTGCCAATCAAATTGTCATCTCATCCCGCAAAAAAGGATACTCTACCTAAGACAATCGCCTAAAAAAAAAAAAAAATATATATATATATATAACTCAGACTATGGAGACTTTAAAACATGATTTCTTTTTGTTTCAAAAATTATATTATTGTGTAAAACTTAAATAAATAAAAAGTAGACATATTAGGTATTGCCGCATCCGTAAAAACCTTCTCTATAAAAATAAAACATGACCTAACCCCTCAGATGAACACAGCAAAAAAAAAATTATATAAATATGGTGTCAAAAGCCATTTTTGTCACCATACATCACAAAAAGTTTAATAGCAAGCGACCAAAATGTCATATGTACCCCAAATTAGTACCAATAAAACCGACATCTCATCTCGCATAAAATGAGCCCCTACATAAGACAGTCACCCAAAAAAAATAAAAAAATATATATATATATATATATATGGCTTTCTGAATGTGGAGACACTAAAAAATCATTTTTTTCAAAAATGCTTTTTTATGTAAAACTGAAAGAAAAACCCCCAAAAAGTTGTCATATTTGGTATTGTCTTGTCCGTAACAACCTGCTCTATAGAAATAGCACACGATATAACCTGTCAGATCAACTATGTAAATAACAAAAAATAAAATCGGTCCCAAAACCGATTGCAAATTTCCCATTTTAATCCATTTTTCCAGTAACAAAACAAGGGTTAACAGCGAAACAAAACTCAATATTTATTGCCCTGATTCTGTAGTTTGCAGAAACACCCCATATGTGGTCGTCAACTGCTGTATGGCCAAACGGCAGGGCACAGAAGGAAGGGAACGCCATATGGTTTTTGGAAGGCAGATTTTGCTGGACTGTTTTTTTGACAGCATGTCCCATTTGAAGCCCCCTGATGTATCCTTGAGTAGAAACTACAGAAAAGTGACTCCATCTAAGAAACTACACCCCTCAAGGTATTCAAAACTGATTTTACTAACTTTGTTAACCCTTTAGGTGTTCCACAAGAGTTATTGGCAAATGGAGGTGAAATTTCTGATTTTCTATTTTTTGTTACCTTGCCTCAAAAAAGTGTAATATGATGCAACCAAAAATTATATTTACCCTAAAATAGTACCAACAAAACTGCCACCTTATCCTGTAGTTTGCAAAACGGGGTCACTTTTTTGGAGTTTCTACTGTAAGTAGGGGTGCATCAGGGGGGCTTCAAATGGGACATGGTGTAAATAAACCAGTCCAGCAAAATCTGCCTTCCAAAAACCATATGGCGTTCCCTTTCTTCTTTGCCCTGCCGTTTGGCCATACAGCAATTTACGACCATATATGGGGTGTTTCTGCAAACTATAGAATCAGGGCAATAAATAATGAGTTTTGTTTGGCTGTTAACCCTTACTTTGTTACTGTAAAAAATTGATTAAAACTGAAAATTTGCCCAAAAAAATCGAAATTCGGAAATGTTATCTCCATTTGCCATTAACTCTTGTGATACACCTAAAGGGTTAACAAAGTTTGCAAAATCAGATTTCAATACCTTGAGGGGTGTACGTTCTTAGATGGAATAACTTTTTTGGAATTTCTACTCTAGGGGTGCATCAGGGGGGCTTCAAATGGGACACGGTGTAAATAAACCAGTCCAGCAAAATCTGCCTTCCAGAAACCATATGGCGTTCCCTTCCTTCTATGCCCTGATTTTTGGCCATACAGCAGTTTACGACCACATATGGGGTGTTTCTGCAAACAACAGAGCTGCAGGAGCTACACCCGCCCGATCAGCGGCACGGACCCGCCAGTCACTGACAGCCAGGTCCCTGCTGCATACGCAAGCATTGGTGAAGACACCGATGCCGGCGTATTAACCCCTTGTATGATGCGGTCAAAGCTGACGGTGGCATGCAGACGGTTTGTGAAGAGTACGGTTGCCCTCTACATTTCCATCCGGTCCCCGCGCTGCAGTGGCGGGGACCAGATGGCAGAGAAGGCAAGTCCGATGCCTTCCATAGGCATCGGGGCCTGCCTCCTACGGAAGCCTGTGAGATCCAGCCCTTAGGCTGGATCTCACAGGCAAGCTGTCAGCATAAAAGCTGACAGCCAATGCATTACAATACAGGTTGTATTGTAATGCATTGCAGAGGGGATCAGACCCCAGAAGTTGAAGTCCCATAGTGGGACAAAAAAATACAAAAACATAAAAAAAATGTTTTTCATAATAAAAAAATAAAGTTTCAAGTAAAAAAAATTATAATTCCCCAAATAAAACACATAAAATTGTGGAAAAAAAAGAAAAATAGACATATTGGGTACTGTTGCGTCCATAACGACTGGCTCTATAAAAATATCACATGATCCACCTCCTCACCTGAATGCCCTAGTGAAAATAAAATTAAAAACTGTGCTAAAACAACCATTTTTTTATCACCTTACATTACAACAAGTGCAACACCAAGCAATCAAAAAGGCATATGCCCCCCCAAAAAAATACTACCAATCAAACCGTCACCTCCTGCATAAAATGAGCCCCTACATAAACCAATCAGGCAAAAAATAAAAAAACTATTGCTCTTAGAATATGGAGACACTAAAACATGATTTTTTGTTTAAAAATGCTGTTATAGTGTAAAACTTAAATAAATAAAAAAAGTATACATATCATGTATCACCGCGTCTGTAGGAACCTGCTGTAAAAAAATATCACATAAACTAACCCATCAGGTGAACACAATAAAAAAAAAAAAATTTAAAACGTGAAAAAAAAGCCATTTTTTGTCACCTTACATCACAAAAAGTGTAATACCAAACGATTAAAAAGTCATATGCACCCTAAAATAGTGCCAATCAAACCGTCATCTCGTCCCGCAAAAAATGATACTCTACCTAAGACAATCGCCCAAAAAATATCGAAATAATTAGCCCCTACCATAAGACTGTCACCCAAAAAATTTAAAAACAAACTATGACTTTCAGAATAGCTTTTTTCAGAATGCTATTATTTATTATGTTGAAACAAACAACCAAAAAAAGTTGTCATATTTGGTATTGTCGCGTCCGTTACAACTTGCTCTAAGAAAATAGTACATGATCTAACCTGTCAGATGAACATGGTAAAAAACAAAAAATAAAAACAGTGCCAAAACAGCTATTTTTTGTTACCTTGCCTCACAAAAAGTGTAATATAGAGCAACCTAAAATCACATGTACCCTAAAATAGTACCAACAAAACTGCCACCTTATCTCGTAATTTCCAAAATGGGGTAACTTTTTTGCAGTTTCTACTCTAGGAGTGCATCAGGGGGTCTCCTCCCGAATCTCAGTGGCCGCGCTTGCGCAGATGACTTCTTTTCTCCCAGCCGGGCCGCGCAGTCCTGAAAGCACACGCCGACGCCGCGCATGCGCTATGGTGACTTCTTCCTGGCCAGTATAGTATACTTGCCAGGAAGAAGTCACCAGGACGCATGCGCGGTGACGTGCGCGTTCAGTCCAGCGCGTGGCCCGGCCGGGAGAAGACGTCAATCAAGATGGAGCCCACCCCCTGCCGAAACCAGGAAGTGAACGGCGCGCCGGGAGCAGGTAAGTATGAAAGGGCGTAATGGGAATACCCCTTTAACAAAGTTTGTAAAATCAGTTTTGAATACCTTAAGGGGTGTAGTTTCTAAAATGGGGTCATTTATGGGGGAGTTCCTTATGTAAGCCTCACAAACTGACTTCAGACCTGAACTGGTCCTTAAAAAGTGGGTTTTGGAAATTGTCTTAAAAATTTGAAGATTTGCTTCTAAACTTCTAAGCCTTCTAATGTCCCCAAAAAAGAAAATGTTGTGATTTACAAAATGATCCAAACATGAAGTAGACATATGGGAAATGTAACATAACTATTTTATGAGGTATCACTATTTGTTTTAAAGGCAGAGAAACTGAAATTTAGAAAATTGCTAATTTTTCTAAATTTTTTGTAAATGTGGTATTTAAAAAAAAAATATAATGAAATATTTTGATTCAAATTTACCACTGTCATGGTGTACAATATGTGACAAGAAAACAATCTCAGAATAGCTTGGATAAGTAAAAGCTTTTAAAGTTATCACCACATAAAGTGACACGTGTCAGATTTGCAGAAAATGGCCTGGTTCTTAAAGTGAAAAAGGCAATGTCCTGAAGGGGTTAATAGGTGAATGTTTACTTTAAATTTTGAGAATGAAAGGTATCTTGTAATCTAGAGGGCCCATACTGTGCTTGACTTGCACATTGTTTGTGTTTTCATACGGTTCTTCTTTTTGTTTCCTCTTTTCTATTGCAAAAAAAACAGGCATTGCGACATGCTTCTCGATGCTGCCAGCCACAATACAGTAATTTTAACCCATTCTAAGGGTATGTTAACATCTTAGCTGACACTCAGTGGAGCTATAAGCCCATTTACATGTGCCAACTCAGCATAAATTATTGGGAACGAACCGTTTGCTCCTGATAATTGCCTGCTGGTTGAAGGAGGTGCAGCAATCATCTCCACTACATCGGAACAAAAGATTGCTCCTGCAGTCGCTTGTTCCCATGGAGAATTGTTTCTGGGCAGCAGACCGATGTTTAAATAGCGCACTCTGCTGCCCAGAAACAATGATTTAAATGACTGCACCAGGAATGCCTTTACCAGATGAATTAGTATTTGCTCGTTCATTAGGTGACTGGTCAATCCTTTCCTCAGGGCAGTTATCTGGAAAGCACGTTCCTAAGAAAGCTCCTTCCTGATAATTGCTCTGATCATCGGCTCTTATAAAGGATTCCATGCGGAATCCCAGGAAATAAGTACCATGCTACTTATTTTCGTAACAATTTTTTTCCCACGGTTCGGATAAAGTCCACAAGAAATTCTTTCTCAGCTTGTTAAAACTCCTTTCAATTTCACAGGATGTAGATTGTCACTGGATCTGACATGGATTTCAATGCATAATCCACAGCCAAATTCTTATCAAATCCAATATGTGTGAAAGGACTCTGAGAGCAGAGAAGAGAAGACTTTTTACAGAAGGATAAGGACCATTAAAAGGGGCAGTGTGTGGACAAGACAGTGAAGGTAACACCTGGCTGTAGACTTTACTGCAAGTGGTTTGGGTTAAATTACTTCTAGCTCTCAACACACTACTGAGGTGGACCGGCTATCCATTCCAGTCCTGCACCCCACAGTTGGGTATTGCATGCCTTTGATCAATTGGGAAGATTGCTTGTACTTCTAGAAAGAGACATACAGAGGACCATCATTGCAACCATCCCTATATACAGCTTTTGGGAAAACCCTACACTGTGATATACTGAAGGACTGTGCCTACTGCTTATATTTGCACTAATACCCCTAACCACTGCTCAGTACAAGAGACAATATCTTACACTAACCAAGCCTGCCTGGTCATTGCCTCCTTGCACTTGTTGGCGCCTTAGTCCTCTTGCCTTTCACCCACGCTACCCACCCATCCAATATCAAGGACACCCCAACCACCACCAGACAGGAGACCCTACAATCCAGGGTGTGCCCCAAAGGGTAGAACGGTTGAACCCCCAACCTTCACTGCATGAGCAGGTTGGGGGTCACTGCATATGTGCCCCAACACAATATGGTGCCAACTTTTGTGCCTTAACACAATTTAGTCCCATCTTATGTTCCCCTAACTTAATATGTGCCCCCAACACAATATGATGCCAGCTCCAAAGCACCAGTCACGGGATGAATGATGGAGCAGGGGCTGACAGCTTCCTGCTTCACCATTATATTCAATTTTATCTTTGTCCAGTGGACACAGATGCAGCTGAAAGTGGTACCACAGCTAGGGGAACCAGGCTCCTAGGGGGCACCAAGGGGCTCCATTGATCTTTGGGGAGTCGTCGGTTTTGTGTGTTTAGCATTTCTATCTCATGGTATCTGAGATAGAAATACTTCATAAGGCTTAATAGTTAGAAAACAGTATACACATTCCCAACTTATTATCCCCAGTCAAGTAAACGTCTGCGGTTGCTACATTGATGATGTTCTGTGCCAGCACTTGCCCACTGCAGTTTATCACTGCCAACAGTGGTCATATACCACACATACTTATTGGCTCCTGAGTTTTTGTCAATAAGACTAGCTTCATACCATGTCCATAATTGGCATATATACACCAGGAAATTCTCTTGTTCTAGATCGAAGATGTCCATAGAATATCATTAGCTAAATACATGCCAAAAAAATCTGAGGCACACGTTCAGTGGAATGTATCGAACTGTCTTATCAAACATGGTGCCAAGACTCTAGACATTGAGAAAAATATGATAAACTGACTGGACTGGTATCTTGGGATCCCTTGTTTGATTGGAAAAGATCTGTTTGGCTGTGAAACTCTTCAGCAACCAAAAAGAGGAACGTATTACATTACTTTTAGATGAATTTGTTTAAGAATGAAATACAGTGGGGAACATTTTTGCAGGATCTGAACTCTTTGAAGGGATGGTCTAAGTTAAATAAAACAAAAAAAGTGAATTCTGTGAGAATAATAAAAAATATATACCCACCTTCCTGAACCCCCTTCATTCTAATGCAGCCACCACACCTATCCTCCCCACAGCCATAATGTAATGTTTTTGGCTGCAACAATGATGTGCCTGTATACCACACATGACTACTATAGCCAATCGCCCGCCTCACTGGTATGCAGCACAAAAATGATGAGGGTAACGATTGACTAAAGGGGTCACATGTGGTATATGAGCACATCACTGATCAGGAAAACAGAGGATGGAGTGGTGATGCTGAAACAGTGGGAGTTCTAGACGGTGAATATAAGTTTTATTTTAATTATCATTATTATTACTATTATTGCGCCCGTCTTCAAAAATTAACTTGAACAACCCCTTTAAGTAACAATTCAGCACGACTATGTTAAAGTCAGTGTTCTAATGGAACATGAATATTTCGGTTGGTTTACTGGCTTTGCCTTACTATTGCCACTAATCTCTTAAAGGATTTTTCCGGTTTGCATCAACATCCCTATAATAATCATTTTCGAAGGTCACTGTAATTATGTAATGTATTTCTTTTTCCTTTATTGCTCCTCTCTTCGGTTCTGAGCTGTGGTCACATGACCGTGTCCATGCAGATCGTTCTTTTTTCCTGTGATGTCATCTCCATGGGTGGGGCAGTGAAAGGGGAGTGTCTATGTAACTAGCTGGGTGGGAGGAGCTATAAACTAGCTGGGTGTTAGGAGCAGTGCTAGTGGTGTGGTTGAGGAAGGAGAAGTGCATCATGGGTTTGGCTGGCTACAGCAACAGAAAGTGCTACATACAGGATGGAACCAAATCTGAGAGATTACTTTATGTGGTTAAAACAGGTCAGGAGAGTCCAAAATGAAAAAAAAAAAAAAAAATCATAGGGAAGATGTACATGAGGTAAGCAACTGCATGAGCATATCTGTAAAATACTGTAGTAATCCTAGAAAATCCCTTTAAGGTCATCACATCAGCACTGTGATCATGGATGAGAGGCAGAGCCAACAATCTTACTGCTTAAGCTGGCCATACACACGAATATTTTGGCTGAAGATCATTTGAAAAACTACCCTCATTCACGATGGAATTCTGCGTGCTGAAAATGTGATTGGCCAGGTTGGAAAATTTTGGTCCTGGGGGGTGCAATTACATACATAAGGTATGATCAGCCAAGTTCATCCGATCATTTGTCTTTGGTCAGTTTTTTTAAAAGCTGACTCCCTGGTTGCCTATTTTAGTCTGGCATGTTTCTGGTGGAATAGTTCATGCCAACAATCTCATGGATGACCAATTAGCTGCAATGTGGCTAATCACTGTCTCCTGTCTATGACCAAGTTTTGTAGGGTTTGTCCAACTGCTTGGGATATACTAGCTCTCCTTAGGGAAACCAGCTCTCTATAAAGACCTAGTAGCAATGGTCCATGGTAAAATAATATGCAAACAGATCTCACAGGCAAAGAGAAGCATCACGCTAGAATCACCTTTTGAAAGTGACTTTTGAAAGTCATACTGGTTCTCTTTAAGGAAGTGGCAATGCTCCATAGTAAAATGATATGCAAAAATGTATCTCCCACTTTGTACTGGTAAGGGGCAAGCACTCTGAAACAGCTGGAGAGATGTTTGGCTTGTTTATTTTCCCCTTGTCATGTCACAAGGCTTGTTAAAAGTTGGACTTCCACTTCCAAGACAGTTCTCTTTGTCTAGAAGATACTTTTTTTCATAGGGTTTGTCCAAGATTAGAAAAAATATGGCTTTTTCTTCAAACATTCAGCCCTATTCAGTTCATTGGAGCTGAGCTATATGACCAGGCACAACCTATAGATGCAAGAATAAGGGGGCACAATCTAAAATTACTTGGGAGGAAGATCAGAAACAATATGAGAAAATATTTTTACAATGAAAGAATAGTTGTGGTTGGGAAATCGACGGTAAGCAAATTTAAATCTGTAGGGATATACATGCCTATCCTAACATAAATAAGAAATAGTATAAGGGCAGACTAGATTGACCAGGGGACCCTTTTTGCCATCAATATTCAAGTTTCTATGAAATACTACAAAAATTCTAAGTTTTTCCCATGTCTAACCATCACTACCCTCTAATTATCTGGTGACATAGATGTACTTTAATGGGTAAAGCATTTTAATGGGTGGAAATACAAAAAAGGCTTATTGAGGGGGTATTTCTTTCCTACTGATGTTGTGTAAATATACAATACTTAGATAATGGATTTGTGTAAAATAAAGGCAGTATAAATACTCTGAGCTCTCCATTCTTGCAAGAATTGGTCTAAATACTATTGAACCCGCTGTACAGTTATCTCTGCTGTGACCTTAGGGTTGGAGTGGCCCACCGGAATGCTAAAGGATCCTCGGGTAGGGTCAGTCTCTGTTGCAATAGTAGGGCCCAAAGGTCCAGGAATAAAAGCCCATTTGGAGCTGTCTTCGGAAATAATCACTGGCCACTAGGAACTATTTTGTTGATTCAAACACTATTAGACATTATTGATGATATAGGGGTTGGGCACCAAGAATAATTTCCTCTGGTGGGCCACCAAAAAGGTCTAGTCTGACACTAGGGTTTCATGTGCAGCAGGGATTTCTCTTGTTGGATTACAGGACAATAGCCTGTATAATTCCATTTTGTCTCCTTCACTGCTCCATGATGGCAGAGATCATTTCAGGACAACTGTCATTAGCATTAGGCAAAAGGGATAAGAATAAAATTTGACCCTCACAACACTTTTGACACTACATGTTTATGTATGGCGTAGTTTTAAACAGTTGAACATGGCCTTACAGAGGAGTCACCTATGAGTGGCACTAGGGAGACAGTTTTCTTCCTTCTGGAGAGAAGCTAATTTGTATAATAATTTCCCAGGGACCATTGCCTTTCTAGTCGTATCTCTGTAAGGAGAGAAAACACCTTCCAAGACCCTTATTCAGGAGTCAATAATGATTTAGAGTGCTACAGGTGTTTGATGTTGAAGCTGCATGTCCTTCCTAAGACCATAAATCTCTTAAGACAATCAAAGGTATGATAGTTTCTTTAGGCAGCCGTTGTCTCCACAAATATAATGGATATGCATGTCCAAGCTGGAGCGTCAACAATTGTCTTCCCCCGGTGCAGATGACTAAAGTTTTACAGAATGACTTGAGAGCCCAAGTTTTATAAAGATTTTCCTTTTTTTTTTTTTACCTCCAGCACAATTATTAAGCCTTTCATTATTATCTAACAACATCTCAATTCACCTATTGACTCGACTGTAAAATCTGGCAGGTAGTCAGTTATATGAACCACAAGGAATTGTCAGGCAAATCAAACAGGATCAGAGCTGAACCACAGAAAATTTGGCCTCAACACAAATTATTCTAGAATAAATAAAAAAGAAAATGCATGGGCATGAATGCCTAAATCTGTGGTTTCCATTAATCCAGTCCACAGGAAAATAGACCTCGGCAAGTATTTCCGAATTGACAAACAGATAAATAGATAGATAGATAAATAGATAGATAGATAGATATGAGAGATGGATAGATATGTAGCTAGATAGATGTGAATGATTGGGTATATGGGCTATATGCTTGGACTGACCAACTTGCAATGCTGTAAGCATATCCAAGCCTTTACTTGTTTGTCGGCTGACTGGTGGGGTGTTTGGACAAGCAAACATCCTGTGAACGTTTGTTCCTGATCATCAGCCTGTGTAAAAAGCCCTTAATCCGGTAGAATGACTACTGATCCATAGGCAGTAGTGCTAAGCATCTTCATATTAGATATTAAAGAGGTTTTCCGAGATATTTTAACTGGTGACCTCAGGATAGGTCATCAGTATCTAATCAGTGGGGGTCCAACACCCCCACCAATCAAAATCAAGTATGAAGGACAGAATATGGATATTACGTAGCCTGATCATTTGGACATATCAGGCCAATATTTGTAATGGCAAATTGGCAACCTTGGGTTCAAGGCAAAAACAAGAATATATCAGAATATGTCAGGCCTCCAGGTGATCCATGCTTCATTTGTCCTTTTTTAAAAATCTAATCTGATGGTGGTAGTGAATTTTTTCAGAATTAAACCTATTTTGGGTGCTCATTGGACCCGTATGTCATGCTCTGACCCTCAGGCACAGCACTCTGTATTACTTTGTGCATCAATTATACTCATTATCTTTTTTTAACCATCTACGGAACACATTCCTAAGCTATTCCCAGGGGCGTAGCTAAAGGCTCATGGGTCCTGGTGCAAGAGTTGAGCTTGGGCCCATCTTCTCTCAGTGCTTTGTGGCCAGGGAAGCACATAGCCTTCATGCTGCCTAAGGCAAAAGTTAAAACAGCACCCCCATGCCAAATTCATGATCTAACTCCTTCCCTCCAGCCAGAGGACTAACTTGAACATTCTGGGCCCAAGTGCGAAATCTATAAAGGAGCCCTCCCAGCATGCACTTTCTATAATACCTGTGTCTTCTTATGTGGCACAACAGTCTTTGGACCCCCTCAGAATCCTGTGCCTGGTAGTGACTGCTACCTCTGCACCCCCTATAGCTACGCCCCTGAATATTCCCCAAAATGCCAGTTTAATTTGTACCAAATTTAGTACTGTAATGGTCTGATGTCAGTCACCATCCTAAAGCCTTTCAGCACCTGAGCAGGTCTATCCAGATAAGGAGAGCTTGCCCTTACATTTGAAGTAGGAAGTAGTTTAGACAAATGTAATCAGCAGAACATCTTAAGATTAGTCCTGATACTGAACATCAGGTGCAGTCACAATGCCGCTCACTGATCCATTGTTCCCTGCTTGTCCTGCAGTGCACCCCGCATGTTTCTCCATTAAGCATACATGGCGTGGAGCAGATTTACAATAGCTGCTTTGTGCAATCTTGTCACAGAACATTACATACGGTAAATATTTGCACTTCAGGTGTGGAACAACCTCTGGGTTTGTCACATGTTCCCAGTTTATAGCCCCTCATTGTGAAGTCATAAGACTTACTGATAAGAGGAAAGTGCTCCAATGCGAGAGGCGTCTTAACCTCAATCCCTATATGATCTTTTATACTGTATGTGTCCCACAGCACACGGCTCAAAGCTGCTTCCCTAAAAACATTTTCCATTGTAACATGCAAAGTATAACCTCACCTATTAACTGTTTAAGGCACATACCGTATGCCATTATATGATAAACTACTTCTTCTCTTTTACATACAGTAGTCTACTTAGCGCCATGACTATGGGTGTTCACAGAGATCAGGGGGCCTCATTTCATTCTTTGTTATCTATGATAGAAAGATGATAGGTAGGTAGATATAGTTACAGATAGACAATAACATGGATAGATACATAATAGATTTATTTAATTTATTTAATGCACTTATATAGCGCTACTATATTCTGCAGCACTTTACATACATTAGAATCATGCTATCCCCAATGGGGCACGCAATATAAGTTCCTTATCAGGATGTCTTTGGAGTCTAGGAGGAAATCGGAGGAAACCCACGCAAACATGGGATGAACATAAAAAACTCCATGCAGATGTTGTCCTTGGTTTAATTCAAACCTAGGCACCAGTGCTGACTAGATAGATAGATAGATAGATAGATAGATAGATAGAGTTGTAGATAGATGATGCAGTGCCTTAAAAAGGTATTCATACCACTTAAACTTTTCCACATTTTTTCCCGTTACACCCACAAACCTAAATGTATTTTTTGGAGGATTTTATATTATAGACCTGCACAAAGTGGTACATATGTGTGAAGTAAAAGAAAATGATACATGGGTTTCAAAATGTTTAATAAATAAAGATCTAGAATGTGTGGTGTGCATTTGTATTCAGCCCCCTTGTGTCAATACTTTGCTGGACCACCTTTTGCGGTAGGTCTCTACTAGCTTTTCACATCTAGAGGCTGACATTTTTGCCCATTCTTCTTAGCAAAATAGCTCAAGCTCAGTCAGATTGGATGGAGAGCGTCTGTGAACAACACTTCTTGCCAAGTCTTGCCACAGATTCTCAATGGGATTTAGGTCTGGACTTGGGCCATTCTAAAACATGAATATGCTTTGATCTAAACGATTCAATTGCAGCTCTGGCTGTATGTTTACTGTCGTCTTGCCGGAAGGGACCTCTGCCCCAGTCTCAAGTCTCTTGCAGCTTAACAAGTTTTCCCCCAGGATTGCCCTGTATTTAGCTCCATCCATCTTCCCATCAACTCTGACCAGCTTCCCTGTCCCTGCTGAAGAAAGGCATCCCCACAGCATGATGATGCCACCACCATGTTTCACGGTGGGGATGATGTGTTCAGGGTGATGTGCAGTATTAGTTTTCCATCAAACATAGCATTTTGCATTTAGGCCAAAAAGTTCAACTTTGGTCTCATCTAACCAGAACACCTTCTTCCACAAGTTTGCTGTGTCCCCTACATGACTTGTGGCAAACTGTAAACTTATGGCTTGCTTTCAAAAATGTCTTCTTGCCACTCTTCCATAAAGGCCAGATTTGTGGAGTACAGTACATGACTAATAGTTGTCCTGTGGACAAATTCTCTCACCTAAGCTGTGGATCTCTGCAGCTCCTCCAGAGTGACCATGGGCCTCTTGGCTGCTTCTCTAATTAGTGCTCTTCTTGTCTGGGCTGTCAGTTTAGATGGACAGCCATGTCTTGGTAGGTTTGCAGTTGTGCCATACTTCTTCCATTTTTGGATAATGGATTGGACAGTGCTCCTTGAAATGTTCAGAGTTTGGGATATTTTTTTTTTTTAATAACCTAACCTTGCTTTACACTTCTCCACAACTTGATCCCTGACCTGTCTGGTGTGTTCTTTGGTTTTCATTATTCTGTTTGATCAGTAATGTTCTCTAACAAATCTCAGAGGCCTTCACAGAACAGCTGGACTTATACTGAGAATAGTGATGAGTGGCATAGGCAATATTCGAAGTCGCGATACTTAGCAAATTTTTGGCCGAATATTCGCAATAAATTAGCAAATTCTAGAATTCGTGATCTCCACCTATTATTTACTTGATTGCGAAAATCAGCAATGTAATATATTCGCAATAAAAATTTAAAAATATTCGCGATCAACACTAAGGAGTAGTCAGCTTTCCTATTGGTTGCTAGGGATGTTGCTAAGTGCTGATATTCACGATAAATTCGCAATAAAGTCGCAATTAGAATATTCACGATCAACACTATTCAAGAATATTAATATATAGCACTATATTCTAAATAGACTCCCACAATCCACTGGGTTCAATTTAGAATTTTGCTTTATTAGAAGTGCGGTAATCCAGTTATAAGAAATGAAATAAACGTTTTCGGCCTATGGCCTTCTTCAGTGTAACTGGTTGTGCCGCTTAGAGAAAAGATAGAGTAGGGTGGAATGCCCTATGGAAGATTGCTGAGCGTTGTAGTGTTTCTGTGTGGTGCTCATATGCAGTGTTAGATGGTGGTCTCTTGAGATAAGAGGTCCAAATATGGGGCGGTGTATCCCAAAAGGAGCCGCTGTGCGCTGAAGGAGATTAGGGTCTGGCCTGGCTGATTGTGCGCTGGGCTTCTGCCACTGTCCGCTGCGCAGAAGCCCAGCGCACAATCAGCCAGGCCAGACCCTAATCTCCTTCAGCGCACAGCGGCTCCTTTTGGGATACACCGCCCCATATTTGGACCTCTTATCTCAAGAGACCACCATCTAACACTGCATATGAGCACCACACAGAAACACTACAACGCTCAGCAATCTTCCATAGGGCATTCCACCCTACTCTATCTTTTCTCTAAGCGGCACAACCAGTTACACTGAAGAAGGCCATAGGCCGAAAACGTTTATTTCATTTCTTATAACTGGATTACCGCACTTCTAATAAAGCAAAATTCTAAATTGAAAAAAAAAAAAAAATAAAAAATTTCATTTCTTATAACTGGATTACCGCACTTCTAATAAAGCAAAATTCAAAATTGAACCCAGTGGATTGTGGGAGTCCATTTTCTAACATTTTTTGGCCTGGGAACCATCTCCCCCTACCCACGTCAATCGTATATTGGAGTACTATCCAATCCTCTTCAACTATATTCTAAATATTCGCAAATTCTCGAAGGGGCGATATTCGTGATTAAAATTCGCGATTTGAATATTCACTCTCAACACTAACTGAGAATACATTATACACAAGTGGACTCTATTTACTAATTAGGTGACTTGTGAAGGCAATTGGTCACACTAGATCTTATTTAGGGGTATCAGAATACAGGGGACTGAATACAAATGCACTCCACGATTTTTATTTGTTAAACATTTTGAAAATCATGTAGCATTTTCTTTTACTTCACATATACTTGGTACCTTGTGTTGGTCTATCACATAAAATCCCAATAAAATACGTTTAAATTTGTGGGTGTAATGGGGAAAAATGTTGAAAAGTTCAAGGGGTATAAATACTTTCTCAAGGCACTACAGATAATATAGATAAATCGATAGATAGATAGATAGATAGATAGATAGATAGATAGATAGATAGAGAGATAGATACTGTCTATTCTATCTATCTATCTATCTATCTATCTATCTATCTATCTATCCATATACAATTCAGAAGGATTGATAGGTTCTCAGCAACACAAAATTCAAGTTCCAGGACTCTGCTTTGCATATTATGTCTAGAAACATGACAGATGTGTCTAAAAAAAAATCTTTATCTAGGCCATAATACCTAATGGATTACATTGCCCACATGGTGTATTATCCAGTATTTCTGATGATTGTGCTAATTACAGGCAGAATAAAGTTTCCATTAATAGTGCATTCCCGTGTTATCTGATTATGTGAAAAGTCACCGCCATTAAAAAGAATCAACTGGATATAAAACCACCTTGAACATAGGACTGGTTGGCTGCCAGGTGTCATCTAGATAAAATGTAAGTCGCGCCTGAGTTCTGCCCTTTGCACTATGGGATTAAGACTTGAGAAGGAGTCAGCAAGAACCTGAATTACCCAAAGGTAAATAATTTGAAGGAAACTTGTCTGAAGAGCCTCAATTGAAAGGGAGAGATTGTCAAATGATTGACGGGCATCTGGCTGAGATAGCACGGTCATACATGAATATATGCCTTAGAGGGTGTTTCCAGCACGAGACACCTCCAGTTGTAAAGCTGTCAGTGTAGTGAGGCCGACTATTCTGTTATTTTCACAATACCTTTTCCTTATTTGAGAGAGTTTAAAGAGTTGGGTTATTCCTATTTTTCTGTTAGATTGCCAGGACATACCATCATGCCATGCCATCTGATTGGTTGGGATCTAACTTCTCAAATCTCTTGGCTGGACCCTCCACCAATTATGAACTAATGTTAAATGTTTTGAGGTGCTCATCATGGCAAAGACTCTTGTGTCTGAGTATCACACTCTTCACCTTGCCAGTGTTGTCTGGTCCTCAGGTCTAGGTGTATATCGTCAACACATATGGAGACCTGTAACCACCGGTTGGAGTTCTGGTCTGACTCCTGCTGTGGTAAAGAAGTGGTAATGGGGATAGTTTCCTCCATGTTTCCCTGGTGCCTGATCAACAAGCTGCAGTACCGATAACTTGTAGGACAAGCGACAGTATACATTATATGTGCTATACTAATAAACCAAGTGATTAACAAATGAAGCACCTGGGTGGATGTGCATTTATATAAATTTACAAATTTACAAGTGCAAAACTAGAGCCCTATGAGTGGACCTACAATCCAGCAGTAGCTACCAAACATTGTTAAAGTGAAGGCGTCATCTAAAAATGACCTATTGTTGAAATCAAAGCTTAATATTAAAGGGAATGTGTCATCAGAAAAATACCTAGTGGTTAAAGGAAAAGTGTCACAAATATTTTATCTGCCAGATGTTTTTTATTCTATTTCCTGAAAATTATTATGGGGGCAGCCATCTTGTCTGAGCTGTTCTTAACAGCATTTACACAACATTAAAAAAATTGTTTTATGGCAGCCCTATGAGCCACTGACACATTTTCATGTTTAGGGTACTTTCACACTAGCGTTGGTGCGGATCCGTCTGTTTATTTTCACAGACGGATCCGCACCTCAAATGCAAACGTTTGTATCCGTTCAGAACGGATCCGTTTGCATTAGGTTTAAAGAAAATGACAAAGTCCAAAACGGATCCGTTTTGGATTACATTGAAAGTCAATGGGGAACGGATCCGTTTTCAAATGCACCATATTGTGTCACTGACAACGGATCCGTCCCCATTGACTTACATTGTAAAAAAAAACGGATCCGTTAGGCTCCGCCTCTTCAGACGGACACCAAAATGCTGCATGCTGCGTTTTGGTGTCCGCCTCCAAAATGTAATAGAGGCGGAACGGAGCCTAACTGATGCATTCTGAACGGATCCTTATCCATTCAGAATGCATTGGGGCTTAACTGATCCGTTTTGGACCGCTTGTGAGAGCCCTGAAACGGATCTCACAAACGGAATCCAAAACGCTAGTGTGAAAGTACCCTAACCGTTTTTTTTTTTAAAGAATTTTTGATGATGCTATTTTAAATTTTCCATATCAATATCTACATTTCAACAAAAACCATAAACGTACTCAGTTTTTGCACTGGCCACTCAGCCTAATAATAGGAGCCACTTCTTGGTCTGTATAGATCACTTTACTGCAGTTATCTGCTTATCTGTCATTCTAATCCTGCCTGTAATGATATCACCTCTGTGTATAGATAAGACATGGTCTATCATTCACAATAGGTGATCATCAAAGCTTATCTATTCTTTTCTTGTACAATGACATCCACACAGGTCACAGAGCATGCATAGAAAACTCTCCCATAGAAGTCAATGAAGTCCTCTCCTGACCATTGTATCTAGGTGGTCCATGGGGCTGCCGTAAAGCAATTTTCTTAATGCTTTCTTAATGCTGTTAAGAACAGCTCAGGCAAGATGGCTGCCTCCATAATCATGTTCAGAAAACAGAATAAATAAATCTACATTCAGAAAAGGCTGTCGATCACTGGGAACGCTTGGGAAGATTGGGAAGCCTGTCAGTCACAGATAAGACCGCCTCCATGACTTCAAAGCCCACAAGGAACAGGAATTTAATTGAATGAAATTAAGGTTATACTGAATCTTTTCCCATAAAACTATATTTTAATCTGCTCAGCTCCTCCTGCTCTATAACATGCTGCCTCTAGCTCAGACACCATTCTCAATGTGACCCCCTTAAATGTTATTGATGATATTGATTGATATTGAAATTATTTAAAAGTGATGTGCACATGTCCTATATAAAGAAAGAGTGAGCCCCCTGAATGATTACCTCTGGTGGGCTTGAGGATATTCAGCCATGCACTATACATCAGTTCAGGATACCCTGAACGAATGTGCTATGCCAGGCTTTAGACGAGTGGAACAAGGACAGGCAGGAATAGCAATGTGCTATCCAGAGCTGCTGCCTGCACAGCTGAATCCTGACACAGCACACGAGACCCTGTACCAATGAGCATGGGCGTAGCTATAGGGGGTGCAGAGGTAGCAGTCGCTACCAGGCCCAGGAGCCTGAGTGGGTCCAAAGACCCTTGTGCCACATAAGAAGACACACAAAGCACTGAGGGAAGGGGGGCCCAAGCTGAACTCTTGCACCAGGGCCCATGAACCGTTAGCTATGCCCCTGCCAATGAGCTATGCCAGGATTTGGCTGCCAGTACAAAGCCCACTGCGACCCCTATTTCTACAGTACTGTAGAATCCATACGCCACATATGAGCGGTATATTAGTTATGGATTCCAAAGCGCTGTAGACACCCTGAACTTCGGCTACCTATTTTATCATGAAAATGGTAAAAAAAAAAAAAAGTATATTACAAAAATTTATTATAGGGGATTTAAAATACAGTGCTCAACATTAAAATTGAAACACCAAGAGGAAAAAGCCATAGAGTTATGCAAATCGAAGAAGTAGCAGATGATCACATTGTCAAGCACCTAGCTCCAGTCTTTGAGATGTGGGAGGGGCATAAAAGCCATATTGAAAGCAACTTTTTTGGAAACATAAAACCTGAAAATACCAGGAAAATCAAGTCATGTGGGATAATTGTGCAATGCCTCCTGTTCATCTACATGCTAGTTATCAGCACATGTCACAAACTGAGAGGGACTAGAGATGAGCGAACACCTGGAAGTTCGGGTTCGAACTTCCCGAAAAAGTTTGGGTTCGGGATCTGAACTCGACCCGAACTTTATCCCGAACCCGAACCCCATTGAAGTCAATGGGGACCTGAACTTTTAGGCACTAAAAAGGCTGTAAAATAGTCCAGGAAAGGGCTAGAGAGCTGCAAAAAGCAGCAAAATGTAGGTAAATGCCCTGCAAACAAATGTGGATAGGGAAATGAATTAAAATAAAATAAAAAAATATATAAAAATTAACCAATATCAATTGGAGAGAGGTCTCATAGCAGAGAATCATGCGTCATATCACCCACCACTGGAAAAGGCCACTTTCAGTTATTTCGGCCCCAGCACCCAGACTGAGGAGAGAGGTCCCACAGCAAGGAATCATGCGTCATATCACCCACCACTGGAAAAGGCCACTTTCAGTTATTTCGGCCCCAGCACCCAGACTGAGGAGAGAGGTCCCACAGCAAGGAATCATGCGTCATATCACCCACCACTGGAGAAGGCCACTTTCAGTTATTTCGGCCCCAGCATCCAGACAGAGGAGAGAGGTCCCACAGCAAGGAATAAGGCATTATATCACCCACCACTGGAGAAGGCCACTTTCAGTTATTTAGGCCCCAGCACCCAGAAAGAGGAGAAAGGTCCCACAGCAAGGAATCATGCGTCATATCACCCACCACTGGAGAAGGCCACTTTCAGTTATTTCGGCCCCAGCACCCAGACACAGGAGAGAGGTCCCACAGCAAGGAATCATGTGTCATATCACCCACCACTGGAGAAGGCCACTTTCAGTTATTTCAGCCCAGCACCCAGACTGAGGAGAGAGGTCCCACAGGAAGGAATCATGCGTCATTTCACCCACCACTGGAGAAGGCCATTTTAAGTTATTTCGGCCCCAGCACCCAGACAGAGGAGAGAGGTCCCACAGCCAGGAATAAGGCGTTATATCACCCAACACTGGAGAAGGCCACTTTCAGTTATTTCAGCCCCAGCACCCAGACAGAGGAGAGAGGTCCCACAGCAAGGAATAAGGCGTCATATGACCCACCACTGGAGAAGGCCACTTTCAGTTATTTAGGCCCTGCACCCAGACAGAGGAGAGAGCTCCCACAGCAAGGAATCATGCGTCATATCAACCACCACCGGAGAAGGCCACTTTCAGTTATTTCGGCCCCAGCACCCAGACAGAGGAGAAAGGTCCCACAGCAAGGAATCATGCGTCATATCAACCACCACCGGAGAAGGCCACTATCAGTTATTTCGGCCCCAGCACCAAGACAGAGGAGAGAGGTCCCACAGCATGGAATAAGGCGTCATATCACCCACCACTGGAGAAGGTCACTTTCAGTTATTTCGGCCCCAGCACCCAGACAGAGGAGAGAGGTCCCACAGCAAGGAATCATGCGTCATATCACCCACCACTGGAGAAGGCCACTTTCAGTTATTTAGGCCCCAGCACCCAGACAGAGGAGAGAGGTCCACAGCAAGGAATCATGCGTCATATCACCCACCACTGGAGAAGGCCACTTTCAGTTATTTCGGCCCAGCACCCAGACAGAGGAGAGAGGTCCCACAGCAAGGAATCAAGGCGTCATATCACCCACCACTGGAGAAGGCCACTTTCAGTTATTTAGGCCCAGCACCCAGACAGAGAGAGAGGTCCCACAGCAAGGAATCATGCGTCATATCACCCACCACTGGAGAAGGCCACTTTCAGTTATTTCGGCCCCAACACCCAGACAGAGGAGAGGTCCCACAGCAAGGAATCATGCGTCATATCACCCACCACTGGAGAAGGCCACTTTCAGTTATTTCGGCCCCAGCACCCAGACAGAGGAGAGAGGTCCCACAGCAAGGAATCATGCGTCATATCACCCACCACTGGAAAAGGCCACTTTCAGTTATTTCGGCCCAGCACCCAGACTGAGGAGAGAGGTCCCACAGGAAGGAATCATGCGTCATTTCACCCACCACTGGAGAAGGCCACTTTCAGTTATTTCGGCCCCAGCACCCAGACAGAGGAGAAAGGTCCCACAGCCAGGAATAAGGCGTTATATCACCCACCACTGGAGAAGGCCACTTTCAGTTATTTCGGCCCCAGCACCCAGACAGAGGAGAGAGGTCCCACAGCAAGGAATAAGGCGTCATATGACCCACCACTGGAGAAGGCCACTTTCAGTTATTTAGGCCCTGCACCCAGACGGAGGAGAGAGGTCCCACAGCAAGGAATTATGCGTCATATCAACCACCACCGGAGAAGGCCACTTTCAGTTATTTCGGCCCCAGTACCCAGACAGAGGAGAAAGGTCCCACAGCAAGGAATCATGCGTCATATCACCCACCACTGGAGAAGGCCACTATCAGTTATTTCGGCCCCAGCACCAAGACAGAGGAGAGAGGTCCCACAGCAAGGAATCATGTGTCATATCACCCACCACTGGAGAAGGCCACTTTCAGTTATTTCGGCCCCAGCACCCAGACAGAGGAGAGAGGTCCCACAGCAAGGAATCATGCGTCATATCACCCACCACTGGAGAAGGCCACTTTCAGTTATTTCGGCCCCAGCACCCAGACAGAGAAGAGAGGTCCCACAGCAAGGAATAAGGCATCATATGACCCACCACTGGAGAAGGCCACTTTCAGTTATTTAGGCCCTGCACCCAGACGGAGGAGAGAGGTCCCACAGCAAGGAATCATGCGTCATATCAACCACCACCGGAGAAGGCCACTTTCAGTTATTTCGGCCCCAGCACCCAGACAGAGGAGAAAGGTCCCACAGCAAGGAATAAGGCGTCATATCACCCACCACTGGAGAAGGTCACTTTCAGTTATTTCGGCCCAGCACCCAGACAGAGGAGAGAGGTCCCACAGCAAGGAATCATGCGTCATATCACCCACCACTGGAGAAGGCCACTTTCAGTTATTTCAGCCCCAGCACCCAGACAGAGGAGAGAGGTCCCACAGCAAGGAATCATGCGTCATATCACCCACCACTGGAGAAGGCCACTTTCAGTTATTTCGGCCCCAGCACCCAGACAGAGGAGAGAGGTCCCACAGCAAGGAATAAGGCATTATATGACCCACCACTGGAGGAGGCCACTTTCAGTTATTTAGGCCCAGCACCCAGACAGAGGAGAGAGGTCCCACAGCAAGGAATCATGCGTCATATCACCCACCACTGGAGAAGGCCACTTTCAGTTATTTCGGCCCCAGTACCCAGACAGAGGAGAGAGGTCCCACAACAAGGAATCATGCGTCATATCACCCACCACTGGAGAAGGCCACTTTCAGTTATTTCGGCCCCAACACCCAGACAGAGGAGAGAGGTCCCACAGCAAGGAATCATGCGTCATATCACCCACCACTGGAGAAGGCCACTTTCAGTTATTTCGGCCCCAGCACTCAGATAGAGGAGAGAGGTCCCACAGCAAGGAATCATGCATCATATCACCCACCACTGGAGAAGGCCACTTTCAGTTATTTCGGCCCCAGCACCCAGACAGAGGAGAGAGGTCACACAGCAAGGAATCATGCGTCATATAACCCGCCACTGGAAAAGGCCACTTTCAGTTATTTAGGCCCTGGCGCCCAGATTGAGGAGAGGTTCATTCAACTTTGGGTTACACCGCAAGATCATGGTAAAGTTAAAAAATGAGGATTCAATGAAGAAGTTCCCCAGAGTACAAGAATACATGGTTGAGGGGGAGTCAGTTATAAATGTCTATTCTGCACAAGGGAGGGACAGGTCCTGTGGGATCCATGCCTGGTTCATTTTTATGAACGTCAGCTTGTCCACGTTGGCTGTGGACAGGCGGCTGCGTTTGTCAGTAATTACGCCCCCTGCCATGCTGAATACAAGTTCAGACAAAACGCTGGCCGCCGGGCAGGCCAGCACCTCCAAGGCATAAAATGCTAACTCTGGCCATGTGGACAATTTGGAGACCCAGAAGTTGAATGAACCATCAGTCAGTACGTGGAGGAGTGTGCAGACGTACTGTTCAACCATGTTAGTGAAATGCTGCCTCCTGCTAACACGTTCCGTATCAGGTGGTGGTGCAGTTAGCTGTGGCGTGGAGACAAAACTTTTCCACATTTCTGCCATGCTAACCCTGCCCCACCTCTTGCTCCTCCTCTGCCTTCGCCTTGGGCTTCCACCTGTTCCCCTGTGACATTTATGAATGCTCTCAGGAGCGCATCTACCAGCGTGCGCTTGTACTCGCGCATCTTCCTACACGCTCCAGTGCAGGAAGTAAGGTGGGCACATTATCTTTGTACCGGGGATCCAGCAGGGTGGCAACCCAGTAGTCTGCACACGTTAAAATGTGGGCAACTCTGCTGTCGTTTCGCAGGCACTGCAGCATGTAGTCGCTCATGTGTGCCAGGCTCCCCAGAGGTAATGACAAGCTGTCCTCTGTGGGAGGCGTATCGTCATCGTACTCCGTATCCCCCCAGCCACGCACCAGTGATGGGCCTGAGCTGTGTCGGGTGCCACCCCGCTGTGAACCTGCTTCATCCTCATCCTCCTCCACCACCTCCTCATCCTCCTCGTCCTCCAGTAGTGGGCCCTGGCTGGCCACATTTGTACCTGGCCTCTGCTGTTGCAAAAAACCTCCCTCTGAGCCACTTCTAACAGACTGGCCTGAAAGTGGTAAAAATGACCCCTCATCCTCCTCCTCCTCCTGGGCCACCTCCTCTTCCATCATCGCCCTAAGCGTTTTCTAAAGGAGACATAGAAGTGGTATTGTAACGCTGATAACGGTGTCATCGCCACTGGCCATGTTGGCGGAGTACTCGAAACAGCGCAACAGGGCACACAGGTCTCGCATGGTGGCCCAATCATTGGTGATGAAGTGGTGCTGTTCCGCAGTGCGACTGACGCGTGCGTGCTGCAGCTGAAACTCCACTATGGCCTGCTGCTGCTCGCACAGTCTCTCCAGCATGTGCAAGGAGGAGTTCCACCTGGTGGGCACGTCGCATATGAGGCGGTGAGCGGGAAGGCCGAAGTTCCTCTGTAGCGCAGACAGGCGAGCAGCGGCAGGATGTGAACGCCGGAAGCGCGCACAGACGGCCCGCACTTTATGCAGCAGCTCTGACATGTCGGGGTAGTTGTGAATGAACTTCTGCACCACAAAAATTCAGCACATGCGCCAGGCAAGGGATGTGCGTCAAACAGGCTAGTCCCAGAGCTGCGATGAGATTTCACCCATTATCGCACACCACCAGGCCGGGCTTGAGGCCCACCGGCAGAAACCACTCGTTGGTCTGTTGTTCAATAGCCCGCCACAACTCCTGCGCGGTGTGGGGCCTGTCCCGAAAACATATGAGTTTCAGAATGGCCTGCTGACGTTTACTCCGGGCTGTGCTGAAGTTGGTGGTGAAGGTGTGTGGCTGACTGGATGAGCTGGTGGAAGCAGAGGAGGAGGAAGCCGAGTAGGAGGAGGAGGCTACAGGAGGCAAAGAATGATGCCCTGCGATCCTTGGCGGCGGAAGGACGTGCGCCAAGGAACTCTCCGCCTGGGGCCCAGCTGCCACTACATTTACCCAGTGTGCAGTTTGGGAGATATAGCGTCCCTGGCCGTGCTTACTGGTCCATGTATCTGTGGTTAGGTGGACCTTGCCACAGATGGCGTTGCGCAGTGCACACTTGATTTTATCGGATACTTGGTTGTGCAGGGAAGGCACGGCTGTCTTGGAGAAGTAGTGGCGGCTGGGAACAACATACTGTGGGACAGCCATGGACATCAGCTGTTTGAAGCTGTCTGTGTCCACCAGTCTGAATGACAGCATTTCAAAGGCCAGTAGTTTAGAAATGCTGGCATTCAGGCCCAGGGCTCGAGGGTGGCTAGGTGGAAATTTACGCTTTCTCTCTAAGGTTTGTGAGATGGAGAGCTGAACGCTGCTGTGTGACATGGTGGAGATGCTTGGTGACGCAGGTGGTGGTGTCGATGGCACATCCTCTGTTTGGTGGGCGGCAGGTGCCAACATTCCTCCTGAGGCGGAGGAAGAGGCCGAGGCAGCAGCAGAAGAGGGAGCAGAGGGAGCCAGAGTGAGTTCCTTGCTTTTAAGGTGGTAACTCCACTGCAGTTCATGCTTTGCATGTAGATGCCTGGTCATGCAGGTTGTGCTAAGGTTCAGAACGTTAATGCCTCGCTTCAGGCTCTGATGGCACAGCGTGCAAACCACTCGGGTCTTGTCATCAGCACATTGTTTAAAGAAGTGCCATACCAGGGAACTCCTTGAAGCTGCCTTTGGGGTGCTCGGTCCCTGCTGTAAATTCTGGCGGGTACTGGAACCCGAGGTAGTTGGTTCACTAGGACGTGTGGCTGTGGCAGAATGGCCACGTGCTCTCCCAGCACCAGAGGGTACACCAACACCAACGCGTCCGCGTCCCTTACTAGATGTTTTCCTCATTGTTACCGTTCACCAAGCACCACAATAAAAAAAAAAAAATTTGGCCCAATGTACTGATTTCAAATTTAGGCCTTTTTTTACAGGCACCTAACACTATCTGCCTATTTATTTATGTAGCGTATTACACTAATCCAGGCACAGCAGTAACCACTGATTTAGGGGAATATCTCTTTTAGGGCTAGTATTTAGGCCCTGGATGAAAGTTATCCTTTTATGGACAGATTTACACTTGGAGATGCACAGTTACGTGAGAAAAAATATGTAGGATTATGCCTTCAGCAGTTGTATTTTAACACTGTGTAATATACCCTTTAACGGACAGAAATCCAATGGGAGATGAACGGTAGTGTGTGAAGTTAATGAGGATGACCCTCTCAGCACTTGTATATACACCTTGAGTGTAATATACCCTTTTACAGACAGATTGACACTTGGCCTGCAACTGCTACAACACCGGATTCAGGGTATTGCTATTTTGGCAAGTGAATTTCACCCCAGAATAAAATATACCCTTTTACGGACAGATTAACACTTGGCCTGCAACAGCTAGGACACCAGATTCAGGGTATTGCTATTTTGGCAAGTGAATTACACCCCAGAACAAAATATACCCTTTTACGGACAGATTAACAATTGGCCTGCAACTGCTCGAACACCATATTTATGGTATTGCTATTTTGGCAATTGAATTTCACCCCAGAACAAAATATATGTTTTGCCGGACACTATTATAGTTTGCCAGCCACAGCTCTGACACCAGATATATGGTATTGCTATTTTGGCAATTTAATTTCACCCCAGAACAAAATATATGTTTTGGCGGACATTAATATAGTTTGGCAGCCAGTGCTGGGACACCAGATTTAGGGGATTGCTATTTTGGCAATTGAATTTCACCCCAGAACAAAATATATGTTTTGGCGGACACTATTATAGTTTGCCAGCCAGTTCTGGGACACCAGATTTAGGGGATTGCTATTTTGGCAAGTGAATTTCACCCCAGAACAAAATATATGTTTTGGCGGACACTATTATAGTTTGCCAGCCACAGCTGTGACACCAGATTTATGGTATTGCTATTTTGGCAATTTAATTTCACCCCAGAACAAAATATATGTTTTGGCGGACACTATTATAGTTTGCCAGCCAGTTCTGGGACACCAGATTTAGGGGATTGCTATTTTGTCAAGTGAATTTCACCCCAGAACAAAATATATGTTTTGGCGGACACTATTATAGTTTGCCAGCCACAACTGTGACACCAGATTTATGGTATTGTTTTTTTGGCAATTGAATTTCACCCCAGAACAAAATATATGTTTTGGCGGACACTATTATAGTTTGCCAGCCAGTGCTGGGACACCAGATTTAGGGGATTGCTATTTTGGCAATTGAATTTCACCCCAGAACAAAATATATGTTTTGGCGGACACTATTATAGTTTGCCAGCCAGTGCTGGGACACCAGATTTAGGGATTGCTATTTTGGTAATTGAATTTCATCCTAGAACAAAATATATGTTTTGGCGGACACTATTATAGTTTGCCAGCCAGTGCTGGGACACCAGATTTAGGGGATTGCTATTTTGGCAAGTGATTTTCACCCCAGAACAAAATATATGTTTTGCCGGACACTATTATAGTTTGCCAGCCACAGCTGTGACACCAGATTTATGGTATTGTTATTTTGGCAATTGAATTTCACCCCCGAACAAAATATATGTTTTGGCGGACACTATTATAGTTTGCCAGCCAGTGCTGGGACACCAGATTTAGGGGATTGCTATTTTGGTAATTGAATTTCATCCTAGAACAAAATATATGTTTTGGCGGACACTACTATAGTTTGCCAGCCAGTTCTGGGACACCAGATTTAGGGGATTGCTATTTTGGTAATTGAATTTCATCCTAGAACAAAATATATGTTTTGGCGGACACTACTATAGTTTGCCAGCCAGTTCTGGGACACCAGATTTAGGGTATTGTTATTTTGGCAATTGAATTTCACCCCCGAACAAAATATATGTTTTGGCGGACACTATTATAGTTTGCCAGCCAGTGCTGGGACACCAGATTTAGGGGATTGCTATTTTGGCAAGTTATTTTCACCCCAGAACAAAATATATGTTTTGCCGGACACTATTATAGTTTGCCAGCCACAGCTCTGACACCAGATATATGGTATTGCTATTTTGGCAATTTAATTTCACCCCAGAACAAAATATATGTTTTGGCGGACACTAATATAGTTTGGCAGCCAGTGCTGGGACACCAGATTTAGGGGATTGCTATTTTGGCAATTGAATTTCACCCCAGAACAAAATATATGTTTTGGCGGACACTATTATAGTTTGCCAGCCAGTGCTGGGACACCAGATTTAGGGGATTGCTATTTTGGTAATTGAATTTCATCCTAGAACAAAATATATGTTTTGGCGGACACTATTATAGTTTGCCAGCCAGTGTTGGGACACCAGATTAAGGGGATTGCTATTTTGGCAAGTGATTTTCACCCCCGAACAAAATATATGTTTTGGCGGACACTATTATAGTTTGCCAGCCAGTGCTGGGACACCAGATTTAGGGGATTGCTATTTTGGCAAGTTATTTTCACCCCAGAACAAAATATATGTTTTGCCGGACACTATTATAGTTTGCCAGCCACAGCTCTGACACCAGATATATGGTATTGCTATTTTGGCAATTTAATTTCACCCCAGAACAAAATATATGTTTTGGCGGACACTAATATAGTTTGGCAGCCAGTGCTGGGACACCAGATTTAGGGGATTGCTATTTTGGCAATTGAATTTCACCCCAGAACAAAATATATGTTTTGGCGGACACTACTATAGTTTGCCAGCCAGTTCTGGGACACCAGATTTAGGGGATTGCTATTTTGGCAAGTGAATTTCACCCCAGAACAAAATATATGTTTTGGCGGACACTATTATAGTTTGCCAGCCACAGCTGTGACACCAGATTTATGGTATTGCTATTTTGGCAATTTAATTTCACCCCAGAACAAAATATATGTTTTGGCAGACACTATTATAGTTTGCCAGCCAGTGCTGGGACACCAGATTTAGGGGATTGCTATTTTGGCAATTGAATTTCACCACAGAAAATAATCTATCCTTTGCCAGACAGCAGACAGTATTATACTTGGCTAGCCAAAGCTGGAACACCAGATTTAGTGGATTGGTATTTTGGCAATTGTATTTAACCCCTTAATAAAATATAGAAATTGCTATCCTGAGTTTCTAGGGGTGACAATAAGCACAGCCAAGCCCCTGATGTAGTATATAGCAAAAAAAACTAGTATTAATGGATTGATGGACTTGGTGGCAGCTTGATCTGGTGCACCACAAGTCACAAAATGGCCGCCGATCACCCCAGAAAAAAAGTGACAGAAAAACGCTCTGTGCAGCCTAAAAACCAGTGAGCAAGTAACTAGCAGAAGTTCAATCATTAACAGCTGTAGATCGATCCGTTCATTAGGTGCTGTTGCTGACTTTTCCCTGCATAATCTCGCCCTCACAGCAGCTGCGTCCTCTCCCTACACTAATCAGAGCAGTGTGACGTGCAGCGCTACGTGACTCCAGCTTAAATAGAGGCTGGGTCACATGCTGCACTTGGCCAATCACAGCCATGCCATTAGTAGGCATGGCTGTGATGGGCTCTTAGGGCAAGAAGTAAAACACTAGCTGATTGGCTGCTGTGCAGCCCTTCAGAAAGCAGGCAAAAATCACCGAACAACGAACCCGAACCCGAACTTTTTAGAAAATGTTCCGGTCCGGGTCCGTGTCCCGAACACCCCAAAATTCGGTACGAACCCGAACTATTCTCGAACTGGTCGCTCAACACTAAGAGGGACATAATTCTTGAACTGAGACACCTTGGTTTATCATTCCAGTAGATCACTACCCGCCTCAGCTGAGATGTTAGTACTGTTCAGTGTTGCATGTCTCAGTGGTTATGAGAACAATGACAAACTGGAATGACAGCAAGAGGTGCACAGAGGAGAACCTCTGTGCGGACGGATAATCTGATCAGAAGAATGGCGAGTAGTGATCCATTCTGTACTGCAAGTGAAATTGGACATCACATCCTAAACCTAGGGCGATAAACAGTGTCTACCCAAACCATCAGAAGGCATTGAACTACAAGCCAGATGTCCAGCTACAGGTGTTCCATTGACCAAACGCCACCACTCTCAAAGGCTATAATTCTGTACAGCAAGAGGGCAATGGAGACTGGAATGGAGAGCTATACTATTCCGCAATGATAGCCAGAGATTTGTTTGAAAACCGTATGAGCAACATCATGAAAATGCCTTTACAAGGGAACGTTACACCGGTCATACTCCCAGGATTATGGTGTGGCATAAAATACAGATCTCTGTAGTCTCCATTTCAAGTACAGTAACAGCTTGGCATTAAATTTATTTGGTTCTGGAACCAGTGATATGGACATTTCTCCAAAGTGCCCCAGGAGCTGTTTTCCAACAGGACAATGACAGGTCTCATGCTGCGCATGCTACCTTGAGTAGCCTGCGTGGCCTAAATGTGCTACCGTAGCCTGCGGCATCTCCAGACTTGTCTTCCATCAAGCACATCGGGGATTTCAATGCTTAGTAATCACACAGGAAGCTGTCAGCAGTAGATCTTGATGATTTGTATGCCCAAGTGCATTCAGCATGGCAAAACATTCCTAAGACAACCATTAATAACCTCGTTGATAGCATGCCAAGGTGTGTAAGTGCATATATTTCTGTGTATGGCACTCATACTCAATACTGAATAAATTGAGATGTTTCCACTTTATCATTTGCATATCAGTAGCCTGTCTTTTGATCCTGTAATTAACATAATTCCACAACTTTTCCCCTTTGGTGTTGCAATTTCACTGTTGAAGAGTGTAGTTTTTAATAAAGTTAGAAAAGAAAACTACGTATATACAATCTATTTACATTACAATCATCTCAAGGAGTCTTTGTGATGTTCAGGCAGCTCTAGGCTTCAAGTGGCTTAGCTCAGAAATGACTGCAGCTGTCACATTTCCCTGGGGCATTTTTCTACCCACTGCTATAGTGTTCCCAGGGACTGATGCCCCATCAACCACTTGTTCCTGTGGCACTAACCTTGCTATTTCTTCTCTCTAAACGACCCAGCTTCTCATCTGCCACTTTCGCAGGGAAGTAGACTTCCTCTCGTTCCATGTTTGCATCAGCCTATCATCGATGGTTGTCACTGCATCTATTCTAGCTGCAGCCATCTCTTCTGCACCCATACCAACTTTGTTGGCACACCTGCAAGGATGGAGACTCCATATTTTCCCTCTCATGCTCTCTAGTAGCTACTCCATATCACAGATTGCTCCATCAGTCCACATCTGTTGCAGGCTTGTAGGACAGAAGACTTCCTTTCCTTGTTACTTGCAGATTTTTTGTGGGTGACATATGTTTAGAACTGCCCTGTGGCCTGTTCTTGTAGAACTTTCTTCCATCGTGCATCTTCTGCTGTTCTTGGCTCTGTGCTACATCATCACTCTATTACCAGTCAGGAAGTCTTTGAGTACATCTAGGCATTTCTAAGGCGCACCCCCATTTGTTTTACATGCTATATCTGATGCTACTCTACATTTATACAATGTACCTGCAAGAAGCAGAATAACTCTCCACCTGCAGCCTCTTTTCTTTAGACTTCTGCTGGGGCAGCCTTTGCAGCAGGCCTCGCACAAGTCTATAGCCTTATAAATTCCTGAGATTTTTTTCCCAAAAGGTTAACTACTATCGCTGGGGGTCTGAATCAAGGGGTCTCTTCTGGAGTCTGAAACTATTTGTACTGCTATAGAGGCTTGAAATAGCTGCAACAACATGGAGCCAAAGACGTCTTGGCAGTAAACTTTACAGTTGTCAGAAGAAGCCATCATAGCGGTCATGGCCAGAGGGAGGAGAAAAGGAAAAAGAATGTCTACAATCTGAGACAACATCGCCTGTGAGTCATTTGGTTTATAGAGGACCTGTCGGCTCTCCTTACATGTCTGTTATATTAAATCCTTGCATAACCCATAAGACAACAATTCTGGAGCATATTTACTTAGAACTCAGTGCTGTGATGTTCTTCTGTCATTCCTCCTGCAAATGTATGAATGAGACCTGGCCCACATGGATTGTTTTTATGATGCAATTAAGGGCTTTAACTATGGAACTTCAGCTGTAGCACAAATGTAATGCATTAAAATCAAGTAACAGTGCTGCAAATCATTTTTGTAGCCCAAAAATGAATTAAAAACTGTTATCATTCCCATTGTCAATAGGTTGCATATACTGTAATTATATATAATGTATGCTACTATTCAATAAAAAAACACAATTACAGTCTACAAAAACCCAAATGAAGACTACATGAAGTTGAAAAAGCCCTATACATGCGCATGTCTATGGCAGGTACAGTCAGTGCTAGTGTATAATATGCATATTACTATGAGAGGCATTTTAACAACACTTTCTTTGGGTATATCTTTGTGCTATCATGGTTTCTTAGTCCACCCATCCAAGTCTCTTCAGACGACTGATAAGGAAGTATTCCTTCTTGCCAAGATGATTACGCAAAATGATAGTTTGGGATCTCCCACTCATTACACAGATTTGCCTGAAATTTGTGGAATGCATAAAAACTTTCCAGTCTTGCAGCCGCACACAGAGCTACACAAGGGAACGTGTACACCTCGTGTCCTGCTAAATATGTTATATGGAGGGTATGAGTGGTCATAATGATGTCAGACATTGCTCAGATAGTATCTCAGACTCATTTTTTGCATGCATATGTAGCTAAAAAGTAAATCCGCTGCTTTACAGGGGACTTGTATAGAACTAGAAAAAATATGGACTCTTCCTTCAAAGACCAGCATTACACCTGTCCACATGTTGTTTCTGGTATTGCAACCCAGCTCTTATTAGGCGATTGGCGCTATTCTTGCTTATTCTGTACAACCCCCTTTATAGATCTCTGAATTTTAATTTCTTATCCCCTTCCTGTCTTGTGCCATAATAGTATATTGCAGGAACTATGCCGCTTTCGTGTGCCCCCATACTATAAGGGCTCATGCACACATTTTTTTTTTTCTGTGTCCGTACTTTTTTTTTTTGCGGCCCATATACAGAACCATTCACTTCAATGGGGCCTCAAAAACAACATGTGCGTTCCCTGTCTATATGCCTGCATGGCCGTGCCACAAAAAAAAAAAAAACATGTCCTATTATTGTCTGCTTTACGGACAAAGAAAAGAACTCTCTATTATGGGCCAGCTGGAACGCACACGGCTGGGATCCGTGTTTTGCAGATCCTCAATCCTCAATTAGCAAACCGCAGAACAAAGAAGGTTCATGTGCATAAGCCATTGGAACTGGCACAAAACTGTGTCTACATCATAACTTTATACAGCTAATACCTCGGAGATAGCTCTCCAGTCCTAGCTTTTTGACCCCTCAGATGCTGCAGTCAATGTGTAGTACCCCAGAGGGGGCACTAATAATAATATTGTTATGCAACTGTTATTACATATAATGTGCCTGGTTGTCCAGCAGGTAGCAGTGTATCTGGCAGAGTGTACCTTTAGATAGAAGGAAACTTACCATTCAATTCTCCCCCTTTTGTGCAGAAGTGGGCTAGTCCCGTTTCCTACCTAGGGAGGGGTTGCAGGAAGCTATAGTTGAGTCAAGAGTGGACAAGTTTAGAAGTGGAGTTGAGAGCTGAAGCAAGAGAGTCAAGTAGCATTGTATGGTGGGGGAGCGTTTCCCCTCACTGCTGCAGGAGCTTTGGGAAAGAAGCTCAGAGAGCAGCTCACTCCTGATATATGAAAGGACTTAGTATCTCTGAGAGGCAAAACAGAACCAAGGACACCTACTCAGCAACACAGATCACAGGATACCCCTCTCATAAGAAACAGTAACTGAAGCAGATATGAACCAAGACTGAAGCCTGGGATTAGCACAGCAGCAGAGAGATAAAGCAAAGTATTCAAGTTTACCTGCCAGTTTACCCATAGCCTGTTGGAGCCAAGAGAAAGATCAAGTATTGTTTGGATGACGCAAGTTTATTCAAGTAAAAACCGTTAAACTTCATCAAGTCTGGACTCTTCTTACACCACCAACTACAACTCCATTGTCTTTATGAAGCCTAATCTCTGAGAGCGACAGTATTCAGGTAGGAGCACCGTGACATAAAATTATTAAGGCCGCATCACCACTCGGCATTCCTAACACTGGGACCCAATGAACCCTGGGGGGCGGCACTTCGCAAATGCTGATGCGGCACAGTCATGGGTTGCTATAGCATCTGGGGGCCTAGCAATAGTTTGCAGGTCTGCTGTGTGAAGAAGCCTATGAGACTAACAGGTCACCTGTCAGTTTTACTCAGAAAGACATAATGCACTGGAATACAGAAAGTGATCAGGAGATCAGACATTTAAAGCGGCCACTGTCTATGAACATATTCTACATTAGTGTTGAGCGCGAATATTCGAATTGCGATTTTTTTTTGAGAATATTGTCACTTCGCAAATTCGCGAATATTGTGAATATAGTGCTATATATTCGCTATTTCGAATATTCTTTATTTTTTTTTTTAAGTTGTTAATCCTTGAATATATTCTTGAATTCAAGAATATAGCGCTATATTCTCAATCTTCGTTATAATCTAGCAATACAACCATTAGGAACCCAGCTCTAAGTTTAATTCGCAATGCGATTATATGTTCGCTTCGCGAAATAAACCTAGAGCTGGGTTCCTAATGTTTGTGTTGCTAGAATATAATGAAGATTGAGAATATAGTGCTATATTCGTGAATTCGTGATATTCGTCATCTTCGTTATATTCTAGCAATACAACCATTAGGAACCCAGCTCTAAGTTTAATTCACAATGCGATTATATGTGCGCTTCACGAATGAAACTTAGAGCTGAGTTCCTAATGGTTGTTGCTAGAATATAACAAAGATTGAGAATATAGTGCTATATTCGTGATATTCGTTATATTCTAGCAATACAACCATTAGAAACCCAGCTTTAAGTTGAATTCGCAATGCGAGTATATGTTCGCATTGCGAATCAAACTTAGAGCTGAGTTCCTAATGGTTGTATTTCTAGACTATAATGAAGATTGAGAATATAGCGCTATATTCGTGATATTCGTTATCTTCGTCAATTCTAGCAATACAAGTTACAACCATTAGGAACTCAGCTCTAAGTTTAATTCGCAATGCGAATATAAATTTGCGTAACATTCGCAATATATAGAATAATGACGAATATTCAATTTCGACGAATATATGACGAATATCCAAATATATGACGAATATCCAAATATGGCACCTCCCGCTCATCACTATTCTACATTTTTCAAATAAAAATGGATCTCTGAAAATTTTAGTATAGCCACAGAGTTAATTCAATAACATGTATTTGCATAGCACCAGCTGCTGTTTGTTATTTTCCTTATTTTTCTTTCCACCTCACTGAAGTGGTCACACATGCTCAGTTCCATCTTTAACTGCCAAAAATCCTATTTACTGTTAGAAGCTGTGTCAGTTACGGGAGGGGGGGGGCAGCAGAAATGACACGCCCCAAAGGAAAGGACAAGCCCCTCGAGCTGTGATAGGGGGAGAGCTGAATGCAGTGATCCAAAGAATGAATTATTATTAAAAGGGGTTGGCCACTTTCTGGCTACTTGTGATCAATATGTATGTGAGATGGCAAATCTTCTACGCTGTCCACACAGAGGTCCTGTCCAAAAATGGCTGCTGATGGAGGGTCATGTTACCAGGCAAATCACCTCCATGTGATGTCTCCACCATTCAAATGCACTGCACCTACACTAAACTCCCAACAGTACAAGTATAGAGGCAGGGGCAGATTGGCCATAGACCCTACAGAGAAATTTCCCGGTGGGCCAATGCCCAGGGGGCTAACGGAACACTCTTCATGGCCGCCAGCCTGATACATAATGATTTGATCCTCTCCACAAGATAGAACCATCTGGTATTTGTGCACTTGGCTGGCAGAAAAAAGTGCCCTCCTGAATTAGACCTCATGCACACGGCCATATTGCAATGCACAAACAGTGGGTCCACAATATATGAGCATTCGTGTTGTGCACACCCTATTATGGATGCAGACACATTCACTTGAATGGGTCCGCAATCTGGGAGATACGGTGCGGTGGAGGTATGGATTGGAAGCCAACGGAAGCACTTCTGTGGGTTGTCTATCCCTCTTAACAGCAAAAAAGTAGTACATGCACTTTTCCTGCTTTGTCTAGCACAGGAGCAGCAAGTGGGGACACTAGTGTTATCGGAACGGCAGTGACTGGGAATTGGTGAGGTGAGAATAAGTTCTGATATTTTTTTTTACAGTGGATGTTTTTTTTGTTTGTTTTTTTGTGCTGGAAAATTCCTTTAAATAAGCAAAGTAGTTGGTCTCAGTCCTAACTATAGCACCTCCAATAAAATGCTAAATTCTGGGGACTACAGATACACAGCACACTATCGAAAAAAGGTAGTCTCTAACTTCAGTCATTAATGAATTGCTTCCATTGGTCACAAGAAACTCCGTTCTTATGAATTTTATGTCTCTTCAACAAAGGTGTTACATTTACTCCCTGTGCCTGTGTGAGGTGTGTGTTAGCGGATGACTTCAGCCTTACCACACTACTTAAAATCTGTTATAGGAACACACATTTTTGTGGTAGACCAAAGATACAAATTTACTAGAAACGGGATTTGCACTTCTACTCACAAGGTAAAGGCTGTGCATGAATGACACAGCTATGAATAGTAGGTACGGGCAACAGAGCATCACTCGGATGATGGGGCTTATGCATAAAGCCAGAGACCACCAGACCTTTACATAATGCTGCACTGCCAATTGCATCTGAATGGAAGGATATAGACAATTTGAAATGATGTGGTCAAGTAGGTTATGCTGGAATAACACAGGGGAAGCCTCATAAGATTAGTGAGGGCTCTATATCTAAAAGCTAATGGGGCATATAGAAAAATGTTGCGTTAAATACCTCAGTATAAAAAGGTTCTACCATTTTAACTTATAAAGGACCATGCACACTGCCTTATTACAGATCCATGTTGTATGCACTTATGGTGATACATCCTGTCACGAGGCTGTCACGACCTATCTCTGACCCTGTTGTGCCTGGAGTCAGAAGGTCACAGCAGGTGGCTATTCGCTCCCTGACCTAGTGGTGGGAATGGATTTTGGTCCAGGTTTTCCTGCCTAGGTTTGAGATCCTTTTTGTCCCATTTAGGAATCGGTAGCTTTTACTTTCAGCTGTTCTCTGTCAGCCACTTCCAGCTAATATATATTTTCCCTTTCTGCTTCCCTTGCCAGATATAGACCTTCTTTCCAGATCTTCTAGTCTGACCTCTGGTGGGAGTGGAGGTGGAGTTGAAATTGCTGTGGAGCCATTCGAACTGGTGCTGGTGAATCTCTGGTTCTCTCCTGTTTGTTGTCTCCCTTTGGGGATTGTTTGTGGTGTTTTTGTTGTTTGTCCTTTCCCTGTTGTTACCCTAGGTGTCAGTGGTGAGGACTAGTGCTCCCATTGCCCTACTCACTACCTAGGGTTTACTACCTAGGAGCTTGATCAGGCTAAGTGTAAATTCACAATATATTGTAGAGCCATCAGACCCACTGGATCTTCAAGAATTAAGTGGGTCTAGGCCCAAAATATATATAAAAAAAGTAAAAAAAAAAAAACTAACTTCTTCCTATATCCACACATAACTGGATAAAAGTATAAAAAATAAAAAACATTAAACATGTTTTTACCGCCGCATCCGTAAGGACCTGATCTATAAATTTATTGGGTTACTTTTACCGAACGGTGAAGACCATAAAAAAAAAAAGAAAAACTATGACAGAATTTCAATTTTGCCCACCTAACTTTCCCAAAAATGGTATAAAAAGTGATAAAAAAAATTCATATGTACCCAAAATTAGTACCAATCAAACCGTGACTTGATCACGCAAAAAATTAGCCCCTACATGAGACAATCGCCCAAAATTAAAAAAATATGGCTTTCAGAAAATGGAGACACAAAAATTTATTTTTTATATGCTTTTATTGTGTAAAGTAAAATAAAAAAAATGCACATAATATGTATCGCTGTGTCCGTAACAACCTGCTTTATAAAAATATCATGACATCCAAACTGTCTGGTAAATGCCGTAAAATAATAAAAAATATGCCAAAAAAGCTATTTTTTTCACCTTACATCACAAAAAGTGTAATACCAAGCGATCAAAAAGTCATATGTGTCCCAAAATGGTATCAATCAAACCGTTTTCTCATCCCACAAAAAATGAGACCCAACCTAAGACTATTGTCAAAAAAATAAAAATAAATGGCTTTCAGAAAATGGAGAACGCGGAGAAAATTGAGAAAACAAGATTAAAAAAAATATACAGCACCTCCTAGAGGTAATTTAAATGCAGGTGCTAGCTACACGGACAACTATACAGCAAACCAAAGAAATAGCAGCACACTGCTGAATGCACTAAGAATGGGTGAACAGGTGAATGTGTGAACAGGGTCAAATACATGACTACCATACTTACTATAACATGGGGTAGAAGCTCTTAGTGCATATAGTTGATCAAAAATATGTCGGGCCCGTCTACCAAGCGGCAAGGTGGTATATATATATATATACACAAACATAACGCACAACTACCTCTTTCTAAAGATTTATATACTGCATGTACTTATCTGTGTACATGGCATTGTGTGTCGTCACACTATACTAATCTGTGTGGGAAAAGTGACCTCTCACTGTGCGGACTGCACACAATACTGTGTTCAGAACTGAGTGCAGGTAGTGAGAGCGTCAGTAATGAGATCTATATCAGGCTTATAACTCCATGGTTCTGACTGTAGATCGCTGCACTAACGTTACCAACAGAAATATGTATTGCTGTCCACAAATAATGGACTTTCTACACAATGGAAATAAAGAAATAAATCTGCTGATTACAGGTTGTAGCATACAAGCTGTCTGTATGTAAGTAGCTTAGAGCTGTGCTATGTAACAGGATGTGGGGGCGGGGCTGTGGAGCAGAGCTGTGCTGGTGCATGTGAAATCCACAGGAACGCCCACAGAGCCTCACAGGAGAAGACAACAGTGAGTAAAAATTATAGAAGAGCATTTCTGAGAGCATGTGAAGCAAAGTAAACAAACAAGTGCAATTTTATTATGTGCTGCATTACAGTAAGATATATGTGGTTATATGGGGTTATTGACTTTTAATGCACAAAGGTGTCCATTGCCTTTAAAGAGTCACTGTAATTTCACATAGATTAATTTAATTTAATAGAGAATATTGTAACAAGCAAATTTCTAAATCACTTAGTTTAAAAAAATATGCCTGCAAGATCTGTCACTAGTAACAGAGACATGGAAGATGGCTGAGAGGAAGTGGGGGCGCATCAGAGCTAGCGAAAATCCTGAGCCTGATCAAAGAACTGCTTCCACACTGCGTTTGATTTCCCCCTTCTTATCTGTTCTATGAGCCACAAGCTAAAAATAAACATAGTGAGAAGTAAAGGAAAGAAAGTCACAGTGGTTCATTGCTGGCAGACACCACGGAAAGGAGACGGCTCTTGCTTCTGAGAGACATGCATATAGCTGTGCCTTCGCAACTATGATTGTACAAAGAAGCACAGCCATTATGCAAACATTTTTTTGAAAACTCAGGTATGTTTTAAAGGACAACTTGTATGTATTCCAAAATAGTGCCCTAAATCTATGATTTATTACTTGTCCCACAAAGAACAAATGCTCACAAAAATAAATCAACAAAAAAAATCGTAAAATTGCAAAAGCATGAAATTAAAAAAATTAAAACGAAAAATATATTCGTCCTATATTTTCATCCTTAAAGTGGTTGTCCAGAATTAGTAAAACATGGATGAATTCTTCTCAAAACAGCTCCACGTGAGGCAACAGGTTGTGTAGTTTTGCCTCTTAGCTCCATTCACGTTAATATACTGTAGCTGTAATGCTAGACACAATTCACGGACAGCTGTGGAGCACCCATGTTTTACTTCTGCAGAAGAACCCTAAACAGATAATAGATTAAGTACATGCGAAGTGACTGTGATGACATCACTAGCCTCCAATGGCAAATGATGACAATGACATCACTATTTATTACTGTATAAGTTAATGAGGCTTTCTATAAGAATATTTTTTTCTTGAAGGACTTCATTTGCCCTGTTGGGAGCGCTGCAGAAGAAATGAACACTTATTACCAGATCTTGCTGCAAATTGCAGTAGGACATCATGTGATCAGCTTATTTAGGGGGTTGTTTCTAACAAAAAGGGATTGTCCAAAGTGGACAGCGTTCTTTAAATAACAACTTGTGTATGTACTTTATATTATAGCCCCTTTTGTATGTACTTTTCTGCCCAGACTTCCTTCCCACAGACACTTCCCATAGAAATAAGCTTGTTTTGCTGTTTGCCTGGTTGTGTGGCCTCAGTCTATGTATTACTAAGACGTATCTGCACAGATTCCCACTTACAAGCAAGGCACACATTTTTCTCTCCGCTGCTCTACCGCACACATACATCACTTATTAGGATGTCAGTCCTCCATCCCTTGCAAACAAACAAATATCAAAATGTTAGCTTCTTGAAAGCCTTGCAAAACACTTTCATAAATCTGCGTATTGAACAGAGCGGCTTGTTTGTACGATTAACCCACACTACATTCCTTCCACTAAAAACACCTTTTGCATGCTCCTTCTACAAGATGCAAGTCCACGCTGGTGAAACATAGCCATTAATCACCAGAATAGCTGGAGGACTATCTGCTACACATGGGCCCTGTCATGTTCCGATAAATAAAGTCAATCTCCTTCAGGAAGATGCTCTGTACAGTACTCCTGGCACTGAAGCAGATGTGCTCTTTGTGGCCGTGCCTCCAAGATCAGATCCCTGTGCCCTCTTGTTAGAGGGGTGGTGCCACCATCAAATGTTATTTTAATTCAGGGTGGAAAGTTAGCAACTTTTGTGATTTACTTTCTGTTACAACTATGCTCCAGTTGTGAGATATTCTCATTATTTAATTACAGTGGTTCCCTGGTGTGTAATCTGTATAGCAATGTGTATGTCCCCTAACTGAGGTGATCGCACATGGCCATCAGCCATATCTACTCTTAGAACCTTCAACACAGGGAAAGAACTGTAGCACAAAGTACAACCCTTGAGAAAGGACACATACCTTCAGCTGTAATGAGAAAAAGGGTGCAGCAGAAAAGACACAACCTCTGAGAAAGGGCACACTCCCTGAGCTGCCCGCCTGGAGAGAATCTAGCAGAGAGCAGTTGGAGCAACAAATGAGGAGATCTCTGGATCCATGTGAGGTACAGGGCTGGTTCTGGCTTTTAGAAACAGAAAGTCATGTACTATATTATGACTGGAGTCTGTTATACTGGTTGTTCACGGCCGCCGCTGTCCCATGTACATGACCTGACCATGCCAGCTCTGACCTGACCCATGCTGCCTTAGACTGTTTCATGGATTTACAAGAACTTTGCCCGCCCTGACCTCGGCCTGTTATTGATTAAGCGTTTGCCTGTTCCCTTGGTGCCATGCACTGGTGTCTCTGACCTCTTTGGGTGAGCAGTCAACCACATGGAGATTACTCAAAGGCTTGGTATGTTCCCTGCAACAAAGACCAGATTCCTCTATAGAGGTTAAATGGTGAATACTAGAGATAAGCGATTAAAAGCTGACGAAATGGAATTCGATCCGAACTTCCGGAATTATTCGATTCGCACCAAATCCGAATTTCCTCACGCTTCATGGTAACAAATCGCATTTTTTCCTAAAATGGCTGAATGTTTGGCATGGAGCAAGGAACTCTGAAAACAAGGGATTAGCCACAATGCCATGTATGCAGCCAGCCCTGTGATGCCCTATAAATAGCCTCAGCCATCTTGGATTCAGCCATTTTCCAGTGTACTTAGTGCAGGGAGAGATGTTAGCAGGCGCTAGGGACAGTGCGAGGAAAGACTTGAAAACTTATATTTTGCTTAATAGAAGTTCAGGGAAATATCATTAGAAGTGTAGGGAAAGGATAGAAAGGAATTATTCCACAGTATTGAAGCAGAACAAGGTTCAATAGGAGAGTTTACAGCCTGGGTAATAGGGACAATCCTATTACACCTTATTGCACTGACTGGAGATCCAAATTACCATTATACTGCTGCACTTTTTAGGTTTGCAATAGATGATACCTCTGTAATTCCAGCAAACTGTTCTTGTTATTGGGGTCTTATTAACCCTTGTGCGGTGCAGTTATATATATATGTTCTAAAGCCTTTTTTGTCATGTATTAGTGGGGGGGGGGGAAAAGAGCTTATTAGCCGTTGTGTGTTCAAGTGAGAAAATTACAGCCCTTTTTGGCGTGTATTAGTGGCAAAAACAAATTTATTTGCCATTCACAGCTGCAGTTATATGTTCTAAAGCCTCTTTTTGGTGTGTATTAGTGGGGAAAAAGAAAAAGGGCTTATTAGCCATTGTGTGGTGAAGTGAGAAAATTAAAGCCCTTTTTGGCATGTATTAGTAGCAAAAAACCAACTTTATTTGCCGTTCATGGCCGCAGTTATATGTTCTAAAGCCTTTTTTTGCCGTGTATTAGTGAAGAAAAAAAGGGGCTCAATAGCTGTTGTGAGGTGAAGTGAGAAAATGAAAGCCCTTTTTAGGATGTGTTAGTGGGGAAAAAAAGGGGCTTATTAGCCGTTGTGTGGTGAAGTTTGAAAATTACAGCCCTTTTTGGCATTTATTAACTTACTTTTTATTCACTTATTTGAACTAACAGTATGTCAGACAGAGAAGTGACAGGCCCTGCACAGGGGAGGGACAGAGGCCTAAAATGTTTCTGGCGCAGGCACAGGTTGCAGCAGAGTAAGGGGGCGTGGCAACAGGGGTCACTTTGAGAGGCCTGAGGTCCCAGTGTCAGCTAGCGGTCGTGTCGTGACCAGCAACCCAGCAGTTCCTGAATGGTTGAATCAATCTTCGACTTCGTCGCAAATTACATCAGATACCCCCAGCCAGGAGTCGGTGGGTTCGTCAGACACAACCCTTAGTTGGCATGGCCCGGAGCAAGCCCTGTGCCCTCAACCTTACTCAACCTGCCTCTGTCCTTTTCTGTTCCCTCAGCCAGAGAAGTACTATATGCTGTGGGCTCAGCTCCACTATACAGCGAGGACGAACTACTAGAGGACAGTCAGCAGCTACTGGCCAGCCAAGATGTGGAGAAGACATCCGCCACTTCCTCCGGTAGGCGGGCAAGTATTGATGAGGAGAGTGGCGTGGGTGATGGTGTTGTGAGCGGTCAGGCTCCTGACCCAGAGACCATTGAGGAGGGCATCAGTGACGTGCAGATGATATAGCTGATCGCACTTGGGAGCCAAGTGAATTAGGGGCTTCCTCATCATCGGGAGAACAGGGTTGCAGCTTGCCCATGAGGCAGTGGCAGAGCCAGCAAGTTGCAAGCGTGGCTGGAAGTCAGCAGGGTGGCAGCAGTCGCAGTTTGGTAGCCAAACGTGCCCGGGGTAGACCACCCGCTTCGCAGGAGCCTACCTGCCTGGAAAGCGATTGCCAAGAGACAACAGTATGTGTGCACTAATCCAAAGGCGCAGAAGCTGAATGTTCTCCTGGGCAAGATGCTGGTGTGGCAGTCCCTCCCTTTCCAAATGGTGGACTCTCCACCTTTCAGAGAACTGATGGCTTTTGCCAAGCCGAGGTTGAGAGTCCCAAGCCATAATTTATTTTCCAAAAAGGCAGTACCAGCCTTGCACACGTATGTAGAACAGAAGGTGGGCCAGTCCTTGAGCCTGTCGGTGTCTACCAAAGTGCACGGCAGCACCGACGTGTGGAGCTTTAACTACGGTAAGGGACAATACATATCCTTTACGGCCCACTTGGTGAATGTGGCTCCTGCACAGCCGCACCAGCTACTTGGCCAGGTGATGCTGCTTCTACCTCCACATTCTCACGCCGTTAGTCCTGCGACAATGTCCGCCTTTGCCTCCTCATCCTCCACTGTAGGGACAATTCATAGTGCCACACCAGCATACCACATGTGCAGGGCACAGCAGTATCACACTGTTTTTCAGCTCGTTTGCATGGGCGAACGGAGTCACACAAGAGAGGAACTGCTCCATGTCCTTCATCAAGAAATCGAATCCTGGTGTTCTCACAACTCAAAATCAGAACCATGGTGACCGACAATGGGAAGAACATGGTGTCAGCACTGCGTCAAGGAGGGCTTAGACATGCGCCCTGCATGGCACACGTGTGCTGGTTGTCAAGTGTTTTTCTGAAGTCTTCCACCCATCTACAAGACACCCTACAAATGGCCAGGAAGCTTTGCATGCACTCATACACTTCAGCCACTCATACACTGCAAAGCACACCCTTCTTGAGCTGCAGCGGCAGAACGGCATCCCCCAACATAGGCTCATATGCGACGTTTCCACCCGTTGGAATTCCACCCTACATTTGTTGGACCGACTGTGCGAACAGAGAAAGACCATAAATGATTTATTGATGATCCAAGCGGACAGGTGTACTCCCCTGGGTAACTTCAATGTCAGCCAGTGGCAGCTTATGCGGGACACCTGCCGTTTGCTCAGGCCCTTTGAAGAGGCCTTGTTATTTGTCAGTTGCCAGGACTACGGGATGAACAATATCATTCCACTGCTTCATGTCCTTAAACAGATTCTGGTAAATCTGGCTGGTCAGGGGACTAGAGACGTGGTGCCTAGATCTCATGGCCACATGTTCCCTGTGGGGGCTGAACTGGAGGAGGAGGAAGACATTGGAGCACAAGCAATGTGTAGCACAAGGCGTGGTTTTTCTACACAGATGACGGGAGAGGAGGAGCAGGAGCAGAGGCAGGTGACCCAGACACACAGTGGCAGTATGCACTGGAGATCGAGGCAGGGAGTCCCTCCGAGTCCCTTGCGCAAATGACCCGACGCATGCTCACTTACTTGTGTAGTGAGTAGTGACAGCCGAATTGTCACCAGGGATAACTACTGGCTCTCCACCATGTTAGACCCTCGCTACCGTTCCAAAATGGGGGCCTTTTTATACCCGCTGAGAGGGAGGACAAAATCAACTACTACAGAGACATCCTAGGTAGTCAGTTGTAGTGATGAGCGGGAGGTTCCATATTCGATTTTGCGATATTTCGCAAATATTCGCTTGAATATTCGTCATATATTCGTCAAAATCGAATTTTCGTCATTATTCTATATATTGCGAATGTTACGCAAATTTATATTCGCATCGTGAATTAAACTTAGAGCTGAGTTCCTAATGGTTGTAACTTGTATTGCTAGAATTGACGAAGATAACGAATATCACGAATATAGCACTGTATTCTCAATCTTCGTTATATTCTAGCAATACAACCATTAGGAACTCAGATCTAAGTTGAATTCGCAATGCGATTAATATAACCTGCATTAATCTCATTGCGAATCCAACTTCCTAATGGTTGTATTGCTAGAATATAACGAAGATTGAGAATATAGCGCTATATTCTCAATCTTCGTTATATTCTAGCAATACAACCAATGGCCCTGGGAACTCAGATCTAAGTTGTAATCGCAATGTGATTAATACAGGTTATATTCATCGCATTGCGTTTACAACTTAGATCTGAGTTCCTAATGGTTGTATTGCTAGAATATAACGAAGATGACGAATGTCACGAATTTACGAATATAGCACTATATTCTCAATCTTCATTATATTCTAGCAACAACCATTAGCAACTCAGCTCTAAGTTTCATTCGCGAAGCGAACATATACTCGCATTGCAAATTAATCTTAGAGCTAAGTTCCTAATGGTTTTATTACTAGAATAAAACGAGTGCACCCTGTCAGCCGTCAATGAAGATCCGCCGGACTACTGGGCAGCCAAACTGGATTTGTGGCCGCAACTGGCACATTTTGCCCTGGAAAAGCTGTCCTGCCAGGCCAGTAGTGTGGCATCAGAGTGGGTGTTTAGAGCGGCGGGGGCCATAGTTACCCCAAGGAGAACTCGCCTGTCCACCCAAAATGTGGAGAGACTGACCTTTGTCAAGATGAATCAGGCATGGATCAGCCAGGATTTTCACCCACCATTACCTGAAGCATCAGATTAGATCATCCATGCTGCCTCACCCAAACCTTGACAAAAGAGACCGGCTTCTTCTGGCTACCTGTCTCAGCTACTATTCTGATGCTGCCACCCCCCTGATGCCACACATCTGATGCCAAGTGCTCCTTCTTTCACCCACCATCTTCAGCTGGTACTGGTATTGCCACCCACCTCCCCACTCTGTCACTGGGTCACTCTGTGGTCTCCTGATGCTGCTGCCACCTCCACACTATGTTTCCTTTCCACTCTGTGGCCTCTTCATGCTGCTGCCACCTCCACACTCTGTCATTATGCCACTCTGTGGCCTCCTGATGCTGCTGCCACCTCCACACTGTCATTATTCCACCCTGTGGCCTCCTCCTGATGCTGCTGCCGCCACCTCTACACTCTGTCTTGTGCCACTCTGTGGCCTCCTGATGCTGCTGCTGCCACCTCCACACTGTCATTGTGCCACCATGTGGCCTCCTCCTGATGCTGCTGCTGCCACCTCCACACTCTGTCATTGTTCCACTCTGTGGCCTCCTGCTGCTGCTGCCACCTCCACATTGTTATTGTACCCCCCTGTGGCCTCCTCCTGATGCTGCTGCCGCCTCAACACTCTGTTATTGATCCACTCTGTAGCCTCCTGATGCTGCTGCCACTTACACGCTGTCATTGTGCCACCCTGTGGCCTCCTCCTGATGCTGCTGCTGCCGCGATCTCTGCAATCTGTCATTGTTCCACTCTGTGGCCTCCTGATGCTGCTGCCACCTCCACACTGTCATTGTGCCACCATGTGGCCTCCTCCTGATGATGCTGCTGCCACCTCCACACTCTGTCACTGTTCCACTCTGTGGCCTCCTGATGCTGCTGCTGCCACCTCCACACTGTCATTGTGCCACCCTGTGGCCTCCTCCTGATGCTGCTGCTATCACCTCCACACTTTTTCATTGTGCCCCTTATGACCTAGTGATGACGATGCTGCCACCTCCACACTCTGTCATTTTGCCACTCTGTGGCCTCCTGATGCTGCTGCTGCCACCTCCACACTGTCATTTTGCAACTCTGTGGCCTCCTCCTGATGCTGCTGCCACCTCCAGACTCTGTCATTGGGCCACTCTGTGGTCTCCTCGTGCTGTTCCACTTCACCACTATGTCATAGGGCCACTTTGTGGACTTCTCATGCTGTTTCCACCCTCCCCACTTTATAACTGGGCCACTATATTGCCTTTCACCTGGCTGACATCATCATTTATTTGACCCTTCTTCTGATCTGTCAGAAGGAAGGAAAAATGAGACGCACTACAGATCCTGTCTATGTAACAGCTGTAAGGGCTGTTTCACATGAGCCAATGTCGTGCGTGTAATCCGCAGCGTGAATGAGAACCAAGCTGCGTGCTGGACAGCAGAGCCCCAGAGCATTAACATGATTGATAATGCTTTGTGCCTCTCTGTGATCTTTTTAATATGAAATCACAGTGAGATAAAGTTGTCACTGTGATTTTGTAGTAAAAAGATCACAGAGAGGCACGGAGCATTATCAATCATGTTAATGATCCTTGTCTCTGCTTTCCAGAGCGCAGCTTGGCATTCTTTCATGCAGAGGATTCCACACACAGCATCTGCTCATGTGAAAGACCCCTAAGGCCTGCATGACATGGTCTCTATTTTGCATCACAATTGGCTTCTGATTTGGTAGCCAAAAGCAGGAGTGGGTGCAAAACACAGAAGATATGCAAATATTCCATTCACGTGTCATCTCTGTTTTGGATCCACTACATTTTTTGGGGGCCTTTAGCAATACTGATAGATTACTCACCAAATGCTGACCGAGTGAAGGCGGATGGTCCACAGACAGGATCAGTTTTTTGGGGGTTATTGTTCTGACGAATCAGAGGAAGGGCAAAATAATCAGTGACGTCAACACAAACTTACTGCTGACACTTTCTCCACTCTGTCGGCGGGGAGGGGTCTAATTGTATAAGTGTTTAATAACAGATTCTGTAGACATCTATGTGGAATCAGCTGACGACGATGTAAAATGAGGGTGCTTCTTTTTGACACTAACATTGACGTGTAAGGCTGAGTTCACACTTGAGTTATTTGGTCAGTTTTGGGCCTGTAACGGCCCAAATAAGTGAAGTGTGCAGTGATTCTAAGAGCAACGCCTGTCATCTACATGTCATACTGACAGTATTGTTTCACTACCACAGCAGACTCCCTATGCATATTACTGCAAGGCACAGTGTTCTACACCACTATAAAGGCTCTCAGGAAATAGCTGTTTTTTAACGCGATTTGCCACAAATAAATTCAGATAGAACCGAATTTTGGGGGGAAATTCACCAAACCGGCCGAATTGAATTTTTGAGAAATTCACTCATCTCTAGTTGTATTCCATGGGAATTAAATTACATTATTAATAGAGTTGAGCGAACCCGAACTGTATAGTTCGGGTTCGTACCAAATTTTGGGGTGTTCGGGACACGAACCCGAACCCGAACATTTTCAAAAAAAGTTCCGGTTCGGGTCAGTTGTTCAGCGATTTCTTCCCGCTTTCTGAAGGGCTGCAAAGCAGCCAATCAGCAAGCGTTTTATATCTTGCCCTAAGAAGCCATCACAGCCATGCCTACTAATGGCATGGCTGTGATTGGCTGAGTGCAGCATGTGACCCAGCCTCTTTATAAACTGGAGTCACGTACTGCCGCACGTCCCTCTACTTATTTGAGCTTAGCGAAGGGATGTTGGTGTTGTGGTCAGGGACAGAATAGGGCAGAAATCAGAAGAACCTGTGCTACTTTAATCCACAATATACAGCAAATAGAGAGGGAGGGAGCTTTAGCAATCCAAAATTTCTGTACCCAGCCACTGCAAGGGAAATCTTTTTTTGTAATCCATCTTTTACTGAGGTGGTGCTCGGCGGCCATATTAGCCACTGCAGTGTACTGCATGTGTGCCAGCCAGCTAGGGACATCAGCCTAATCCTATTTTGTAGCTCAGTGAAAGGAAAAAAACTTTTTTTTCTGGCTGCTCAAGTCCCCTATATTTTGTATGTTTAAGGGGTGACATAGTCCACTTGTCTAGCCTGGGATCTGTGGTGCCACAGAGCACTTGTGTATACAATGCACTAAACCGTATATTCCATTTCAGCCATCAAATAGTGCATCAGTGTATTTTAGTTAAAAAAAAGTGGTTATCCTGATCCACCAAGCCTATTTTACACCGACAAAATATATATTTGACATTTCTGCGGTGAAATAGAGAATCTGTGTAATTTTGGGGGAAAAACTGTATTCCTTGTCCACAAAACAGTTCTGCATACACCGTCCAACGACATATTTTATATTTCTGCAGGGAAATAGTGCTTCTTTGCTTTTCATAGAAAAAAAAACTTTATTTAAGGTCCACCAAACAGTTTGAAATACCCATTCCAACCACCAATTTTACATTGCTACTGTGAAATACAGCATAAGTGTATGTTTTTTGACAAAAAAAAAGTGGTAATCCTGATCCACAGAGCATCTTGAAATACACCGCTTAAATACCGATTTCACATTACAGCTGAGAAATAGTGCATTATTTTTTGTGGGAAAAAAGCAATATTCTTGCTTCACAAAGCAGTTGTACATACAAAGTATAAATATCTAATTTAAATTTACAGCAGTAAAAAACGGCATTTTGGGATTTTATTGAAAAAAGCTGTGTTTTAGGCCGAAAAAACAGTTGTGCATCCGTCGTTTAAATAATTATTTACAATTTATAGCAGTTAAATACAGCATTTGTGAATTTTGGTGACCAAATCCGTGTTCTGGGTCCCCAAATCTGGTGTCCATACATAGTATAAATATTTATTGTTAATGTACAGCAGTTAAAAACTGCATTTTAAGGTTTTATAAAAAAAAGCTTTGTTTTAGGCCAAAAAAACAGTTGTGCATCCGTCGTTTAAATAATTATTTCCAATTTATAGCAGTCAAATACTGCATTTGTGAATTTTGGTGTCCAAATCCATGTTCTGGGTCCCAAAATCTGGTGTCCATACATAGTATAAATATCTACTTTTAATGTACAGCAGTTAAAAACTGCATTTTGGGGTTTTATTGAAAAAAGCTCTGTTTTAGGCTGAAAAAACATTTGTGCATCCGTCGTTTAAATAATTATTTCTAATCTATAACAGTCTAATACTGCATTTGTGAATTTTGGTGACCAAATCCGTGTTCTGGATCCCCAAATCTGGTGTCCATACATAGTATAAACATCTACTTTTAATTTACAGCAGTTAAAAACTGCTTTTTGGGGTTTTGTTGAAAAAAGTGGCCGAAAAAACAGTTGTGCATCCGGCGTATAAATAATTAATTTCAATTTACAGCAGTGAAATACTAATTTTCTGTATTTTATTACAAAAATACTTGTTCTTGTTCCACAAACCACTTGTGCATACAGCGTACCCAAAATAATTTCACATTTCCGCATAGAAATTGAGAATCAGTGTATTTTGGGCCCAAAAAACATTATTTTGGGTCCACAGAGCATTTTTATGACATGGGCACTGCCTTAGCGAACGTAATTGTCGACTAGTGGTAGATAAATTGACACCGGAGAGAGACCAATCTTTCAGCTTGGTGGGTGAACGCAAATAATGAGGAGAACATCAAATAAGGGACGTGGGCATGGTCGTGGTGGTGTTGGTGGAGCTCTTGTTGCTGGGAGAGGACGTGGCCGTTCAGCGCCAACTACCGCTCCACGTCAAACACCTTCCTCTGGTGCGAGTAGGCGACAGAATCTGCAGCGTTATTTGATAGGCCCAAATGCCGCTCTACGGATGGTGAAGCCAGAACATGTACAGGCGATAGTAGATTGGGTGGCTGACAGTGCCTTCAGTTCCTTCACAGTATCTAACACCTAGTCCTCTGCAGAAAGCTCAGAGTTGGCACCTGCAGCCCATGCCCATCAGTCTTCCACCTCACCCCCTTGCAAATCAGCCAAGCAGTCAGAGCCCCAAATCATGCAGGAAAGTCTCATGCTTTTTGATGACTCTGTTGACAGGGTTTCCCCGGCCCATTCACCTAGCCCTGCCCCAGAAGAGAAAGAGCTTGAATGCACTGATTCTCAACCACTTTTGTTGCAGGATGAGGACATGGGAATACCGCCCCAAAACGTCTCTGATGATGACAAAACACAGGTTCCAACTGCTGTGGCTTTCTGCAATGTGCAGACCGACAAGGAGGGCAGGGGTCATGAATGGGTGAAAGATGATGTGGAGGATGATGAAGTCCTAGACCCAGACTGGACTGAAGGTCGTGCTAGTAAGGCGTGCAGTTCTGAGGAAGAGGTGGTGGTCGCACAGAGGCAACAGCACTGTAAAAGAGGGAGCAGGGTGCAAAAGCGCAGCGGCCGTTCCAGAGACAGTACACCTGCTACTGTCCACCGCACCAAGGCACCGAGCACACCAAGGCCTGCTCCAAGGAGTTAATTGGCGTGGTAGTTCTTCACACAATGTCCTGACGTCAAGACACGAGTGGTTTGCATGTTATGCCATTAGAGCCTGAAGCGAGGCATAAACGTTCTTAACCTGAGCACAACCTGCATGACCAGGGATCTACATGCAAAGCATGAACTTCATTGGAGTAAACTGTGGCACCTGGTGACCGGCAAACAGAGGATGTTCAAACACACCAATGGCTGATCTCAGGGAGAACAGCCACAAAAAACACCGCAGAGCCTCATTTAAGAGTCTCAACACAGCAATCCGAAGTGCAAAGATCCCTGGGAAACAGTAATATGCAAAATAAATGTGGAGCCCCAGTTATGGGTCTACAACACAATGAACAGAGGATGTTCCACCAACACCACCATATACAACACCATCACCAAGCATCTCCACCATGTCACATGGCAGCATTCAGCTGTCCATCTCCCTGCACAACCAAGTGGAGGATAAAATCAAGTGTGCGCTGTGCAACTCCATCTGTGGCAAGGTCCACATAACCACAGATACATGGACCAGTAAGCACGGCCAAGGTCGCTATATCTCCCTAGCTGCACAATGGGTAAACGTAGTGGCAGCTGGGCCCGAGGCGGATAGCGGTTTGGCGCATGTCCTTCCACTACCAAGGATCGCAGGGCATTATTCGTTGCCTACTGTTCCTTCCTCCTACTACTCCGCATCATCCTCCTCCTCCTACTCCTCTTCTACCACCCCCACATCCGGTCATCGAAAGAACCTGACCCCCAACTTCAGCACAGCCCGCGGTAAACGTCAACAGGCGATTTTAAAACTCATGTTTTTGGGTGACAAACCCCACACCGCACAGGAGCTTTGGAGGGGCATAGAACAGCAGACTGATGAGTGGTTGCTGCCGATGAGCCTCAAGCCCGGCCTGGTGGTGTGCGATAATGGGCGAAATCTCGTTGCAGCTCTAGGACTAGCCGGTTTGACGCACATCTCTTGCCTGGAGCATGTGCTGAATCTGGTGATGCAGAAGTTTCTTAAAAACTACCCAGACATGTCAGAGCTGCTGCTAAAAGTGCGGTCCGTATGTGCGCGCTTTCGGCATTCTCACCCTGCTGCTGCTCGCCTGTCTGCGCTGCAGTGTAACTAAGGCCTTTGCTGCTCACCGCCTCATATGCGACATGCCCACCAGCTGGAACTCCACCTTACATATGCTGGAGAGACTGTGCGAGCAGCAGCGGGCGATAGTGGAGTTTCAGATGCAGTATGCACGGGTCAGTCGCTCTGCCGATCAGCACCACTTCACCACCAGTGACTTGACCTGCATTCGAGAACTGTGTACCTTGTTGCGGTTTTTGGAGTACTCAACCAACATGGCCAGTGCTGATGACGCCGTTGTTAGCATTACAATACCCCTTCTATGTCTTCTTGAAAAAAATATTACGGCGATGATGGAAGAGGATGCGGCACAAGAGAAGGAGGAAGAAGGGGCATTTCACAGGGTTTCAGGCAGGTCATTCAGAAGTGGCTCAGAGGGTGGGTTCCTGCACCAGCAGAGGCCAGGTACACTTGTGGACAGCCAAGGCATACTTCTGGAGGACGAGGAGGAGGGTAGAGGAGGAGGAACTAGTTTCACTGCAGGGTGGCAACCTACGCAGCTCAGGGCCATTACTGGAGCGTGGCTGGGGGGATACGGAGGACACAGACGATACACCACCTACAGAGGACAGCTTATCGTTACCTCTGGGCAGCCTGGCACACATGAGCGACTACATGCTGCAGTGCCTGCACAACGACAGAAGAGTTGCCCCCATTTTAACTTGTGCTGACTACTGGGTTGCCACCCTGGATCCCCGGTACAAGGACAATGTGCCCACCTTAATTCCCACACTGGAGAGTGATAGGAAGTGATAGGAAGATGCGCGACTACAAGTGCACGCTGGTGGACGCGCTCCTGAGGGGATAATCGACAGCTGCATCGGTGGGTGACATGATGCCTGTTTTGCTGTTATGTGACCTCTCTCCTCTGTCTGGGTGCCAGGGGCCTACATTAATGATAATCGCCTTCTGCATTTGTGGGTGACATAATGCCTGTTTTGCTGTTATGGGACCTCTCTCCTCTGTCTGGGTGCTAGGGCCTAAATTCCTGAAAGTGGTCTGTTCCATTGCTGGGTGACATGATGCCTTTTTTGCTGTTATGGGACCTTTCACCTTTGTCTGGGTGCCAGGGGCCTACATTAATGAAAATCGCCTGCTGCATTGGTGGGTGACATGATGCCTGTTTTGCTGTTATGGGACCTCTCTACTCTGTCTGGGTACTAGGGCCTAAATTGCTGAAAGTGGCCTGTTGCATTGGTGGGTGACATGATACCTATTTTGCTGTTATGGGAACTCTCTCCTCTGTTTGGGTTCTAGTGCCTAAATTCCTGAAAGTGGCCTATTCCATTGCTGGGTGACATGATGCCTGTTTTGCTGTTATGGGACCTTTTTCCTCTGTCTGGGTGCCAGGGGCCTATATTAATGATAATCACCTGCTGCATTGGTGGGTGACATAATGCCTGTTTTGCTGTTATGGGACCTCTCTCCTCTGACTGAGTGCTAAGGCCTAAATTCCTAAAAGTGGCCTGTTGCATTGCTGAGTGACATGATGCCTGTTTTGCTGTTATGGGACCTCTCTACTCTGTCTGGGTGCCAGGGGCCTACATTAATGATAATTGCCTGCTGCATTGGTGGGTGACATGATGCCTGTTTTGCTTTTATGGGACCTCTCTCCTCTGTCTGCGTGCTAGGGCCTAAATTGCTGAAAGTGGCCTTTTCCATTGCTGGAAAACATGATGCCTGTTTTGCTGTTATGGTACCTCTCTCCGCTGTCTGGGTGCTAGGGCCTAAATTTATGAAAGTGGCCTGTTGCATTGGTGGGTGACATGATGCCTGTTTTGCTGTTATGGGACCTCTCTCCTCTGTCTGGGTGCCAGGGGCCTACATTAATGATAATCGCCTGCTGCATTGCTGGGTAACATAATGCCGTTGTGATGCTATGGGACCTCTCTTCTCTGTCTGGGTGCTAGGGCCTAAATTCCTGAAAGTGGCCTGTTCCATTGCTGGGTGACATGATGCCTGTTTTGCTGTTATGGGACCTTTCACCTCTGTCTGGGTGCCAGTGGCCTACATTAATGATAATCGGCTGCTGCATTGGTGGGTGACATGATGCCTGTTTTGCTGTTATGGGACCTCTCTCCCCTGTCTGGGTGCTAGGGCCAAAATTGCTGAAAGTGGCCTCTTCCATTGCTCGGTAACATGATGCCTGTTTTGCTGTTATGGGATGGCTCACCTCTGTCTGGGTGCTAGGGCCTACATAAATGATAATTGCCTGTTCCATTGCAGGTTGACCAGAGGCCTGTGTTGCTGTTACGGGACCGCTCTCCTCTTTGCGGGAGCCATGGGCCTGAATGGGTGATTGTTGCCTGTGGCACTGCTGGGTGAAATCAATACTGTTTTGGCGTGATTTGAACTCTCCTATTTGTGGGTGCCAGGGGCCTGAGTCTGTGCATGAGGCCTGTGCCACTGCAGCCAGGCATAAATACTTTTTAGCTGTGATGACAACTTCTCCAACTCCCATGTATGGTTATCTTGGGCCTGAATCTGAGAATGTGGCCTGTGGCACTGCTGGCAGACATGAATCCTTTTTGGCTGTGATGAGAACTTCTCCAACTCCCATGTATGGTTGCCATGGGCTTGAAGCTGTAAATGAGGCCTGTGGAGCTGCAGGCAGACATGAATCCTTTATGGCTGAGAGAAGAACTTCAACTACCATAGCATTCCCACCTGGCGCCACCCCAACCTCCTCCTTCTCCAAGTTGCCAATTTATATTGGTTAATTTTTATTTATTTTATTTTATCAAGTCATTTTCCTATCCACATTTGTTTGCAGGGGATTTACCTATAATTTGCTGCCTTTTGCAGCCTTCTAGCCCTTTCCAGGGCTATTTTACAGCCATTTTAGTGCCCAAAAGTTCGGGTCTCCATTGACTTCAATGTGATTCGGGTTCGGGGTCAAGTTCGGATTCCGAACCCGAACATTTTCGTGAAGTTCGGCCGAACCTCTCGAACCCGAACATCCAGGTGTCCGCTCAACTCTAATTTTTGGCTAAAGAAGAATTGTACGGTTGGATTTCAACATGCCCAGTCCTTTTTCTCTAATTTCTCCTCATTCAGAACACATGCATGTGTATGGGGATGGGTCAAAAGGGATAGCTGTCGGGACTCGGGAGTCATCCCAGAAAAAGCTTTAATAAAACTTGAATCAGCCCCTTTAATATATGAAATTCCTTGCAATGGAGCTATTATTATGTTTAGAAATTGCCTTCTGTTGGACCCTCACAGCGCACATTATGTGAACACATTCCTTAAAGCTCCATAGAAGATTAGTGTTCTGTTCTATTTATAAGTCTGTAATATTTCCCATCCGCACATATTCATATTTTCAAAGGCCTACATGCACTGGGAGGGAGCAAGGTTGAATTTTCGCTTCGGGCGCCAAGTGCCCTTGCAGAAACACTTTTTTGTAAAATGTATAATTGACTCAGTGATGACTCCGGCCCACCCACAGAGCTGCAATGTGCGGTGATGACCTTCCGATACAAAAGACAAGTGCACAGAATACTTCTAAGCAAAAAGAGCTTTGCTGGAGCAAAAATAATAATAAAAAAATTGAAAAATTTATATTCCAGTTACTGAATGGATTATGTTGATGGTAAATACTTATATTTAAGAAACCTTACAGAAGGCTTTGCAACACTGGCTCACCAGTAGGCCCAGTCTCTCAAACCATAGTGGATCCCAAAGATCCAGGAGAAAAATCTAATTTGGGGCTGCTTTCGATTTAATCACTTGCCTCTATGGTCTGTGTCTTTGATTCAAAACCTATTTGACTTGGGGGGTACTATATCTGATTATGGAAAGCATCTTAATCGGGTGAGAAGACTTATAGGCCATACATGCTCTTCTGGAATTCTTGGAAGAAAGGGATGCAAATGAGCTCTTAACAAGCTCTGCCTCCAGATGTAAGGCATCTATCCTATATAAGTCAGGTTCAACCCTTTAAATAGACCTTCAGACATGACTTGGATATTAAATAAGCCAGCACCTCATCTGCAGACAGCTGTTTCAGGGTGATAGCCCATCATCAGTGCAGAGCACAGAGTACTGGCTTAACTAGGTGCTTAGGTCAGTAGGGGGTACTACAATATCTCTTTATGGAGAACACCTTAATCAGCGTGCGTGCTGAGGATTATAGGCCACCCCTAAATCCTGACTTAGGCATCTCATCCAGTTAAGCCAGTACTCTCTGTTCTGCACTGATGAGGGGGCAATCGCCTCGAAACAGCTGTCTGCTGATTAAACGCTGGCTTATTAATTAGCCATATCATTTTTAGCCAAGGCCTATTTAACCACTTCAGCCCCCCTAGCTTAAACACCCTTAATGACCAGGCCACTTTTTACAATTCCGCACTACACTACTTTCACCGTTTATTGCTCCGTCATACAACTTACCACCCAAATGAATTTTACCTCCTTTTCTTCTCACTAATAGAGCTTTCATTTGGTGGTATTTCATTGCTGCTGACATTTTTACTTTTTTTGCTATTAATCAAAAATTACCGAAATTTTTGCAAAAAAATGACATTTTTCACTTTCTGTTGTAAAAATTTTTAAAAAACTACATTTCTATATAAATTTTTCTCTAAATTTATTGTTCTACATGTCTTTGATAAAAAAAATCCAATAAGTGTATATTTATTGGTTTGGGTAAAAGTTATAGCGTTACAAACTATGGTGCAAAAAGTGAATTTCGGCATTTTGAGCAGCTCTGACTTTCTGAGCGCCTGTCATGTTTCTTCAGGTGCTAGAATGTCAGGATAGATGAATATCCCCAAATGACCACCATTTTAGAAAGAAGACACCCTAAAGTATTCGCGGAGGGCTTGGTGAGTTCATGATCATTTCATTTTTTTCACAAGTTAGCGGAAATTGACACTTTCTGAGAAAAAAAAAAAAAAAAAGTTTCAATTTCTGATAACTCTGGCAAAAAAAAAAAATCTCAGACGGACTCACTATGCCCCTCAGTGAATACCTTAGGGTGTCTACTTTCCGAAATGGGTCATTTGTGGAGTGTGTTTACTGTTCTGGCATTTTGGGCGGGGCTAAATTGTGAGCCGCCATGTAAAACCTAAAGGTACTGTTGAATTTAGCCTTATGCATTCAGGCTGCAAAAGCGGCACTTAGTGGTTCGCCGTACTCAGAGAAGTAGGGCAATGTGTTTTGGGGTGTATTTTTACATATACCCATGTTGGTGAGAGAAATATCTCTGTAAATTGTCAACTTTGTATAAAATTTTTTAAAAGTTGTCGCTTACAGAGATATTTTCACACAAAGTATGGGTATATATAAAAATACACTTAAACACATTGCCCTACTTCTCCTGAGCACGGCGATACCACATGTGTGCCACTTTTTGCAGCCTGGATGCAAGCACTAAAATCAATGAGTACCTTTAGGATTTCACAGGGCATTTTTACGCATTTGGATTCCAGACTTCTTCTCACCCTTTAGGGCCCCTAAAATGCCAGGACAGCATAATACATGTGACCCCATTTTGGAAGAAGACACCAAGGTATTCTGTGAGGGTATGGTGAGTTCATGTAAAATTTTATTTTTGTCACAAGTTAGTGGAATATGAGACTTTGTAAAAAACAAAATAAAAAAAAATAAAAAACAATTTCCGCTGACTTGTGCCAAAAATAAAAATTCTGTGGACTCACCATGCCCTCACAGAATACCTTGGGGTGTCTTCTTTCCAAAATGGGGTCACATGTGGGGTATTTATACTCACCTGGCATTTTAGGGGCCCCTAAAGTGTGAGAATCCAAATGCATAAAATGGCCTGTGAAATCTTAAAGGTACTCATTGGTTTAGGGCCCTCTAGCATCTTGGCTGCAGAAAGTGTCACTCATGAGTATCGCCGTACTCAGAGAAAGTAGCATGTGTTTGGGAGTGTATTTTTACATATACCCATGCTGCGTGTGAGAAATATCGCTGTAACTACAACTTTTTACATTTTTTATTCAAAGTTGTCAATATACAGAGATATTTCTCTCACCCAGCATGGGTATATGTAAAAATACACCCCAAAACACATCGCCCTACTTCTCCTGAGTACGGCGATACCACATGTGTGACACTTTTTTTGCAGGCAAGATGCGCAAAGGGGCCCAAATTCCAATGAGTTCACAGGAACTCTCGCGTCTCGCGAGATGACGCCCCGGCGCGTCCAAACAGAAGATCCCGGCCGCCCGCAGGACGCAATCCTGCGTACGGCGGTCGGGGACTGGTTAAAGGGTCGAACATTGACTTATAGGATAGCTACCTTGCATCTGGTGGCATCAGAGGTAAAGCTTGCTAGGAACTCATTTGCATGACTTTATTGATAATATAGTGGTTAGGCCTCGAGAATAATTTCCTACTTGGGTGAACCCATGAAACCCCAGTCTGCCATTGTTTTGCAGTAACTGGCCAAACATAAAGCCACCCTTTGACTTGAAGATGTTTTGATCATTCAGATGTGGATCTCCTGCTTGTGGCTGTATTGTGACTCTCTATTAGTATGAAGCCAAATTAGGCATAATATTGAAATGTGTACTGTACTGTACTTCCCTATGGTGACATCAGATGTTTTCTGGGTATTCTTAGATATCTAACTTTTTTGGCTCTAATGTAAAGCTGACTTTTTGCTAAGGTAATGCAAATATGTACTGTACAAATAACACTGATAGAAGATGCCAGGCGACTGCCAGCATGCATACAAAAATGTCTTCATAGCCTCCAGAACCGTCCCATGGCCACCATTGTTTAAGATACCTAAAATACATATACCCTTCTAGTAGTGAGCCCACACAACCCTATCACAAATTTATCCATACAAGAACTTGTGGCCAAGATAACGGCACCCTCACGGTAGAGCGACACAATACAAGGTGCTCATATTTCCATCACATAAGCGATAGCCATTGATAAAATAGTCCCAAATAGTGACATTGATAATACTAGGTACACAAATTCTGGGGTGCGTGCAGTAACTCTAGTTAGATGGTGGTATCAGCCACATGGTAGTGTCATAGAGAATGGGACAGTCACAATGTAATATGAGCATAATCATACCAGAAACACAGTAGTGTCCATATTTCTCCATGCATTAGTGAAGGCATATACTAATAGTCAGCCATATGTTTAAGGGAATGTGTCATAAAAAAATTACCTATTGTGTAAATCAATTTTTATGTTATGGTGGGTTCACACTAGCGTTATGATTTCCGTTATGGCTTTAAAATAACGGAATTCATAAAACGGAGGACGGATCTGTTCTGGAGCCCATAGACTTGTATTATGACGGAATGCAAAATGGAAGCCTTTAAAAGGCATTCAGTTTGCTTTCCGTCATAATAGAAGACTATGAGAAAGCATAACGGATCCGTCTGGTTTTCCGTCTTGCATAACGGGACCCAGACGGATCCGTTATGCTTTGGCATCGCCTTCTATTAGGACGGAGCAAAACGAAATGCCTCTTAAAGACTTCCGTTTTGCATTCTGTCTTATGGATTCCGTTACATGGTTATAACGGAAAGCCATAACGGAAACCATAATGCTAGTGTGAACCCACCCTTAAACATATTTTCTTTAGAATTTTTTTTTATACTGAAAGGGATATTTAATACTGCAATTTTTGAACTGGTCACTAAAATATGTGACTTCCAATTGCACAATTATATCATTTTCTTGAAAAATAAATCTCCAAAAATTCTAAGCAAAAAATATTTTTAACGTAAAAACCTTATTTAAACAATAGGTCATTTTATGATGACGCATTCCTTTTAAGTTCTTCAAAGTAGTGCCAACCATATAGTTCTGCGCAACATGTACTAATGCAGTGGTGGCGAACCTATGTCACAGGTGCCAGAGGCGGCACTCAGAGTTCACTTTCTGGGCACTCACACCCTGGAAAAAGTCTATGGTGTACCAATATGCCTTAGACTTTTCCTGACATTGATCAGCGCAGGGCGCACTATGAACGGCACAGGAAGTGCATTGAATGCAGGCAGGTTATTATAGCTAAATGATAACGTACATGGAAGATATACCATATTGGACTGCAGTATTCAGGTTAAATTGCTTTGTTGGCCCTTTGCAATAAATACGTGGTTTTTGGGTTACAGTTTGCCATCACTTTACTAATTGTACTCTATTGTAGTACCTTTCTTGCTTCATGTACTTTATATATTATGTAGGTATATACTAAAGATTAACGAATTTATGAAAAGTTCGATTCGGCTGATTTGCCAAATTTTACAGAAAAATTTGCTTTGTGATGAATTACTGCAGCGACCGCGCCGCAGGGGCAATATGTGAGTTATGGTGGACCAATGGGGGTAGTAGCAGTTTTAATTACAGTTCTGGGCCGGCGTGTAGTGTATGGAAGGTTAGCACCAGTTCCTTCGGGGCACACTCTGTTGTCCAGGAACTCCCTCCAGATGGTGGTTAAGGTGCCCTTGGTGGAATGTTTTTTTAGGTGCCATGGAGTCAGGGTCCCTGTTGTTCATGACGCCAGCACCGTTAGGTGCAAATAGGTGATAAGTTCGTACAATAAGGAGACCAGTTCTCTTAACAAATTCCCGGTACTTTACTGAAGCTGAGCAAAAGGTAATTAATGTGCACAAAAGTCATTTATAGCAAGGCAGCCTCTACAATGCTTCAGGTTATTTACCAAAAGTTGCATAAGGGGTAGTTTTCCTCTATAACAACCACTCTTCCTCTCTTGTTTCTCCAGGCTGGAGGGATGTACTATCTCTGCTGTACTGTATAGTCATATAATTTTGTATCTTCCCTAGGAATAGTATCTCCTGACAGGTGGCCTTTTTGTCTTTGGTTATGGTGGGCAGCCGGTAGCTTAGAATCTCTCCACCAAATGCAGAGGAGTCTAGAGCCTGATAAACGACAATTACCTTCCTTTGCCAATATTCTCACTCCCTCTATGGGTTTCCTGGATCTTCTGTAATCTTTCCCATCTATGGGTTGGTACTTGGAACTAATTCTGGAGTTTTGATAACTCTCCAAAAATGGTTGCTGATGTGCAGCCTTTTCCTCAGACATCACACTCTCCTCCTCCTTCTTCTCTTCTCTGAGAGCAAGGCAGAGTCATCCCTGGGAGGTTTGTTAGAACCTCCCCCTCCCTATGCAACTCTATGGGAACCCAGGCACAAGCACATTTTCATGAAACACAGTCAGAATAATAAGAAGCGTGTTTAAGGACACTGCATTACTTCGTCACAAAGTGAATTTTTTAAAATAATTAGTAGGTGCGATGACAGGGAGCTGCTATAGCACCACCCCCGTCATTGTACCCCTCAGATGCTGCTTTCATAAATGATCGCGGCATCTGAGTGTAAAAAAGTGTGAAATTAACATAAATTTTTTCAAATCAAACTTACCGCCACCATTTGCTTTTGACAGGCCGGCCACTGCTATCTTGCTTGATCTCAAGCGAGATTACATCATCTCACACCAGGCGGCATAGTGATGTCATACGTCACCACGTACGGGATTTCGGCCGAGAACTTTAATCAAGATGACGGCTGGTGGCCTGTCGCGCACAAATGGAGGAGGTAAGTATGATTTTTTTTTGTTTTTTACACTATTTCAGGTTAAAACGATTTGCGAACACGAAGCACAAGGAAATTTGGCTTTGAGGCGAATCGAATCCTGGATTCGATTTGCTCAACTCTAGTATATACTGTATAACTTTATGAATTGCATCCTTTCTCTCTTGCCTTTGGGGGAGGCAAGGTGTGCATAGACATTTATGTATTTATCTGGTCTATCTGCCCTATCAACAGCAAATTTGCTTCTTCCAAGACTGGGGCCACCACAACCAAGCATTGGCAGCGTGCGAAAGGGTTGAAATGAAATGCACCCCTCCTCTTAAATAGGAGCCGAATCCTTTGAGTTAGGCTACTTTCACACTAGCGTTTTCAATTCCGCTATTGAGATCCGTCATAGGGTCTCAATAGCGGAAGAAAATGCTTCAATTTTTTCCCCATTCATTGTCAATGGGGACAAAACTGAGCCTAAGGAAACGGAATCCACCAAAATGCATCCCGTTCCGTTTGGTTGCGCTCCCATTGTGGACATAATAATGCTGCAAGCAGCGTTTTTCTGTCCCCAATGTAAGTCAATGGGGACGGATCCTTTTTCTCTGACACAATAGAAAACAGATCCGTCCCCCATTGACTTTCAATGGTGTTCATGACCGATTCATCATGGCTATATAAGACATAATATGACCGAATCCATTCATGTAGGATGCATGTGGTTGTATTATTGTAACGGAAGCGTTTTTGGAGATTCAGGACAGTCCTGCAAAATACGCTAGTGTGAAAGTAGCCTTAACCTCTTGCTATGGGTTATTGTTTGACTGTTGCGGTGGTTACTCCATCTAATTTGAACAGTATTATGTGACTTTAAGGCCTCATGCACATGACCGTTGTTTGTTTCCGCGTCCGTTAAGTTTTTTTTCACGGATAGGATGCTTCCCCATTCATTCCAATGGGTCCGTCAAAAAATGCGGATGCTCAACCTTTTTTGTTCCGCATCCGTGGTCCGTGTTTACATTCCGTCAAAAAAATAGAACATGTCCTATTTTTTTATGTTTGTGGACAAGGATAGGCATTATTGCAATGGATCTTCCAAAAAAGTGGATCCACCCAAAAAAAACGGTCCGTCATCCGTTTTTTTTGACAGACGCTAAATTTGAGGACGGAACGGACGTGGAAACAAACAACGGTCGTGTGCATGAGGCCTTAGGCATATTTTTTGTTATTATTATGTATTGCAACAAAAACACACGACTAAATGCCTCTAGTCAAAGTGAAGTAATGGTTACGGTAACACAAATAAAGACAACAATTCACATTGTATAGGAAACCCAGGGGCGTACCTAGAAGTGACTGGGCCCCAAAGCAAATTTTTGTATGGGCCCCCCCCCCAACTCCCTCCTCTTGTGTAAACCCCACTCCTTTGGCTAGACACGATCTAGACCAGACTAGGCTGCCACACCATCCTTTTCCTATATAATACATATATATATATATAGGACGGATGGCAGCACTCCACTCCAGTGCTGCCATCGGTTTCTAGCATTTACTACAGCGGACTTGAGTTGTCGGTCCTTGGTTGGATTTTTGCACCCACCTAGAAACAGTATGTTGTTCCTTAATTTTCTCTTTTCTATATACATATATATACACACACACACTGTCTGTCATGTAGTGTCATTGTATAATACTGTTGTGGGGGCCCTGTCACCTGGATTTTGGGTATAGAGATGAGGACACGGGCTGCTAGATCGCCGCTAGCATGTCCGTAATATCCAGTACCCATAGCTCTCTGTTCTTTTATTGTGCCAAAAAAAGGATTTTAAAGATATGCAAATTAACCTTAGATGAGTCCTGCTTGAGAGAGGAGTCCAGCGAAGGAGCCCAGCACCGCCCCACATGTCCGAATCTCCTCCTTGCTTCCCGACTCCACAAAGCTAGAGCACCGTAATCTCGCGATGCACGAGCCAGCACATGCGCAGTTCGTTCCCTGAGGCTGATGCCAGCACAGGGAAGGAACACCATGCCCAGCTAGCACACGCACATCGCGAGATTAAGGAGCTATAGCTTCGTGATGTCGGGAAGCAAGGAGGAGATTCGGAGGACGCGGAGCGGTGCTGGGCTCCTTCGCTGGACTTCTCTCTCAAGCAGAACTCATCTAAGGTTAATTTGCATATCTTTAAAATCCTTTTTTGGCACATGGGGACTGGATATTGCGGATGTGCTAGTGGTGATCTAGCAGCCCATGTCCTCATCTCTATACCCAAAATCCAGTGTTAATAGTAAAGACTTCTTTATATAAAACATTGGGAAGGGGGGTGATACTGTCTATAGCTACATGGCAGCCTCCCCTATCTGCCCGCTGTTCCGCCATGTACTAGTGCTTATTATGGCACATATAAGCGCACACTCTCTGCATATATGAGTAACAAAACAAGCAGTAGTAGATGGCAGAACAGCAAGCAGGGGGGCGCAAACAAGGGCCGGGGGGGGGCCGCAGACAAAGGCCAGGGGGATGCAGATAAGGACCAGGGGCTGCACTGAAAGGACCAGGGTGGCACACACAGGGGCCAAGGGAGCACAGACAAGGGCCAGGGAGGTGCACACAGGGGAGCAGACAAAGGCCAAGGGGGGCACAGATAAGGGCCAGGGGAGCAGACAAGGGTCATGGAGGGGACAGAAATAGGGGCCAGGGCCCAGGGGCGCAGACAGGGGCCAGGGCACAGAGACAAGGGCCAGGGAGGCGCATACAGGGGCCAGGGGTATTTATCAGACTGGTGTGAGTCTGGTACACTCTATGAGGGAGAGGTCAAGGAGAAAGGGAACTGCAGTTGTGGAGAATGATGGAGCCCAGCACAGAAGGGTCACACAGGAGTCAGGGAGGACTTCACTAGGACATAGTAATGGTACACATAAGGACAAGCAGTGAGGAGCAGGAAGGGTTAACTTCAGAGGCTGCCATGCCTGTGTTATCAGTACAAGGTCAGTGTATGCAGCAGCTCTGTATAGATAAGCATCTGTAGGAGAACACTATAGCACCTAAGGTTTTACCAGGACACTTCTTCACATGAATATTTATTGATTTCTCTGACCATAACTGCAACTGGCAAGCAGTTTCTTCTCTAGCCAGGAGGCTTTGATCACCGTGGGAGAGGCACAGACAGGGGTCAGGGGCTGTGCAGACAAGGGGAGCACACAGGCAGTGGGCACAGACATACCTGAAAAGCCTGCAATAGTGCAATGTGCTCCTCTTGCCTGCTGTTTCTCCTGGAACTTGGTGGGCGGGGCTAATTACAACAGGAACACATCGGCTGGATTCCTGCACTGTGCCTGGCTGGCAGTAAGATGCATGGGAGAGAGGGTCGGAGAAGGGACAGGCGCACTGCCTGTATGTGAAGGGGCCTGTCTGAAAAACGTATTAAATAATCAAGAAACTTGACACTCTGCCAGGCGCCGGGCCCCTTGTCAGCCGGGGCCCGAAGCAGCTGCTTCCCCTGCTTCCCTGGTAGTTACGCCACTGAGGAAACCGACTTAAAACTTAACATTTAATTTGTTAATGATAAAAGATATGAGCCCAAATTGAAAGTGTCAATAGTAAACAAAAACATATTCCATATCGCCTAAAGTCAGCCATGTAAAAATGCCGACTGTCACAGGCACATTCAATGGTAGGATACCATTGGGGATTTAGGACAGGCGGATAGGGTCAGTTAGGGTCACAGACCCAGTACCTCTGTCTCTCCAACACTACTGTCCTGTCCTGATATACCTCGGTGCTTTTACATTTTTTGGTGGTATATCCTACCATTGAATGTGCCTGTGACAGTCGGCATTTTCACTTAGCTGACTTTAGGCGATATGGAATATGTTTTTGTTTACTATTGACATTTTCTATATGGGCTCATATCTTTTATCATTGACATATTAAATGTTAAGTATTATGTATTGCATGCTATCATATGAGCCTACACATAAGGGTTCATGCACACAGCCCGTAATTTGGTTCACAAACAATGGAAGGGAGTGAGAAAAGCTCCATATTTTCACAATAGATATCCTTGTCCTTAATACGGTCAAGAATATGACATGCTCTATCATTTAAGGAGCGGCCACAACAGATCTGCTAATAAATGGACATATGCATGGTCCCACTTAGAAATTAATGGGTCAGTGTGCTCTCTGGAAAAAACATGGATAGCACACGGGTGAAAAACACAGTCCGGTGCATGAAGCCTGAGGAGAACCAGGCAAGGAGGAGGAGACAAAGGAGTTAATGGGATCATCTGATGCTGATGTAAGCACGCCAGCGTTGGAACGCCAGCAATGTGCATGAAGCCTAAATGTGTCTCTATGCATATGTAACTTGCATCCAGTGGTAGCAAGAGCACATGTCTATCAGATGATAAATAGGAGTTCACAGAAGATCTCTTGTAAATAGTAAGCAGGCAGAGAAAATATATGTGCCGGGGAGAAGCTGCTGCTGGAGACAGATCCAGCCATACTCCTGTATTTTAGTCAGCTAGCATTAGAGGTGTGAGTTGTAAATATGCATGCCCCACCTCAGGAAGTAGATAGGACAGCATAGCAAGAGAACTGCTACATGGAGAGGAAAAGCCTGGAGCAAGGGTAGCCCACTTCCTAGCTCCAGCATACTGAAGCATCTGGAGGCATGGGAAGAAGCCAGGTTGAGACCACAAAGTCAGTCCAGCTTGCAGTAGTGTAAGCCACAATTGTTTGTGTTGTGAGGAGAGATACGGTGACTGCTATGCAAAGTAAGTTACAAGACATCACAACACAACCCAAAAGCCTGTTTATGAGAAGCCAGTACAGATTGTGTGGCACTTTACCAAGTGGAGAGATGGCTATGGTGATAACTGCAGAATAGATACTACCGTCTTTATTGCTCCTAGTCTGAGGGGCCAGAGCCAGAGTGTTCCCACCCAGGGAGATAGATGCAATGCCAGAGGGAAAGTGATTTGTGGCCTCTTAAAAGGACTGGGTTATGTTTACCTGTTGCCACTAAGACTTGCCCTAACTGATAGACTCAAGAGTAGAACCCCTGACCCTGGGGTATCTGCAATGTATGTTTAGATATACAATTGTTATGTTATGTTTTGCCATGTTATGTAATGTTTTCATGGTACACCAGCAGGTAAGGTATGATTGGCAATCGAAATGGGACAAACCATCCCATTGTTCAACTCCTACTAGGACTGGGCTAGTCCTACTTCATGTGAAGAGAGGGCAAAACTAGAGTAGCAACTGAGGAGTGAGGCAGCATGACCATCTGCTCCCATTTCAGGGGACCTCAGGCACCAGAGATACAGCTTTATCTGTGAGGAACACTACTCCAGAGAGACTGCAAGGTCCACAGCTACATACAGTTGTGTTCAAAATTATTGAACCCCCACTGAAATTGAGTGTTTTGGCCAGTTTGACTTTGATTTTGATCATTTCAGTCATCTTGTTTACAATTAAATCAAAGAGGCACTTGTAGGTCAGACAAATATAACATAACATTTATAATGAAATAACCACAAATGTCTTTTCTGTGCTCACATCATTATCAGTTTTATTTAACGCCCAAGTGACATTCAATCTTAGTACTTAGTACAACATCCTTTTCCAGTTATTACAGCTTTTAAACGTGAAGCATAGCTTGACACAAGTGTCTTGCAGCGATCTATGGGTATCTTCGCCCCCATTCTTCATGGGCAAAAGCCTACAGTTCAGTCACATTCTTAGCCTTGCGCGCTGCAACTGCTTTCCAACCAGAGGTTCTCAATTGGATTTAAGTCTGGTGACTGCGATGGCCACTTCAAAATGTTCCAGCCTTTAATCTGCAACCATGCTCTAGTGGAGTTGGAGGTATGCTTGGAATCATTGTCCTGTTGAAAGGTCCAACGTCTCCCAAGCCTCAGGTTTGTGACGGACTGCATCACATTTTCATCCAATATCTCCTGGAACTGAAGAGAATTCATGGTGCCTTGCACACGCTGAAGCTTCCCTGTACCTGTAGAAGCAAAACAGCCCCAAAGCATGATTGACTCCCCGTCATGCTTCACAGTAGGCAAGGTGTTCTTTTCTTCATAGGCCTTGTTCTTCCTCCTCCAAACATAGCGTTGATCCATGGGCCTAAACAGTTCTAATTTTGTTTCATCAGTCCATAGAACACTATCCAAAAACTTTTATGGTTTGTCTACCTGACTTTTGGCATACTGCAGTCGACTCTTATTCTTTGGAGACAGCAAGGGGGTGCGCCTGGGAGTTCTGGCATGGAGGCCTTCATTACGCAGTGTGCGCCTTATTGTCTGAGCTGAAACTTCAGTACCCGCATCTGACAAATCTTTTTTCAGTTCCTCAGCAGTCACACGGGGACTTTTCTCCACTTTGCGCTTCAGGTAGCGCACAGCAGTCGAAGTCAGCATCTTCTTTCTGCCATGACCAGGTAGCGTTTCAACAGTGCCCTTTGCCTTGAGTTTGCAAATGATGCTTCCTATGGTGTCTCTTGGTATGTTTAACATCTTTGCAATCTTCTTATAGCCATTGCCCTTCCTATGAAGAGAAATCACCTCTTCTCTTGTCTTCCTGGACCATTCTCTTGGCTTCACCATGTCTGTAAACACACCAGTAAATGTCTAGAAGGAGCTGAGTATCACAGTCATTTTAAATCTGCCTAATTGGGGCTTATTATGCTTGATTGCTGCTCCTTGACATCCAGAGGTGTTTTCAATACCTGATCGAAAACACTCGAATGAACCTCTGTTCTTAAGAGTGGTCGTCTTTAAGGGGTTGAATAATTGTGTCAATGAAGAAATCACAAAAAAAAAAACATTTAATACTGTATTACAAAAACAATTGATGTCATTTTAGTTGCATTTGGTTCTTTAAAAAGTCCTTGTAAGATTTCATTCTGAACACAATTACAAATCAACACTAAATTCCCTAAAACCCTTTACAGCATTGGGGGTTGAATAATTTTGAACACAACTGTATATTCTTCACAGCTACAGCATTTACTGTCAGCAGAATGATTAGCAACTACAGCTATAAAGACCCTGCTGAGGGGAAATGTATTAAGACTCCCATCACCATAGTACAGTTTAGGAAAAATCCAAAAGTCTGCATTTTACAGCGGACACCTACAGTCACAAGTCTCAGCAAGAAAGCAAAAAGGGTGCCATTATTTGAGAAATTGCACTGTGTACAAACTACTTCTGGATGTACTATAACAACTATCTTGCACTACGTAAACAGAAATTTTTATTCTTCTTCTTCTGGCCTGATTCCTTGTACCACCTTTTCACTGCACCGATCCACAGGGAGCAAAGACCTGAGAGAGCACACCATGACACATCATTTCATCAGGACTACTACCATTTCAATCGCCTGCACCGCCTACTCAGGAGCTCACTGCATAAAGTCTGACCCCTTTACAAGTAGGCACTAAATATGGTTCTGTATTAGGAAATTTGATCATCCATTGAACACCAATGAAATAAATATCTACAAATTCATATATACGTACTCACAAGGTACTGGTCTCTTTGTGGGCACCAATAAGTTAAAGGGGTTGTACCACGAAAAATATTCTACATTTCTCAAACCAACGCCTGGATATGAATACTTTTGTAATGACATGTAAATAACATTTAGTATAGCCACTAATTTACGGTATTCAATGAAATCTATCTGTATAGCACCAGCTGCTATTTGTTCTTTTCCTTATTTTTTTTGTCCACCTCACTGAGCTGGTCGCACACGCTCAGTATAAATCTTCAACGACCACCAACCATTTCTTCTGTTAGAAGCTGTAAAATAGCTACAGCAGAAAGAACACAGACCCTGAGAAAGGACACAGTCCCTGAGCTTCCAGCCTGAAATAAATCTAGCAGAGCAATTGGGGCAATGAATGGGGAGATCTCTGGATCCATGTGAGGCACAGGGCTGGTTCTAGCTTTGTTAGAAAGAGATTGTCACATACTATATGACGTGTGATATAAAAAATTTTTTACATCAATCATGAGATAACCTCTTTAAATGTTCAAGTTTTTTTCTATTCGATAAAAATGGGTCATTTGTGACCGAATTACAAATATGATTTTTGATCATTGATTTTACATTTCAGGACAATGCTTTAGTATTGTGTCCTGGCACAGTCTCAGGGACTAATATATAACCAGTAACTAAACTTTAGAAATCCTTATCTTGTGTTTGTGTAAGCTGCAGGGGAGGAGTGTTCAACTTTTGCACCATTTGATAAATCCAGAATATTAATGTTTGAATTTGGGTGTTAAGAGTCAAATAAGGACCAGGGGACACATGTGAAGAACCTGGTATCTGCATTCCTGTTGTCTAAATATCAATACCAATTATTAGGAGCTAATGAATTCATGTTTCGATCAATAGTTAGGCCTCATGTACTCCAGAGACTAAAAGGAAACCTGTAGCTTAATAGTGTAGTTCTGTCCTGTGCCATAATATGGAGGTATCCATTCATAGATCTAGTGCTTCACAGGGAGCATTCCTCCATCATATGATGTCTGATGCAGCATGCTACTATTTTTTTTTCTATTGGAATATGGGTTCATTTTGGAAAAAAAGCCTCAGCATGCTTCATTATAAAGCTCACTAATATTCAAACTTATATTCACGTTCAGTGCTAAGGGTACTTTCACACTAGCATTTTTGCTGGATCCGGCAGGGTTCAGCAAAAACGCTTCCGTTACTGATAATACAACCGTCTGCATCCGTTATGAACGGATCTGGTTGGATTATCTCTAACATTGCCAAGACGGTTCTTTTCTATTGTGTCATATTGTGACAGAGAAAATGGATCCGTCCCCATTGACTTGAAATGGGGGTCATGCCAGATCCGTCTTGCTCCGCATCCCATGACGGAAAGAAAACTGCAGCATGCTGCAGTTTGCTCTCCAGTGTGGGAACGCAACTAAACGTTTTGGAATGCATTTTGGAGCACTCTGTTCTGTTCAGTTCAGTTTTGTCCTTATTGACAATGAATAGGGACAAAACTGAAGCGTTTTTTTCCGATATTGAGCCCCTTTGACGGAACCCAATACGGAAAAACTTTAACGCTAGTGTGAAAGTACCCTTAAAGGGGTTGTCCCACGAAAAGTATTCTACAGTTTTGAAACCAGCAACTGGATCTCCATACTTTTGTAATTGCATGTAATTAAAAATTTACTAAATCAAGAACCCCAGAGGTGTTAGAAGGGAATTTTTATAAAGTTTTTTAGTGCAATTTAAATTCTGGGTATAACTAGATATCCAAAGGACAAAGACCCAATAACAAAAGAACAAGCAAAATACATGTAAGAGTCCCAGTAGGGACCAATCAGGACCAGCAACTGCAATCAATAAGGCAAGAAAAGGAACAGTCTTACCATGAGATGCATTTGATGGCAAACTGGTACCTGTGCAGCCCAGAAGTTGATAGCAGGGAACTGTAGGCGACACTGTATAGTGTAGCTATGGCAGAACCAATCCCTGATGAACTATACTGAAAACACTAGGAAGGGAAGTAACGGATGCCCTGCTTGGTAAGATAACGGTAGTACCTCTAAGAGGGGAAACCTGTCAAGTATAAAGCCCAATGGGGCAAAATCGTTCACCACAAAGTCATGTGATATAACCCCTTTAATTAGGCTTTGAAAGTGACAACTCATTTCCTGAGCCAGAAATATGCTCATATTAGTTGTCACTTCCTTCTCTGACACTTTTTGCCAGTCAGTTAAAATGCACCACTCTGTAGAGAAACAGTTGTTTAAGGGGGAAGATTTTCTTAGTTAAAAAAAATCTTGACGTGTGCTCTACCATAAAGCATGATGAAAAAGGTAAGAAGAAAAGATAGTAAACCATGTGGTATGAATACTGCCATCATGCCTCCTTGAACCTCTTCGCCTGTCAGTTTGTTGGTCGGTGTTACTTGCGTGATTCCCTGTGTGATCCGTGATAACCCGGACTGCTCCCTTTCAAAGGTGATCACCAGGTGGGCCACATCCCCATCCAGCAGTGGTTTGGCCATAGACCCTACAAGGAAATTTCTGGGCCGATGCCTAGGGGGGCCACACAAGCTCTCCTGATGGCCGCAGGTCAGGTACATAATGATCTGATGCTGAACTAAACTCTATTACCTCAGGACGATGATACAGTTGAATACTGTTAAGAGGGCAGTACTACTGTGTGCTGCACTGTGGTATTTGATTCTGCTGCGGTGGTACTTTGTGCTGCACTATTGTATTGCAGTCCCTACCTACTTGTGTTTGCCCTGCCTACCTATGTTGCCCTATTTTGGTCCCTCCTACAACCAGTGGCAGATCCAGAGCCTGGTCTCGGGAGCGGCACTTTTGGCGATTGATACACCCCTGCTCCGATCACTACAGAAATACACCGCCACCTTTGATGTAGATGTTCTCTGTCCTCATCTTCTCCTTTCAGACCTGCAGACCAGACCACCAGTTTTCGTCTCTGCAGTTTGACAACCAAAAAAAACTCAGTTTACTACTTTTCCATCATCCTCCCATCTTCTGGACAATTCGTCCTACTACCCCCAATACTGTGCCGCTGTGGTCCCCAATATTATACTGCTGAAACAGATAATAATACCACTGATAATACTAGTACCACACAGAGCCCCCCATATAAAATACCCATTCTTTATGGCCTCAGTAGATGTCCCCATAGTGCCCCCCAATAATGTGCCAGTAAGAGGTGCCCCCATAGATACCTGATAGCTCTTTCCAATCCGAGGTGGTTATGAGATGGTCATACAATGAGGCGTCAGACCTCCACCGGTAAATTATCCCCTTCAGTACTCTCTCCTCCAGCTGGGAGATATTAACAATACCCCCCAATCATGTGCTAGTAAAAAGTTCCTCTCCCCCTCCCCCCATAATGTGCCAGTAACAAGTGCCACTCTTCCCTCCCCTCCCCCCTCATGTGCCAGTAATAAGTGCCATCCCCCCCCCATCATGTGCAAGTCTCCTCTCACCCCCATGTGCCAGTAATAAGTGGCATCCCCCCCACCCATCATGTGCGCTAGTCTCCTCTCCCCACCATGTGCCAGTAATAAGTGCCACTCTCCCCTCCCCCCCATCATGTGCCAGGGTTACTTTAAGTTCCCAATCCGCCCCTGTCCCGATCTCTGGAAGGCATCACATCCTAAAGTCGGGACAACCTACAAGGTAAAACATATAAAGGCACCATATATACAGTATATAGAATCATATATATACATGCGTAGTACCTCAGACCTATGGGTACTACTGTACAATTATAAATTGTTTTGTATTATTATTAGTGTTTAGCGAAGGGGTGTGTCCCTGCACAATGTGACACTATCCAACCAGTGCTGCTAGTGTCAGACTGTGCAGGTAAACACCCCCAACCAACAACACCCAGCTGGACCTTCATTACAAACTGATTCTGAGGAGCCTGGTTCTGAGGAGATAGCTGTGATGCCGCCTAAAGAACCAGACCTGCAGCTCATGGGTGAGACCTCTGGCTGGCAGTCTTTGCTGCCAGATAATACAAATTCTTCTTTTTTACAGGATTTAGCTACATTATTTAGTGAACTAGCTCAGAGCAGTGTAGTTAGGTCTGAGGCTAGGGTAGTGTCACCATCTTTGGCGTGGACTGATCGTCCTTCATTGATGGCTAGCACGGTGGTTAGTGACGGGGGACTAGTACTTGAAAATGCGGTAGGGGTTAATGAGGCTTGTTTAAAGGAGGCTCTATCGTGTGAGTCTTCTCCTCTGGGTTTTCACCTGTCCAGTAATGTTAAAGAAAAAATTTGGCGTCGTGAGTATGTGGATATTTTATCCCTGCCCCGTCAGCCAAAGAAGTAATAAAGATAAGCGGTCGGATGAAAGGCCAGAGGAGGAGAGAAGGAGGACTGTGCCTAAGTCTTTCAATAACTGGTTACAAGCTTTTTGTATTTACGCTTCTATTTTGGTGGCAAAATACCCTCAGTTATGTGTTGGTTTGTTTCAACATATTGACACAATTTTGGAGGCCTACCATAATTTCAGTGGGTTTTCATGGTTTCAATATGATGAAACTTTTAGGCAGAAGTTAGCGGTACATCCTGAACTGAAATGGGGTAATAAGGATGTGCGTTTATGGCTTAGTTTGATGCTGCCGCAGAGAACAGCGGTGCAAAATAAGCCATTATCAGTTGGAACTCAAAATTTGATTAGGAAATGCATGTGTTTTGCCTTCAATGAGTCATGTAAATGGCTAAATTCTTGCAGGTACAAACATGAGTGTTCTGTCTGTTCGGGTCCTCATCCAATGTTTCGGTGTTTCAAAAGACCGATGGGACCCCAACAGTCAGGAGTTGGTCGTTAATATGCCAAAAGCACGGACTCCGGTGAAGCTGCAAAACATGCAGCCATGTCTAGAAATTTACCAAAACAATGAGAAAGCGGAGTTTCTTCTTAAAGGTTTTAGTTCAGTATTTTTTGTTCCAAAATTTAATGGTCCAGGTTGTAAATGGAGTGAGAATTTGAAGTCGGTTTATTGAACTTGGATATAGTAAGGAGGTTTTGACGGGCAGAGTAGCTGTCCCCTTTTCTTTCCCACCTTATGAAGATTTCCGCATTTCTCCACTGGGTTTGGTACTGAAAAAAGCTAGTAATGAATTTAGGCTGATTCATCATTTATCGTATCCTAAAAAAAATTCATTAAATGATGAGATTGTCAGCTGTGTTCTGTTTCTTATAGTTCTTTTGATGAAGCTGTGGTTTTGTTGAATCGTTTCGGTAAGCATTGTTTATTAGCAAAAGCGGATAATAAATCCGCTTTCCGTTTGTTACCAGTTTCCTCTGAAGGTTTTAATTTATTAGGGTTTCAGTTTGAAGGTAGTTATTATTTTGACATGTGTTTGCCCATGGCTTTTCTTTATCTTGTTCATATTTTGAGTCGTTTTCTTCATTTCTTCATTGGGTTTGTATGTTCAATGTTAGTGTAGGTGGTCTGGTACATTACCTTGATGATTTTTTAGGTTTATTGGTCCTGCTGGTTCTGATGTTTGTGCTAGCTTGTTAGGTCGTTTTTATGAGGTTTGTACGTGTTTCAGTGTTCTGTTAGCAGAAGAAAAAACGGTTTTGCCATGTTGTTGTATTGAATTTTTAGGTATAACAATAGATATGTCTAACATGGAATTTACGCTACCTCCTGAGAAAGTTGATAGTTTGTTGTCTATGATTAGGAAGATGTTGTCAGTTAAGAAAACCACGTTAAGGGATTTGCAAAGTTTGTTAGGGTTGTTTGCATTTGCATCCAGAGTTATACCGATAGGAAGAATTTTCTCTAGAAGGCTTTATAAGGCCACTAGTGGTTTAAAAAATCCAGGTGATCATGTTCAGTTAGGCAAGGAGCTGAAAGATGACCTCAGGGTTTGGGAGGAGTTTTTGATCTATTTTAACGGTGCTAGTATTTGGCAAATGGAATTCATTGATGCAGAAGCTTTCGGCCTATTCACAGATGCATCAGGGTCATGGGGTTATGGGGCTTTTTTACAAGGTCAGTGGTCGGCGGAGTTTTGGCCTGCGTCTTGGCTTACAAAAAATTTTGTTTTATTAGAGTTATTCCCGGTGGTGGTAGCTTTAGTTATTTGGGGTAATGAATTAGCTAATAAGAGGGTTTAGTTGCACACGGACAATAAAGGGGTTATGTTTGCAATGAATTGCTTATCGTCCAATAACAAATTAATAGTTAAGTTATTACATGTAGTGGTTAGATGTTGTCTTGCTAGAAATATTTGGTTGAAGGCTAATTATATAGCTAGTAAAGATAATAAAATAGCCGATTCTCTTTCTCGTGCCCAGTGGAAAGAATTTCGAGATCTGGTTCCAGACGCACAGATGGAAGGCATCCCTTGTCCAGACTACTTATGGGAGATAATTTGGCATTGATGAGTGAGCATATCCGGAATTTGCTGGCACCTAATACGTGGAATGGGTATGCTTTAGCCTGGAGTAAATGGATTGTTTTTTGTAATTATCAAGGTTTGGGGTTTTTGATGTTTATGTAGGCTCTGTCATGGATTTTAGTTGCAGTTTGGTTAGGATGGGTTTAGGTTTTTCAGCTGTTCAGAAGACGTTGGCAGGAATTTCTTTCTTTTTTAAATTAGCGGGTCTCCCTCCCATTAATAATTTATTTGTTGTTAAGCAGTTCTTAAAAGGTTTAAGAAAGTCTAGTTTTGTGTCTGATTGTCGCAGCCTCAGGCCTATCACTTTTGATTTACTTTGCAGGTTGGTTTGTTCTTTGAGTCAAGTTTCTTCTTCCTCTTTTCAGTTCCACTTGTTTAGGTTAGCTTTTGTGTTGCCATTTTTTGGTGCTTTTAGGGTTAGCGAAGTAGTGGCTGCGAATGTACGATCCGATTCTCAGTTGTTGCTTTCTGATATCAAGTATAAAGACGGCTTTGTTTTAATTTCGGTAAATAGATCTGAGACAGATCAGTTGGGCAAAGGTTCGGTTATTTCTTTGAACAGGATTGGAGAATCAGACGTTTGCCTTGTTTTAGCAGTTTCGGATTATCTGGAGGTTCGACCAGCTGGCGGTAATTCATTCTTGATTCATGCGAATGGTTCTTCATTGTCGAAATTTCAATTTAATGCAGTGTTTAAGAAATGCTTATCTTTATTGGGTTTGGGATTTGAGCGTTATTCATCTCATTCGTTTCGCATTGGAGCTGCCACTGAAGCTTCACGAATGGGTTTCGATAAAGCTTTAATAAAAAGAATCGGTCGATGGGAATCAGATTGTTATAGAACTTATGTTAGGCCTAATCTGGTTCTATGATTATGATTGTTTTTCAGGTTCTGATCAGATTGTAGTCTTGATTATCGGGCATTTATTATTTTCTGGGCTGGGAAGAGGTCTTCAGTTCATAATTATGCTCAGCAAGTCTTTTTTAATATTCCTTCTGTTTGTTTATATTGGTTAGTTTTTAGAGGTTTGAAGTGGCACCAAGTGGTACCTATTTTAAAAGGTGAACTGCAATCTCGCCTTCCTCCTCAGATCATTGTCTTTCATGCTGGAGGTAATCACCTGGGCAGGAGCAAAACGTTGGCAGAAATTAAAAGAGATTCGGCTTTTATTAGTGAATGGATACCTGGCGTAGTTTTGGTATTTTCAGAAATTGTTCTGCGATTTTTGTGGAACAACCCCCAGTTAAAATTTTTGGAAAGAATTAGAAGAAGAATAAACAGAGGTTTAGAAAAATTCAAGCCAATGGTTAACGGGTGGTCCTACCGTCATTTGGAGTTGGACGGTTCAGTGTTAGGTTTGTATCGAGAGGACTTAGTTCATCTTTTGGACATAGGGATGGATATTTTTATTAATGGTTTACAGTCAATTGTTGAAAGGGCTGCGGTTTTGTTGGGGGGGGGGGCAAGTTCGGTTAATACCTCTTTTTCCTGTTGGGGTTAGTCGCTCAGAAGTCTGGGTGGACTTAAATTATTTAGGGAATGGACTTTATTATTTATTACGTTGGCAATATTAATGGTTATTTTAATTTAATGGATGTTAACCCCCAAGATTTTAATAAAGACCGCGGCCTTTTTATCCACAAGTGGTTTGTGAGTTTTTATTTATTATTGATTAAATATTGTTGAATATGGCACCAGGTCCGGGGCTAGGCCTGAATGGGCTTTGCCCCTCATGGTGCCATTGAAACATGGTTTTTGGATGTTGGTTTTTTCTCGAAACCCCCCCCCCCCCCTTTTTCTTTCTATATTTCTCCTCAGAATTTGAGTTAACCAGCTTTTGATGGGCAGCTTCTGGATTGGACAATTTGTTTGACAGGGCAGCGTTGCTATTGGTTAAATCAGTTGCTGTCCCGTTGCTGGGGCTTTTTCTAAATTTAACTAGGTACTGGATTGGTTCCTGTGTTTTGTGGCAGGAATGTCACCTATTTATGGACCCTCTCTTACCTGTTGGAGTGTCAGTACGCTGTGTCAAGTCACAGATGAAGATCGTCCCTCCCTACAGTTCTGTCGCGGTCTTTATGGATTTTTGGGGGGGTTAGTCGCTCAGAAGTCTAGGTGGACTTAAATTATTTAAGGAATGGACTTTATTATTTATTACGTTGGCAATATTAATGGTTATTTTAATTTAATGGATGTTAACCCCCAAGGTTTTAATAAAAACCGCGGCCTTTTCATCCACAAGTGGTTTGTGAGTTTTTATTTATTATTGATTAAGTATTGTTGAATGTTGCACCATTCATTCATAAATTCTAACCGGATTAAAAAAAGAAATGGTATATAATAGAATCATCAGAATAGATGCTCCAGAATTGTTATTACATGGTGAATGCAAAAAGTTACTAAAATAGACATGTCAGGAGAGGGAACAGGAGAGGGGACAGGTCCTATTTAATGAAGTAGTCCATTAAAAGAAACAGGCAACCAACAGTAAAGGATACACTCTTAGGCCTCTTTCACACGAGCGTGACTGATTGGCTCTGGATTCGTTCAGGGTGCGTTCAGTGAAACTCGCACCATTTCACAAGCAAGTTCAGTTAGTTTTGTCTGCGATTGTGTTCAGTGTTGCTGTCTTTCCACACGGGTGCAATGCGTTTTTATGCATTTTTCACTTGCGTAACGCGAGATTAACAAATAACATCTCCACGCAACCATCAGTGAAAAACGCATTGCATCCATACTGCATCCAGGTTACATCCAGATGCAATTTTTCAGTTAAGCCCCATTCATTTCTATGGGACCAGGGCTGAATGAAAAACGCAGAATATAGAACATGCTGCAATTCTCACACAATGCCGAACTGATGTGTGTAAAAAACTGCTCATGTACACAGACCCATTGAAATGAATGGGTCAGGATTCAGTTCGGGTGCTATGCGTTCACGCATCAAACCCACGTGGAAAACTCGCTCGTGTGAAAGGGGCCTAAGTGTCTGATCGGTGGTGGTCCAACTGCTGGAACCCCGTTCCTTATTTCCTCATTGAATAAACTGATGGTCGTGCATGTTTACTGCTCCTCCAGACAACTCTATGGTGCTGCTAGATATACTGTACTGTATTTGACTAAACGCAGGAGTCCCATAGAGGTGAATAGAGAGACAGCAAACATGCACGACCGCCGCTCCATTCAAACAGTGGAACATGAGATCCCCTTTCTTGTGATCAGTGGGGTTCCTGGTGGTCGGACGTCCATCGCTCAGATGTGACAACTATTATTTTAGTAAAACCTCTTCATACAACAACCCCTTCACCAAATTACTTAAAGGGGTAATCCGACCCCTGAAATGCCCCCTTCCCCATATGCCCGGCCCTCTCCCACACAATGTATTTACCCTGCTCCCTGGCACTCCTGTCACTTCTAAAGCCTGAACGGCTGCCGCTGCATCTCCTTGTCGCACGGATGAAAACATCCGGCATCGAGGAGGGAAGGGGTGTCATCCAATAGCAGGCAGTGACAGGGACGAACCGTCCTAGTGTCACCCGTGATTCTAGGGAGGCTCGTTCCCGTCACCTCCTGCCATTGGCTGCCACCAGGCCCGATGCCGGATTTTTTCATCCACGTGACAGGGAGATGCAGTGGTGTTCGTGCAGGCTTCAGAAGCGACACGGGTGCCAAGGAGCAAGGTAAGGACATTGTGTGTGATGGGCCGAGGCATATGGGGAGGGGGGGGGGCATTTCAGGGATCGGATAGCCCCTTTAAATTCACAAGTTTTTACTAAATCTCTAAATAAAACAAAAAGTATGTGGGTGACCTGAGTTATATCTAATCTCCCAATGTGTTAGGGAGGTATTACACTGCTCAATAACACATCCATCCACGCTTGTTTGCTCTGGCCGATGCAAACTGAATGCGGGAGGAATGATTTGCGCCGCCACCCCCATTCTGTTCTATTAATTATCAGCGGCACATCCCCGATTACACAGAGATCTGTGCTGCCCATCAAATCCTAGTAAAAGATGCTCTTTAGTCAATAACAAATTAGTCGGCTAAACGACTGCTTGATTATACGAGACAGTTATCGAGAATGAGCGTTCCAATGAAAACTTATTCTCGATAATTTGCTTGATTATCGTGCAGTCTAAAAATGACTTTTACAGTACAAAGTCAACCCCTTCTCTATAATTAAAGACATACTTGTACAACCAAAGAGTACATTTTTATTTATTTATTTATTTTATGCATTTATATAGCGCTGTTATATTCCTAAGTACTTAACAGACATTAGCATCAAGCTGTCCCCAATGGGACTCACAAGTTAATGACTCAATGTTACAAACATTAAACAAACACCGTCATTTTCTTGTCAGGAGCCTAGTTCCTAGTTGTCGGCTGTGATTTATGGAGCCCAATGTGAACTCTTAATGCATTCTAATAGGTCGAGATTTCTTGATATATCTTTTTGGATGGAGATTAGAGTTGAGCGGACAGCTGTAAGTTCGAGTTCGCCGAGTTCGGCCAAACTTCCCCGCAAAGTTCGGGTTCAGGACACGAACTTGACCCTGAACACGAACCCCATTGAAGTCAACTTTGGGGCACTAAAGTGGCTTTAAAATAGTCATGGAAAGAGCTAGAGGGCTGCAAAAGGCAGCAAAATGTGGATAAGAGCATGACAAGTGCCCTGCAAACAAATGTGGATAGGGAAATGGCTTAAAATAAAATAAATAAAAAATAATAATCATGAACTAGGAGTAGTGTTGAGCGCGAATATTCGTGTAGCGAATTTTAATTGCGAATATCGCAAGTTCTAGAATTTGCAAATATTTCGGATATAGTTATATATAGTCGTAAAAACTAATATTCGTCAATTTTTTTTCATCTGAACCCATTACCTGCCTGCTTCTTGCTTGTGGGCCAATTTGAGAAGGCTGCAATATCTAGTGAATTAGAATATTCTTTATTATTTAATATAGTTTATGTTATGCGAAAAATCGTAAGTTACCAATATAGCACTATATTCTACATATTCGACAATTCTACCAAGCCAACCCAATAGGAGAGTTGCTTAACGTCCTTACGCGATTCGATTAATGCGCATATTTAATTACCGATTTTTCACATAACATAAACTATATTAAATAATGAAAAATATTCTAATTCACTACATAGTGCAGCCTTCTCACATTGACCCACAAGCAAGAAGCAGGCAGGTAATGGGTTCAGATGAAAACAAATTGACGAATATTTCTTTTTACGAATATATATCACTATATTCAAAATATTCGCGAATTCTTGAAGTTGCGATATTTGCAATAAAAATTCGCTATTCGAATATTCGCGCTTAACACTAGCCATTAGTAGGCGTGGCTGTGATGGCTTCTAAGGCTACACTTGTTAAACGCTTGTCGATTGGCTGCCCTGCAGCCTTTCAACAAGTGCCATTAAATCGCCGAACACCGAACTCAAACCCAAACTTTTATGGAAATGTTCAGGTTCGGGTCCGCGTACCAAAAACCCAAAAGTTTGGTACGAACCTGAACTTTACAGTTCAGGTTCACTTAACCCTAATAGAGATAGGATCACAGTTAGCTCAATGGTTAAAAAGCCTTTAAATATCCCTGGAATTTAGCAGCAGACAGATCCCCGATCTACTTATTATTGATGGATTTTGTCAGGCTAAAATATGACGAGGATATGACATGATAGAGGAGCATGAATTCCTCATGTGTGCAGCCGTATGCCATGACAAACGTGCAGTATTCCAGAGCCGGGGTATCTGCAAATAGTTTGTTGTTTAATGTGTTGTAATGTTATGCCGTGTATTATGCCCAGTATAGGTACATATGGATGGCACAGCCATAGTTAACAATCCAGTTGGGTGGAGATCCAGGATTAGTTAGTAGGGAGAGTAGACAGGAGTTTGAAAGGAGGAGAAAGCTGTGCCACATGTTCCTTCTTCTCAAGCCTCAAATTCCAAAGACTAACAGATCTCTGTGAGATTTACTGCAAGATCAACAGAAAGAGAGAGAGAAAGAGGAGAACTTAGAACGTGCACGTGCAAGGATAGGAGTCAGCAAGGTAATATGCGACTACAGCCATTCAGACTTTGCTGCAGGGAAGAACACAGTTAAGACACCCTTCACACCTGAACACTTCCTGGCGAGATGTGCCTTCAAAACCATGTATCCCACAGTTCACACTACAGCCATTATTGCCAAGGTACAACCACAGGTCAACCACAGTTCTACTTAGAGAAACTTTAGGAAGATAGTGTACAAAGGTACTCCCAACTTGGCCAGCTTGTATATCTCACTATTGGGGGAATAAAAGGATTTGCACTGTGTACAGACTATGCTTCATTGCTATTGGATGTACTACAACTCCCATTTTGCCTAGTAAAGAGAGGCATTTATCCTTCTACAGTCTGTATGCCCAGCTTTGCACCCATACAGACACCTAACATCACAGTCACCCCAACTACCACCAGAAGCCCCAAAACCAGGATTTGCCCAAAGGGAAGAAAGGGTGCCAGCGCTGCAGGAGCCCCAGAACTACGGTGTGCCTCAAGGGAATAAAGGGTGCCACTGCCTTTCACTGTATGGCCCTAGGGAGTAACGGTGTGAGGACAGCCACTGTGATTGATTGTTGCAGCCAGAGCCACTACCACTCCCACCCTCTGCTCCGGCTCCTCCTGGCCTCTGCACATGTATGTTTACCTTGCGTGGGCATAATTACAAAAAATAAATGTTTTATTGTGCTTGCAATATATACTATCGCCTTGGACTATGAAGATGATTTTTTGTGAGGCAGTATCTGACACCAGGAGGTTGCATGATGACGTATTTACTATAACTAGTATCCAAACTTCTAGGTTGCAACAGGCTAATACATGCAAAGGGGTATTCCGGTTTCATGATATTGATGACCTAAGCTCAGGATAGGTCATCAGTACCACACTAGTGGGAGTCTGACTCCCACCAGCCTTTTGAAGGGACTGCAGTGCTTGTGCCAGTGCTGCATCTTCTTGAATCTTTATCTGCACGCTGTCTGCACATTAGCGGCAGTGTAGTGTAATTACAGCTTCCTCCCCCATTCACGGATAGCAAATACTGAGTTTACTGCCCCAGACCTTCTTCCAACCCTGAGTTCCTTGTTTGGCTCCTTTCTGACCCCAGTTATCAGCTCTCCGCTGCGCCCTCTAGTAGCCAGATTGGATGGCTGCTGAAAAGTGTCAATGTACTTTCACACAATTTAATTTCATTTAATACAGAATAAAATAAATAGTAAATTTGTAAATCACTTTATTTAAAAGATATGCTTAAACCAACCTGAAAAAAGCTGTACAGTTATGGCCTCTAGGGCTCTTATTTCCAAATTAGTTGTAGTCCACTGTCTGTTGTCAAGCAAGATCCATCTCTGGTAACAGAGATTCAGAAGATGGCTGACAGGAAATGGGTGTGTGTCAGAACTAGCTGAGATCTTGAGCCTGATAAAACAGCTACTTCTACATAGCTTCTGAACAACACAAGAGCCCCCTGCCTTAATGTGAAGGTGATTAATCCCTCTTTATCTGCTCTGTGAGCTCCAGAGCTGAAAATAAACATAGTGGGAAGTAAGGGAAAGGAGGTTACAACAATATAGTGCTGGTAGAAGGGAAGCACCCGCTGCTTCTGAGTGAAATGTATCTAGCTGTGCAGCTGAAACATGGAATAACATAGCTGACAAAAACATTAGGGAAGCCCAAAAATAACTGTTCCTTTACAGTTATGATTGTGCAAAGCAGCAAAGCCATTATACAAACTTTTTGTGAAAACTCAGGTATGCTTTAACACTATTTAAGTGGCAAAAAGCCTGAATAACAGGTATTGGGTGGTAACAGGTCAGACACAAAACTAACGAATGCTCCTGTAAACAAGTGACATTTGACCTAAATGTCATGTATTTCTCATAATTCAGCAATTTAAAAGACACCAAAATAGAATATTATAGAATTTAAGAAGCAGAAATTTGACTTTTTAAACTTAAATCTGTTTTTTTTTTATTCTTTATGCATTTTGTGTTACTGTAGTAAAATGTCACAGATGGGAGCGTGACATATTCACATTGCAAGACAAATATCAAATACTGGATTATTACAAATTCAATCAATCGTTGTATTCTGCACGTATTACCTACGAGAACTTAGAGGTAAAGATATACTTGAGACATTTGGCTGGCCATTGTTTCTTACAGCTGTGGTGTTAATTGACAGAAAGCAGGGATTTTGAAAACGGTGAGAAATTGATGGCAAAAGTATACCAAAAAACTATATACTAGACAATGAATTAGGGTTTGGCTACACAGTGATTTTGGCCATGGCAACTGGCGCATGACCAAAGATAGCAGGGCTGCCATAAGAATGAATGGGGTCGCAGCACAAATGCACATGCAAATCACAAAAGCTCTAGTGATTTGCGTGTCGTGGTCGCAGCAAGCACACAAATCACTCTGCAACCACATACATTCCTATAGCAGACTCTCTACTTTGTAATGTTTGGATACTCGATAGATTACGCCGTAATGTATTTCTCTTTAATTTTTATATCGCCAAATTTCAGCTCCGATCCATGATATGTCTATAGCTCGGCATCGGGTCTTCCAGTTAGTATATCATAAAATATGAAACTTTTGTTTGGCTGTGAGGACTCAGCTGCTTGGATTATAGCTGTAGATTCCGGGAAAAGCAGAAAACATTTCTCTCTGTTCCCCTTAACACCATTTTCCTGGCAGTCTGGAAATTCTGTGTTCACTATGACATAGTTCCCACTTGGATGCACTTTTGCTGTAGCATGAGCAGAGGCTCAGAATAGACATTATTTCTCAGCGGGTCTCTGATGTTCGCAGGAGAGATAAGGAAGGAGGATGTTTATTAGATAAACTTGCATATGATCTATACTAGATACTTTGGGATGTGGATGTATGTATAGATATGTCCTTCAAACAGGTCCTGCAAATCAGCCAAACATTTTCTTAGACGCATAATATAGCTTTCATATACCCCTTTTCCATTCGCTGTTACAGCATATGGATTTTATAGGTTGGGCACAGATTTTGAACTTTTGGGGCACCGAGCAAATTTATGTTTGGGGTTCCCTGATGCTTCTTGAAGGTCGGTCCCATAGCAGTGCTAAGCTCTGCCCTGTCACACTGCTCAAATGGTGACTCATTTTGTGACCCCTAACACAGTATAAGTGCCCCCAAGACAATATCGTGCCTGTAATGTGCCCCAACACAGAATAATGCTGCTCTATGTTGCCCCAACAAAATATGGGGCCCTTTATGTGCACCCCAACTCAATATGGTAGCCTTTATGTGTCTCAAACACAAAATAATGACTACTTATGTGTATCCAACACACCAGAATTTTGTTTCATAATCACAAGTTTCTGCTAGGTGTTTTTTTACACCAGATTCTTGTTTTTTATTACTGTCTTTTGCAGGTTTTGGTGCAACTTTTGGACAAAACTGATACCAGCTCCAAGGTGGTATAAAAAGTTGTGTAACATTTTAATAGTATTAGGCCCTATGGAGCACTGTTTCACACATAGGGATTTTGTGGGACATTGTGGTACATCTCCTCTCCATCACTTTATAAAACAGCATCACAGATAAACACGTTTAAGGGCCAAATCATAAATTTGCTTCAAACTAGAAATCACATAGGCACAATATTCTGGCTCAAAATAAATCTTAAGATATCTGTTTTTTTTGGAGGGTAACTACTGTATAGTTAAGAAAGTACTTGGGGCAGCAGCAGACACAGTATTAAGGAAGCATCAGGATGGGATATTTGTGCAAGGTTGAGGAATAGGTGGGGATGTGATAGAAAAGTGAGGAGCCAAAGACATATGGGAAGGTAAACTCTTTAGAGATGAGCTGGAAGAGGTCTTTATGGTAGTCTGGGTTAGATGAAGAAGAAAAGGAAAAAAAACTGACCTTAAAGGGTTTCTGTCACCGTTCTGAACTCAGTGCAGGCGCGGTGAGGGAAAGATGCTCGCCGGGTGCCAGTTTCCTCACCTCGCCTGCGCTGAGTTCAGAATGGCGCGATTTCATCCAAGCACAGGGCTGGCAGACAGACGCAAGCGCTGCCTGGCCCTGTCAATCAAGACTTGGAGTGAGGAGACAAAGGTGGGAGAACGGAGGCTCTAGGAGCAGGAGCAATGCCCCCCTGCTCCTAGAGCCTCATTAGCATATTATAAAAGTTAGATTTTTAGGTTAATGCGGGCACTGAGAAAAGGAGGAATAAGCTCCTTAGGTTTAGCTGACATTAGCACATCGCTAATGTCAGCTAACTTCATAGGGTTAAATCTGGTGAGAGAAACCTATTAATCAGATGGCTTATGTTTAACGTATACATCATGTGTCAAGTACAGTACAGTAGTTATGTACCTGACCGGTGACCATAGGTTCCCTCCTGATTCCTGAATTCAACTGTATTGCCATTCTGAGGCAATAGGTGTAGGAGGACAGAATGTGCCAGCTGGAGCTGGCCACCCCAAGGGGCAGCTTCTGAGGAGGTATTTTGTCTTGCTGGGGCATTATTTTGTGGTGCAGTGTGTTTTTTTTTATACTGCTAGATCAGTTTATTGTGTTGCACTGAGGTACAGTATTTGGCTCTGCTAGGGTGGTATTTTGTGCTGCAATATGGTATTGCTGGCTCCACCTACTTGTGTTAATCCTGTCTTCTGTCTATTTGGACCCGCCACTTTTTGTTTTCCAGGGCCACTTTAAGTTCTCAGTCTTCCCCTGATTGCAACTCAGACCTCCTCACATGATTGGGCTGCAGGGGGGGATTGGCCATAGACCTTACAGGGAAATTGCCCGGAGGGCTGATGCCCAGGGGGTTGCCTGAACTCTCCTCATGGTCGGCCAGTGGAAGATTTTGGAGATGTATTTTGTGCTGCTGGCAGTATTTTGTGATGGACTGTGGTATTTGGCTCTGTTGGGGTGGTATAATGTGTCGCAATATTGTTGCTGGCCCTGCCTTCCATCAATTTGGAACTAACTACAAAACGGTTCCCAGTCAGCCGCTGCTGGGCTGTGATAGTATAAGAAGCATCCACACTTATTTGAACGTTGCTTTGCCAGGCATTGGATTTCGCTGATCTGTTTTCTGCTGATTGGTGGGTATCTCTGGGCATGACTCACGCTAAACACACAATGAACCTTTAAAGAACCTTTAAGGATAAAGTGTTCCAACCAATGGAGCAGATGTCTGTTGCCTAGAATCGGCTTTATTGCAATAATTATTAATGAGTACTTGCAAATCCATGAAACAGTCCAGAAGTCAGGGGAGGCAGCTCAAGGTCTGTACAGTAAACAGGCATGGGTCAGGTCAAGCAGCAGAGGGTCAAGATCCAGGAAACAGCCAGATGTTGACACACAAACGGATTGTAGCTCCTTTGCAGGGCCTACTAAGTAAGTGAAACCAAAAGGAACCAATTGCTCTTAGTAAGGGGTGGACCAAACAGCCTAACATACATTGGAGGGCTGGTGAGCTCATTAGTCAAACCGCTGAACATGGAGCAAAAGTGCAACTGACTCTTGCAGTTCTGCAGTGTGAGGTTCAATAGATCAACACTAATAAACAGAAAGAGACCTAGCAGCCTGGCTGCAGCTTGCAGCATTCAACACTGGAGTCTGGTGGCTGGGCAGAAGCTAGGTATGTGACGTGCAACCCGTGCCCACCCCGTATAGTGGGATGGTGGTGGGCACTGAGTGTTGAAATGACTGGTGGTACCTACTAACTGAACTTTATGCTCAGTCTTCAATATACAACTAGCGATATTTTTTTTCCTTAAAGAACTTCGGGTCAGCTTTAAATTTGCAGAGTCATTTCCATGAAAGAAATTTCCTCTTGAAAAATATTAAGTGTGAGAATTGACGGACTGACAAATTATAGAATTTGAACTAAATCCCAAACCAAGAAAAAAGGCATCAAACATTTATCCCATGATTGATAATTACTCCGTCTAGACAAGAGCACTTATCTTATTAGTGTGTTACTATCTAAACAGCTCACACAGCAAATGAGGATCTTATATCTCATGACTGCGCTCCAATATGGACCCTGCTTTACTGGAGTGGAAAATCTAAGAGCCAAAATTAAGGAAAAGTGGTCAAATTAAGGCAGCAGCTCAAATGAAAAAAATAAAGAAAAGCAAAACCACTTCCCACAAAAGTAAAAATGTGGATCAGTGATCTACTGGGAGAAGCCTAAGAAATCAGAGGAAAGGCAAAGAAGAGAAAGAAGAATTGTGAAAGATGCGAATGAGGATGATATTGAAGCATATAGTACAGGTTACAGTACAACTTACAGACTATATGTATGGTAAGTAAAAACCGTTGACCAATGCTGTTAACCTCCCAATGACTTTACCGGTCTCCAGAGGTACTAGGTGCAGTGTGACAAACCAATAAACGTCGATGCATATGCACAACTTGAAGAAGAGCATAGCAAAGAGGTTTGGGGGGCCAAAGAGGTATCTGCCTCGGGTGTCGGATGTCATGTCACACTTTAAGTCAACCCCTGTCCATATGCTCAATTTGGGACATAAAAGGCATATTTTTGCCCTGGCCCATCCTCTGTAAGTCGTATTGGAGAACCACACTATTAGTTGCTCCCGATCTGGCCATTTTGTGGATGTTTTGTGGGTGTAATAGCGCTCATATTATCCAGGGGCAGATTCTCTTAAAGGCTGTCTATGAGACTTAGGCTGGCTTCACACGTCCGTTAAACCCAGACGTGAGCAGTCCGTGGTAACGCAGGCTGGATTTGTCTTTTACAGCTGGAGCGCACAGCGTCATTGGTTGCTATGACGACGGTCACTCCCTGCCGCCGCTGCACTACAGTAATACACTGGTATCATCTATACCAGTGTATTACTATCCTGCAGCGGGGGCAGGGAGTGCACAGCGTCATAGCAACCAATGACGCCATGCGCTCCAGCTCTAAAAGACAAATCCAGCCCGTGTTACCACGGACTGCTCATGTCCGGGTTTAACGGACGTGTGAAGCCAGCCTTAGGGTACATTCACATAACAATGATAAATGGCTGAGTGATGTCCGTTTTTGTTACGGCCATCACGCTGCCATTTTCAGAACTAACTAAAATCTATGAGTCTATTTAATTTTTCTTTTAACAGCCAGTGGATAGCAGTTTAAAAAAAATAGGACATGTCCTATTTTTGGAAGTTTTCATGGCCAGACAGATCCCATTGGAATTAATGAGTCAATTTTTAACAGCCGTTTAGACAGACGTGCTCTCATCTAACAACTGTTAAAATCGGGTAGACCATGGGAAAAAGTTCAAAAGCTCACCACTTGCAAGTGAAGGAACATTTGCTGTGCACTTTGGGCAGTAGGACCTGCGCTCCCAGCGTGGTGACGTCACATGCTCATGCTGGGAGCGTCAGGCCCTGCTGCCTCCATTGAGAAGAGAGTGTTCTTGCAAGTGTCTGCAGTGAGGTGTCTGCAGTGGGAGGAACTAAGGGGGGCATTATTGGTACAAGGGCATTAGGGGGGGCAATATGGGGGTATTATTGAAACTTGGGGCCCTATGGCAGCTATTCAACGTTCAGGGGTCATTATAGGGGCCATTGGATATCCAGGGATAGATGCAATGGGGGCATTGGCGTTCTGCATTTTCTGCAACTGCTGCACCCTCTCCACTTTGAGGGGCCAGGCATGATGTTGTCACTCCTGGCCCTGTCAATCAAAGTGCAAAGGATGCTTCAGTTGCAGAGAGAGGAGAGCTAAGTGTAATGGTAACACCCTCATTGCTCCTAGAAGCTTATTTGCATGGATTAAAATATGATTTTTCTCAGCAATGCGGGCACATATGAACATGGGACCAACACAGATGCATTCAACTGCTAAGTGAACATGTACCAGGTCAGCCAGTTTCATAGGTGAAAATCTGCTGACAGATGTCCTTTAAGTCATACTAGTCATACTTACCTGCTCCCCACTGCTCTGGTCCTTCGCCCTGGCTCCCATTCATCAATCATCTAGTCCCCAGTTTGCTTCTGGTCTAAGTATGGACATGGTCACATGTGTCTCTACAGCCAATAACTAATTCATTGGTCATGTGTCTCCAAGCGGCATGTGACTCAGCAGTGACGTGCTGCTTGGGGAAACATCACCGATGAAGCCAGTCATTGTCTGCAGCAGCTTGGGTGACCACCACTTACCTGCTCCCCACCACTCCTCTCCTGGGCTCGCTCATTTCCGGACTTCGCCTTGCTTACTTTCGGCCGGGGTCCAGCCCAGGACTGGAGTGGTGGGGAGGAGGAAAGTATGACTTTTATTAGGTCATACATGTTACGGAGCATAACTTAAAAGTGAAGATCCCCCCCAAAAAAAACCTTTAAGGCCAACTTTTTCTTAGTCATTTATTTTGGGAATTGTGTAATCTGCAAGGAAATATGCATCGTATTATGTGTTCACAAACAACGCTTCCTGCACCAGACATCTTTGCTGACCTTCAGCACATTCTTGTAAACTGTTTAAGCCAATTTCAAGCCAAGATATTTCTGACAAGAACAAAAACACATATAAATCACTTTTATAGAAACTATAACACCCTAAGATCAAATGCAACCTTTGAAAACCAGACACAACAATAACAGACTATCAGTTCACTAGAAAGATTTTAATAGCTCCCATAAAAATCTGCTGGGAACCAGGAACATGGAGCAGCTATACGTACAGTGCAAACGAGAAACATACACTAATGACGTCCAGTTTATGTATCTAAATGGGCTGTAAAATAGAAATACATGACCTGGAATGAGGCTGGTACTCAGGGGTGGACTGGCCATAGAGTCTACAAGTCTACAGGGAAATTTTGCGGTAGGCCAATACCCAGGGGGCCGCCCAAGCCCTCCTCACTGCTGCCAGCCAGGTACATAAAGATCTGATGCTCTCATCATTAATTAATGCTAGGAGCAGCAGGTGCCCTACTGAATTCAACTGTATCACCATACTGATCAGTATTTTGTGCTGCACTGTGGTATTTAGTTTTGCTGGGCTGTATTTTGTGCTCCACTACGGTATTGCTGGCTCGCTTACTTCTGTTGTCTCTGCTTACTTGTGTCGTGTGTTGCCCCATCTTCTGTCAATGTGGACTCCCCTACAACTTTGGGTCATTTTTAGCACTTTTAGGTATTTTGCCAGGGCCACTTTAAGTTCCCAGTACGCTCCTGCTGGTACTCACATCGCAATAATGTTATAAGGTAGGCCCTACTGATCCTCATTAGGTCTAAAAAGGTGGAGGCTCCAAAACACAATCCATGGGTTTACCAATATCAAAACACCTACCAGTGTCTTTATTATAGGGGCTTTTGAGGAGTTTCATTCTGATAACCTATCCTTAAAGGCTATGTACACCTTTGGGGGCAATTTCTTTTTTTTATTATTATTGCATTGTACTTATTTTGAGCTAAAAAACATTTTATGAATTGGTCTTTATTAAAAATATGTAGCCTTTTTTTCTGTACATACTGTAGCTACAATGCGCTAGTAGCTTCCAGTGGATTTTCTGTCTTTTCCGTCATTTGGGGAGCTGGCGGCCTCCTTATCTCTGCTCTCTGACATTATAAACACTCAATACAGCTTAGTTTTTATCTTACTGATAAGAATGTGGCTTAAATAAGTGTTTTATGACCTCTTAGTAGTTTAGGGATAAGGTTTATTAGATGATAGGCACAAAGTAAAAGTACCAGTCACACAGCTAAAAAAAACTGTTAACCCTGTGTGACAGAATGGCTCAATATTTTTAATAAAGGCCAATTAAAAATATGATTTAAAGCCAAAAATGTGTAAAATGCAATCATAAACAAAAACTGCCTCTGAAGGTGTATATAGCCTTTAAAATAGGTCTTAAATATCAGATCAGAGGGCTCCTGACTCCTGACTCTTCCACTGATCAGCTGTGTGCCAACATCCAGTGCCATATACGGTGTAGTGGCCATGTGGTTACAGCAGCAACCCACCTATTCACAAAAATTTACAAAACACTTTTAAATAGAATCTGTCAGCAGAAAATTCACTGATAAACCAGGCACAATGTCTTGTAGGGCTAGCACAGATAATTAGAATGATAACTTTCACCTAGTGACCCGTCGCTTCATTTTGGGGAAAAAGTTATTTTAATCCATATAAAAATGAGCAGTTAAGTGCACTGATAGTAGAGCCAAGCCACACCCTTGCTCCTCCTGCTTCCTCTGCCAGCCCTACCCTCTCTTTCTTAATTGCCAGGACTAGGTTCCCACATAGTCAAGAATTTCGGGCCTGAGTGGTGCTGTCCTGTCATCTATTAGGTCCCAGGCCTCATTCCCTGGCCTGTGCTCTCCCTAGCAAGCACAATGCTGTGACATCATGCTGTGAGCTGAGCAGGAAAGTACAAAGGCCAAGGATCATCCTCCCAGCCTGTCCCTGACCTGTGCACTCTCCTGATCAGCTTAGCGGGTGTGATGATGTTACTGCATTTCGTCTGCTGCTGGGGACAGCATGTTGTTCTCTGTTCACTGGGGAGAATGAAACACAGGAGCTTTTTGTAAGAGCTCAGTAAGGAGGGCACTAAGGGGGCATGACTATTGTGTGGGGGCACAAAGGGGGCAGGGATGCACTACTAATGAGACCAGGTGAGGCGCTCGCCTCAGGCAGAACCAGGTAGGGGAAAGAGGAAAGCAGCTGAAGGGCCATGGGCTAAAGGGAAGTAGTTAGGTTATGAAATTGGCATTGGTAAGTTGGGGCACTCTTTCAGTTTTTGCCTCAGGCAGCAGAAAGGCTAGGTGCATCCCTGCAAAGGGGGCATGAGTACTGTGTGGGGGCACAAAAGGGTTATAACTGGTGTGAAGCAGCACTAAGGTGGCATAACTACTGTGGAGGGACACTAAGGAGACATAACTTGTTGTGGCACCAAGGGGCCATTCTACTGTGTGGGGGCACTAAGGAGGTATAACTACTATGAAGAATCCACTAAGGGGGCATAACTACTGTGTGGGGGCACAAAGGGGTTATAACTAGTGTAAAGGGGCACTAAGGTGGCATACCTACTGTGGATAGGCACTAAGGAGACATAACTTGTGGGGGCAACAAGGGGGCATTCTACTTTGTAGGGGCACTAAGGGAGCATAACTACTGTGTGGGGGCATAACTACTGTGAAGCGGGCACTTAGAGGGAATAACTACTGTGTGGGTAAAGTAAACTGTTAACTCCTCCTCCTGCCCAGCGCTAGTAAGCATTTTATTTTCACATTTTTAACATTAGTGGGTGGGTGGTTGGGTGGGTCGGGGGGGGGGGGTTGTATGGTGAGTGTGGGCAGTCCTCAGTAGCTACAGGAGAGGGGGTTGTAGAGAAGTTGCTGGGGGGGGGGGACATTCTAAAATTTGCTGTGGATCCCAGCCTTTTCTAGTTCCGTCCTTGATTTTTAATGCAACAGGCATTTTCTACAGCATGTGTATGAGATTTTTGTTGTAAACTCTCATCCACTTTGCATGCTAAAAAAATTGCAGTATTTTTATAGTAGCAACAGACAGACCCTTTTTTGCTGCAGATTTTGCAGCTAGTCTAAGGAATAATCTGCATGTGTTACATGACATTTGTCATAATATACGTTTTGCATTCATGTAAGTTGTTTTCAGCCTTATGGAATTGTCCGTGGTAACAACTCTTTTAACTAGTTGCTGAAATATTATGTCCATCCAAAAATCCAGACAGCACCCCCTGTCCACATAACTTGCCACATTTACCTCCTCTAGCCCGGTACTGATTTTTTAAGACCATGTGAAATTGACTGAAAAGACTAGGTTACTTCTTGTCTATGAGCATAATTACCTAGAAAATCCGTTACATCAGCAGTCTCAACCACACTTTGGGACAATTTGCAAGTTTGCATATCCATCCGAAGGAAAAATGTGCAATTCTACATTTTCGTGAACAGCTGAACACACAGCTGTCAGCCGAGCTTTTATAGGGTTATTTAACCGAAAAATTCTATATTTCTGCTATGTGGAGCATTTAGGTAAAAGCATTGTTCATTTTGTCTCTGATTTTCCACTGCAAATGAGCGTAATAAAGTGTTAACCTAAAGGGAGTGGTCATCCAGTCACGTTACAAAATGCTATAGAAAAATATAATAGTACACATAAAAGGAAATCACAATACAAATGTGAATATCTTATTTTCATCTTAATGAGATGGAATCACATGAAGCTACAGGCCAAGAGCCAGAGCTGCCAACAGTCCCACATTTGCAGAGACAGTCCCATAAAATGGAAAATGCTACTTTTTACGTTGTGTTACGGATTCCCCAGTGCACTATATACAGTCATGTCAGTCACAATTACTTATACCACATGCTTTCTTCACACATGACTAATTTAGTGTTGAGCGCGAATATTTGAATTTCGAATTTTTATCACGAATATCGGCACTTCGAAAATTCGCAAATATTTCGAATATAGTGATATATATTCGTCAAAATGAATATTCGCTTTTTTATTTTTTATTTTATCTGAACCTCTTACCTAGTATACCTAAAAAAAATTGAAGTTTGGGTAGGCACAAAGAAGTATGGTTACATGCAGCAATTTTAATAGTAGTATAACAACACTAATGTTCACATAAACTCCAGAATAGATATAAGTAAAAATAAATATAAAAATATAAAAAGATATAAAAAATATAGTCCACTATAGTTCAACCTTTTTATATACAGTTGCTAAAAGTGTCCAGCTTTAGAGGGAATTGATTGGGATCGATACTCTGTGGAGTGATTCACATTGAGTATTTGTGTCTGAATCTTGAATTGTTCATGCACATTTGTAATCAGCAGTAGTATAGTTCAAATCCAGAATAATCTCACTTATTAGTTATAAGTTATAACACGCTTTGGGATGGGTGGTACTTACGGTGGCGGTGGTTTTTTTCATCATGCTGCGTCCCGCACCCACACTGACCTGGATGGATTACTTTCACCATCTCGGTTTCAATTTTCCCGCTTTGCAAGTAAGTATTCTCGTGCTCTGGGTGTCTTCTCACCGTCTCTCTTCGTTCGGCGTCTCACGTGACCTAGTTCTGGTCATGTGCTTTAGTCTCCTCCGTGCGCTACCTCAATATTGGCTGTGATGCGCTGTAGCTGGAGGTTCGGGTTTTGTAAATCCTGGCTTTAGGAGCGCTCCCAATGAAAGAAGTTAGATATTTGCTGATATAGTAGTGCATATCATTCCTCTGCATACTAGGAGTCACCAAACGCGTTTCAAAGCCCTCACTGGCTTCTTCCTCAGTGGTCTATTTTTTACGCTTTCCTTTTTCTGGTGGGTGGACCAGATTCTAGGGTAAGAGCACCAGATATCCATATTTTTCCGCTAGTGAGCCACCTTACTAAAATTTCAATTACCTAGTATACCTACCTGCTTCTTGCTTGTGGGCCAATGTGAGAAGGCTGCAATATTGTAGTCTGTAGTGAATTAGAACATTCTTCATTATTAACTTATTTTTTCTCTTATGCGAAAAATCGACAATGTAATATTCGCATAATGCTATATAGTGCTATATTTTCGTTTTTTAAAATATTTGTGTTTTTTTCCATCTGAAGTCATGATTCCTTCCTGCTTTTGGGCCAATGACTGTTCACATTGAATTGGAAAAAATGACAAATATTCTAAAAAAAGAATATATAGCACTATATTCTATAGTGCTATATATTCGTGTTTCAGAATATTCGCATTACGCGAATATTACATTGCCGATTTTTCGCATAAGAGAAAATATTTTTTTTCCTCTTATGTGAAAAATCGGCAATGTAATATTGGCTTGATACGAATATTCTAAAACACAAATATATAGCACTATTTTTTAGAATATTCATAATTTTTTCCAACTTGATGTGAACAATCATTGGCCCAAAAGCAACTTACGTGGGGGGAATCATGACTTCAGATGAGAAAAAATGACAGATATTAAAAAAAAAAAGGATATATAGCACTATATTCCATAGTTCTATATATTCGGGTTTTACAATATTTGCATTACGCGTAATATTTTATTGCCAATTTTTCACAATCAATAGAATAATCCCAAAACGAATATTCGCGAATATATGATGAATATTCTAACGCATAGCCTTAGCTGTTGAATGGGGCAGCAAGCACATGGATTTCTGCCAACCCTCATTTAGGTGAATGGAACTGATTTTCAGCTATGGAATTTTTGCCACAAAATCTGCCACGTATGAAGGCAACCTAATAAGAGCTGGGAGGATGGTTCTTGGTTTAACCTGTAATGTAGAAACAAAATTATTCGACTTCTCAACTGCTCTGTCTTAAATTCCCCCAACACTACTCCTCCCTAATCATATCACCCAGCGAAGGCCCTATTACACCTGCAAATAGTAGCTAGGATCATTGCTAGCAAGCGTTCGTATGAGCAAGCGATGGCATTAGCGATCGCTTGTCCCCATATTGAGGTCTCCTCCGCTACCGAGCAGGCATTTGCCAGGAAGGAACGCTTCCCTCCCGATAATCGCCTGCAGAATCTGTAAGTGATTACACCAATCTTCCATCCAAAGAACCAACCTCTACTGTTCTCCTATGTGCCGCAGATTACCTGTTGCCATCAGCCATGTGGCCATCTCCACTTTCTACAAAGGAACCCCTATCCCCACCTATTTCAGTCTCCCCCACTACTGCCTTCATTCTTCCTGGGGGCCACATGACCCTTCTCATAGTTCCTTACAGGCGTTTTGCCCATTCGTCACTCTTCAGCACTGGACAAACGTATGAAACAATGAATGGAAGAACCCTCCTTCAATAGAAGTTTACGTATGTATAATGCTACATTCAGCTATAATCCCTGTTTTGTTGCTTACTAAGCTTTTATTTATCATGGTTTGGTAGCTTCTTGCTTACGAGAGAGGCCCCTCAGGTTTGTTTGTGTAAGGTTGTAATGAGTATTACTCAAGTGCCAAGTATGCTACATTGAAGTCAAGCTGTCGAATTCGAAAGCTCCTGACAATCGTATTAGAAATGTGCAAATTCATATTGACATTCCTAGAATATTCCCAGAATATGTGCAACCCTCCCAGCTTGGTCAATAAGAGTTGAAAGGAGTACAGTACTCAATGTGTTTGTTCATGACAAATACACACATTCAAATACAGCCTTAATTTGTCTGTCTCACTGAGTCAAATAGCATGGATACCATAGGAAACCATCATACCTCTGTTCTTCGAATTCAGATGTGGTTTATCGATAGGTGAAGGAGAACCGGCCCCGCCAACTACTGTCAATGAAAATATTTTCTAATGTCTACAGAAAAGTAAAGACAAAAAGCTGAATATCCCTAACATCTTTACTTTGTGGAATACCTCTTTACACAAAGCCGTCCTCTTTATTATCAGAGGAGATGCCCTTCCGTAGTGAAGTCCATAAGTACATCCACCATAGTTAACCAAGTGCCTGTGAGGCCTCCAGAACAATCATTTATCCCAGAGGTAGTCAACCTTTTGCACTTTCAGAGCCACATTCAATGCTGTCAGATGGTTGTGAGGCACATTTAACACGAAAATATCGTAGAAGCCGTACACCAAGCTGTAAATGGTTCCAAATAACAATGAACTAGTTCAGTGTGAGGAGCAGGTTTTCTGCCAGTCTTTCAAAATCTGGACTCTGGTTTTTGAAAGAAGGGGTCATGTAGCCTGCTGCCGTCAACAAGTGGCCTCAGCGGTGACATTTCCCTAAGCGGCATGTGACCCAGCAGTGATGTGCTACTTGGGAACATGTCAACTCTGAGGGCCCAGGGGCGTAGCTAACGGCTCATGGGCCCTGGTGCAAGAGTTCAGCTTGGGCTCCCTACCCTCGGTGCTTTGTGTGTCTTCTTATGCGGCACAAAGGTCTTTGGGCCCCCTCAGGCTCCTGGGCCCGGTAGCGACTGCTAAGCCCATGTCTGAGGCCAATGATTGGCTGAAGTTGAGCACATGACCCTGTGCAGAAGTTTATAGGCTGGGGACTGAGAGAAGCGCAGATTGAACCTTCATTATCCACATCGGTAAAACCACTAAACTGCTTGAGGGCTCAGGCCTCATTAAACTGACTGAGGAGAGTCTAGGAAGGACCCTCCTTTTCTATGGTTGGTCCTCCCTGAGAGGGCCCTCCCTGAGTCAGTTTAGCGATGTCTAGCCCCTCTTTTCTGAACTCCTCAGTGGCACACAGGCCAGGCGCCCGCCACAGCCAGCACTCAACTACATGCTACACTATACTGACCTGATGGCAAATGGCCTGTCATGGTTGAGAAGTAAAAATAAGCTTAGCACTGATTGGCTGAGGCTCATCCAACCAATGTTAGGCTTATTTCAGTCTGGGCAGCAGGACACTTCTAATTGACACACAGCACAGAGGATGTCTGACCTCCTTTGCTGTCACTTCAGTTAATCACCACTGTTTCTGGTGTCAGAACAAGAGAAAGCCACACATCAGACGCTCATAAGCTATGGGTTGGGAAGCCATTATCTATTATGCCATGAGTTAGGTCTTCTTTTGACCAAAACGCGTTGACTTTTACGTGCAACATGCCGATGGAATGTATTTTTAAATTCATATGATATAAAGGTAATATGATTTAAAATCTTCAAGTGCTGAATCACTTTTTAATGGAATTTCTTATGCCTACTGGAGCTTGGTCCGTGCACCGACGTTGAATCATTTGCTAGCTGGCTCTACACATGCAAACCATTATCTATGCCAAGAGGTCCCACGTGATGGTACATTATGCCACTAAAGCTAATCACATACATTAGATTAATGTCAGCTAAACAAACTGAATTGGGAGCGACTAGTATGTTGGCCTCCTGTCTCTTCCCTGACAGCAGATGTTGAGGGATAGAAAGATCAGGCAGTTGGATTTCAGCATGTCTAATCATTTGTTTTCACAGAGTTAAGCTGCCTTCCCAGGGGTCTGATAGCGGCGTACTCCCCTCTCTACAGTGAAAACACATACACTCTCGGACAAGCTTGCCTTAATATGCATATGGGGGGGATAGACAACAGAAAATTAGAAAAAATATTTTCTAACTCAACCTTTCCTGTGGTTTAAAGAATTTGAGTGTCCCTTCAGGCATTAAACAACAGTCTGTCTTATAGTCCAAAAAATATGGTAGGATCAGATATTGACACATAATCTTTTTTTCTAATAATTGCTATTTTCTGATTGTAGGTTTGTTTGTTGTTTTTTTTAATAAGAAAATTACAGAAAGATGTGAATGACGGTCATGTTGTCAGCATAGAGAATGGTTAGAACTGGAACTGGGAATTATTTATTTTCTTAATTCCTATTAATTAGACCAGTATTTAAGAAAATCATCACTTGTCTGTTAAAGGGGACCTGTCACAGGGAGCATGGTGTCCTGTATGACTTGTAATTCCTTTATTTTAATTCCTGCCCATTTCTGGGCTTAGGAGTCCAGTGGGTGGCCCTGATGAGTGATTGACAGCTATCTCTATATGCATACTTAAAGGGGTTGTCTCACTTCATAAAATGCCATGCATCATGTACAGAAAGTTAATACAAGGTACTTACTAATGTATAGTGATTCTCCATTTTGCTTCCTTTGCTGGCTTCATTTTATTTTTCCATCGCTTTATGCACTGGTCGTTTACATGGTAACACCCACCCTGCAAGCCATTAGTGGTGGCCGTGCTTGCACACTGTAGGAAAAAGCACCAGTCTATGCTCACTTCCGCGGTTTTTCCTATAGTGTGCAAGCGTGACTCCTGCTGCCGGGTTTCGTAACCATGGAAACGAGAAGTGTATAATGTGATGGAAAAATTAATCAAGCCAGCAAAGGAAGCAATATAGATAATCACAGTATATTGGTAAGTGCCTTGTATTAACTTTCTCTACATGATAAATGCTATTTGTTGAAGTGAGACAAGCCCTTTAAACAGGGAAGCCTGTCAATCAATGAGTAGGGCCACCTAAGTGAACAGAAATGTATATGACTACAATACAAGTTATACGGAAACTTTTCCCAGAAAAAAAAAAAAACTAATATATATATATGATTAATTGATAGATATGATATATCTATATATATACTGTATATATACCTGCTCAGCTCCTCCTGCTCTATGACATTCCACCCGCAGATCGGACTACTAGGTCTGTAGGGTATGATGAGGATGATGAGGCATAAATGAGAATAATCACAGCTCACTAACAACGTATGAATATGATCATAATACATCCAGAGAACTTAACGTACAAAGAATCGCAGGCCTGTCAGCAGCTGCTTGTTGACAGTTTCAAGGTAAGGGTACTTTCACACTTGCGTTGAAGGATTCCGTCAGGCAGTTCCGTCAACGGAACAGCCCGACGGATCCGTTAAAACGTTTGAAAACGGATTTCATTTGCAAACGGATCCGTTTGCAGATCTGTTTGACAATTGTATTGAAATAACGGATCCGTATTTCCGTTGTCATCCGTAAAAACGGATCCGTTATTCATTATTTTACCATCTTTAAAGGTCTGCGCATGCACAGAGTGGAGGAACGGATCCGTTAATGCGTAAATTTTCAATGATGGATCCGCTCTTAATACATTTCAATAGAAATTATTAGCGGATCCGTCATTCCGTCAAGTGTTTACGCTTTTTTGGACCGAGATAAAAATACAACATGCTGCATTTTTATCTGCGTCCAAAAAACGTGAAAGGACTGAACTGAAGACAAACTGATGCAAACTGAACGGATTTCTCTCCATTCAGAATGCATTAGGATAAAACTGATCAGTTTTTTTCCGTTATTGAGCCCCGAGGACGGAACTCAATGACGGAAAAGAAGAATGCTAGTGTGAAAGTACCCTTTGAAGAAGGTAATGAATATATGACATATATGTAGATATGTAGAACAGAGTCACTCTCTTTCCTGCCATATCACCTACACGGCAGTACCAGACATATCAGGTACTGCAGTGAAGAGTCCCCGCTGGAGCAGTGAGTATCAATGCCTTTTCCCTACCGATCATGCATTGATTACTATTTTTCACATTTTTATCTGAATTTTCTGTGTTGACCGACTCTGAATATTAATATGATCTAGAGGTTTAATCTAAACATCCACTTACATCCCTCACCCTGAGAATCGGTACAGCCTTATAATAAAGGGCCTGTGTTCCTACATATGTGCAGATACTGCTATATGTCCTCCGACAGAGCTTCTCTGGAATGCTGTTTTTTCTTCAGCTGTCTTGGCCGATGCCTTCATCTTTCACGCTAGTCTCAGTTCAGAGAAGCCATGATGCATATGTTCCTGAAGAAGATGGCATCTATGTCCTTATATAAAAGAGTGGTGCTCTTCCACTTCAACACACTGTGAAACCTGTCGCCATCACCACCCGTGCCGCTCAATAACTTCTCTGTGTACATCGGGTGGTACTGACATGGAAACCCTAAGCAACTGGCAAAAACAGCTGAGCATGAACCCACAAGAAAAGGTTGTGAGGGCATCAGAGCAAGCAAATTCTCATCAAGTCTAAAAAAGCACAGATACACATCGCTGTAAAAAGTACATGCTCCCATTCAGGTATTGTCTATGTATTGTATTTTGTATTATTTTATATTATTTTATACATCACTTGCTTTTTTTGTAAGTAAGTTTTTTAGTTTTTTTGTTAAAAATCAGATCAATCTAATCCATTTATATAGGATTCAAACTGAGACTGAGTTCCCACCTCCGTCATGCTGTCAACATGGGGATTGATGGCTACAAAAATTTGAAATTGAGCAAAAAAAAAGCAACTCTAAGCCCCTTGCACACGACCGTATCACTTTTTCAGTATTTTGCGGTCCGCAAAAAACGGATCCGCAAAAAATACGGATGACGTCCGTGTGCATTCCGTTTTTTGCAAAACAGAACAGCTGGCCCCTGATAGAACAGTACTATCCTTGTCCGTTATGCGGACAATAATAGGACATGTTCTATCTTTGGACGGAATGGAAATACGGAAACAGAAGGGATACGGAGTACCTTCCGAGTTTTTTTTTGCGGATCCATTGAAATGAATTGTTCCGTATACGGAACGCAAAAAACGGAACATGTGCAAGAGGCCTTAACTGAATGTAGATGTTGGTAGGATTCTATGTAAGCCAAGTTCAGGTCAGTTGAACTGCAGGAGTTACGGGTATTTTGACCATAATACAGATGTTAAAGTGTGTAGGCATTAAAGGGGATGTCCATTCTTTTTACTTTTTTATTTTAAAATTCCCTCCATCCATACAGCTGTACCTGCGAAGAAATTCATACTTACCAGCTTCCCGTCACTACCATTGTGACTCCATGACTCCCTGCCTGTCTTTACTGCACTTTCAGCCACCCATCTGTCAACATCCGCTCAGATGGCGTCCCGCGCACCGCTGCAACTAATGACTGGCCTCAGCAGTGACATGTCCCCAAGCGACACATGACAGAGCAAGGGCGTGCTGCTTGGTGATACGTGACTGCTGAGGCCAGTCATTTCCTGCAGCGGTGCATGTGACCTCATCCATATGGAAGTTCACCATAGTGGTGCTCTTACTGGGAAAAAGGAGACCAATTTTTTTTCTTTCTAGTCCTGGAAACCCCTTTTTATCAAATGAATGAACTAAGCTGCAATACCAGACACAACCTGTGGACAAGAGTGGTGCTGTTCCTAGGGGGGAAAAAACAGACCAGTTTTTCTGATCCTGACAACCCATTTAATTAAATGAATGGGCTGAGCTGCAATACCAGAGACAGCCCATGGACAGGAGTGGCGCTGTTTCCTTGAAAAACACAAACCTTTTTCGATTTCAGTGTCTATAGCAGCAAGACGGTTATTGATCGGAATGTTACGATAAGCCCAAACGTGTTATATTACGTTGATCTTAATAAACTCCCACCATTATGAATTTCTTTACAGAAAGTATTTTTTTATTCTTGCCAGATTTATGAATGACAATCTGTTACTCAGTCACAAATAACCACAGAACGGCAGTTAAGGGAATTCTTAAAAGTATCATGAGAAATAAAAAAACACCGTACTTTCTGCTGAAAAGGTATGAAATACAAACTCTGGTTATGATCCGCTGAGTGTGAGCTACTAGAAGAACCATCGCTGTAGACTACTATTAACACATTCCCATATCTAAGAACATTATATAGGGGAATCGCTTAATTATGGTAAAATCTCTGCTCCTTAGAAAAAGAAAGTCAACCCTCTAAACAAATGCACAAAAATCACACATCAGAATCTGCATGAGAACAGACGTGTAGATTGTGCAATGTAATTCTTTAAAAATATGGTACAATATTATATGAGGTTTCAGTCTTATTGTGATTCAGGCATCGGTATCCACTGAGTTCTCTTACTAGAAGTCCCTTCAATTATATCACTAAATTCATTATGCAGTATTGAGCATTCACCTTGAAAATGTTTGCACCACCAGGAAAGTGCCTTGCCAACGCATTTCCTCCTCAATCAGTCTCCACAGCTAAGTTGTTTCCAGGAGGAAACGCTTAAGGGTCACAGGTTTTTGGTGAGGCAATTCTTGGGGGGATTGTCTTATACTGCACACTATCTTTAGGGACATCATTGAAGGAACTTCTAGGGAGAGAATGAAGTGGTTAAGATCAAAGCCTCCTTACGATCTCCTGGATTTCTTGAATCAGCTCTACATCGATCTGTACAGGACTAGTGATGAGCGGGAGTGCCATATTCGATTTTGCGATATTTCTCGAATATTCGATTGAATACTCTACATATATTCGTCGAAATCGATTATTCGTCATTATTCTATATATTGCGAATGTTACGCAAATTTATATTCGCGTATTGCGATTTGAACTTTGAACAGTGTATACAGGCAAATTTCCTATTGGGTTAGCTCATTAGAATCAACGAAGATATCGAATATAGCGCTATATTCTCAATCTTCGTCATATTCTAGCAAGCCAACCATTAGGAACCCAGCTCTAAGTTGAATTCGCAATGCGATTAATATAACCTGTATTACTCGCATTGTGAATTCAACTTAGATCTGAGTTCCTAAAGGTTGGCTTGCTAGAATATAACGAAGATTGAGAATATAGCGCTATATTCGATATTCGTTATCTTTGTTATATTCTAGCAATACAACCTTTAGGAACTCAGCTCTAAGTTGAATTCGCAATGCGAATAATTCAGGTTATATTAATCGCATTGCGAATACAACTTAGTCAAATTTGTGAGATCGCGGTTCTCACATCCGACAGTACATTTTAGCATGAAGGTGTTCCCATTGGGATGGGGACGCTCCATGTACACCGGAAGTCGGCAGAAGCGGCAACGTGCATTAACTGGAGCGGGCAGGGAGCCAGGAATCCTCCGGACAGGTAAGAACAGCTTTTGGGAAGTGGGAAGACAACCAGAGAGGAACATTAGCTTAAAAAAAAAAAAAATGAATATTCGAAATAGCGAATATATAGCACTATATTCGAAATAATCGTAATCATCAATGTTAACATTGTACACGCAAGATATGTCATCCAGAGCAATCTCACACAGCTGGAGATCCATAGTTTGGAGGCCTCTGATCAAATATATGCTTACCAGATAACATCTCGAAATTGGGCAGCCTGGTGGTCGACTGACTATAAATTTTCATGGGCTTTGCATGTTCTCCCAAACCTTAGGTGTGCTACAAGGGAAGGGTCAAACATTGACTTACAGTATATCTGATGGCATTAGAGGCAGAGCTTGTTAATAGTGATGAGTGGCAGGGCAATATTCGAATTCGCGATATTTCACGAATATTTGGGTGAATATTCACCATATATTTGCGAATTTGCGAATTCCTGATCTTCAGGCATTATTTTCTTGATCGCGAAAATTCGCATTAAAAATTTGCATAAAATTTGCATAGACTGGTATTTGAAAAAAAACGAAGATTCATGATTACGAATATATTTCAAAATATTCTAAATATTCGGGAATTCTCGAAGTGTCGTTATTCGCGATTAAAATTCACAATTTGAATATTCATGATAAACACTACTTGTTAAGAGCTCATTTGCATCCCTTTCTTCCCACAATTCCCCTGTACACTCCAAAAATATTCATGTCAATAGACTTCCCAAAATTGACCCATGAGCTTGTGGTAGTAAAAAGTGGTGAACCCCAGTGGGCATAGTTTGTAGAACATCTTGATTATTCAATTTGTAGACCATCTACAAATGTAGAGTCTCTTTTTTTTTCCCTATTCTCCAAAAATCTATTATTTTTCATAATCTATTCTAATTCTTCTCTCAGTGCCCTGCCCTGAGCAATTAAAGTGTTTCCATACAGACTTCCATAAGTAAAATGTATGTTGTAATTCTATGCTGCACATTCAACAAGTGTCTCCATCAGTCATCGCTGAAAAGAATCTTTTGTCAAAAGCATTGAGAAAAAAAAAGAAGGAAATGCGGACCAATTAGAGTAACTGTTCCAGTGTCTTCTGGGGCTTTTGTACAGCGTAAAATTTTTTTTTTTTTTTTTAGGGAGACCATATGACAGAGAAGCAATTGTGTCTCAGCCTGAGAGAGACCAGATGTGAGATCTAGAGAAATAATGGCAACTGAGGATGCCCTGATCACAGAACATTCTTATTCAGTCTTCATTCTGGTGTTTACAAGTCGGAAAGTTCTGCAAGATTTAGCACTTTTGCCGGCTGTAGAGAAGTTGCGTTTGTCTGTAGAGATGGAAAAAAAACAGGTCTTCAATGCCCCAAAGACTAGTCATTAAATTGCCATGACAGCATGACTGTCTAAACTTGGATAAACAAGTTAATTCCATCTAGCTTTAGCCCGAGAAGTGACAAGGTAAGATGAGGTGAGACAAAAAACAAACAGGCCGATTTTGGCTTTTGCATGAGATTCCACAGAAAGCAGTTATATTTCACACAATGTTTTATAATAATGTGCCATTTATGTTCCGCGCTTCCTGAGTCGGTCACACAGAGCTGCTCTGTAGGAGAGGCCTTAAAATAAAAAATATAAAGCCTGGCTGTTAATTCACGCTCATCGTATAATGGGGAAGCCGTGAATCATCAGTTTCTATGGTTCGGATTTACAATGGATTTTGCAGATACAACTGGCATTTGACATTTGACGAAGACAACTGGATTGTCATTTGACGAAGACCCTGATTCAGTTACAGAATTCCAGATTCAGGGAGAAATATTTTGTCCGGCCATTATAACCCCTGATCCCTACTTTTGTTTAGGTTCAACCAAATAACACTGATCCCTATGGAGGACTGAGGGATGGACAGATGTCAGACACTTCTGATGCCACATACTGTATCTCAGATGAGTGACATTAAGATTGATTAATGGTGGTTGGATTTATTTTCTTCCTGAAAGTTGATGCCCAAACTTCCTATTTGTATAAAGATTCAATTATTGGTAGGTTTTAAGAAATAATTTAAAGGAGAAATATTTTTTTAAGGGAGCACCGTTGATTACAATGATATGCCATGGATGTTAGATCTATAGGTGTCCATCCCATTATTTCCTTGAACTAAGTGGTGCTTGGAAAATGCTGTTCCACCTTATCTTAGGTGGAGTCCGCCCAACTTCTGGGTAGCTGCATGGTCTGCCACTGACTGTAATGGATTGTCCATGTGGTATCCCAAGAAAGCCACTAAAAACCAATAGAAGACCATGTTGCTCATCAACATCGCTGCCCTTCGTTCTATTGATTGATGAGGTCACATTGGGAAGACCACTGCCATTTGGACATTGATATTGATTGATGAGGTCACGTTGGGTAGACCACTGCCATTTGGACATTGATGGCATATCCTAGTTATCACCTTTGAACAAATTTTCCTTCAGTTAAAAGTCCACTGCAACTGATCCTTAGGCAAGCCATACACATTAGATATGCATCAGCCTCCCCACATACACATGTCCCCTTGGTCTGGCCAATCGTGCATGTTTACTCAAAAGTAGGACAAGAAGAAACTGATGCATGAGACCTCCAGTGATGGCTCATCTCCCTTGAGAACAAAAAGAAAGTTTCCAAGTGCTTAATCTTTCTTTCCCTTGATTTCCTACATCAGGGAAGAATCTTGACCCAATAAACATTCAGTGGTCAACCAGTCCTGACAAAATGAGTGGGTTTGCCTAGCATTCATCTAATGTGTATGACCACCTTCAGACCAAGTGAACCCCATCCCTTCCTACTGATGGCAAAGAGGAGTTATATGGCAATATCTCCTATAGAGATATTCAATGGCGTAACTAGAAATGACTGGGCCCCACAGAAAATTTTTGAATGGGGCCCCCTCCCCCAGTAATTTTTTCACAACCCCTTCCTTTCTTGCCGTCCGCTTTCCTGTGGCTAGTAAAGATCGCTGTTTCAGACCAGGCCCGGCAGCTGTTCCATCCGTTTTCTACACTGTCTATACTGCCACTGTATATAATTTCATTGTGTAATAATGTTGAGGGGCCCTGACAAAATCTTTTAGTACTTCTCCTTCTCTTGGATGGGCCCCTTCTGGGTCAGGGCCCCAAAGCAGCCGCTTCCCCTGCTTCCCCTATAGCTACGCCCCTGGAGATATTCACCACCACTTCATACAATTCCTCCTCAGTGTAGCCATCTTGGTAAGTGGGAACCATGTTCTAGAGATCAGTAGGCTTACTAGAGGTCAACTTCTCAACTTATCATGTGGATAAATAATAAGTGTATTGGTAGAAAAATAGCAGGACAAGCATTCTTTGACTTTCCTTAACGTACCCCAAAGGTCATAGCCGTTTTCCAAGGCCCTCTAATAGCATAGTCTTATAAGCTAGTTCTTTGAACTGATCTCCATTACCCATTGTATGTCATATACAATGAATAATGCTGCTACCTGACCTCAGAGCCATTTTTGTGAACAGCGCATTATTCTTTCTGCTTTGTTTCGTCGTGTCCCTTAGTTAAAAATGTCAATTCTATGGCATACCCCAAGAGTGATATCATGCTGTAAGATTAGAAGAGGATAAAGAGAGGGGGGCGCCTGATCCTACTGTGAAAAATTGTTTTATTGCCGTATTTGTAGCATTGCCAGAGTATGATCACAAGCAACAAACATATCCTCATCAGAGCCTATATTCTATATTCCGGCCTGAATTGCACAATGCTATATTTGTTGCTTGAGGTAATTGCTTAATTAGATTATGATATCATGTGAAAATAAGAAGAGAAGGTTTCAACAATGTTAATTAAGATAATGCAGTTATAATAATACTTAAGGAAATGTAGGTCACAACAAATGAATATCAAACAGGGGCTATGGACTAAAAGTATTTCCAGCACAGCAGTTGCAGGAGGGTGGTTGATCAAGGAAGTTATTCTGATTGCTTTATTGGAGGCAAGAAGGAATTTATTTCCCCAAAATAGGGAAAATCGGCCTCGACCTCAGGAGTTTTTTTTTTTTTCTTACCTTCCTGTGGATCAACTTATAGGATAATAGGCTGAACTGGATGGACAGATGTCTTTTTTCATCCTTATAAACTACTAGCTGAAGGATCCGGCTTTGCCCGGGTATATTTAATCTATTTCATTTAATGTTTGTGTGTTGTTAAAAGATATCAACACTATCCACCATAAAAGTGAGATGTACAGCACCCCACCCCCTTAACAGTGACCTCCACAGCCCCCACCCTTTAACAATGACACCCCCCAAACAGTGCCGTCCCTTAAAATGGGACCTTCACAGCAGCCCACCCCCTTAACTTTGACTTTTACAGCAGCCTTCCACTTTAACAGTGAGTTTTACAGCACACCACCCCCTGGACAGTGACCTCCACAGGGCCCTGCTCCCTTAACAGTGGCCTTTACAGCAATCTATCCCTTAACACTGACCTCCATAGCAGACCATTTCCTTAACTGTGACCTCCACAGCAGCCTGCCCCTAGGGTGGCCAGAGGTCCAGTTTTAGACCGGACAGTCCGGCTATCAAACTCCCTGTCCTCCATGTGGCGCGGGACCTGGACGGACATAGAGATGTCCCTTTGAACAGCTCACTCACAGACAGCAGTACTGTGCTGTCTGAGTGTGAGCTGCAGTGAGAAAGTTACCCTCCCTCCCACCCCTGCACCTGACAGAAGTTGATTTTTAACTTCATTTTTTCAATCCCTGTCGGCTGAGGAGTGGGAGGGACGTGGTCTAACTTAACTGGGGGCATGGTTTGGCAGGACCTGGTGGCGGGGTTTTAAGTCCGCCTTTTGAGGGTGACTTGAATGGCCACCCTACCTGCTTCCTGAAATGTGACCTCTACAGCACTCTGCTCCCTTAACAGTGTCATCCACAGCGCCATGCCCCTTTAAAGCTGACCTGCAGCAGTGAAGAGAAATGGCTAGGTTGTTATGGAAACCTCATGAAATAAAGTACTAAGTGCTATTAGGCCATGTCTTTACTTCAATAGAGATTATCCTGGTGACAGATTTCCTTTAAAGCTCATCTACAGCAATGAAGAAACATGGCTGGGTTGTTATGGAAACCTGAAGTAAAACTGTGTGTGTGGAGACGAAATGCCAGCGAGCTTCTATTGGCTGATAAGGGTCATATGACCAGGCTTCTATTGGCTAATGCATTTTTGGGGATTATCTCAGAAATGGTAAGTCCTAAAGAGCTCAGACCTGGTCTAAAACCTTCTCGGACACCTGATGTATCTGTGTTCCAAATTTCGTGATTGTAAACTCGACGGTGCGGATTCCTTTAGCGGACATACACACATACATACATACACTCAGCTTCATATATTAGATGTTACTATGTTACAGGCATGACTTTTGGGCCACAATGAAAATTTGTAGCATTGTTCCCTCCTACCACATACTGCTTATACAACTAGTGCCTTTCTATGTCATGAAGGAGGCTTTGGGTAACCTAATGCCCTAGGACTAAGGCAACCACTGCACCCCCTATACCTACGTCCCTGATTATATTAGTAGCAGTGTGACCTCAGACCTATAAATAACGTATTAGATTTCTATTTGTTTTTTCCTGTCTATCTTAAAGGGGTTCTGTAAAAATGGTGGCCGCCACTTCTCGACTCACAGCTGCTGTTTCTAGGCGATGCAGACCCACCTCCTGCTCTCCCCTTCCCTGCCTGCCTGGGTTGCCCTGTCCCTACATTCAGGTTGCAGACTGCTTACCAGCAAGCTTATTCCATCCCTACATGTTGGGAGCGCACGCTTTCCTTGGATCTTAAATGGTCAGCACATGAGCATCCTAATCTGCTCCAGCCGGACAGGCTATCTTAAGGTACTTAAGGCACCTTCCCCTGTCGAAGGGTGCATGAGCAATAGGTTCCTTAGCTTACTAGTATCCTGCAAAGGTGTGCTATTTCTTCTGTCTTCCTATATATTTTCTGTCTTCCTGTTTTCTGGTTCGTGACCCTACACTGCCTGCCCTGATCTCAGACTATTTACTCTGCCTGTCCTGAACTCAGCTTGTTCCTGACTACAGTTTTGCCTGACTCCTCCTGTCAATCATACAGAGACTAATCCAGGAGGTAGCATCCTGGTGGTTCCCCTGCAGCAAAGTCCAGATTCCTGTGCAGGACTTAAAGGGTGAAAACCAGGGAACTGCCAGGATAAAGCCAAAACTGTTGGTTGATACAGTGGATCCAAACCACTGCTATAACAGGTTCTCTGGTTTCATAATTTGTGCTCTATATATCCGGTTTTCATTTCAGCACTTTCCTCCCCCTCATCTAGGCTTTATTGTCTGATGCTAGAAGATGTTAGATGTGATAATTTGCATATATTTTCCCCAGAAATCAAGAGGAGCGCTGTCTAACCTAAAATTGTCATTACGTATCAGTTTGTCTCCATCATAGAAATAGTACCCACCCAGAGATTTCCCCTAAGGTCTTGCAACTAGAAAAGAGCTGCTTTGTTCTGATAAGGGGTTTTTATCCTGAAAGAGCTCCTTGCAGATGGGAGGCTGGTTTAGCTATTTCCTAGCTTTGCTATGTAAGAACATTTAAAAGGCAGCCATCTCTGCCAATCAGCTATATAAAAGTAATGTAGCTCTCATATCGATGCTGTGTTCTGCTAATTGCTTACCAACTTGCTGTGCAATAGAAAGCAGGAATAAATGTAGCTCCTGCTATGCCAATTCACTCCAGTCGGACAGCTCCTTTCTATTCTCCCGAGGGTACAATATCAGTATAACAAAAACAGACAACACCTTTAGCAATTCTATTTCACAATTTTTGGATCAACTTCAGATGAACCAGAGAGAGACCACCAACAGATAGCAGGAGAACACCGTGTGATCAGCTTCAGTGGATCCTTATAATACACAGAAATACCATCTTTTCGGTGGACAACCTATATAAATGCATCGCATGCAATGCTACATGATTTACGTTGCTGTTTAGATAACTCTGCAAAGTACAAGTCTAGCAACGAATGTGAGTCAGGGCAATGAATATATAATGTCTTTATTAAGGAGGATCTGACATGTCTGTTTCAGTAAATGTTTGCATGCCCCATAAAATATCAATTTGGATGCCACCTCTCTTAAAGCTCAGTGTTGTGAAATGCATTAATAAATTGCCAACTGGGTGTTACTATTAGGATATGTCTCTGCACAGTGATGAAATGGTTCATTTTCAATTTATTCCTAAATGTCCAGTAGGAATAATTGAGGAACTCTTAAAAAAGACACTCCAGTATTGGCATGGGCAATGCACCATATGTCAGGATAGTTAGCAGGTTCTCTTTAAAAAGTAGTTGTCCCTTCTTCTGGCATGTCTGTCTTAGCAAATGCATGCTGTCCCCATGTGATAACAAGTCTGCATCAGTTATTCTCATTATTCTATGAGGTGCTTTTTCACTATTATTTCTGCTAGAAGTTTGAATGAATTACTAACAGTTTTTAATGAAGGTCCAGATGGGAGTTACTAGTTGAGGCTGTGTCCCTGCAGAGTTTGAGTGCAACCAGTGCTACTAGTGTCAGATAGATTGAGCAGGGACACACACCCAAATGGTAACTCCCATCTGGACCTTCATTGCAAACTGCTAGTAATTGATTAATATCTTCTAGCAGGAATAATAAAGGAAAGTTAGAACATAGAGTCATAAGAAAAGATGCTCCAGAATTGTTATTACATGGGGACTGTGCAACAGACCGGGCCACAGGGTGTGTGTGTGTGGCAGCCTGATGAGTGTAGTAGTTGGTACTCACGGTTTTGAAGAGCTTCCTGGGCCTGCATGCAGTGACAGGGAGGAAGGTACCGGAATCCTTCGGGGCAACCTCTAGTGTTGAGGGATCTCCTGCCAGATGTTGGTTGAGGTACCTTTGATGGTATAGGGTTTAAGAAGCATGCCAGCACTCGGGTGCAAATGAGGTAGTAAAATAAAGAGGAGTCCATTTGTATAAGTACCTGGAACATTTACTGAGAATCACTTACCTTGAGGTATAAGTACAGATTATTGCAATGCAGTTGTAATCCATTCAAAGGACATCACAAATTAGTTGTATCTGTAATCCCAATAACAGGCTCTTGTACACACTCAGACTATTATAACCTCTGGCAGACTGTCTATCTTCCAGATGTGGAGTATACATCATAAACTTCTCTGTTTCATACGGCCGGTACATATGTCTTGCCTTCCTGGCTTACTCACAATTTCCTATAATACGTCCACACATAGAGGAATGCGGCTCCAAATACAGCTTGTACTTCACTGTAGAACGTGAACGTCAAGGCTAACTCCTGTCTCACATTGGGTGCTAATGGAGTCTATAAGCTAAGGTAACACTCTCACCTCCACTACTCTCTCCTTATAGTCCACAACACACTGGGTCACGTGTGTCCTTCTCTTGAGGTCTACCCTTGGTCTGCACACAACTCACAGGGGTAGCTACTTGTCAGCTTACTTGGCTTCTGGGTTCATCAGGTCCAGCCCTAGCTTTGGTTAGCCGGCTATTTGGTCTGACTTTGCAGTCTGGCTGGGGCGTCTAATTTTTGTGTCTGACCCTGGAGCTAGCTTTCCTTGGCTGCAGACTAAACTTATGCTGACCCTAACTTTACTTCAGTGTTATGGTCTCGACTGACCTTGCTCTTTACCTCCAACTAACCTTCTTCCTTGCACTTCCTTTGACCAGTTCTATATATACAGTAGATCCTTAGTCCCAACAACACCTAAGGGTGACTGGATGTGTCTACATGCAAGGCATAAACAGCCTGTAAAAATTAATTACAGCAATATACATACAGTACAAATTATAAAATAGCATTGTGCAAATGCCCTTATGTAGATACAGGGCCCCACTACCATTACGGAGTGGGACACAGCAAATGCAAGTAGGACATGTCAGAACCGTGTTAACCCAAACCACTGCATCGTGAGAATCATTTATCTACAGGATGTAACAATGAGTTCAGCAATGTCTATATGTTTTTCTAGTGTCAATGGCAGCACATGCACAGCATGTTGTGACCCTATTACAGAAAAAGTTCTACTACTTGGACTATATCAAAAGCTAACGCCCATTGATATATTTTATTATTGAAAGAGATGGAATGTGCTGTATGAACTAAAGAGTCAGTATTGTGTTTAATATGATGGGTTAGAGGTTTGGAGCAGTTTTCCTTTTGTTGCGTTTTTGATTTCTTACTCCTTACCTTCCTGGAGCCATAACTTTTTTACTTTTCTGTTCACATAGCCATATGAGGATGAGATTTTTTGTGGGACAAGCTGTAATTTTTTATGGCACCATTTAATATTTCATAGCATGTAGTGGGAGGCTGGAAAAAAATTCCAAATGTGGTGAAATTGGAACAAAACGCAATTCTGCCACAGTTTTATGGGTTTTGTTTTTACGGCGTTCACTATGCGGTAAAAATGACTTGTGCTCTTCATTCTCTGGGTCAGTATGATTATGACGATACCACATTTGTATAGTCTTTCTTGTTTACTTGCGTTTTAATAGTGAAAAAAACTTTGAAGAAAATAAATCGCCATATTCCAACCCCATTAACTTTTTTACCGTTACATCTACGGAGTTGCGGAACAATTTTTGGGGGGATGTGAAGTAATGAAAATATGGTGAATAGGCCATATTGATATTTTTTTCCATTATGCCATTCAACTTACGGGATAAATATTTATTTTAATAGTACTGGCGTTTTCAGAGGAGGAGATATATTTTCTAAAAAAATTCAGATAATAATAATTTTATAAGATCTATGAAAAAATGACATATATGTGAAAGAAATAAGTTTATAAAATGTATGCTTCTTTCATGAAGACCATCACTGTACATCTCCAGTTGCCTTCTCCTAATAGCAGTGTAATGTAGAAGACAGAAAAAGAATTAAGTAATCGGATAATCTTCATTGTTTTATACGTTGGAGTAAAAGCAGATTGCAGCAATTACCAGTAATGTATTTTTATTGACCTGATCCTTCTTGTAGATCTTTTTTCTTCAGGTTGCTATAAATGTTGACCAGATGGAGAAGGATTTAAAATGTAACTTTGCTGGGTAATGATTCTTGGTAGAATGATCAATAAAAGGCTAAAGAGCCATCACACAAAGTAAGTTAAAATGCCGCAATAAAGCGACAAATAGCTGTAAAGCTATAGAAAGTAGAGTTGTAAATCTATAGAAAGTGGAGCTCTGAGGAAACAAATTCACATTTCTCCTAGGAGATGTTACATGGGGTGATAACAAAGTGAATGATGATGACAACACTGGGCTGATGGGTTGGATTCTTAGAGAAAAAAACTATCTTTTTGCATATTTTTTCTCCCAGAATCCATAAACATACTAAAGCTACAGTGCTGAAACAGGTTATATGGAGGGCAAAAGGATGACTTAACTATGCACACCGCAATATAGGATATCTCAGATGATTTTGCATCCTTCGTGTAAACATTTTCACTGTGGTGGGTCTAGAAGCATCTCAGCCTGAGCGTGAGCATTCAAAAAAAAATTTAAAACACACCTTGCTTCATTCACCTTGGTCCACCTGACATCAGCATTGTCTTAAGGACAGAAATAAGCATCCATATCTTGCTTTAATCCAAATCAGTTAAGATGTGAACTTCTTGAACACTAGTTGAATGTTTGTTATCTCTGTACTGTGACATCACTGTATGTACTATATTGGTATTGTGATATAACTGTATTTATTATTTAGAGATAATAAACAGTGATGTCACAGTATTGACATAATAAACATGACCATGTCACAGTAAAAATAAACACAGTGATGTCACAGTAAAAATAAACACAGTGATGTCGCAGTACAGAGATAATAAACACAGTGATGTCATAGTACAGAAATAATAAACACAGTGATGTCACAGTACAGTGATAATAAACACAGTGATGTCACAGTACAGGGATAATAAACACAGTGATGTCACAGTACAGAGATAATAAACACAGTGATGTCACAGTAGAGGGATAATAAACATACTAATGTCACAGTACAGGGATAATAAACACAGTGATATCACAGTGCAGGGATAATAAACACAGTGATGTCACAGTACAGAGATAATAAACACAATGATGTCACAGTAGAGGGATAATAAACATACTAATGTCACAGTACAGGGATAATAAACACAGTGATGTCACAGTACAGGGACAATAAACACAGTGATGTCAGTGATGTCACAGTACATGGATAATAAACACAGTGATGTCACAGTACAGAGATAATAAACACAGTGATGTCACAGTACAGGAATAAGAAACACAGTGATGTCACAGTACAGGGATAATAAACAGTGATGTCACAGTACAGGGATAATAAATACAGTGATGTCACAGTACAGGGATAATAAACACAGTGATGCAACAGTACAGAGATAATAAACACAGTGATGTCACAGTACAGAGATAATAAACACAGTGATGTCACAGTGCAGGGATAATAAACACAGTGATGTCACAGTACAGAGATAATAAATACAGTGATGTCACAGTGCAGGGATAATAAACACAGTGATGTCACAGTACAGAGATAATAAACACAGTGATGTCACAGTACAGGGATAATAAACAGTGATGTCACAGTACAGGGATAATAAATACAGTGATGTCACAGTACAGGGATAATAAACACAGTGATGTCACAGTACAGAGATAATAAACACAGTGATGTCACAGTACAGAGATAATAAACACAGTGATGTCACAGTGCAGGGATAATAAACACAGTGATGTCACAGTACAGAGATAATAAATACAGTGATGTCACAGTGCAGGGATAATAAACACAGTGATGTCACAGTACAGAGATAATAAATACAGTGATGTCACAGTACAGGCATAATAAACACAGTGATGTCACAGTACAGGGATAATAAACACAGTGATGCAACAGTACAGAGATAATAAACACAGTGATGTCACAGTACATGGATAATAAACACAGTGATGTCACAGTGCAGGTAGATAATAAACACAAGTGATGTCACAGTACAGGAGATAATAAACACAGTGATGTCACAGTACAGGGATAATAAACACAGTGATGTCACAGTACAGGGATAATAAACACAGTGATGTCACAGTACAGGGATAATAAACACAGTGATGTCACAGTACAGGGATAATAAACACAGTGATGTCACAGTACAGGAATAATAAACACAGTGATGTCACAGTACAGGGATAATAAACACAGTGATGTCACAGTACAGGGATAATAAACACAGTGATGTCACAGTACAGGGATAATAAACACAGTGATGTCACAGTACAGGGATAATAAACACAGTGATGTCACAGTACAGGGATAATAAACACAGTGATGTCACAGTACAGGGATAATAAACACAGTGATGTCACAGTACAGGGATAATAAACACAGTGATGTCACAGTACAGGGATAATAAACACAGTGATGTCACAGTACAGGGATAATAAACACAGTGATGTCACAGTACAGGGATAATAAACACAGTGATGTCACAGTACAGGGATAATAAACACAGTGATGTCACAGTACAGGGATAATAAACACAGTGATGTCACAGTACAGGGATAATAAACACAGTGATGTCACAGTACAGGGATAATAAACACAGTGATGTCACAGTACAGGGACAATAAACACAGTGATGTAATACAAGGATAATTAAGACGGTGATGTCACAGTACATGGATAATAAGTACAGTGATGTCACCGTATAGGAATAATAAACACAGCGATGTCACAGAACATGGATAATAAACACAGTGATGTCACAGTACAGGGATAATAAACACATTGATGTCACAGCACAGGGATAATAAACAGAGTGATTAGGGATGAGCTAACCTGTGGACATAGTTATATCGGAAAATAATGGCATTCTTAAGACAGAATGCAAAACAATATGGCCATTTAGGGGTTAAAAAAATAACTCACCTCATCCATTAGATCGCGCTGCAGCAGCTTCTTCTATCTCCACTTAACAGGACCTGCCAAAGGACCTGCGATATGAGTGATGAGGTCACCACGTGGGAGAGCACAGTGACGTCATTGTGCACATCACAGGTCCTTTGTCTGGTCCTGTTCACTGAAGATAAAAGAAGCTGCTGCAGCGCGATCAAGTAGATGAGGTGAGTTTTTTTTTATTATGCTCAGTGCAGGTGTATCGGGTGCAAGTCATTAATAGTATGCTCTTCTTACCCTTGGATGACTTTTATTGTTTATAATTAGTGTTGAGCGAACAGTTCGAGAATAGTTCGGGTTCGTACCGAATTTTGGGGTGTCCGGGACCCGGACCCGAACCCGGACATTTTCAAAAAAGTTTGGGTTCGGGTTCGGTGTTCGTCGATTACTTCCCGCTTTCTGAAGGGCTGCACAGCAGCCAATCAGCTAGCGTTTTACTTCTTGCCCTAAGAGCCCATCACAGCCATGCCTACTAATGGCATGGCTGTGATTGGCCAAGTGCAGCATGTGACCCAGCCTCTATTTAAGCTGGAGTCACGTAGCGCCGCACGTCACACTGCTCTGATTAGTGTAGGGAGAGGACGCAGCTTCTGTCAGGGCGAGATTAGGCAGGTTAAAGTCAGCAACAGCACCTAATGAACGGATCAATTTACAGCTGAGAATCATTGAACTTCTGCTAGTTACTTGCTTCCTGGTTTTTAGGCTGCACAGAGCGTTTTTCTGTCACTTATTTTCTGGGTTGATCGGTGGCCATTTTGTGACTTGTGGTGCGCCAGAAGAAGCTGCCACCAAGTCCATCAATCCATTTTTTTTGCTATATCCTACATCAGGGGCTTGGCTGTGCTAATTGTCACCCCTAGAAACTCAGGAAAGAAATTTCTATATTTTATTAAGGGGTTAAATACAATTGCCCAAATACCAATCCCCTAAATCTGGTGTTCCAGCTTTGGTTAGACAAGTATAATACTGTCTGCTGTCTGGCAAAGGATAGATTATTTTCTGGGGTTAAATTCAATTGCCAAAATAGCAATACCATAAATCAGTGGTTTCAGCTGTGGCTGGCAAAATAGAATAGTATCCGAGGTAACGCACACACGTACAGACGCACGTACTCGATTCTTGAATAGTTGTATTATCGCGATAATAAAACTAACAGTGTAAAGTTGACTGTATTGCTCTAAGTTATATTCGCGTCACGAATGTAACTTCTATTACAGCACACCAATACTAAAACTGACTAAGAGACAGCTTTAAGTTCTATTCGAACGCGATTGCAACTTTGGAACTTAAAGTGGTGTACGATTTAAAAGTTGAGTACTAAAAGTTGGAATCGCAATGCGATTCTTATGTATTTGCTTAATCGCATTGCGATTACAACTTTGAGCTACCGATCACCATGGAACGCTCCTCCAGTAGAATGTACTGTCGGATGTGAGAATTAAGTTGAAATCGCAATGTGATTATTATATATCTGCTAATCGCATTGCCGTTTCAACTTAGCATTGCTAAATAATTCCATCCATATTCGATAACTTACTGACTCAGTAAGTTAGCGATATGGATGGAATTATTTAGCAATGCTAAGTTGAAATCGCAATGCGATTAAGCTAAATATATAAGAATCGCATTGCGATTTCAACTTAATTCTCAGATCCGACAGTACATTCTACTGGAGGAGGCGTTCCCATGGTGATCGTTAGCTCAAAGTTGTAATCGCAATGCGTTTATTGCGGTATATTATCCCTCTGGGTGTCTTTTACAGCCTTTTTAGTGCCCAAAAGTTCGGGTCCCCATTGACTTCTATGGGGTTCGGGTTCGGGATGAAGTTCGGGTTGAGTTCGGATCACGAACCCGGACATTTTCCGTAAGTTCGGCCGAACCTCTCGAACCTGAACATCCAGGTGTTCGCTCATCTCTATTTATAATATATATGACCTGTTCATTTACTGTTTTGTTATTGACGTGTGTTTCTTGTCTTGTTTTAGAGCACAGTGTGGCATTTGATATGAGGTTTAAAAGGAAGAAGGAAGACACTAGAGCTGTTCTAATCTTTATTTTTCTAGGCGCCTAGCTGGGGCCATTTGTTACTCTTACCCTAGGTACACACCTAAGCGTTTTACAGCGCGTTCAAACGCGCTGTAAAACGCACAACATGTGAAAAGCCATGCTTCCCTATGGGCATGGTTCACATTTGGGCGTTTTACAGCGCGTTGGAACCGCTGTAACGCCCCACGCCCAAACAAGTACATGAGCTTCTTTGGGGCGTTTTAACACGCCTATGGACAATGATGCCATAGGGGAGAATCACTGAATCGCGCGTATGACGCGCGTTTCTTAGTTACAAAAACGCGCATCCAAAAACGCGCGTAAAACGCGCGTCATACGCGCGATTCAGAAACGCCTAGGTGTGTTCCCAGCCTTATAGAGTATTACAGTCTTCAAGAAGTGATGGAGCACAGCCACAGCCCCATCTTCTAAAGATCAGGTATGCATGCAGAGTCTTATCATTGTGCATACTCTAACTGGTAGCTATCATGAATTTTCTAGGCCTTTAGCAGTAAAAAAGTGCTATCATTAACCCACAATTCTTTTAAATGATAATGATATGGCTCTGCACATATTTTCCCAATCTACACAGCAAAGCTGACAAGTGATAAAAAGAAAGCCTCATCCAATTGGGACTACTCTAACAGGCCAATGTGCAATCTCGAATATTTCAAGTTTATAATAAAAAACTGATTTATAATACATCCTTTCTGCTGATACGCTCCCTTTAAATTGCCCAGAGAATGCATCAAACGAGTTCTGATGAGGAGATCTTTGTGTACGGAAAGGTTTTCTAAAGATGCCTGCCAAATCAGTACAAAGGTGAGCTAAAATAAAGAAAAGCCTGCTGAAAGCAAAGGGACAATACAGTAAGGAGATTTCAGTAAATAGCTCAGCACTAAAGCTTTAGCCCTGTCCACAGAGCAATGCATTGTACTGTCTGCTCCGCGTTGCGGTAGGAACAACCAACCACATTCATGCTGTCAAACACAGAGAGAGAAACGTAGCTTAAAGGGGTATTCACATCTTTTTTTTTTTTTTCATAAGATATTTGATGAATGTCTAAAAAGACTGCACCCATTTTCCAAACTGCTTGCTGTAACATTGATTGTTGCTGCGCATGTGCGTGTCTCTCTCCACTGACTTCTTTGGGAGTCACTGCTGTGGATAGACCATAAATGTCGATCCTGATGCAACATCTATAACATATTCCCTGGTTAATTTGTGCTGTTTGTAATGCAGAAGGGCCTTGGTCCCCATCATCATGTATTTCCATGGGCAGCTTATTGGGCAGATTATTGGGAACAAACGTTCCTGCAAACACCCGTTCCTAACAATCTGCCCATCTAAAGGCGACACTGATCACCCAATGAACAAGCGAAACGCTCATTCATCAACGGTTCCTGTCACTTGTGCAGGCACCTAAAATATTGTCCTGTCTAAGCAGCGATCTGCTGCCCAGAAACAATGCAGATGTATGAGGATGAGCAATCGCACTAGCTGCGGTCTCCTTCACTGAACGAGCAGCCGACTTTCGAGAGGGAAAGTTTCCTTCCCGACAATCTGCTGCTCCTCCGCTCGTGGAAATACTCCTTTAGATGCATGAGAATGATTTTTATCAATGCAGCAGCTCTAAGTTTATGATCTGGCACAACGACATTGTCTATCCTCAGACTGTAGTTATATCACAAAGCCCAAAGTGCCAATTCAGCTCTGCTACAACCATAATACCATAAGTAATTCATGTTGCACTACTGAATCTGAAAAGTAAATGAATTCTGATGCCCACTTTATGGTATAAAAAACATCAAAAATCAAGACAGGGATGATATTTTTTTGTCAAGCAGAAAATGGACAATTCTACGAAAGTACCCGGGTCATTTTCCATCTCACCTAGCACCAATACATTTTGCCAGTGTGTGCAATAAAGGGGATGAGCATTGTTAAATCCCACACAGAGGGAAAACGGGCATTAGTGTCTAATGAAGGCTAATTCTTTTGCAAGCAGAATTAGTTTGCATCACTTCACTGTTATAGCTTCAGGTGTCCCGCCATTGAGCGGCCCATCTGGCTTACTTGTCCCTTTCAAAGAGAATCACACCCTGAGTGACGGCTGAAGTGGACTGGAAAAAGTAACACCAATGTGGAAGAACAAGGGGATTTAGATTGCTGTGTGACTTTTTGCGCGGCGATGATCCGCAGCTTGAATGGGTGACACAAACCCAACTAAAACTTCTCTGCAACGCAAACATTGGCTTAAGGCTCCTGATTGTTGTCAATTATAATTCTAGAATTTATAAAAGTCCTTAGACCTCCTGTCAGCTACCCGTCCCAGACTTAAGGAGGAAAAACAGCAGTGAGAGATTCAGAAAGCCTAAATTGCCCCCGTAACTTCCAAAACTTCTACTCTTGTCCTTTAGGTAACAGAGGCTGTTATGGATACAGAGGGCAGAGGTTTCTCTTTACATGTTGGGCGAGATACGACTGCTTATGTCAGCTCAGCTGTGGTGTTGTAAAGAACTGCGTTGTGTAATCTGCAGCTTTTTGTAAAAGTTTAATCTCCTGCTTACAAGGTTATGAGTTTTTCCATTTGTGGTTTGATATGCCATATACTAGAGAAGCTGTAAAGATGCAGGTCGCTATCAGGAGAACAAGGGTCCGGTTAGCCCAGTTTGATGATATCTGGCTGCTGCATTCACCATACACTTCAATGAAGAAGGGCAGAGCTTGCATTGCACTGTATATTAAAGTTTATGGTAACTACAGAAGTGCTCACCCTCTCCCAGGGGCAGTCATAGACAATATGTGCTGTTTAATCTGTTAAGAGTGTGGGTCTCAATATAGTGCTACTTAATACTGCACTGTGTTGCCGTATGAGTGAAACCACTGTGTCAACCAACAGATTTGGCTTTGGGCTTGAAACTACATATATTATCCTGGCAGTCCCCTGGTATTCACCCTTAACCCCTATACAGTAATCTGGACATCAGTGCAGGGAAACCATCAGACTGCTACCTCCTGGAGTTGTCTGTGTATGGTTGACAGCTGACCCATAGGAGTCAAAGACACCAGTGCTAAGCAGACTCATAGTCAGGGACAGGCTAAGGTCAGGGCTGGTGGAGTATATGTTATATAACAAATGGTCTAAGGTCAGGGCAGGCAGAAAATGGTCAATACATAGGTCAGGCACAGGTCAGGTCAGGCAGCAGAGACTCAGAATCCAGTAAACGGACAAAGAGTCGGTACAAGGGCAGACAACAGAATACAGCATATCTTTGCAGGAACTTATCAAGGTAAGAAACCTATTGCTCAGGTATTCTCCCAAAGGGGAAGGTGCCTTAAGTATACCAGGGCTGCCAGATAATTGGCTTGTACACATTAGGGTGCATACATGCTGACCCTTTAAGAGCCAAACGGAGCATAAACACATGCCCTACTAGTAGAGGAGAGGTCTTGCCGGCAAGCAGAATACAGCCTGTCTGGTGGTACAGAACAGACCCGGCCGCTGAACTTGCCAGAAGGATAACAGCAGGAGGAGGGTCTGAGGCAAGGGAACTTCAAGTTAAATGGGTCTGGATCCATCTGCGGCAACCGCATTGATGGTGCCCGTGCATTGCAGTTCCCAATGCACGGAATGGCTGACACACATTCCTGTGCATGAGCCCTAATAGCTAGACAGTGTAGACCTATGCAGTCTAAAAATCCACCAAATTTATTGCAGCAGACACTGGATAGTAAATCTGGTGCACCTTAAATCTGTGTAGTTTAACTTTATTAGCATAGGTTGTACTTTGCAGCAGAATTTTGTGCCAAAATTTTGGGGCCCCTTATAGGGCTATGTTAATGGGAAATTAAAGGGCATTTGTCCGCAGATTCATACCTATAAAACTAGATGGCATGTTGCATGTGCGCTTGGCAGCTGAAGGCAGTGTAAACATCATTCCTGGCCCTGTCAGAGAGAGCAGAGCCTCCAGGTGTAACAGCAACGCCCCCATTGCTCCTAAAGGCTAACATGGGACCAACACAGATGCCTTCAGCTACCAAGCGCACATGTAACAGGTCAGCCAGGTACAAATCTGCCGATAGACATCCTTTAAAAAAGTTCTGGCTCACTTAGAAATTACGGAGGAAAAATTGTAAAAATCCAATCTGGCTGTCGGGAAGTGGTTGATTGTAAAGCCGAATATAATGTAGTTTATACTAAATTTCTCTATTTTTAAGCAGTTTTTTTTTTGTAGATGTGAGGAATGAGGATTCAAACCAGATATAGGTTTTATGCTTCTTTGTAATGAAGTTTGCAACATAATTATCACCTAGACGTTCGCTTGTCCCTGCAGTCAGGTTACAGTCTCTATAAGTGCCGTCCCAAATCATCTGATGCTGCCAGGCACAGTCACAGCCTCAGCAACTTTTCTAAATTGATGCCTCAGGGATGGGGTTTCTGTTCAGATGACCCATGGGGAAAGGGCAAACCTGAAAGGGGGGATTATAAACTGCACAGAACAGCTTAGATTAAATCAGTTGAGTGCTCAAAATCAGGCTTATATTTATGCTATTTATGCTTATATTTTCTATTCACCATTAACGCCATTGCTAAACACAGCAGCGTCATTCTAATCCAGGGATCAGCAACCCCTGGCACTCCAGCTGTGGTGAAACTATGACTCTCAGCATGCACACTTCTTCTCAGAAACTCCCAAAAAGTGAATGGAGCATGCTGGGAGTTGTAGTTTTACAACAACTGGTGTGCCAGAGGTCGCTGACTCCTATTCTAGTCCATTAGAAAGTAGCAGTGGCATCCAGAAACATATAGAAACAGTACCGTAATTATGCTAAATGATGGCGTCATATTCTCTGTTTTCTCAAGATCTATTATTTCGAACCAAAATCCACCGACTAAACAGAAAAAACTGAAAAACAAATTACCTGGGACTCAAAACATCCAACAGGATCTAATATGTACGGAAGCTGTTTTACCCTAAAAGTTACCTCCTATTAGTAGGGGGTAAATATTGGGCATGATGGATTACAGCATGCCTGACCCTTTGATTTCCAGGACTTTTTGGCAGTGGCATATCTCCATCTCATCTACTGGATAAACATGCATGCCCAGCCAAACTGGTAGTGCATGTTCAATGGAGAATCAAGTTAATGGGGTTTGTCTGAACAAAGTTGTTTCTGAAAGCAGTTTTGTGTCTAAGGCCATCTTAAAGGGAATCTATGTTTTATTTAATTAAGTTCATAATACTTTGTGGAGTATTATCTTAATATACTTTTATAGGGGCTGAAACTCAATTTTTATGAAAGAGACCTTGAAATCCCTTGCATTGGACCACTCCAGCAGCCAGAATTTTGTTCACATTTTATGACACATATTGTCACAGATTAATCCATCCTCCTTTTCTGGAAGACTGCGCCCATTTCCTGATAGGCCACTATTCACTTGTCACTTCTCATATGTCTAAGGCATGGGTGTAGCTATAGGGGGTGCAGAGGTAGCAGTCGCTACCGGGCCCAGGAGCCTGAGGGGGCCCTAAGACCTATGTGCCGCATAAGAAGACACACAAAGCACTGAGGGAAGGGGGACCCAATCTAAACTCTTGCACCAGGGCCCATAAGCCGTTAGCTATGCCCCTGCTCTAAGGTTTTGATAAGTGGAGAAGGTGTAGCTAATAGCGGGTGAAACTGCGCCTGTCCCGGCATTATTAAGGGCATATTGTAGATGGGGCCCTGTTAAAAATGTTGTATTAGAGCCTTGGAGCAGTTATTGGTTATGTTTAACAATAATATTAATAATTTTTGTTTATATAGCACCACCATATTCTGCAGTGCTTTGCGATTCAGAGGGTTCATCTACAAAACAAAAGACATCACAACATAACTGGCAAATATACAACTGAAACACTAAGGCCTCTTTCACATGGGCTTCACGTTTGATGCCCGGATCAGAGGCGGGTGCGTTGCGAGAAAATGCTCGATTTTTCCGGCGAGTGCAAAGCGTTTTAATGCGTTTTGCACGCGCGTGTGAAAAATCCGCATGTTTGGTACCCAGACCCAAACCCGGACTTCATCACTGAAGTCCGGTTTCGGGTTGAGTATTCTGAATATTTTATTATTTTCCCTTATAACATGGTTATATGGGAAAATAATAGCATTCTAAATACAGAATGCTATGTTAGCAGGGCAATAGAGGGTTAAAAATAAAAAAAAATTGAACTCACCTCCTGCCATTGATCGCAAAGGTGCATGGAACATCTTCTATCTTCATATCTGTTGGTTGAAGGACCTTCGGTGACGTCACTGGGTCGCATGGTCCAATCATGGAAGCTTTTGATTGGACCATGTGACCCATGTGACCCAGGGACGTCACGGAAGGTCCTTTACCCAGCAGAATGAAGAAAGAAGAATTATCCCGGCACCTATACGAACAAGAGAAGGAGGTGAGTAAAAAATATTTTTATTTTTAACCCTCTCTTCTCCTTTTTATATAACATTCTGTAATTAGAATGCTATTTTTTTCCCTTATAACCATGTTATAAGGGAAAATAATAAAGATCGGGTCCCCATCCCGATCGTCTCCTAGCAACCATGAGGGAAAATCGCACCCCATCTGCACTTGCTTGCGGATGTTTGCGATTTTCCCGCAGCCCCATTCACTTCTATGGGGCCTGCGTTGCGTGAAAAACGCAGAATATAGAACATGCTGCGATTTTCACGCAACGCAAAAGTGATGCGGGAAAATCACCGTTCATGTGCACAGCCCCATAGAAATGAATGGGTCCGGATTCAGTGCGGGTGCAATGCGTTCACCTCACGCATTGCACCCACGCGGAAATCACGCCTGTGTGAAAGGGGTCTAAGAGTGAGGGCCCTGCTTGCAAAAGCTTAGAATCTATGATGAAGTGGCGCTGACACAAAAGGTAGTTGATTGTGATATTTAGTAGTCAAGCCATTTCTGTACTGAAAGCAATGGTGTAAGACGATCTTCTTCGGGTATGGAACTGTTAAAAGATCGAGTTCAAACCTGAGGAGTTGGAGAGGGGGGGGTTACTTGGGGAACAGACATTTAAGGAAGCTTGATAAGCCTGCCTGAAAAGATGTGTTTTTAAAGCACGTTTGAAGGTAGGGAAGTTGGAAATTCACCTAATATTCTTGGGCAGAGTATTCCAGAGAGTAGGTGCAGCTCGAGAAAAGTCTTGAAGACGGGAGTGAGAGGTACAAATTATAGAGGATATTAATCTTAGGTCACTAACAGAATGGAGAGCACAAGTAGGGTGGTAGACAGAAATGAGGGAGGAGATGTATGGAGGTGCAGCACTGTGGAGAGCTTTGTGGGTGAGGGTGAGAAGTTTGACCTGTATTCTGTGGTGGATTGGCAACCAGTGAAGTGACTGGCACAGGCTAGAAGGATCAGTATAGCGGATGGATAGATAGCTGTTTCTGTTATTGCTCTGATAGTATCCATTAATTGCTGCTTCAACCACATCGTTGGTGCTTAGACTTCATTTGGTCAAGTATTCTCTTCAAGGTTCAAACATACTGATGTGTTTCATGTCAAGTGTCTTTTAAATACATCAACTTAACTGAATTTCACCTGGGTGGAATATGAATAATGAGATATGCATAACGCCAATGGTGAAATGGTTAAAGGTATTTTGACTCTGGATATTTCCTTGTACTTCAAAGTATTGATTTTACAGAATTTTCTCTAATTTCTGTTTTAGAATCCATACATTCCAGTTATTTAATATGCTGAATCACTCAAAACTTTCCCACTATTTAACAGTTCAGAGACAGAGAAGAAGGCATCTTCGACCAAAAAGGGATAATTTTTGGACCCTTTTTTAATTAAAAAAAATTCTATAAAATCCAGCTACCATCTAGCCATATAAGCCTCTGTCACTTTGCCATTAGTAATGCTGCCTTGGTGTTAAAGAGGTCAAAAAGGATTGGATACAGTACTATGAGACCTCAGACTGTCATACAAAACTTGTCAGGGCAGTTAGGGTACTTTTGATTTGGACCAAATGAATTCAGATCAGATGGTCAGGTTAGGTTGGCTACAGAGAGAGCTATTCTTTGTTAGTTGTTTTCTACTACGGTTCATGGAAGAACTTCCAAAGGAATATTGTCCAAATCCTTTAACAGGGCTCATGGAAAGAAGTTATAGACATGGGACACCCCTTTTAAAAAGTTCTTGACCTTTTAGAACTTCCTTTTGAATCTAGAGGAAAAAAACTGCAGACAGTTTGCAGCCGAATGGAGAAAAAACAGCTTTATAAGCAGACTGAAAAAGTGACTTTGCGAGCTTGCGAGTGTGTTTGATCTCAAGTGTGTTTTATCTTAAGTGTGTGATTTAGGGTTAAGTGATTTTAGATTAGGGACTTTAGTAGGGAACTACCTTATTCACTTGTTTATGTATAACTTGCCTTACCAGGCTAGCCCTGATCTGACACAACCCAACAATTTTGCCAAGTTGGCAGATGAGAGGGATGTTAGTTCAGGGTGGCACTACTTGCACAATGTACTAAAAAAAAAAAAATACTGACACAAAAATGGGATTTCTCGGAATAAAAGGGTTAGAAACATAAAAAACTATGTGGATAAATCGAAATGCAAAGGGGGCAATATTGATAAAAAGAAAGCATTTAAATTACTAAAACAGGAAGGTAGTGAACAAATACTAAAAAACTATAAAGAGAAGACAGCCAAGCTGGAGACAGGCTCATTGTCAAAGAGAGTACAACTAACCCTAAAATGTTCTTCAAATACATAAATGGTAAAAAGATTCAAACTTAAAAGTGTTGGCTCTTCAGGGAATGATAAGGGAGGAGTTGTAGAAGATGAGGAGGAAAATGCTAATTTATTAAATAACTCTATCTCCACTGTATTTACTGAGATAATGGGTTGCATCAAAGGAGCATAGATGCCCCTGATGAGAACATAGTCCTACCACTTTATAAATCACTGGTTAGACCACACATGGAGTTACTGTCTACAGTTCTGGGCTCCTCTGAACAAGGCAGACAAAGCAGAGCTGAAGAGGGTTCAAAGGAGGGCAACTAAAGTAATATCTGGAATAGGTGGACTACAGGTCCCAGAAAGATTATAAAAGTTAGGGTTATTCACTTTAGAAAAAAGACGACTGAGGGGAGATCTAAAAACTATATATAAATATATCAGGGGTACAGAGATCTCTCCCATCATCTATTTATCCCCAGGACTGTGACTGTGATGAGGGGACATCCTCTGCGTCTGGAGGAAAGAAGGTTTCTATGCAAACATAGAAGAGGAGTCTTTATGGTAAGAGCAGTGAGACTATGGAACTCTCTGCTTGAGGAGGTGGTGATGGTGAATTCACTATGAGAGTCCAAGAGGGGCCTGGATGTATTTCTGGAGTGTAATATTATTACAGGTTATAGTTACTAGAATTCTGGAGAAGGGTTGCTGATCTAGGGAGTTAATCTGACTCCCTGATTGGGGTCGGGAAGGGGGATAACAGGCTGAACTAGATGGACAGATGATTTTTTCAGCCTTACAAACTATTGGAGTCATTTATCAAACTAATGTAAAGTAGCTTAGTTGCCCATAGCAACCAATGAGATTCCACTTTTCATTTTCCAAAGGAGCTGTCAAAAAATGAAAGGTGAAATCTGATTGGTTGCTATGGGCAACTAAGCCAGTTCTACTTTACATCAGCTTGATAAATGACCCCATATGTTACTATGCTCTAATGACACAACCTAATAAGTCCTTCAGCTTTTGCCTTGCAGCTGGTGGAATTGCTAAAACTTCTGAATTCTTGTATATAAACAATGGATGATGTTTAGCCTTGGGTTTTGGTTTTGCAAAATAATGATGACACTGGGTACAGTTCCTCGAAATGGTGATTTTTTAAGGGTGTGTTTCAAGGCCCGAGGTCTCAAGGTTGATGGGAATACATTCCTTGAATAGGGTGCAGCATGAGAAGTGTTTCATCTTGTTTAAAACTAGGATCTGATGGAATGTCAAGCAATATTGTTATAATTGATATTAGGGTTGTCAGCGTAATAAGACGGGAGAATAAACAAAGCACAATAAGCACATCACAAAATAGACGACGATGAAGATGATGACAAAACGTAAACACCATTGTGGTAACGTTCCAAATTCTATTGCAAAATGATTGGCATGATCCAATTTAAAAACGTTTTTCTATCAAAAATATTTTGGATTGAGCATGTTTATTTCACCGTAACAAGCTTTTTATAGAATATGTATCACCCCCCCCCCCCCCATCTACAAAGGTCTTTAGGTAACAGCTTCCCTGCCGCTGCTCCCTGCCAGAATAGACTCTCACAGTTCACAACCGAGATGTGAATGAGGCCTAATCTTAGTTTACAACACCACTGAACAGGTTAAAGGGGTATTCCCACCTCAGACTATGGGGGCATATTGCTAGGATATGCCCCCATTGTCTTATAGGTGCGGGTCCCACCTCTGAGACTGGCACCTACACTGAGAACGGAGCGGGGAAGGTGGTGGCCGGAGCACCCCAGGTTTTCCGGGGTCCGGCCACCGCCAAGTGATCACCCCATGCTTGCGTGCCACCGCTTCCATTCATTTCTATGGGGCCGACGGAAAAAGCTGAACCAGCGCTTGCCTATTTTCGGCAGCCCCATCGAAATGAATGGAGGGTGGCTGCACATGCGCAGTTTGCCGTCCACAAGCTTCAGGGGTCCGTTCTCGGTGTAGGTGCGGGCCCTAGAGGTGGGACCCACACCTATCGACAATAGGGGCATATCCTAGTGATATGCTCCCATTGTCTGAAATGGGAATACCTTTTTAAAGGTCTATCAACAAAGGTAAATAGTAGGTAGAGGATGGGAATGAACGAGAGAATGGCAACTCTGTTGATAGGCCTACATAAATATGCAAACAGAGGAGCAATAGATTGATTAGTATATGTCAGCCCTGACCAGCCCCATATAAGAGCCATGACCAGCCACACTACCAGGATAGTCTAGACAAGGTGTGTTGGAATCCGCAACTTTCACTCCTCCTTGGTCTGACTGCTGGTCTGACACAGGACTGTTAAGTGAGACTCTCTGCTGTGCATTAAAAATGCATAGTATATTCACATATACTGTAGGTTGTTCATTTTTTTAAGAGTGATATATACTTATTATGCAAATTTTTGTTTACAACAAATGTTTCCCTGTTCCTTATGGGGGGCCATGCACAGAGCATTGCTCAGCAATAAGCCTAAGGCATGATGGGATGGCATTCAGCATTAAATGGAAAAATATTTTTAACATCAAAATGTTTGCTGAAACACACATACAATACATATATATATATAATAGTGGCTGGGATTGGTCTTTAAGAGTAAAAAATATATAGTAGACACTTTTTTAACCCAAGAACTTTGTAGAATGAATTTGGTTGGCATTATGGGGGAGATCTATCAAGTGCTAGTGCTGTTTGTGCTGGTTATCATATCGCCTATGCTGCTAGTAGCAGGCCTCATCATGAATTAGGTGCATTCTCCTGCGCCTAAGCAGAAATCTACGGTATACAGTATCTCATAGCTGCCATAGATTTCTGGCTTCATTTGCACCAGAAAACTGGTGTAAATGAATATAAATTTGTCTCTGCTGTTGGTCACGCCCTTTTCCCACCGTTGTAATGCCACCTTTTGGAAAAGTGGAGAGGGTGGAATAAAAAGAGGCACTTTTTAAAGCCACTTTTCAGGTGCAAGGGAGATGATAAATCTCCACTTTTGTCTCATCTTCATAGAAACCTTTTAGTATGGCAAATGGTGCAGCTGGCCACGATTGCCCAACCTCAATCAAATGAAGAGGGACTGTCCAGGGAAACAGGACAGAGGGGCTAAGGTGCAACTAAGACCCACTATCAGTGCACTTGAGTCCTAATGTGCATATTTAAAAAAACAATTACGGTATATTTCTCAAGTGCAGCAATGGATTGGGGGATAGAAAGGTAAGTTTTAATCAGCAGGGTCAACCCTGCCATAAATGCCTTAATAAGGTATTTGAAAATGAGCCTATGAACTAGTACACTTCTGTAAGATGGCTTCCTCCATATTAAGCTCTAGTTTTGACCTGGACCCCTGATGCTTCTTATACAATGAAGGAGACATTTGGAGTACTGTTCCACACTTTGGGGGGATATATCCTGCCCTGTACTTCAGAATTCTGGTTCAAAAATGACCAAATAGGGCTTTGAGACATTTCAGAATTATATGAGCAAGAATTTGGTGCCATTTTCCATTTCCACACCACTCACTGTCATTTGCTCCAGAATCCAGATTTAACAACTGAGACTTTTTAAAAAAAGTCACAAAAATTGTCCCAATCTTAGGGCTGTATTACACCATAGATTAATCTGACCAATTATTGATCAGATGGCCGTTTACACACAGAGGTCTTTTGTTATACACACCAACTAGTGATCTGATTGGACAGAAATTGGTCAGATAATTTGTTGGTGTAATACAGCCCTTAGTCCAGTAAACAGGTGGGGTAGAAAGTAGAGTAACATCTCAAGTCAGTAGTGTTTGGTATAAAGACGCACAAAATTTGACAATGCAAACTCCTACAAAACTGATTTATTTCCCGCATAATAAACCTCCCCCATTATATCACGGTTAACTTTTAGGGGATCTAAAATACAATGGAAAAGTCTTCTGCACATTTTGCTGCCAAACCAAATCCAGTAGAATTTCTTTTTTTTTTATGCGGAAATGTCTGTGGATTTCACCCTCTCTCAACGAGTGAAGTCCATCGATGATATCTTAAAATCTCATTCATTTTGCTGGTACTATACAATGCTGAGGATTAGGGTACTTTCACACTTGCGTTGGTGCGGATCCGTCTGTTTATTTGCACAGACGGATCCGCACCTATAATGCAAACGTTTGTATCAGAACGGATCCGTTTGCATTAGTTTTAAAGAAAAATGACAAAGTCCAAAACAGATCCGTTTTGAATTACATTGAAAGTCAATGGGGAACGGATCCGTTTTCAAATGCACCATATTGTGTCATTGAAAACGGATCCGTCCCCATTGACTTACATTGTAATTAAAAATGGATCCGTTAGGCTCCGCCTCTTCAGATGGACACCAAAATACAGCAAGCTGCGTTTTGGTGTCCGCCTCCAAAACAGAATAGAAGCGGAACGGAGCCGAACTGATGCATTCTGAACGGATCCTTATCCATTCAGAATGCATTGGGGCTGAACTGATCCATTTTGGACCGTTTGTGAGAGCCCTGAAACGGATCTCACAAACGGAATCCAAAATGCTAGTGTGAAAGTATCCTTAGCTGCACAAAAAACTGTGTTAGCAAAACCCTGGCTTATGCACATGTGTGAACCCACCCTAAAAATAGATCCATCGCTGGCCATACATGCTAGACAGCTCTTGGCCGAATTCCCCCTTAGGGCACCTTCACATGCAGCTAATTTTTTACAGAATTTTCTTCGAATGAAAATCAGTTCCATTTACTTGAATTGAGCTTGGAGAAATCCATGTGCTTGCTATAAAAACAACCTTGATCCTTGATCTCATTAACTGCACAATGAGCATTGTGTGAAGGCGCCCTTACATAAATGCATGACTTGGCTAAGCAAGCCTGTGTCCTCAGCAGGGCATGACATCAGCTGAAGAGTCATCTCCCAAGAAGAGGTATCTCCCAAAAAAGAAAATTTCCATACCATGGAGTACTTCCAGTAAGTCTCCATACAGGAATGTTTTTTTTTTCAAGGAGATTCAGCAACCTGCCTAAGCCGCTTCCAAGGCATTGCACTGAGCCAGCCAGATTCATAGTCCATACTGATGAGGGGCAAGCACCTTTAAACAGCTGTCCACAGATGAACATCTGGCTTGGCCGTATTTCCTTGCCATATCCCAAGGCTTGTTGGAAAGTTGGATCTTGACTCACTCATAGAGGGCCACTTTCAATAGGTGGCGGTTGGTGAGAGGGTTCTCTTTCTTGGCAGATACCTCATATTCATATTCATTTCCCATGGAGCATTGCCAATAAATCTAAATATCATGGTGTACTTCCAGTACGTCTCCATAAGGGACCGGTCTCATTAAGGAGATTCAGTAAGCTAATTCCTTTGTGAACAAACAAATCCATATAGCAATAACAAATGACAAAACAGGTGCACACTGTGGTCTTCAACAAAACAACCCTATTGGGCTCAAATTTTTAAATAAAGGCTACCAGACACCACTTATTCAAAACCAGAAATTATATCAAAAGAGAAAGGTGCCTAAAAATTCACTTTTATTGATAATGGTTAAAAACCTCTAGATATCTGTGAGAAAGTATAAATATACATATACAAATATACAAATAATTGGCAGAATGCCTATTATATAAAAGGTATAGGTCTCAACCGCCCCTGTGTTGCAATGTAGCTAAAGGGATGGGTAATTAGGGAGAGGGGAGGAGGGTAACTGGGTCTATAACCCTCAATACTCACCCTATACTGTGTCCCTTACCAAAAGAGGCGCCTCCTATATACCCTCTCAAACCCACCCTGACAGTGAGAGACTGCCCAGTTTCGTCGTGAGTGAGGGCTACAAGGGAGTGAGGAGGCCCCTATTTAAAGGCAGTTAGAGAACTAAAACATATAGGCAATATGCTACTGGTCAAACACTTGTCACACCGCCGTGTGACAACAATAATGGCAGCTGTGGGGGAGGATTCCACAAAAATATACCCCCATCACAGTTACACCATATACAGACCCGACGGGTTTCCCTGGCCAGCCGGCCAGTTCATCAGGGGGATAGAAGATACAAGCACAACTGTAGTACGTCTATGATAAGAGTGCAAGATTTCACCAGTGCGCAATAATAGCAACCAGATAGCTTAGCTTGTAGATGAAGCTTCAGTCAATCCAGCCATCCGGAATATGGAGCAATAGGGTCCATATGGCACAGCCCTTCAGAGTGGAGGCACCACGTATGGCAGCAGCAACAACCGACGCCCGCATGCAGCGCCGTTTTAATGCGCGCAATGTGGGCGGAGCTAGCGCCCGGTTCTAGTCACGTGGGCCGCAACGTCACTCCCCACATCACATGGAAAGTCATGTGATCGCAGGTCCTTACAGGGCACGTATTGAACCGGGACTAATTAGTGAATGGAATGATATGGGGAGGATTCGATGACAAAAAATGCCCCTCCACTCACACTATGTATCTTGTGGCTAAACATAATGGTAATTTGACCATCGCTAGCTCTCTATCACATGGACCTGAGTAGAGGACATTCAGGATCCGATACAATTAAAATATTTGATGTCAGCAAAGATGCTTTGGTGGAAGTTTCGTCAAGATGGACGTCCCACACCTAAGATAAAGAGCAATTTTGGCCGGAATGTATACAGGGAATATCAAAATCAAACAATGTAGTATGGGAGTCCAAAGAGTAGCAAGTCTGGACTATGACGATAATAGTGCAATTCAGAAGTATGACTCTTACACAGTCTCCCATACATAGATACTTATTGCTTATACAGGGAGAGGAAGCCACGCAGAGGAAAACAGGACACCTGAGATGAGGGGATGAGCCCTATATAAATGGGGCAAAAGATAGTTGTTCATTGAGGCCTTTTGGGTGTACGGTTTTTAGATGAAAAATCCACCATGCCTCTCTTTGGAGGATCAGTTGATCCCAATTTCCTCCACGTATGGGATATGGGACTAGCTCTATTCCCATGAACTTCAATTCTGAAACATCGCCTCTCTGACAAGTTATTATATGTCGTGCCAGTGATGTATCTCTCTAATGGCGAACATCTCCCAGGTGTTCACCAATTCTCCTGCGTAGCTCCCTCTTCGTCTTTCCGATATATTCAAGGCCACAAATACATTGTGCCCGATATATAACTCCTTTTGTTCGACAGTTGATAAAACTGTTGATATGGTACTTGCGTCCGGTGACGTGACTCACAAAACAATTCGCTTTAGATATCACTTGGCATGCCACACAATTGCCACATTTATAAGACCCCTTCAGTGGCTGTAGCCATGAGGTTGGGGGTCGCTCAAGGTCACTGAAATGGCTATGAACAACATAGTCTCTTAAGTTCCGTCCCCGACGGTATGTTATTTGGGGGGATGGAGCAATTACTTTAGCCAGATCGGGGTCTAGTAGCAGCGTACCCCAATTTTTTGCCAATACTTCCCTCACCTCCTCCACTCCTGCATCATAGGTCGCAATCAGGCGTATTTTATCATCTATGGTTCGTGACTTATTGGGGTGGAGTAGCTCAGTGCGAGTAGATCTCTAGGCTCTCTGAAAAGCCCTCTTCAGGGTAGTATCCGGATAACCCTTAGCTAAAAACTTCCCCGAAGATCATCCGCCTGTTTTCGGAAGACACCAGGGGAAGAACAGTTACGTTTCATGCGGAGGTACTGCCCCGTTGGAATTCCACGTTTGAGTGGTAATGGATGGTAGCTGCGCCAGTTTAGAAGGGAATTAGTGGTGGTAGCCTTTCTGAATGTTTCTGTGCAAAGCTCCCCATTCACCCCTCTTGAAATACTGATATCCAGGAAGGACAGTGTGTCTGCTGAGCACTCCGCTGTGAAGCGCAGCCCGAGATCGTTCTCATTGAGGGTATCCACAAGGGAGAGGAAGGTGGTGTCCGCACCCCGCCAGATAAGTAAGATGTCATCAATATATCTGGCCCATAGCACAATATGTGCCGCATATGGATGTGGGGGATCGGCAAACACCACCTCCCTCTCCCACCAGCCCAGGAGAAAATTAGCATGCGATGGGGCACAAGAACTCCCCATCGCCGTACTCCTGAGCTGGTGGTATAGAGACCCATCAAAGAAGAAAAAATTACTCGTCAAAGTGAATCGAAGCAAATCAAGTACCAAAGTGTTATGTGCCGCAAACTGTTGACCTCTAGATCTCAAAAAAGAGTCAACTGCCTGGATGCCCAAATCATGTCTAATGGAGGAGTACAGTGCCTCCACATCTATGGAGGCTAAAATACAGTCTTCGTCTATCGACACCCCCTCCAACCTGGCCAGAAGATCACTAGTGTCCCTGATGTAAGAGGGAAGAGCTCTGACACAGGGGGCAAGGATGCTGTCCACGTATATGCCGATGTTTTGACAAAGGCTATTGATGCCTGAGACAATGGGACGGCCTTTTAATGGAGAAATCACTTTATGCACTTTAGGCAGTGAATAAAAAGTTGCTATGGTAGGATGTCGACAGTCCATGAATTGGAATTCCTCCTCAGAGATCAATTCGGATCCCTTCGCTTCTACGAGGATCTGATGGAGGGCAGACTGATATTTACCTAAGGGCAGTGGCGTAGCGTGGGTTGCCAGCACCCGGGGCAAGCCAAGTATTGCGCCCCCAACCTGTGGCCATGCCCCTTTACAGATAATGTAGTAGGTATCACCACCGATAACACAGTGATAGCTCTCTGTGTACAGATAATGTAGTAGATGGGTGAGAGCCCCCAGATTTCAGAACATGCACAGCGTGACCTGAAGTCTGGGCCCAGGAAGTCTTGGCCTACCCTGGCAGGGTAGGCCAAATTCTATATACCCCCCCCCCCCCCCTCATCACTACAGAAATACAGGGATATATAGCGCCCCATATCTCTTATATCCAGTGATGTCTCCTTTGATGTAGATGTTCTCTTTCCTCGTCTTATCCTTTCAGTCCTTCAGACCAGACCACCAGTTTTCAGCCATTTCTCGTCTCTGTAGTTTGACAAAAAAATCTTAGTTTACTACTTTTCCATCATCCTCCCATCTTCTGGACAAATCATCCTACCACCCCAATACTGTGCTGCTGTGCTCCACAATATTATACTGCAGAAACAGATAAACCGCCTGATAATACTAGTACCATGCAGATAGTGCCCTTCAATAATTATTGGCACACAGTGCCCTAAAATAACTGTGCCCAGCAAATAGTGGTGCCTGACACTAGTAGTGTAAACATAACGTCTCCCAAAAATAATTGTGGTAAGCTGGTACTGTGCTAAGGTGCCCCCACAGTAATAGGGCTCCCACCAATAGTATTAATTCTCTGCTAGAGCACACATGGTAGTAATAGTGCTCCTACAGTGCCCCCAACATGTACCCACTGTGCACCAGAAGTAATAATGCTCCCATAGTGCCAATACTAGTAATCATGTTCCCCATAGTCCCCCAGTAGTATTAAAGCCCACCATAATGCCCCCAGTAGTAATAATTCTCCTTATAATGTGACAGTACAAAAAATGCTTCCTTATAATGTGTGCCAGTGCAAAAATGCCCCCTTTTAATGCCCCCAGTTGAGCTAATGTCCCCATAGTGCCCCCAATAATGTGCCAGTATAAAATACCCCTATATAGTGCCCCCAGTAAATGCCCCTAAAGAGCTAATCTCCCCTCCTCCTAGTGCCCCCATAATGTACCAGTATAAAATGCCCCATATATAGTGCCCCAGTAGATGCCCTCGGTGTCCCCTATAATTTGCAAGTATAAAATACCCCTTCTTAGTGCCCTCCATAGATGACCCCATAGTACTCCTCTACCCACCATAATATGTCGCAGTATAAAATGCCACTTTACAGAGCCCCCCATATAAAATACCCCTTCTTTGTGGCCTCAGTAGATGCCACCATAGTGCTCCCCAATAATGTGCCAATAAGAAGTGCCTTGTGCCGGCAGCCTATCAGAGGAGCAGGGAAGGGAGACGCCTCTCCCTCTCCTGCCTCACAGCACAGCCATCTGTATCGCTGTCCTGAGGGTGGCGATACATATGACTATGGAGATGAATGCTTCCACAATGGAAGCGTTCCTCTCCCTGTGCCCTGCCGCTGCCCCACACTTGTCACCAACAGCTCCCCCACACTATGCCACTAGGTAGCAGCGCTTGCTAGCAGAAAGATGGGGCTACCTGCCGCTGCTGATTTAATATAATATGTATACTGTAATTAGGCAGGGGCCCACCGAGGATTTCCCGGCTCCCAGGGGTGCCAGTCCGAGCCTGCTAAATAGTACTATCAAGATAGAACAGCAACAGAGTAGGGGAGGATCAAGCTGAGACTGGCCTACAGGTGAAAAGGTGAATCCCCTGGTAAGCCCTTGAGCATGGAGGGCCCCTAGTCCCCCACCACCTGCACAAGTGGCACAGTAAACTGACTGCACTACATACAGATAGGTAGCACACACTATCTCAACCAGCCTATGTTCATATAAAAACTGGGTAGATTATTTATCAAACTATCCAGTTCATTTTTAAAGAGGAATCATGTGGCTGAAGTGATTTATAGGCACAGAGACAGAACCACAAATATCCTTTTTCATTAGGGACTCACCATCTCAATGTTGGTACAGGGACCCCCCATAATCAATCATCTTTAGGCCTCTTGCACACGAAAGTGTGCTGCCTGTGCAGCGGCCTGCAAATTGCGGTCCGCAATGCATGTGCACCGACCATGGGCCAGCCGCATGCAGATCGCGATCTCATTCACTTGAATGAGGTCCGCAAACAGTCCATTCCGCAAAAAGATAGGACAAGTGCTATCTTTTTGCGGAACGGAAGCACAGAATGGAATCCCACGAAAGCACTCCGTAGTGCTTCTGTTCTGTACCACATCTCCGGATTTGCAGACCCAGCCGGTGTCCCGTGTATTGTGGGCCGCAATATGGCCACTGGGGACACACGGTCGTGTGCAAGAGGCCTTTGGGTCTTGCTAATCCCGTCCCATTTTAGTGAATAGTACGGCTTGTAATTGTACCTGCTCACCGCTGCGCTGTAGACGGCAAGCAGGTAAACAATGAAGGGAAGGCTTCTGATCGGCCGCCGATCTGATATTGATGACCTATCCTAAGAATAGGTCATCAATAAAAATAACTTGGACAACCCCTTTATTTTACTTCAGAAATAAAGGGTGCAATACAATGGATGTACAACTAGTCAAACCAGGCTCCACTTATCCGAAGCTGCGAATAAAAATGCAAGAAACGCATCTTTCATTTGTTTATATTGTTCTTCAGTTCTAACTCTGTGTATCCCATCACATCAGTGAGCTGGCTGTTCTGTGTGCATTATTTGTGCAGAAAACCAAGTCTTCCAGTTCTTGGGAGACCTGATGTAAAAATACATCTGCACATGTGGGATCAACCACCGGGGGCATTTTGGTACTCTTTTGTCTTAGGGAAGTAAAGGGTCCCTTCCTGTCTTGTGGGTTAATGTCTGTCAGACTATACAGGAGTCGTGTATCTTTCATAATATCTGATGGAACACCTAACTCCCTACTTTCACGTTTTTCAACCAAAGCAAAATGCTTAGCCCATTTAAGTCGTCGTACAAACAGATTCAGGTTTTTTATCCAGTGAAATAGGTTGAACGGGGGAGTGGGGACAAAGGAAAGACCCCGGCTTAAAATAGATATTTCAGCCGGTGTTAGGGTTTTTTGTGAGAGGTTCAAGATCTGGGAGGGACAGTTTGGGGAACCGTCTGCTTGCTGGGTGGGGTAGACTTTCGCATCCGGAGGTGATAAGGTTGATCTAAAAAACCTTGGTTTCACCCATCAAAGGCACCCCTTCCTCCACGTCCCCTACCTCTACCGTGACCTCTACCTCTATTCCTTCTATTCCCTTCTTTCTCCCCTTCAGAAGCTTCACTGGACAAAATATCCGACTCAGATTTTCTTGCTGGATTAGTGACCACGGTTGAACTGCTTATGTGTACATTCTTTTAGTAAATATTCAAATTTCTCAATTGAGTTTTTTAATGCCAGTTCTTTGCTTACGAATTCAGGTTCTTGTCTGAACTTTTTAGCTATTTCTATATAATTCTTTAGAGAGCTATCAAGCTCCTCCAATTTACTTTCTCCTCCTCCAGCATGAACCTCAGAGAACTATTGGTAGCTTCTTCTTCCCATTTGGTAATAAGTCTCTGGTTCCTGCACCTAGCTGCTGGAAGGAGAGGAATCCTCAGTCCTCGGGGAACAATGCTGTTTGCAATATAGTTATCTAGGGATTGTACTTCCCACCAAGACGTCACTTGTTCTCTGTATGCTTTAGTGAGATCCTTAAAGGCTGTTTTGAAAGAGGGAGTGTATCTCGTCTGTTTGAGAGTTCCTTCAGAAAAGACCTCATTAGCAGCATTAAGTCGTGTGTCCAATGAAAACCCTGTCTCCAAAAAGCCGGCCATGCTCTATAGTGGAAAACAACAAAACAACCCTATTGGGCTCAAATTTATAAATAAAGGCTACCAGACACCACTTATTCAAAACCAGAAATTATATCAAGAGAGAAAGGTGCCTAAAAATTCACTTTTATTGATAATGGTTAAAAACCTCTAGATATCCGTGAGAAAGTATAAATATACATATACAAATAATTGGCAGAATGCCTATTATATAAAAGGTATAGGTCTCAACTGCCCCTGTGTTGCAATGTAGCTAAGGAATGGGTAATCAGGGACAGGGGAGGAGGGTAACTGGGTCTATAACCCTCAATACTCACCCTATACTGTGTCCCTTACCAAAAGAGGCGCCTCCTATATACCCTCTCAAACTCACCCTGATAGTGAGAGACTGCCCAGTTTCGTTGTGAGTGAGGAGGCCCCTATTTAAAGGCAGTTAGAGAACTAAAACATATAGGCAATATGCTACTGGTCAAACACTTGTCACACCGCCGTGTGACAACAATAATAGCAGCTGTGGGGGAGGATTCCACAAAAATATACCCCCCTCACAGTTACACCATATACAGACCCGACGCGTTTCCCTGGCCAGCCGGCCAGTTCATCAGGGGGGATAGAAGATACAAGCACAACTGTAGTACGTCTATGATAAGAGTGCAAGATTTCACCACCAGTGCGCAATAATAGCAACCAGATAGCTTAGCTTGTAGATGAAGCTTCAGTCAATCCAGCCATCCGGAATATGGGGCCATAGGGTCCATATGGCACAGCCCTTCAGAGTGGAGGCACCGCGTATGGCAGCAGCAACAACTGACGCCCGCATGCAGCGCATGCAGACGTTTTAATGCGCGCAATGTGGGCGGAGCTAGCGCCCGGTTCTAGTCACGTGGGCCGCAACGTCACTCCCCACATCACATGGAAAGTCATGTGATCGCAGGTCCTTACAGGGCACGTATTGAACCAGGACTAATTAGTGAATAGAATGATATGGGGAGGATTTGATGACAAAAAAAACGCCCCTCCACTCACACTATGTATCTTGTGGCTAAACATAATGGTAATTTAACCATCGCTAGCTCTCTATCACATGGACCTGAGTAGAGGACATTCAGGATCCGATACAATTAAAATATTTGATGTCAGCAAATAATTGTTTGGAGGTGTATAAACTCCCATGTAAATGTAGCCTGTTTTCCATCCACAGGCTATATTTAGGTGCACCTGTGAGGCCTGGGCCATATCAGCCAGTCTTGGGTGGGGCTCACAGCCTTCTCCCTCCTCCCATTGCAGGCATGGTTACATGCTGGAGGTAACTGAGGAGTCTGCTGCGAGTCGGCCTAATACATTCCTGTAATTTTGCCCACTGGCCCCTGGTATTGCCCATATGGCACAGGTAGGTGAGTGTTAGGTCCCGAGCTACTTGAGAGACCTTGGCGTGGTGCTTGGGCTTAAGACATGTCCTCCACTGCAGGACATGTTTACTAACCTCTCAATTTTAACATCAGTTTGAGGGCTTAGTAAGACCGCAGTGTGCACCTGTTTTGTCATTTGTTATTGCTATATTGTTATATTATTTATCACATCCACACTATTTCCATTTTGTGTAGGATTTCTATTGTGGTACTTGTGGTCCGCTGCGGGCATCCTCCACCGTATGCATTTTTGCTGGAGATCGTCATTAGCAACGGGCGACAAGTGCAGGATCTGCTCCCCTGTATATATATATATGCACAACTGCATTTTTGGGTTAAGCACATCCTGCTTCATGCCACCTTTCAGTTGGTTTGTGCATATATGTTGAAATCCAACATATCCAACCATGGTTTTCTCCAACATCTGCCATCAAGCAAGAATTAGGATACCACCATACACATCAGATGGTTGGCCAGTCCTGCCAAATTTTTTGCCATTCATATAACGAGTATAAGCACCTTTTGTCTATACCTTTCTATAATGAGAAGAAACAAAGAAACATAGGTTTAACTGCTCCCCTGTATTTCTATCAGAGGTTCCTTGTATGCACCATGAGTCAGAATGTAAACAGGAGTAACATGGAGCCCTCTATCCTCGCTACCCCAGAGCTTGTTTTCAGCTGTCGCAGAAGGTAAAGAGTGACAGCTGTACGAGTGCTCATTTAGACTTTGCTGGAGGTGTCATAATCTGAAGCTATGTTACAGGCAGGAGCATGCAGCAGTCTGGAATGCTGACATTGGCAAGTCTGTCATTGAGTTTACTTAGCACTCATTTGTCTCAGTCTGCTTCAGAACAGAAATGCAGGCAATGAAAACTTATTTAACCCCCCTGACAACATCAGCTGAAATGCGATAAAGATGCTAGTTAGCAGATCTCTTCTTTTTACAGCCGCCCAGATATTTAGACTGTCTGTCCCATGACCTGGAACAACGTTGCCCAGACTAAACATACTGACCTTTCTAATAAAAGACAATCTAAATAGATGTGGAGGATGATGGTGATGGTCTTCGCATTAAGAAACATCTGACTATTCTTGTAATATTAATTCATTGGTGTCTCCAGAAACATTGTCACTCTTTGTCCATAGTTTGGGTCTGATATTTCAACTTCACAATGTTCCTTTGAATGGGGCTGAGCTAAAAGACCAGACATGGCTGTGGACAAAAGAGTTGGGTTGTTTCTAGGGGGAAAAAAGCAGCACTTCCATCTTATCTCAGACAACCCACTTAACCCCCTCCTGCACCATGACATCACAGTATGCCTAAGGCCTCAGGTAGTTCACGCAACTATAGATACTGTCATGTCACGTTAATCATGGGCCCATGACCACCATTTCACCTGTGGAAGAACAGCTGCAATTATTACTTATAATTAGTGATAGCGGGAGGTGCCATATTCGATTTCGCGATATTTTGCGAATATTCGATTGAATATTCGTCATATATTCGTCGAAATCGAATATTCGGCATTATTCTATATATTGCGAATGTTATGCGAATTTATATTCACATCGAGAATTAAACTTAGAGCTGAGTTCCTAATGTTTGTAACTTGTATTGCTAGAATTGACAAAGATAACGAATATCACGAATATAGCACTATATTTTCAATCTTCGTTATATTCTAGAAATACAACCATTAGGAACTCAGATCTAAGTTGTAATCGAAATGCGATTAATACAGGTTATATTACTCGCATTGCGATTACAACTTAGATCTGAGTTCCTAATGGCTGTATTGCTAGAATATAACGAAGATGACGAATATCACGAATTTACGAATATAGCACTATATTCTCAATCTTCGTTATATTCTAGCAATACAGCCATTAGGAACCCAGCTCTAAGTTGATTTCGCAATGCGAGTATATGTTCGCATTGCGAATTCAACTTAAAGCTGGGTTCCTAATGGTTGTATTGCTAAAATATAACGAATATCGCAATAATCGCATTCATCAATTTGTGAGATCGTGATTCTCAAATCCGACAGTACATTTTAGCATGGAGGCGTTCCCATTGGGATGGGGATGCTCCATGCACACAGGAAGTCTGCTGAAGCTGCAACAGGCATTAACTGGAGCGGGCAGGAAGCCAGGAATCCTCCGGACAGGTAAGAACAGTTTTTGGGAAGTGGGAAGACAACCAGAGAGCAACAAAGGTTAACAACTAAAAAAAAACAAAAAACGAATAATCGAAATTGCAAATATATAGCGCTATTTTAGCAATATTCGCGAATTATCGAAGTTGCGATATTCGCGATAAAAATTTGCTATTCGAATATTCGTGCTCAACACTACTTATAATGTCTGTGACTTTTGGATAAGTTATCCAGAAAAAAGAAAAGTTCTGGTTGGGGACCCTGGCTGGAATACACAACTACACTCCTGCCGCAACTAATGAGATCTGAGATTGCTCCAATCCCAGCAGTTAAGTGTCTCAGAGCCACGGTCCAGCCTGATCACTGCACTGTATAGGAGGGGGGCCCACTTGATGCTAATCCTGATGACATGATCACCTAAACTGGTATGACTATGAAGAAAGCTGGGCTCCAGATAAAGGACTCCAGGGCTCTTTAAAAGCCAATGAGATAATGTAACATGGTTGGCATGCACAGGCACAAAATGCTGCCATAAATAATGATGCTAGTATATTGTTGACGTTAGAATAAATTATGGGAAATCTTTTTATAAGATTTAAAAATGTCAATAAATAAAAGCTAGGCTCCACCCCAAATATGCAGGGACTGTATCTAACTTTCAGGTATAGTTCTGACAAACCCTGGTGGGTTTGGACCAGTCTTGGGGCAAGGCTTACATGCCCTGAATTTACCAAGAACAATGTTTATAAGTATTACTTATATGTATCTGTTTTAGAAGTGCTAAAACAGATACTGCAGTCCTGCGCTACCGTTATGTCCTCCGCACGTATATTCCCCTCTCCTTTAATAGATATAAAGAGCTGCTGCTGGGTGTTGCTAAATCGGAGCCTTCTGCCCTGGCTCCTTTGTTGAAAATCGATAATATTGCCGGTCAAAGATTGCCAGACGTGAACACCCGCGCTGTATTGGGGGATATATTAAAAAGTCACTATGTGATTGCTTAACTTAGTGTATATCTACCTTTCAGAAGTCTTTCGCCTGCTGCGCTGCATAGAAGATGCTGTCTCTGGGCTCCGGTATCTTCTCAATGTTGCTTCGAGTTCAACCTCCTCTGTGCGTGCGTCTCGCTCCGGCCGGCAGCGAGCGTTTTGCGTGGGGGAACCTCGTGGATGCCGGGCTGGTCCTCTGGAAGCATTTTATTGATGACATTGTTTTTATATGGAAGGGAATTTTTATATGATTTAAATAAAAATAAATTTTATTTGCAATTCACACCCAATTGGAGCAAAATGGAGATAATTTTTTTAGATCTGATTATTTTCATCCAGAATGAGCAAATCCATACGAGAACGTACCACAAACCTACAGACACAAACAGCTTTATATCCTTGGAAAGTTGTCACTTAAAAACATGGTTAAATAATATTCTACGTGGACAGTACATTAGAGCCCGTAGAAACTGCTCAAATGAGGTACACTTTACGGAAGAAGCTACTCTCCTTAACAAAAAGCTCTTAGAAAAAGGTTACTTGATTGATGATTTGACACCCATTCTGGAAGAGGTAGAAAAACTGGATCAGAATGACCTCATAAAGGACAGAATACCCATTAATACAGATGGGGAAAGAAAAACAGACACCATAGAGGTCCCGGTAATTACGAGATTCAGTGAAGGCCATAGGACATTTAGGATGAATTAGAAGACATTGGGGTCTATTAAAACAGGATAAAATCATAGGGGACAAAATCCCTACATACCCAAAATTTATATTCAGGAAAGCACGTAATCTAGCTAACCTAATAGCTCCTTCAATTAAACCAGAGAGGCCGCAAACAAATAAAAGGAATTTAAATAAAAAGGGTTTTTATCCTTGTAAATTGTGTAAGAATTGCAGGCTGGTAAAAACACAGGATAGATGTCCCATACAAGAAATTAAACACACATATTTGGTCCATAAAATTGACCAGTATTTGACGTGGAACAGCAAGGGGGTCATATACTATATAAAATGCCCATGTAAAAAAATTATGTGGGACTTACGAAAAGAGAATTAAAGGTCAGAATAGGAGAGCATATTAAAAACATTCAAAAGAAATATGATGAACACCCCCTGTCACGCCACTATACAGAACACCATACTGGGAATTTTAATGGATCCACTTTTGGGGCAATAGAAAAAGTTGAAGAGAGTAGGAGATTTCATCAAATTGATGTCCCAAAAAGAGAGCAAGTGGATTTTCCAACTAAACAGCCTGGCCCCATATGGTTTGAATCAAGAAATTGAACTATTTGCATTCTAAACCTCCATTCTAAATTTTCATCATCAACAAGTGCCTGGAATCATGCTGTGAACGACTGTATTAAGGATGTAGCAGACTACTCATGAATATGCTAACTACAGGTGCCAGGGGAGGAGGAATGCTGAGGAAACCTATTTATACACCTCAGATGACAAAGAATGGACCATCCCTGACGAAGGAGCCCCGACATAGCTCTGAAGCGCGTTGGAGGTCTTGGGTCCCTCTGAGGTACCCATAGGATTATGGTAACATTACCAGCAACAATCCTCCTAGCCCGGCATCCACGAGGTTCCCCCACGCGAGCGCTCGCTGGCGGCCGGAGCGAGACGCACGCACGCACAGAGGAGGTTAAACCCGAAGCAACATTAAGAAGATACTGGAGCCCAGAGACAGCATCTTCTATGCAGCGCAGCAGGCGGAAGACTTCTGAAAGGTAGATATACACTAAGTTACGCAATCACATAGTGACTTTTTTGAATATATCCCCCAATACAGAGCGGGTGTTTACGTCTGGCAATCTTTGACCGGCACTATTATCAATGTTTAGCTAAGTAAGTAAGGTAAGCTAATGATTGGTCTAAGTTGCCACCACAGAGGCTGTCCTCCAGCACATCCTGGAAAATAAGGGGGAAAATTTTAAGGTGTCCCAATCAAGAAGTAAGAGACCACTATACTACTGAACTGATACCACTTGTACAGTACTGTGTTGAGTTGAATTGCCTGTTGAAGCCCATTAGGTCATATCCTGCAAGTATACCCTTCCTGAGAGTGATTATTACTAGTAAACCTTGATTCAAACAGTGACTGTGTGGTGGACATTCTGTGACTGAACACGTACTCGGCCAAAGGTTAAGGTTAAAGCACTTTGGGCACATAACATGGTCCTCAAACAAGTATTTCCAGTCCTGACGTCCCTTACAGACTTTATATGATATGAGAAAAACATTGCTTATTCTTGCATTACCTAACTTCCGTATTGTATTATCATTGCATTTAGCCCTATGGCCATATCAGGTTGAGAGTTAACTTTATCTTCAACTAAAGCATAATCTGGTCAAACCTGAAAACTGCTGTGCAATAGTGTGAAGGTTTTCACTTGTAAGTACAGCCATTTATCCTGTAGACTTATATCTTCATTTTGTAAAACCCTTAATTACCAGGTCTGAAAAAAGCCATAGGTTTCTTTCACATTTGTTTGTTATAAAATCCAATACAAGATGGTCAGTAGTACATATGTTCAGATGTTCATGAAGGATCTGTGTTTGGTCAGTGTGTCCATTTTTCGCTCTCTGTGTATCATCTATCCACAGGATAGGTCATCAATATACGACTGGCAGCGGTCCGACTCCCGTCACCCCTGCCGATCAGCTGTACGAAGAGGCCACGTAATCAGTCCAGGCCAGTGTCATCACGTTCATTGATCACATGGCCTAGGCGCAGGTCAACCTCATTCAAGGGAATGGGCCTGCGCTGCAATACCAAGCACAAACACTATACAATATATGGTGCTGTACTTGGTAAGTTGCAAGGAGGCCACGGTGCTCACAGGACCGCCATCAATCACATATTGGCGACGTATCTTGAGGATAGTTCATCAATATGCAAATATCAGAGAATTCCTTTAATTTCTAGAGCATATCCTAAAAATGGTCCATAAAAATCACTAACAAAACAGAGATGGCTCAGACAGATATACTATTATGTGTATGAGGATCCTTAAATTATGTGAAAACTCATCCTAAAATAAGATGAAATTAAGATTAAAGAACATTACGCAGCTAACTCCCACAGGTAAAGTAGGTCCTTACATTTAACAGCCAGTTACAGCTTCTGTAAGTTGTAAATCACTTTCTATGTAGAGGTTGGAAGCTTCATCAGGGTCCTGTATAGCACAAAGTGTACCAGAAAAATAAAATGGTGCCACCTTCACATGAAGTCCAAAGGACCAGCTCATCCAGACACAGGTAAAGAGCTATACAGAACATGTCGTACCACCACTGTACTGTAGAGAGGCGCTACTAGACAACCAGTACAAGTGTTTTACTAGTGCAATAGCCATGCTGAGGCATCTTCTAGTCAACCAGAAGAACCACAAATCAGCAGTGTCTGAGGTATTGTATGTGGAATCTGCCTTCAAGTAACAATGGCTCAGGAAGCACTATGACCTGTTGAAAATATTGTAACCTGAAGCCATTGTAACTTGAGGGACCACTGTAAGGAAGGGGTAGGCAACCTTTGGCTCCCAGCTGTTGTGAAACTACAACTCCCAGCATGCATAATTGCTCTGCTCTTCTAAGAACTTACATAGAAATGAATGGAGCATGCTGGGAATTGTAGTTTCACAACAGCTGGGAGCCGAAGGTTGCTGATGCCTGACCTAAGGGAATCACCAATGCACCATTGCAGATCTCACAGATATCTGCTGCAGCCTTCTAAGGCCTAATTCACACGTCCGTAGTGTGTTTTGCGGAAACACGGATCCACAAAACACGGACGGCTGCAATGTGCATTACGCATTTTGCGGACCACACATTGCTGGCACTATATAGAGAATGCCTTTTCTTGTCCGCAATTGCGGACAAGAATAGGACATGTTCTATTTTTTTGCGGAAACGGAAACGCGGATGCGGAAACATGGATGCGGAAATGCGGATGCGGACATCACATAGTGTGCTGTCCACATCCATTCCTGCCCCTTTGAAATGAATGGGTCTGCAACCCTTCCGCAAAATTGCGGATGGGATGCGGATCTATTTTGCGGACGTGTGAATTAGACCTAACTCTAATCTGTAAAGCATGTAGAGAGCTGGTAATTGGTCTATTCTGAGCATATGACCTGCGAAAGATTTGTATAACGTAGAGATAGGAATTGACCTTGTTAATCAGCTGCGAAGCTTTGAAACCACTTGGCAACCAACGCTGTACATGTACGGTGGAAGTTGCCTTTTTAAAATGGCACCCGCTACAGAGCAGAGCGAGTGCTATAGCCACTGGGTGTCTGCTGTTTCGCACAGCAGATACTCTGGGCTAATGTCTGTGATCGGCGATAACACAGATCGCGGAGAGTTAACCCCTCAGATGCCATAGTCGTATGTGACTGTAGCATCTGAGAGCGGTAAACCCAGGAGTGAAGCAATCTGGGAAGCTGTTGGTTGGCTGTTAAAATTCTGGTCCCTGTAAAGAAACCAGGGCTTTTAGAGCTATAGTTCCTATGGAGCACTGCAGGTGGCAGGACTCCATAAGAAGATAGCCAATCTGCAGTGAATTGCAATAACAATTTACCCTGGGTTCAGACCTGAGCGTTCTAAAAACGCGCGTTTTACGCGCGTTTTTGTCGCACGTATTACAGCGCGTTTTTGCAAATAGGAAACGCGCGTTCGTACGAGCGTTCTTGTTATTGACTACTGTGGTGTCAATCACAAAACGCGCGACAAAAGCCCCAAAAAAAGCTCAAGTACTTGTTTATGCGTCGGGCGTTTTATAGCGCGTTCAAACGCGCTGTAAAACGCTCAAGTGAGAACCAGGGCCATAGGAAAGCATTCGTTTTCATGTGTTGAGCGTTTTACAGCGCGTTTGAACGCGCTGTAAAACGCTCAGGTGTGAACTTAATGCAATGTTTTGTAGAAGCAAAGTAAAAAAAAAATAATAATAAAAATAAACATCATAAGCATTACCACATCCCAAAATGGCTGTACTACTAAATATACAAATATTTATCCGACATGGCAAACTGACCTATTCACCATTCTCCCCCCCCCCCCCAAAAAAAAAATTGATCAAAAAGTCATACACAAGCCAAAGAAACTAAAAGTCATCCCCAGACAGATCTATAGACATAACTTTAAAAAAGTTATGAGGGTCAGAATATGAAGATGAAAAGAAAAAATAATGTTTTCCAAAATTTAGATTTTTTTTCATTAATTAAAGCACAAAAAAAAAGATATAAATATAGTATCATTGGAATCATATTGACCCAAAAGGAACGCCCTAAAAACAAAATTTATAAAACTGTGAAGGAAATGGTTATGGTTCCAGGTAGCCAGGGAATGAAAAATGGAAACACAAAAACTGAAAATTGCCCGGTCCTCTAAGGGTTAAATATGCTTTCCAGGATAAAGTGAAAGTGTTTTTTGATTGGCTAGGGACTTTTTTTGTGCATTTACCTTTGATTTGATTTTGACTAAGTAGTGCATATTTTAGTATTTAGGATAATATATTTCACTAATGGTGAGTCGGTAGAAGCTCGTCTGGATATATATGTGTTTCTTTCTTCTGGTAGGTTTTATGTGAGCCTTTCGCTAAGACTAGTGATGAGCAAATCGAAGTGAAACTAATTGACTTCAATCCAAATTTCAGGGAAAATTCAATTTGTCACGAAGCTGAAGTTCCTTGCACTTTGTGGTAACGAATCAATTTTTCTTGAAAACAAATACGTACTCCCTTCACCCATTTTCACCACATCAGAGTGCGTGAGATTTCGCTTGTTTTCTTTAATCAAGATGGCTGCGACGGCCTCTCCATGAGCAAATGGATGAGGTGAGTAAGTATTTTTTGTTTTTAACCCCTGATTAACCCCTGAAAGGGTTTGATGTGGCTGTCAGATGCTGCGATTAGAGTTGAACGCGGTGTCCGAGAGGTTCAATGACGGGCGGCAGCGTGATCGTCGTTCCCCATCATTGCACCTGCTACATTGAATGGAATGTGATTCGTGATTAAGTAATTAGTCATGAATCAAATTTTTTTGTGAACTTTGGCGAAGCAGTTGAATCGAATTTTTGCAAACTTTGCTCATCTCTAGCTAAGACATATAATAACGAAGCTTTTTAGGGCACATAATTATGCAAGACTGGTAAATGTTAGACCTTTTTATGTATTTTTTTATCCATTTGATCTATTTAAAGACTCTTCTGTGGCAATTTTTGTTTATGATTGCATTTTACTAAGTTTTACCTAAAAATCTTATTTTCAATTGGCCTTTATTAAAAATATTGAGCCATTCTGTCACAAAGGGCTGTTTTTCTAACTTTGTGACTGGTACTTTCACTTTGTGCCCATCATTTACCCTAATCTAAGAGGCCATAAACACTTATTTAAGCCACATTCTTATCAATAAGATAAGAACTGAGCCATAATGAGTGTTTATAATGTCAGAAAGCAGAGATAAGGAACACTTCCGCTCCCCAACTGACAGAAAAAGAGAGAAAATCCACAGGCTGCTACTAGAGCATCTCAGCTATGTACACAAAAAAAGTTCCATATTTCTAATAAAGACCAATTGAAAAAATAATTTGTAGTTCAAAATAACTACAATGCAATAATAAAAAAAACTTCCCCAAAGGTGTACGTAGCCTTTTATTTAAGAAAGTAAATGGATCTGTGAGGTCGTTTGTGTAGAACTCTTTTGTTACAGTGAAGTATATGCCCCTGGAAAAATAATGGTTACAGGCAGAGAATGAGCTAAAATAATAAAAGAATGCATACTGCAGCCAATCATTGAACTCAGCATTGTACCCCAACACCATCACTGCAGCCATATAGAAAAAAAAATAAAAAGATAATAACTGTATGCCCTTGTGTGCAGGGTCCTCTTTCCTTATTGTCCTTATTGTACTTGTATTTTTATTATGTATGTATGCCCCTTATCATATGTACCTCGCCATGAAATGAATGGTATATTAATAATAAATAATAATAATTAAGAATGGAGCTGGGGATCTGGATCTAAGTGGGTTTGAACTAGTCATTAAATGCATTATTTGGTTTTGGTGGATTTCACCAGTTTTTGTATTAACTCAGGCAACCTATTAAGGGATAAGTTTACCGATTGTGTCATGCATGGTAACATATACAACCTGAAAAGAAACAAGATTTTAATATAAAACATTGTTTATAGAGATATAGGTGACAAAATGTGTGCCAATAGATGCCAACATTGTAAATATGTGCCCGTTATTTGAAGCCATTTTAATTGACCATACTATACGTACAGTCTCAGAAAACACCAATCAATGCCAGTCTTTGTATTAAGATACCCTATCGGGTGATGAGCAGTTTTATCGGACAAGTATGGCCATGTTAAGCCAGTTGACAGAATTCCAGAATTGATCAGCATTGCTGTTTACGTTGGGTACCAATAGTGCACTCTGTGAAGCCCTTCCTCTGTAAACAGGCCACCATCAGGGCAGTATGGCTGGTACTGCAATGATAGGCCTGGCAACAAAGAGAAAAGAAAATGGGCTTGCCTGCTTCTGTCCATCTAGGCATCTTATTTAACTTTAGAAACTTGTAATTATGGTCCCTGTGGTAGCCTGAATAAATTTAAGGATCTGGTCAGGATTTTGAATTAATTTTGGTTTCTGGTTTGATAACGGACAGAATGTATGGGTCTGGTCTAGGGTCTGAATTAATTTAGTAGTCTGGTCTCATGTATAACATAATAGATTACATAAATGATGTACAGTAGGTGTCGCTTGTGAGGAGCAAGTGGAGGCTTCAACCAGGCATGTCAGGATGGTGGTAGATCTTACGGCTTGCATAAAAAGTAGAAATGCTTAATGTTCAGGACTATAGGAACAAGTTAGTAACATACATAGTACCATAGTAACATAGTTTATAAGGCTAAAAAAGACATATGTCCAACCAGTTCAGCCTGGTATCCTGCAAGTTGATCCAGAGGAAGGCAAAAAAAAAAAAAACAGTGAGAAGCCAATTTTCCTTATTTTAAGGAGAAAATTCCTTCCCTGACTCCAATCAGTCAATCAGAATAACTCCCTGGATCAACGACCCATCTCTAGTAACTATAACCTGTAATATTATTATACTCCAGAAATACATCCAGTCCCCCCTTGAATTCCTTTACTGTACTCACCATCACCCCCTCCTCAGGCAGAGAGTTCCATAGTCTCACTGCTCTTACCGTAAAGAATCCTTTTCTATGTTTGTGTACAAACCTTCTTTCCTCCAGACGCAGGGGATGTCCCCTCATCACAGTCCTGGGGATAAACAGATGATGGGACAGATCTCTGTACTGACCCCTGATATATTTATACATAGTTATTACAGAGATTGATGGCAATAGGCTGCTCTCCTTACTGTTTTGCGCTAAGAGGGCCACACCTCCGGGCTTATCTAAGAGTGGGTCCACCGCTGCACGACATCCTATCGTGTCTGGAGCCACCCTGAGTAAACACAATGGAAATGTGGGCAGGATAAAGGGAGCATGCGGTGCTGCTATCTAGCCATCAAAGATGGTTACTGCAGACAGTCTTTATTAATTGCAGGTACGAGCTGTCCACTGATGGAATGGGGGAGAGGGGTAAACATCAAGCCTTTCTGTCCGGTGCAGCCAAACCTCACACAATAATGGGGACCATTTTCATGTTTGTTATGAAGTCCCCTTTCTTCTGTGCTTGCCACAGTTTGGTAAGGACAACACTTCCTTATAAGATGGCTCATATTTGTGTTTCACTTAAATAGCTTTTTAGAATTAAAGGGGTTGACCACTTTGTCTTTGCTCTCACACATGTGCAAGAAAAACAGCACATAAAGCCACTTTGATAGCGTGTGTAGAACTAGTGTTGGGCGCGAATATTCGAATCGCGAATTTTAATCGCGAATATTGCCACTTCGAGAATTCGTAAGTATTTAGAATATAGTGATGTATATTCGTATTTTCGAATATTCTAGATTTTTTTTCATCTGAACCCATGATCCCATCCTGCTTCTTGCTTGTGCGCCAGTGAGAAGGCTGCAATGTCTTTGTCTGAGCTTAGTAACATCCCTAGCAACCAATAGGAAAGTTGCCTACCCCTTACTATATAAGAACCTCCCCAGCAGCCATTTTCTACAGTTTATTACAGTTCTGAGAGAGACAGCAGTGTCATTGCTGTGCTCGGTGCTTTCCTGTGTCATTACATTAGATAGTTAGTTAGTTAGTTAGTTAGCTTATATATATATACAGATAGTTAGTGGGAGATAGTCAGTGTAGGTTAGATAGTGATATAGTGTAGCTGATAGGTTCCAGTGCAGGGTGTTAGATAGTGTGATAGGTTCTGCTGTCCATACATACATGCTACAGACTTAGTGCTTTGATGTCACAATACTTTGTGCACCAATCACTAATATGTAGTCAGACCTGCTTAAATGTGAAGTTGCACATATTGCACCAAAATATTTGCATCATTAGTGCAGATTTGCGCAATCGCAAATATATGGGAGCACTCTATCTGCATATAAAGCTATTATAATGTTCTGCTGTGCCAACCATTATCTCCAGTCTCAGAAAACTTATATACGCCTGTATTGTGCGTAACCCACATCCGGATTTAGGCATATAACATTTACGCAATCAAGAAAATATTTGCGAGTTCTCGAATATATGATGAATATTCTACCAAATATTCGCGAAATATCGCAAATTTGAATATTGCCCCTGCCGCTCATCACTATGTAGAAAATCTCCCCATTGTCTTCATGATTCCACATGATTCCACACTCTTGTGAAATGCTTCCGACTCCTGTAATTGCACAGCCCTCAGATAAACCACTGTGACAATCTGTATAATAGGTTTATTAAATATCCTGTGCCATGTAAATGGATTATCTTATCATTAATGTAAAAAAATGTATGTAAAAAACGAAAAATCAGACATCCTATGGTACATGACAATCTCTTTCAAACAAAGCTAGACCCAGCTCGGTACCTCTCATAGATCCAGAGATCTCCCCATTTATTGCTCCAATTCCTCTGCTAGATTTATTTCAAGCTGGCAGCTCAGTGGATGTTTCCGTTTTCAGGGTAGTGTCCTTTAGGTTGGTAGTTGATGGATGGAACTGAGTATGTGTGTCCACTTCAGTGAGGTGGACAGAGAAGTTAGACTAAGAACAAACAACATATATACAGATAGATTTCATTTAATAACCTCACTAGCTATACAAATTTTTTAATTACATGCAATTACAAAACTATTCAGAACCAGGTGCTGTTATGAAAAATGTACGGAAATGAGTAGCAGAATAATTTATGCTAAAACAAGTACCAAAGTGTTACTCAGTGATGTGTCAGCACTTCTCATGCACAGGCAAGTTTTATAAGACTGTCAAAAAACACTTAGAGGTCACAAGAATAGAAGCTTTGAGTAACCCTTTCCATGGATGTCATAGAGTGGCACCTGAGGCACTCTCATAACAGTTTTCTCTTAATACAGACTGTACCCATAAGTATTTGCAATAATCTCTATTTTACAACAGTAATCAACCAAAATTGGTTAGAACTTTTATCGGATATGGATCAAGTATTTTTTATTTAATTTTTTTGCTGGAAAATAATGTGATAGAATTTCATTAGCAATCAGATGAAAACATTTTGCAGCTTTGTAGGCTCTGTGCTCATTGGCTTTTTCACAACCTGTCTTTTTTATATTAAAGGGATTTTTTAAGATATGATTGGTGGAGGTCTGATACCCCGAATCCCTGCAGATCAGCTGTTTGAGGTGAAATGCATTGGCCCCAATGCTACACTGGGTCCCCCGGACCCCGTCGAGGTGTCACCATGTGTTGCTCCTCTCTGGAAGGGATGGTAAGGCGTGTGCACCCCAATAGGAAATAAGTCCAGAGAGTCAGGGTCTGGAGTTAACCAGTGTGCTTCTTTACTGGAGGAATTCAGGTGCAAACCAATACAGGCGAGGCATTGGGCTGGCTTCTCCAGTGTCCCCCCTGACAGAAGAAGGGTTTAATGCTAAGGAAAGGCCTGAGCTAGCTGTCCTTTCTCTCTCTCTCTAGAGGGAAGGGTGGAGTGGAGAAGCTCAGCACAACAAATACAATGTTTCAACTCCCGTCTCTCATAGACTTAGATTAGCGTTTCAATGATACTCATTGGCAATGACACAGCAGACACAGGATATATATCCCACCAAACATATGAATTGCAGTTGTACTGTATTAAACAGTATAAGTCATTGCAAGTTAACCCTTTTAAAGTGAAATAAATTAAGGAGTTGATGAATTTGCATACAGGAAACAGGGGCAAATGTCCAGACTTCAAAGTACCCTTGCTCCAGGACACTGCAGGAACCAGTGCTCGCATTAGTGCTGCGACCTTCTCTCAGCTTTGCCTAGGCCACGTGATGTCACGTTCATTGGTCACATGTCCTAAGCTTAGGTCAGTTCCTTTGAAGTGAATGGGGCTAAACTACTTAGCACAGCTGCTATACAATATAGCTACTTAGCACAGCTGCTATACAATATATGGTGTTGTGCTTGATGAGCTGAGAAAAGACCGCAACACTACTGAGACCGCCGGTCCTGGGTGTCGAACCCCATTGATCAGATACTGGTGACCTATCCAGAGAACAGGTCATCAGTTTAAATATCTCAGAAAACCTCTTTAGGAATGGTGTAGTCTCAATCATTTATCTTGATGGGGTTTTCTGGGACTTTTCCTCCAGATAGATCACTAATATGAAATGAGATGCCACATCCGGAACCCTCAATAATCAGTTACTTTGGGTAGATGCCTTGAACGGTAGCTGCCACTACACAGTGGATAGAACTTTGTGCCTCTGATTCTATCACTCTGTAGCTCCCAAAACAGCTGATCATGGGGATGCCCATGACATTGATGACCTATCCTGAAGATAGCTATTTAAAAAGAGCGAACAAAAGGCACTCCATAGTGTAAAACTTTTTACCTATATGCAGCAGGGGCATATTGGCTACAGATCTTACAGGGAAATTTCCTGGTGGGCGATGCCCAGGGTGCTACCCCAAACCCTCCTCATGGCTGCCAGCTAGGTACATAATGATCTGATGCTCTAGGCGTTTTTTAGTTCTAGGAGCATCAGGTACTTATGCTCTTGGCCCACGGCTGCAGTTGTCCTCCTGAACTCAACTGTATCACTGTATTCAGGACGGTGGATGCAGTTGATTACTGTTATCAAGGCAGCACTATTTTGTGCTGCACTGTAGTGTTTGCTTCTGCTGAGGTTGTATATTGTGCTGCATTGTGCTATTTGGTTCTGCTGGGTGGTATTTTGTGCTGCATTACAATATTGCAGTCCCTGCCTACTTTTGTTGTTCCTGTCCTGTGTTGCTCTACCTTCTGTCAATTTGGACCCACTAATAACATAGGGCAACTTTTATTTATTTTTTTCCAGGGTCACCTGAAGTTCCTAGTTCGCCCATGACATGCCGTAGCAGGTGGATGATGAATACACTCACCAAGCAGAGTTGTGCAGAGTCCTGGCACAACTCAATTAAGCACAGGTTATCTCCTGTGTAAAAGGTCTACATCTCCTTCCTAATCGAAGACCAGAGGTTCAGGGATAAAGTAAAGGACACTGTCCACACATCCACCTAAATAGGTTTTATTTAAAATAAATAATCAAATTACAAACTTGTATGTTGCAGTTCTGAGGTGGTCTGCCTTTTTCTTCTCTTTATACCCTATACTGAAGATAGATCATCAATATCTTAGTTCCAGAAAGTTAATTTAAAGAACACCTATCGACTCCCCTTAAATTCAAATTTTAGTAAAAAAAATCTTGCATTCCCTATGAAATAGCAATACTAGATCATCTTTTCTTAGGACTGTATGTTGTACCATTCCTCTGTTATTCTTACTAGCAATTAACAATTGTCGATTTATTGTTAAATTTCTTGAAAGAATAACATGGGAACGGCTCAGTGCAAATGTTAAGAAAAAAGTTTCACAATTGTTGTTCTATGCGCAAAGTAAGTATTTACAAAAATAGATATTTCAGGAGAGCTGACACATTAGAAATACCAAAACCAAAGTCAAAGGGTTCATCAGGATTCATTGGGATGTGTTTGATAACAGATTGTACATAGCTGTCAAAACTTCGAATAGTGTTGAGCGAATCGAAGTTAACAAAGTGGACTTTGATTCGAATTTCAGGAAGCCGCGAGGACGAATTTCCTTGAGCTTTGTGGTAATAAATCAATTTTTCCTGAAATGGCAGTAAAAAAAAAAAAAAAACATCTCTGACTTTATATTTCTTTAATGCTCTTTGTTTATCCGACCATTGAAGACTATATGGTTCCGATAGGCTCAAAAGGTCTCCTAAGTTTAGCAATGGGGAAGGGTGATGCCAAATGTCTTTTAGGGTATGTATGTAAGCCCATACTGCGAGAGGGGCTTTAGTCAGTATCGGAGTTGAGTCGGGAAAGCGGATTTTGGTCCCAATCCCCACTAAGGCTTGTGTCAGGGAGTATCCTACTATTTCTTCTTCGACCCTAACATATCTTTTGAGAGGGGGGCATTTGTACCAATCCAAAATTCTAGTCAACTGCACTGCCTTATACAGATGTTCCATATATGGCAGACCGATGCCACCTCTGTCTTTGGGTCTGACCATAGTATCTTACGCTACTATGTACATCTTTCTTCCCCATGTGTATTTCAAGAACATTGAATGTAGTTGACCAAAAAATGTTTTTGGCAAATATATGGGGAGGGTCTGAAACAGGTATAGTATTTTTGGCACTATCATTATTTTCAAAAGATTAACTTTGCCCATCCATGATATATAGGGAATTTTCCAAGAATTTATCTCGTCGTGAACTTGGGAGAGAAGTGTAACATAATTCAATGAGTACCAAGTGGCGGTGGAGGGGGGTATCAATATACCCAGGTATTTTATATGGTTATCCGACCATTGGAAGGCAGCTCCCTCTTTCTCCCGAAATATCATGTTCTTGGAACAAGAGATATTAATAGCTGTTGACTTTGTGGGATTTATTTTGGTTTGATAAGTGCATATACTCATCAAACAATTTAGAGAGGATCGGGAAGGAGACATCAGGGTTCGAGGTGCTAACAAGCAGGTCATCGGCGTATGCCGTTACGATGTTATATTGATTGCCTACCAGAACTTCTTGTATATCTGGATGCTAATGTGTTGAATGAGCGTCTCCATAGTTAAGACAAACAGCAAGGGAGAGAGCGGGCACCCCTGCCTCGTCCCGTTGGATATACGGAAAGAAGAGGAAAGTGTACCGTTCAAACGTATAGCCACAGAGGGGTTCGAATATAGGGCAAAATTTGTTGATATAAGCAGTTCCGTAAATCCAAATTTAACCAGGACCCTTCTCACAAACAGCCAATCTATCCTATCAAATGCTTTCTCAGCATCTGTAGATAGGAGGGCCAAAGGGACCCGTCTCTCCCTTGCATATTGTATCAAATGTAGGAGTCTGAGGGTGTTGTCCTTCACTATTGATTAGGGATGGGAGGATTTTCTGGATATGATTTGCAATCATTTTGGCATAGAGTTTTATATCTGCGTTGAGCAGAGAGATAGGCCTATAACTGTTACATAACTTGGGATCTTTCTCGTCTTTAAACAGAACTGTAATATGGGCCTCTAAAGTTTGCATAGGGAAATTCCTATGAGTTGCAGCTGAATTAAAAGATAGAAGTAAATGAGGCAAAAGGACCTCAGAAAATGATCTATAATATGACATTGGCAGGCCATCTGGGCCAGGCCTTTTGTTGGCGGGGGAATTTTTTAAGGCCAGTTGGAGCTCTTGTATGGTAAACGGGGGAGCTAATTGCGTTTGCTGGGAATGTGTTATGGACGGTAACTGTATAGAATCCAGAAAGCGCTCAATCATTGTCTGTCTATTTAGACAATCTTGGGAAGTCTCCATAGGCCTCAAATTATACAGTGAAGAGTAAAAGTTTTCAACTTGTACTGCTATGTCCCTAGTATCTGTGGATGTTCCTCCACCTGGCATTTCAACTTCCCTGATATACAAGTGGTCCCGTCTACGTTTCGCCATCGCTGCCATTAGCCTAGAACCCCTATTCCCATGTATATATTTTATGTTTGGCATACAGATATGCTTTGGACGCTTTACAGTTTAGTAATTGATTCAATTTATCTCTTTGCGTGGTTAGTTCTGCCAAAATCTCCAGAGATAATGAGGACTTAAACTAAATGCTATTCTTAAACATCTTACCTGATTCGACATCTGCATATAATTTTACCCTTTGGCGATTTCTGATAATCACTGCTAAAAATATGATCCCTCTATATTGGAAACAAACTCACCCTCCGCCAATCTCTCATTGGCTAGCTAAAATAGATCAAATAGCGAAATTAGAGAGTATGTGCACACACACTATTAGGGCACAAGATAAACACGAAAAAATGTGGAACCCTTGGCTTGGATTTTATAACGGTTTAGAGATGCACCAACTAATTCAGTCCAGTGGTGAATGTTCCTAATCACATTCTAGAAACATTGGTCCTCCCCGGACGTTCCAGCTGCTCTAAGTGTTTCATTGGTTTTAATTGCTTGAAGTTCTTTCTTTTCTCTTAATACTTGGGAGATGGATTATACGTAATCTCCCGGATGTTACAGGTTCATATACCCTATATATGATATTAATGTTACTTCTTGTCTGATGTATCATTATAATTTGTAACCTACTGCTTTATGCTTATGAGAAATGTCTCTATTTGTAAACTGGCACTTTGTTCAATAACTATAAATAAAGAATAAATTTAAATAAACAGCAAAAAAAACAAACAAACATCATACCTCATCCATTTAAGCGCAAAGAGGCCGCTGCGGCCATCACATGCACTCCTCCACACACGCCCCTTCGCGCTCCACAGAGACTCCATCTCCTCTGCCACCTCCTTATGTGACCCTGTGACTAAGGTCCGGATTTGTACAGCACCTCAACTAGCCTATGTTCATATAAAAACTTGATAGATTATTAAAGAAACTCCCCAGTTTATTATATATAGACACAATCAGAGCTGAGATGACTTCTAGGTATCTCATTCTTAAAGTTGCCGCAGAGACCCCAATGTTCAATCATCTGGTAGCATCTTGCTGCTGTGTGAGCAGGTAATATTTGAATGTATCCGTACTGTGGAACCCCAAATAGATTATATATATATATATATATATATATATATATCCATTCTACTTTGCCCCTCACAACCTGGGACATCGAGTGCAACCCCATAATTTCTTCTACTGACCCATTAAAGAGTCATGAGCCATGACTAGGGCCATCAATCAAACCACAGACACATTTATAACCTTGATTTACCAGTTAACAACCTATAGGTTGAACTATGGAGTTTTTTTCCTTCTAGAATTCCTCTTCGCCCCCCATGAATGGAGCAGTGGTTGAGCATGAGCTCAGCTCGATTGCTGCTCCACTCATATGGGAGGACACAGGACTTTCCTCTCTCTAGTCAATAATTTGTTCTTACTGGAATACAGAATTATGATAAGATACAACTAGTTTGATACTACAATCTCAATAATTAAAAATTATTACAAACTTATTTCAAATTGTAACAAAAAGAATAGAATAAATAAAAATATATAATATTGAAAAATAGAGAGAAAAAAGTGCAACTCCTTCTTTTTTATCGTCGAGTCCGAGGATATGATCAGCCCTGCCTTATAATAAAATTGTACATGCCGAAACTAAAGTAAATTTGACTTGTCAGAAACTTTTTGTATACATATGATTTATTCCTTAGTGAAGATTAAATGAGCTGACATGTGCATCTGTCACTGGCCAATGTGAAAAAATAGTTCTGTAAATGCTATACCAAACCGTAGATTATATATTCTCAAACAAGAAAGGATCAAAGAGCATTTCCCAACCAACGAGCTTTTCACGGTTAAAAGTTCAACGATTCAACGAGTGAAAAAGAAAACCTCTGACATGGTTCTACTGTACAAAATCAATAATTTGTTCACATCGTCTCCTTTTACACAGAAATTATATATTATGTATGGCCTATTTCCCGCTGCCTAAGCTCCCAAACCACACAAGCAGCCTGTCAGGTCTTTGAAATTACCTCTCTTTCTCGGTGATTATTATTATAAATGTGCTTTGGAGTCAGGAATTATTTAGTGAGTTAGTGTGAAACATGAACTAGCTTGTGCTCAGGGCTTGCTTCTCCCTTCAGGGTTTGGGCAATTGAACTGGCAAAGCTACATGAGTGAAAAATTGCTGAAGCTCAGCTCTATGAGTAAGAGATAATTTCTGAGAAATGTATTTCTTTATTTTTTCATTAAAGTGGTTTTCTGTGACTAACATATGGATGACCTATCTATAGGATATAAGATTAGTCGAGGTCCAACACCTGGCACATTTCTAGTCAGCTGTTAGGGAAAGTCACAGGTTTAGAGTTCATGCACACAAACGTGTGTGCCCCGTGCCCCAGACTGTAAATGGCCGGTCTGCAATATACGGGCACTGGCCCGTGCGGAGCGTCTCTTGCGGATCGCAGACCTATTCAAGTGAATAGGCCTGCATCCGCAAACGGCATGCACATGAATAGTGGCCGCACGTTGCGGACCGCAATGTAAGCCTGAACACAACAGGTCCATATATTGCGTAGTGGCTGTTTTTGAGTACTACAGCTGAGACCCTATTCACTTGAATAGGAGCATCACCTACAGTATCTGCGAATGGTGACTACACAGTGTATGGAGCTGGTTCTGTACACTGTTTACTGGAACCTGTGGCTGCAACTAACAGCTGAAGGGAACGTCTGCTAGGTGTAGGATTTCTAGGTCTTCGAAAACCCTTTTAAAGGAATTGTTCACCCCTGGGGGCCATTTCTGCAGTCTCCCCATCATGCTCCACTGATTCCTCTCGGGCACCACAGGTTTTTGGGTCTCCCAGCGTCCACATCTGGTTTGACGTGGATCAAATGGCCATTGCAGGCAGTGAGTGGCCAAAGTGTTGACGTGTCACCCATACATCATGTAACCCAATGACCAAGTCATTGGCTGTTGTGGCCACATGTAAGTAAACCAACTACAAAGATATAAACAACTGCATGACTAGATACTGACATCTCAAAAAAAAGCACTTAGGGGACATCCATAGTGTATCATAAAAGATTCTTTATTGAAAATTCAAAAACATATACTTTAAAAATAGATTATCATACAAAAATGACAGCCAACAAGGTGATAGCCAAAAGAACAGTAGCTCGTGCACAATACAGGTCATTACATAATAATCAATGTCAGCATATGCGACCCCGATGTTCAATGACATAAATAATGTCCATAATAAGACTTGCAAATTATACTAGCCTATAAATCATATTAGTAAAATGCAAAAAATGGACCTGAAGTACCTGAGTCTGGGCGGCAGCTGACCTGGATTGGATGTGGACCTCACAATGACACCGAGCTCCCCCGACGTACGTTTCGCGCCTGCTTTTTCAAGGGGCCTACTAAACTTCTACAAAAGCAGTCTATATATACCCTATCTAGATTGCTGAATGCCTCACACATGTGTAAAAGCCGGGACCTACATCACAAGAACATTAATGGAAGCACTGCACAGCCGTACGAAGTCTCGCGAGAGTGCCGCATCATATGACGTCACCATTCCCGCGAGACTACGGCAATATCCAAATGCAATATTATAGTGCTTATATGTATTATAAAATGCACCTAACATAATTGTCGTTTGCACACAAACCCAGAACCAGATCTTTCAGGGCCAAAATAATAAAATTAAAAATACTGGTGATGCCGTGCTGTTCAAGCGATCTCGCGAGAATACCGCATCACTCATAACTCCCGTTTATTGCGGCATCCTGGCACCTCCAAAACATAACAAGTACACATATATGCTAATAGTCCATATAAACAATATATATCCTATGGATAGAACAACGGCCAAATATACAGAATAGAAAATTTATTTTACATAGAAAATTTATTTTACATAAATAAAGGATCCCTCACTATCACTCATACAATCACATACAGCCCACACGCATGCGTATTTTGTGGGCCAATCTCCAACATATATCCATACCATAATATGAGGTACCAAGCTAAAAAGACCACAGTCTATAGCAACAAGAAAAATTAATAAATGAAATAAGTGTGCCGGAATACCGCGCATGCGCCCATCACAGGCGAGGTCTCGGCACCATTATATGTGTGTAAATTACTATAACAATGTATAATAAATATATATACCAATTTGTGCCACATGATTATAACCCTAAAAAACTGTGTCACAGGACAAACCATGTTAGCCTATGACTAATACATAATCTATTCACATTTTAAATTATGAAGCCTGATCAAAGCTTATCTGTTGTGGCCACATGACCCACTCAAACCACATGTTGATGCAGGGAAACCCGAGACCTGTGGCACCCAAGTGGGAGCGATGTGCTTGGAACCCTGTGGCACGGATCAGGTAAGTATGATTCTCACCAGGGGTCCACCCACCCTGGGGGTTCTGCAGAAAAGGTCCCCAGTGGTGAACAATCCCTTTAAGGTTGAAATCACAACATAAAAGGAAGCAACTGTTTTGGGGAATGTGCTAATCATGAGTCTGGATATTAGAGTACCTGTTTACAGAATTAATCAGGAATGGGATTCATTTTGTGTTGCTGGTCCATGCCACCACAACCCTTATAGCAGGACCAAGAGCAGTGGTCTGCAACCTGTGGCTCTCCAGGTGTAATGAATCTACATTTTCCAGAATGCTCTGATGCTAGTAGGGGCTGCATTTAAGTAAATGAGAGCTGAGTTGCAGTAACCCAACACGGCCAAAATACTTTGAATGGAGCTTTGCTTCTGACTCCATTCAAAGTGCTTGTTCTGGGAACAGCTGATTGTGTGATTTCCAGGTGTTGGACCCCCATCAGTTGTATATTGATGAGCTATCCTGAGGAACCTGGAAAACCCCATTAACAACCAAGGGTTTGGACACTCTCCAGCTACTGCCTCATGCCCAAATGATAAATCCAACATGACCTATCGGAAATGCCCACTCAGCCAATCACTGGCTGCATAGGTGAATACTCTTATCCAGTGACTGACTGAGCGTCCATTTCTAGTCATATCCTATGTGTTGAGCCAGAACCAGGAAATAGAGAGCAATGTGGACCCGGGCAGTGTCATAATGGCAGTGGCAGAGGAGTGGTAAAGCGAGCAATGTGTATTTTACATTTTTTAACCCATTCTAAGCCCTTTTAAAAATAAAAATAAAGTTAAGCCCCCTCAGAAGACCTTTTCAATAACCTCAAGGATGACGTGAAATAGTAATGACCTGATCTGGTCCTCAGTAATTCTCATGAGAGTCCCACTAACATGCATTTGGAAGTAAGAGATCCCATAGGGAGCTACTGTAAGTTTGGGCTAAAAGAATAGCCATAAAAGATTTTTGCCAAGTACCTTCACACGGTTCTTATAACTTACAAGGCCTACAGATCTTGGAAACTGTAATTATGCCCTTGCATCAATATAACCACAGTATATGGCAAATTATCTTGTAAGACTCATAGATGACGGTGAGAAAACTGACGGATATTTAGGTGAGCCGCATTGGGTCTCTTATGGGTCTAGAATTCAGAGATTTCAAAGTGACAGTCACTCAGCCAAAATCTTACCCAAGCAAGGGTAATTTTGAATTTGGCACCTTGCAAGAAGGAGTATCATAGGCAAAGTCCATATGGCTGCTTTGGACCCATGGAGTTTAGACTAGACAAATCAGTTTATACCTTCTTCTGCTTGGCGTGAGTCAATGTGGATCTTCACCTTTCCACAGGAGCCATAATATTGGCAAATAAAAATAGTGAGGAACCTCCTTAGGGGTGGCATAACTAGAACCGACTGGTCCCCACAGTAAACTTCTGTATGCTGCACCCCTCCCCAGCATCCCTCACTTCTGCAGCCATCCAAGATTGCTCTCACAGATCAGGCCAGGTAGTCGCTCAGTCCATTTGCTACATGTAAATACTGTATGTCATGGGACTGTATATACTGTCACTGTATATAATGTCATTGTATAATACTGTTGAGGGGGCCCTGACAATAAAATCTTTCCATCCTCCTCACGGGCAGGCCCCTTCTGAGTTCAGCCCCAATAGCACCGGCTTCCCTTGCTTCCACTATGGCTACACCCCTGCTCCTTTGGGTTTATGCGCATTTTTTTTTTAGCTATTGGAAATTGGAACAAACTTACATTGGTCTTTGGGGGTTCTGTTCACCAACAACACAAAGATGTGCCAAATTGAATCAATTCCATGTTTCCTAAGACTTGTCTGGATAGAAGGGAAATGTAAAATATATAAATGCAAATGAGTAATTATAAAAGAAAAAAAAAGCTTGACATATTTAAAAAGCAAAACATACAAAAAACCCATAAAGTACTAAAAAACAGATCCTTACAGGACCTGGGAGCACTTTAATATATGTACTTTGGCTCAATCTCTAATAGGACAAGCGGAAATACATAATATCCTCGCTGGGTCTGCCATGTACCTTTCCAACAGGCAACCAAAATATACATATTTATTTGAGTTGGGAACACACAGTATATGTTAAGAGTATAGTAATGGAGGTTACGGTCGGCCATCTCGGTCATATTTTCAACACTCTCATTGTCTGCTCTTTCCCTTAGTTCAACTCAGTGCTATTTTTTCAAGGGAAGTGTAACATTTTCAAGAATATACAAATGCTCACACTTGGTTCTCAAAGTGTTTTTCTTCCCGCTGAAGCAAAATGAGGATAGTGAAGTTACCGTGTGAAGACGTCACCCGGACAGTGGGAGCTTTATACAGATTCCCATAGCTACTCATTCATATTTGTAGCGCCTCTGTGAACACGAAAACCTAAAAATGTGACATAGTAGTGGTAAGACGTACCAGTGACATGTAAACATACCAGGTCCACCATACTTTTCTCCTTCCTCTGTAGGGTCAAATGTGTGCGCCTACGTGAACTTGTTTTCAGTCGAAAATACATACAGTTTAATTATTCTGAAAAATATTCAAATTATATATCCAGTATATTTTATGCTTTTTTTGTACATTAAGCCCTATGTGAGAACTCTAATTGAGTGCATAGAACTGAATTATTAACAAACTGATACAGGTGGTAAAAAGGGGCAAGTTGAGATACTAGTAAAATTGGACTTGAATGTAACTGGGGTCTACAAGCCTTCCTTCTACTACTTTGAAGACAATTTCCATTTGTGAAGCCATCCAGAAGCTGCCACTGGAAATTACTGAAGCTTAGCCATTTAATCCCCTGAGTTTAGCATGACATTGTACCATGCTAGCAGGGAGAGTACTTACCATAGGTTCCTGGTGCATGGTGATTTGCCACCATGATAATTGTAGAACTCATACATCACGACCGACTTTGCTGAGGAGTGAGGATGTAAAAATGTTTGAATAAATAGTCATAATGGGGGAAATATTTCGGATGTTGGCTTACTTACCCCGTCATGCAATTTTGGATCAATAACCATTGACAATTGTACATTAAATTATATTGTAAGCTCAATTGGTGCAAGGTCTGAAGATTCTATGTTATTTATTGTACTTGTAAATGTATTCTACACCACACTACAGACATGTATACAATAAATAAATTGAATCCCAGCCGAAGGGGGTAGATATAGGGGAGCATTGATGTCTGATGGGTCCCAAAGGCCCCTCTGCTACCTACAAAGACACTAAAGACCTCAATAGCACCTGGTATGTGAGTGCCTAGGTTTTAATTTGAAGGCCAAGCACAATTTTACACCATGGGGATGAGGGTAGTTGTAGTATTCCAGCTGGCTAATCCAGCTCCAGAGCTCGCTGGGTCATGCATGCAGTGAGTTGCACATGCAGTTCTCCTCAGGGCACACCCTAGGTTTTTTCTGCCCAGTGATGTTTAGAGTGCTATTGATGTTATTAGATGAATGAGACGTGGGTTGCAAATACGAGGAGGTCAGATAAGATGTGGAGACTAATGACCAGGCCGGCTTGGTTATAGTAAAAGATAGTCTTTCTTTTACTGAAGAGATGCTGAGTGTCACAGTGGAGATTCAAGAAGTAGGCAAAGTTTTCAAGTATTCCACAGAGTATGCTTTTCCAAAAGGCTGTATATCCGGGATGACTACTATGATAGTCCTCCCTGAGTATGTTTCCACAAGATACTTATGAGACATCTTTCCAACTGACCAAATGTGTCCAACTTCTTAATGTCTTTCTGCAAAGCCGAACTGTAGGATGCAGTCCTAGACTTGATGGCCAGTCTGTCTCAGTATTGTGGCAGGTGCCAGATACAATATATAACCCAAATCACATGCAGTAAAGTCTACAGGCACGTGCGTGCATTACCTTTACTGTCTTTGCCTTTTCCTCAGAGGTTGGTTCTTAGCAAAGTAGCTTTTCTTTTCACTCACATGGATGTTGTCTCCCTGGAGAAGAATTATTTTCTCCTGCTTCAGCTTGTCTGACATACATGTCTTCACTCTTGGCTGATTCACTTGGAACTCTCTAGCCAGAGGAAAGTGGAGCCAGCCCACCACCTGGCAACTATTACTAAGGACTGCCAGTTAACTATTTTCTACCCATATACAGCCTTTTGGAATACAGAGTGCATAGTAAAGTCATACAGTAACACTGAAAGTGCATAGTGGGCATCTTAGTAAACATTTTAACAACTTTACAAGTGAACCCTGGTCTTAACTCTTTAACAGTGAACCATAACATTAACCCTGTAGCAGTGAACCATCAGGTCACTGCACAAGTATACAATATGATATTTTATGACCTGTGGCAGTGTAGTTTCTATTGTAGCAGTAGGTTATTCTGTGGGACAGTCTGCCTTTTCATATATGTTACCAAATATCTTCTTAGTGTACATGAAATAGTAAGTACATATGGTCCCGATCCTCCCTAGTCTAATGTTGCCTGGCCTTGTTCTAGGTCAATGTACATCTAAAATCATCTGGTAACTACCAAACAGAGTTATGATTCTTCTGAGCTTCTATGGACAAGCCTAAACAGGCAATAATTACATTGGAAATTAACTTGTGGGACTCTCTTTATTGGCCCAGATTTAACACTAATGGTAGGTGTTACACATGATAATTGGTATGTGCATTACAGTTTCTTGCAAAATACATTAGATAACAATTGGCTACCACGTAGCTTGTCAAATGTATAGTAGTTTCAGCTAACCAAAAATCCAACGTGACCAATCCCCCTTTTAGAAAATGGATCAGTTGACGTCTATCATGCAAGTTATTACATACAATTTTTTGATAGTCCATCATGTTTCAAAATCTTTAGGAGATGCAGATGACCTCAGGAGCTGTTTTTATGACTAATGAAAAGCAAAAATTTGACATTATGGGCATTACTGGGGACATAGCTATAAGGATTGTACAATGGTGCCTTAGACCATAGACATTAAATAGCTGTCCACCAAACGCTGACTTGGCCAACAGCTATCCCTCCAAACCATTCCATACACATGCTGACTCAACTCAAATCTAACATGAATATGTCCTGAATGGAGAGAGGTGAGAAATCCACCACCAGACTCTTCTGTCAGCAGCTTATCTCACAAAAAAGACTGAGCAAACTTCAGCTGCCGAATCCTTTCCTCCCCCAACATCTGTGATCTGTGGAGAATCAGGAGGCCACCATACACATTAAATGGTTGCCGATCCTGCCAATATCATCCCGTTCAACCAAAATGTATCTAATGTACTGTATATTGCCCGCTTTAGAAGGCCTATAATCCCCTCTGTCACATAAGAAGACCATACTAATATGTATGGTAAATAGGGGGCTTGTTTTTACATTAGGGACCCAGGAGCTTCAAGTTACGGCTATGGGCTTTAGCAACTTCTTGTTTTCCCACCCTTGAAATGCAATGCAATACAAGGCCAGCATTTATTTGTCAGAAATGACAGCCTTCCGAAAGCTACAAATAAATGTAATTAATGGTGTCTATTGTGTGTGCAAATCTGCTATAACACGGACTCTAAATGCAGCCATCCATCAATGTCTGTAGTCCCCAGGTAAAGCAAGGTTTCTAGATATTTCTGCAGGTTAAATGGCTGCATGTTGTTTTAGCAATGGGTACAGTCTCAACAGCTATGATCTGGCAGTGACCCCCACAGAACAGCCTGGAGGGCTAATCATTCTAGCTGCTATACCTGTCATTTCATTTTGTCATTGGATAACAGGGTATCTGATGTCCTGAAACTGTTTGTTCAATTCTGCGAAAAACTGCAGTAGATTTTGTATTAGCTTCAATTAGAAAGTGCCCATTGACAGCTTTCCAAAGTCCGTTTGCTTTTCCCTCATTAAAAAAAATATATACAAGTGGACGGTTATTCACCAGGTCTGGCAGAGAGGGCCTTGTCATAGTCTATGTTTCTAGGATTTTATAAAAAATGTTTCATGGAATCATTAACATTTCAGATGAACACCGGCGGCTTTTCATGAGCCCGGTATGATTCTGTATTCTACAGAGAATATCTGCATTAATTGAGGCATTGATTCGGGCTTTTATGCACTACAGTCAATTTTTATCATAGGTTGGCCCGTCACACATTGTGGAGTCAGCTGTTTTATTACCCTGATCGCCATTCATTTGGAACCAGTATCTTATACATATTAAAGCGATTGCCCTGGAAGGTAGTAAATAGTTAGAAAGGTCTTAAAAAAGACATATGTAGCATCACCAAACCCTCAACGATGCTTTTCTGACAATTACAGGGTTCCCACTGGTTTCTGCTTCCTAGTTTGGTCTTAACACACAGGAAATGCCTTGAGATGTGTAGTCCTTCAGTGGCTGAGGCAGGTCACACCTATGGCCAGTAGAGATGGCCCGAACTATCCGCCGGCGAACAGTTCCCGGCGAACTTAGCTTGTTCGCGTTCGCCTCAACGGGCGAACACATGCGATGTTCGGTCCGCCCCTATACATCATCATTGAGCAAACTTTGACCCTGTACCTCACAGTCAGCAGACACATTCCAGCCAATCAGCAGCATACCCTCCCTCCCAGACCCTCCCATCTCCTGAACAGCATCCATTTTAGATTCATTCGGAATTTGCAGTCTTAGTGAGAGGAGGGAGAGTGTAGTTGCTGCTGATTTAATAGGGAAATCGATAGCTAGGCTAGTGAATTCAGTGTCCACTCCAGTCCTGAAAGACTCATCTGATCTCTGCTGTAAGGACAGCGTCCTGACAGCACCCCAAAAAGCCCTTTTAGGGCTGCAACATTAGTCTGCTTTTTTTCCTCAATATACATATTGCAGTTGCCTGGCCTGCCTGTGTGTGAGGAGCTGCAGGCCCACAGACTGTAGTGTGCCCACTGCCAGTGCCCACCCCTGTCATCCTATGTGGCACAGGACTTTGCATCAAAAAAGGCATTTAATTTTACACTTTAATCTAAGGTTAGTTGCCTGCCAGTGTGTGTCAGGCTGACTTCCACTGACTGTAGTGTGCCCACTGCCAGTGCCCACCACTCATACCGGCTGGCACAGGACTTTGCATAAAAAGGCATTTAATTTTTACACTTTAGTGTAATTTCAGTTGCTTGCCTGCTGCTAGTGTGTGTCAGGCCGACTTCCACTGACTGTAGTGTGCCCACTGCCAGTGCCAACCACTGATACCGGGTGGCACAGTAGCTTGCCGATAAATAAGGCATTTCATTTTTAGACAGTAGTCTAAATTCAGTTGCTTGCCTGCTGCCAGTGTGTGTCAGGCCCACTTCCACAGACTGTAATGTGCCCACTGCCAGTGCCAACCACTGATACCGGGTGGCACAGTAGCTTGCCAATAAATAAGGCATTTCATTTTTAGACAGTAGTCTAAATTCAGTTGCTTGCCTGCTGCCAGTGTGTGTCAGGCCCACTTCCACAGACTGTAGTGTGCCCACTGCCAGTGCCAACCACTGATACCGGGTGGCACAGTAGCTTGCCGATAAATAAGGCATTTCATTTTTACACAGTCTAATTTCAGTTGCTTGCCTGCTGCCAGTGTGTGTCAGGCCCACTTTCACAGACTGTAGTGTGCCCACTGCCAGTGCCAACCACTGATACCGGGTGGCACAGTAGCTTGCCGATAAATAAGGCATTTAATTTTTGCACAGTCTAATTTCAGTTGCTTGCCTGCTGCCAGGGTGTGTCAGGCCCACTTCCACAGACTGTAGTGTGCCCACTGCCAGTGCCAACCACTGATACAGGGAGGCACAGTAGCTTGCCAATAAATAAGGCATTTAATTTTTACACAGTCTAATTTCAGTTGCTTGCCTGCTGCCAGTGTGTCAGGCCCACTTCCACAGACTGTAGTGTGCCCACTGCCAGTGCCAACCACTGATACAGGGTGGCACAGTAGCTTGCCAATAAATAAGGCATTTAATTTTTACACAGTCTAATTTCAGTTGCTTGCCTGCTGCCAGTGTGTGTCAGGCCCACTTCCACAGACTGTAGTGTGCCCACTGCCAGTGCCAACCACTGATACCGGGTGGCACAGTACCTAGCACGCGTAGTACCACTTATCTATAAAAAAAATGACAAGCAGAGGCAGGCCACTCCGCAGGGGCCATCGTGGTCGTGGTGCTGTGATTTCCACTGTCCCTGGAATAATGCCCAGTGTTCACGTACCCTGAACCCGAAAAATTCTGAGGACATAGTTGACTGGCTTAGACAGGACACCCAATCTTCAACAACTTCCGCTAAGTACCTTGACGCACCATCCTCCTCCAGCTCAGCTTCGGTCACCTGCTCTCAAGTTGCCACGCACCCGCCCGCTGCCACCACCACCACTACCACCACAGCCACCACAGCCGCTTGACTTGATCCGTCAGAGGAGTTATTTAAACATCAGTTAGATGCAATTAGTGATGCGCAACCATTATTGCCAGATGATGAAGATTACGGGGATATGTCTCAGTCAGGCAGGATTACACACTTGGATGTACAGTGGACCATCTCCCCGTTCGAAAAATCTATTTAATAAATGGCCCCCAGATTGGGGACGTTAGAGGGATTAAACTGATGAGAATAGTACTACAGAAAATGCCACTCATATCGGGTGTGACAGTAAATTGCACGGCGCAGACGCAGTGACCGTGGATTAAAACAGAGTGGAGGGAGCCAGCGTTTTTTTAACCATCTCCCCGTTCGAAAAATCTATTCAATAAATGGCCCCCAGATTGGGGACGTTAGAGGGATTAAACTGATGAGAATAGTACTACAGAAAATACCACTCATATCGGGTGTGACAATAAATTGCACGGCGCAGACGCAGTGACCGTGGATAAAAACAAAGGGAGGGAGCCAGAGTTTTTTTAACCAACTCCCCATTCGAAAATCAATTCAATTCACCTTCGGGGACCATTGGTGTTGTACGTGGCTGGGTGGAGGAAGAAACCTTCAATGACATCACCGGACGTGGCTAGCTTGGTATCCAACCTTGTGCAAATGGGGAGTTTGCAGTTGTGCAAATGAACTGTTTGCGGTGCATTAAAAGGGGAGTTTGGTCTGTCAATGTCAGTGAAGCGGGCGTAACCCTTACACTACCTGATCGATACAACATCATACCTGATCGTATACACACACTGGATGTTTTAAAGCATGTTATTCCAAACAATTTAGGAATGTTAGTTGATTTATGCCCTTTATGGATTAAAACCCGACTCTGCGTCCACTACGTAATTTTCCATGGGAGTTTTGCCATATATCCCCCTCCGGCATGCCACAGTCCAGGTGTTAGACCCCTTGAAACAACTTTCCCATCACTATTGTGGCCAGAATGAGTCCCTGTGGGTTTTAAAATTCGCCTGCCAATTGAAGTCTTTGGCGGTTCGCCCGGTTCGCCCGTTCTCGAACATTTGCGGAAGTTCGCGTTCGCTGTTCGCGAACGGAAAATTTTATGTTCACGACATCACTAATGGCCAGTGATTGGCTGAGCAGGTATTTCCTTTGTGTCGAGACCAGAACAGGAATCAGAGAACAACTGCGACTTGGTATGCAGTGAAACAGGAGCACCTGGGAATTGAGGATGAATATCCCTTCTTGGATTTTTTTCCCAGGCCCACTCGGAGCCCTCATGATGACCCCCTCCCACCTCAGTCAGTTCCTTTAGGAAAGACTGGTGAATTCCATTCATACATTTAATATATTTATTTTTAAATATTTTCAAACTAATATTCAGGATAAACATGCTCCCTTCCTACAATGGCATACTTTTAAACAAAGGGGGCATAGCGGTAAGCAGATCAGCAACACCTTCTATTGGTTTGCTAACATTGCATTCCTGAAAAGAGGCGAGTCCTACCCAGGTTTACACTGCCCATGGGAAGGGGCCAAAGGGACAACCTTAGCTGGGCCACCTTGTCTGTGGCCTGCCAAAAGCTTAGTGGCCCATATGTTAAAATCATTACTCTACTCTACAGTCAACTATGAGGAACCAGTACTCACATGTACAGGTGTGATTAGGGGTGTCACTCCTGATGGGGCATGTGTCCAAGCTGCTGGGTGACTGGAGCATACCATAAAACCCTCAGCCTTGGCCTCAGAATTTAAAGGGGTTGTCCAGGATCAAACAGATTTTAAAAAACATGATATCTTACCATGTCTAGCTTGATTCAAGGTCCCCCTGTTGTGTTTCTGTATTTTAAGCACTTTTCCAGTGCTCCTACGGTCCCCCACTGAATATTGACATGTTTGTGTATATCTGCGGTAACTTCCTGATGCACTGCCTTGTTACATATCCCTGATGTTACCTCCTACAAACCTCCCTCCCTGCTCTCTGCATAATATTCTTGTGTGCCGGTGACGTCACCGGACCATATTGGCGTTACATATCCCTGATGTTACCTCCTACAAACCTCCCTCCCTGCGCACTGCATAATTTTCTTGTGTGTCGGTGATGTCACCGGACCAGAGGGGCGTTACATATCCCTGATGTTACCTCCTACAAACCTCCCTCCCTGCGCTCTGCATAATATTCTTGTGTGCCAGTGACATCACCGGACCAGAGGGGCTTTACTTAGAGCAGTCTGTTGCCGCCTACTACCTGCCCTCCCTGTGCTCTGAATAATGTCCGTGGGTGCTGGTGACGTCACCGGGCTCTTTACGAAGCATCACTAACTTGTAGAGAAACCACACTTCCGGCTCAGAATTTGGAGATTAGAAAACGGGGCATCAGAAAAGGAAAATAAAGGTAATGCAGGCATGTATGTACACTTAAGGTGACTACAGTTCACTTAAGCAAATGTCACCAATCCCGGACAACCACTTTAACTGCCCAGCTAGGAATTATTATTATTATTGATTATTATTGTTAAAGCGCTATTCATTCCATGCTGCAGTTTGCATTCTGTGCTGGGATGCGGAGCAAAACGGATCCATCATGACCCACAATACAAATCAATGGGGACAGATCCGTTTTCTCTGACACAGTGCAAAACGTATCTGTCCGCAATTGACTTTCAATGGAGTTCATGACGGATACGTCTTGGCAATCTTAAAGATAATACAACCGGATCCGTTCATAACTGATGGAGATGGTTGTATTATCAGTAACGGAAGCATTTTTGCTGAACCCTGCCGGATCCAGCAAAATCGCTAGTGTGAAAGTAGCCTTACCCTGCCACTCCATCCTCAGTCCGACTATATTCATAGACTGTTCAGTTTGGACATTCTGACCAGTTGGGTCACTCTTGAGCCCATCTTGGGCTGCAGAGCTTTTGACCCTGTGAGGATTCAAATTAATAAAATTGTTTACATTTTTCCTTATCTCATCTGCTTTGGATGATTTCATGCAGGAACATGTTTTTGCAGTGGAGGAAATGAGTTAATGTAGGACAGATAGGAGAGGTTCTACTAGTCTGTTCATTGGTAGGACTCGACGGCGAGTGTTGCAGTCGCCCACCAGTGCATGGTGTGTGAGGAGGAATGATAGTTAAAAATATTGACTTCTCAGCCTTGTATCAATCATATGTTGTAATGCTACAAAAAAAAAAAAAAAAACTTCAATAAAAACTTCATGTTTCAAAAAATATATATTTTTTTTTTGGAGTTCGAGATAGCAGTAGCATAATGAGTAGGTTATATGAATATATTGGCTCAGTAGCTAACCCTGATGCCTTGCAGTTCTGGGCTCCTGAGTTTGCATGCCCCCCACCCCCCGTGTTTACGTGTACTTCCTAAGATTTCCTCCCACACATATATCTATATATACTAATTGGCTTTCGATGAATATGATCCTAGCGTGTATGCATCTGAGTTTGGGAAATTAGATTGTCAGACCCATCAGAGGAGGGACTGGTTGACGACTTTTTCGGTGGAATATCCTGCTGGTCTATAAGCAATGAGAAATAAATTAATATACCGGTATGTATGTGAGGTTCCAACACCCCGTTTCAACGCTAGGCCTAGCCTAGGGGCTCAGGGCACACTCAGACAGCCACTATCTGCTGATACGGGCTTCACCTTTATGCAAGGATTTTATGAAAAATAGCTTTTTTCTATATCTTACAATACACAATGTGCAAATATAGAATAATCACCGCTCCATCGGAGAGATAAGCGTATGCCAGCTAGCCTTGCATTCCTTCCTATCTGCTGTTTTGCCACCTTGAGTTAAAAGATTAAAAATTGACTTTTCCGTGATAAAAAAGAAACAAGCAATAATCCATTGACTGCTTAAATGACACAGGTCACGTACAACATCACGTACAATGACTATTCTGCGCTTTGACACTATCTCTATATGAAATATGTATGGGTAGAACAGGCTGGGTCTTGTACTCTGACTCTGCAGCTGGGACAACAGGCTGACGTAATAACCTGAGAAATTTCCATAGGCATCCATTGCAATCCAAATAGTTCTTATCGCAGTTTTTTAGTTTCTGGTCATGTGACCTTTCTTTGCTTAAAGGGTGGGACACGTCTGCCACCTTATTCTCTTATCACTTGGCACATTTGTGCTGGATATATAAGTACATGCAAATATTTGTGTGTAGCCGAACCAGCCAAAAAGTCTTCCTGTGGAAGTGAACTGAGTAGCTGATTGTGCAGATTTAAGCTATCGCCATGAGGGCTAACAGAGCAAGCTACTCGCGATATGGTCTAAAAATCAAACTGAATTTCCACATTCGGTGAATTTTAAGGGATACCTATCACAGCAAAAAGAAACACAGTACCTAACTATAAAGGCTATGGCCACACAGCAAAGTAAATTAAAGCTGCATTTCACAAAATGTCAATTCATATTTTAAATACAGAAGGTGAAACCTGAGGCAAGACCACATCACTTATGTACCAAAATCTGAATGGCTAGGTACATATTTTGTAATGGACCCTCCACTTGTGCCAGTACCCTAAGGGTACATGTGTAGTACCCCAGACCTGGGGGTACTACTATTGTAACTGCAGGGGTTTGTAAAATAAAGGCAATGTAGTGTAATGATATGCTATACACTTTGTTCACCAGCAGATGGGGTATGGTTGGCAGTGTGTGGCAAAAGGAATGGGACTTACCATCCCTCTTGGTAGGAGTTGGTTGGTCCAATTTCCTACCAGGGAGGAGCTGCACAAGTAGGCCCTAACTGTAGCACAGATACAATCTCAACTCACTAACCAGCGGGTCGGACTCAGGCTAATCTCCTGGCAACCTAAGGGGACGTGCCAAGGCGTTAACCCTAGACTGTCCATACAGTGCTTTTAGGTATATAAATACAGTACATCGCAAGATTTCACTTAGCAACATAAAATTGCAACAATTTACGCTTTGCAGTGACCCTGTTCTGGGGTACTGCGATTCCACAACTCTTCTTCTTCTTATGAAGTACTTTATATACAAGCACTCTCACACTGCAGGAGCTGAAGGATTATTGTGTGCTTTTTGATGCTTGTTGGGAAGTTTTTCTATAAAGCAAAAGTGATTTTGGGAATAAGTCAAATATCTTATTGCTGGGGAAGTTCTAAATAGCCTTGCAATTTTACATATACATAGCTTGCCACGGAGGCCTGCCAGCTGTGAATAAATGGCATTTATTACACGCTGCCAAAAGCTTAGTGAACTGCATGGATACATTTGGCTGCTATTATGCTAAGAAAGGCCGGCTTTCATTAGGTCTAAAATGTGGGGTCCAAGTCACTTCACATCCGCAGCATTCACAAGACTGGGCAGTAAATCGCCATTACATGATACAATCAAGAAAACCGGCCTGTGACATCATCTGGACGTCTTATAAAAGGGGAATCTGTGATGCTCTGCTTCCAACATAGAGGTGTGAAATCTGCAAATATATTGTGGGGATGCATTAAAAATGATGCATTATATGTTAAGGAAGAGTGTTGGTTTTGATTAAAGGTGTTAATAGGTGAACCTTCTCAATTACCTAAAATGTTATCCTAGATGTTATGTCCTACAGCCAAGACTGATCTATCATGAACACCTGACTAGGGATTTGCCTATATTATAAATGGGCCAGTGGAAGCCAGGTTTCATATTTTAGATTGGGGCCTTGGAGCGTCAAGTTTCTACTCTGTATATACTGATCCATATACGTGTATATTTGGAGTATGGCATAGGTAAAATGTCCATCAAGTTCTTTCTCAGACCATAATATTTCTTCCAGGGGAAAAACAAGGTGTACAGGTTTTTGCCCTATGGGGGGAAAATCTTTTGACCCCGCAAGACTTTCAGTTGCTTTTTTAGCCACTTCTGGTTAACTTAATGTAAAGAGGAGATAAAGGGATAGGTATCTGATGAGGAGGCAGCCAAACTTTAGGACACTCACCGATCACGAGTGTGAACACTAACAGTGATACGGATAGGACAGTGAATGAAGGAAGAATTAGTACAATGAGCAAACTGTTGGCCATGTCTGAGAGCCCATGGCCAAAGGGGCCTACAACAACTTACTGATGCCAAAAAAAGAAATAAGTGCTTCTCAAATGCAATTATGTTATTCAACTCAGGTGTATAATTTAATTTTATTAAGTAAACTGCACAACACTGCAGTTCTCCAAGTTCCATCCAAATCTCTTAAAGCACATTTACGGATAGGGTAAGACAACATCAAATTGACTTGATTGATTGACTGCTGATTCTTCTCTGATTTCTTTAGGTTTCTCACTGGTGTCTTCACAATTTCTTCTTGCTCATGCTTTTAATGCAAAAATGCTGGAGGTGAAAACACAGATGACATTTACCAATGTTTTTCTCCATTTCTGCCCAAAAAGTGTCCCATTCCATCTATGTATTAAAGGGGTTGTCACGTGAAGAGAGAAAACGCATGGTCGCCCTGCTCTAAAGCCAATAACATGAACTTGGAATCCCTTGCCCTCGACAATGATGGAGGTCCTAGAGGTCAGACCTTCACCGAAGCCCTTTTACTCATTATGCCAATAATGCAAAATGGTTATGATATATCATATCAATCACACAGTCTTGATAAAATTATGATGCAGACAAGAAGAATTACAAGACAAAGTACCAGACCTTACTATAAACCTTACATAAGACTGCCACAGTCAGTGTTCTTCTGTACTTCATATATCAATTAAGAGCTGAGAAGGGGAACATAATGGCTTCAGGGTATCCTTGTCCCAACATGTTTCTGACAGTAAGCTCTTGTAAGGACCATCAAGCTAATAGTCCTATAGTTATGATGACGTCTGATTGCCAAACCGTATATATATCAGATAAAGTATTTCTCCTCTAGGCTGATGACTGACTCCTTGCGCTGTACGTCCTGTCACCAGCATGCACATCCTGCGTACATAGTATGTTTTTTCTAATTACTCTAAATAAAGAGCTATGGGTAAAACCCAGATGAAATTGAATTTTAATAGTTAAATACCATTAACACAAATGATCCCTTATATCATCCATATAGATATTAGCAAAATTACAAATCTTAAACGGGTCATCCAAGGTTTTTGTTTATTTTTTGAAATTGGAAAACAGCAAATGCCTGCATAACACAAAGCCAAAAACATTACTAATCCTTTAGAGGTTCTGTCACTCCAGCATCTCCTGTCCCTGGTGGCCCTGCAGCGATCTCACATTCATCATTCCTGCAGCCCATCACTGGTCTTAGTGGTCATGAGGCATCCGTGCACATGTGACTGCTGAGGACAGTGATTGGCTGCAGTGGTCACGTGAACGAGGTATGCAGCGACCCATGGGGAGAGGTCGAAAGGATGGGAGCAGTAGTTGTGGCACTAATAGGAGCAGTGGTGATTCACAGTGGCTGTCTTCACTCCAGCACTCCCTGGAGCCTTTCTGTGGTTTCAGGGCGCACCTTTTTGTCCCCTTGGGGCACACTCTAGACCTTGTGGGGTTCCTGTCTGGTGTTAGTTTGAGTGCCCTTGATGGTAAATGGTTGTCAAAGTGCTAGGCAGGAGAGCAGGAGTAGTGGGCCAGCGGATGTATGGTGGTGGAGTCAATGACCAGGTAGCAACAATGATGGTGCTAGTACTCCATAGGTCTATCTACATAAAAAAGTTTCTCAGTCCTCCCAAATGCTGGCAGGTTTGCAAAACAGTTCTCATTAACTCCCTCTGCAATGTGCAGTTTGAGGGGTGCCGGTGCAAAATCGCTTGTTCAGACCAATTGGTTAAATATTCCCATGTGCAGTAAAGGCTTAGTGTCATAGACGAGCAGTACCTTACTGTTTGCCCAAAGCATGACCATAGACAAGCGGTACCTTAATGTCTGCCCAAAGCATGACCCTGCAACTCTCAACCATCAATAGAATCTAGGCTTTTCCTCTCAGGAGTGTTCTCTCTATGTTCAGTAGCTTTGCTGGCAGGACAGTCTCAGGGATAGAGCTTCCCTGGTTCAGGCCTAGTTTTGTCGAGCTCTCAGGGGTAGGCCCTTCACCAGGATGAGAACTCTGAACTCCTCACAAGGAGGCAGGTTCAGCCCATCCCCTAGCAACTAATACAAGACTGCTAGACTTAACCATGTGCTGTCAATAATCAAGAAGGCATAGTGCATAGGACAATAAGTTTTTAACAAATCCCAACATTTAACTCAGTAGCATTAAATTAACCCTAAGCAGTGATCCCCTGAGGCACTGCATGTACAACACATGGTCTCTGCAGGACAGAGGAGACTAGAGTGGTGGGGACCAGAGAGAGTTTGTTGGAGCACAGGGATCTTTAAAATAATGTTTTTTTCCTCTAATTTTTACAAGTTCCTATACTTTGGCATTTTTTTAAAAAAAAGTTGCACAATCCCTTTAACCCAATAAGGACTTCCGGTAGAGAAAATAATTACTACAATGTACTCCTCAAGCAGGTCAAGTAGGATATGTTGCTGGCTCTACCTGCAGAATTGTGATGGCATCTCTGGAATATAACACAAGCTGTACCCCTGGATCAGTGCAAATATGTAATATATTTACAAAGTGACTTCACTTTTAGTATAGCTCAAATGGAGTGTTTCAAAGACAACCCTTTTAGAGTGTATGGACATGATCATGATCAGTCATTCATCTGAAAGGCTGTCCTGTAATACTTTGTATAACCCCATGGTTAGCAATAACTAAACAATGTATGTTCAAGAAACTGGAAAACTAAAATAACGTTCAATGGTTGAGATCCGTTTGAGAGAATCACTTCCCCCCTGAGGCTTTTCATACATTAAAGTGCATCTTCAGCAGATTTGTACCTATGAGAAACAGGTTGATCTGCTGTCTGAGCGCTTGGCAGCTGAAGGCATCTGTATTGGTTCCATGTTTAGCTGCAGCACTCTCTCCACTCTGATTGACAGGACCAGACGTGGTGACTTTTTCCCTGCGTGGCCCTGTCAATTAAAGTGCAGAGGGCGTGGCAGTGGACGAGAGAGCAGAGCCTCTAGATGCAACGGCAACGCCCCCGTTGCTCCTAGAGGCTCATTTGCATATATGAAAACATCATTTTTCTCAGCGATGCCGGCACATATGAACATGGGACCAACATGGATGTCTTCAGCTGCCAAGTGCACATGTAACAGGTCAGCCAGTGTCATAGGTATAAATCTGCTGACAAATGCCCTTTAAGTCTGTGTTGCATGGAGATAAAAAGAAATAATACTAAAACTCCATCAAATAATCCAGGAATAGGGCTCAGATAACGTCGTTAACATCCTGCATCACAGTAACACTGCCCAGTTTAAACAGCCCAGCCACACCAAGTTTGACCCACATTTCCTGATTGACCCTGGTATAACCCCACACTGCTTTCAGATATTCTGCCTAGAGAAGGATGTCACCAGAATTGCTAAGGAATCCACTTCAGAAAATCAATCTGGTTAGCATGACAGGTCACCTGATTACAGAAATTGACATTTTGTTTTATGGGCCGATTCTATAACTCCTCCCTGGACAACTGAGTGAATATTTTATTTCACTGGGTGACCAGGTGAGGGGGTGAAGAATAAGGTAACTCTCAGGAGATGACTTTTCATCGAGCCTATCTCTGCTGTCTCGTAAATTCCCATATTCACACTGCTCTTCCCTGGCTCCAGCACATGTGAGCAGCCAGGGAGAAGTTTATCAATCACAAGCAGGAGGTAGGGGAGAGCAGTGTGAAGCAGTATCTCCTAGAAATACACTGATGATTCTGCACACAATAGACATTGTATAAACAGTTTGATCCTAGAGAGTTTTATAACACTCTAGTTCATCAGTGTATGGACTCATCTTCTATATCACTACAGTCCAGCTCCCATATATAAGGCATGCAGGACATCTTTAGCAGCACTCTGTACATGGAGAGATACACAGAGAGGAACAACTATGGTGGAGCTTCGTGTGGAGGGGTCTGTGAGCTGTCAGGAGATATTTGATAGGTGATGATGTACTCATGTAGTTCACAGCAAGTCAGCCACACAGGACATACTGATCTCCTGTCTACACAGGAGAGCAAGCTCTGGACTGGTGAGGATCACATCACACAACTCCCTATAACAAAAGGATTCAAAATGCAAGTGTGAATGAAATGGAATTAAGCAAATACATTGCTAGTGAGTTACAGTATGTGCAACAAAATGCCGGAGTGCTGCTTTAAGGGTAACATTTTAAATTGCCTCCTTTGTTGGCCTTATTCATTTTTCAATCACATTATACACTGCTCACATCCAGGGGTTACGACTAGAGATGTCGCGAACATAAAATTTTCAGTTCGCGAACGGCGAACGCGAATTTATGCAAATGTTCGCGAACGGGCGAACAGGGCGAACCGCCATAGACTTCAATAAACCCACAGGGACTCTTTCTGGCCACAATAGTGATGGAAAAGTTGTTTCAAGGGGACTAACACCTGGACTGTGACATGCCGGAGGGGGATCCATTGCAAAACCCCCTTGGAAAATTACGTAGTTGACGCAGAGTGTGGTAAGTTGAATTCGCAATGAGATTAATATAACCTCTGCATTAATCGCATTGCGAATTCAACTTAGAACTGGGTTCCTGATGGTTGTATTGCTAGAATATAACGAAGATTGAGAATATAGCGCTATATTCTCAATCTTCGTTATATTCTAGCAATACAACTATTTGGAACTCAGATCTAAGTTGTAATCCCAATGCGATTAATACCGGTTATATTAATCGCATTGTGAATACAACTACTAACACTGCAGCTTCAGAATGAATCTAAGATGGATGCCGTCCTTGCTTTTTGATAGGAGGTGGGAGGGTCTGGGAAGGAAGGTATGCTGATTGGCTGGAATGTGTCTGCTGACTGTGAGGTACAGGGTAAAAGTTTGCTCAATGATAAAGTATAGGGGCGAACGCGAACATGACATATGTTCGCCCACCGCGGCGGACGCGAACAAGCTATGTTCGCCGGGAACCGTTTGCCGGCGAATAGTTCGGGACATCTCTAGTTACGACCACCCTGCAATCCATCAGCAGTGGTCGTGCTTGCACACTATAGGAAAAGAGCCGGCCTCTGTTGTTGTCGGGACTGTGGGAGAGCGCACATAGGCACGTGTGCTCAGCAGCTCTTGTCTCGAACACCTCGTATGTGTGCTGCAGCAGTGGCCGTATCCCTGATATGAACAGTGTAAACCATATTTTTTGCGCTATAAGACACACCAGCCCATAATACGCATCTATGTTTTAGAGGAGGACAATAAGAAAACAATATTTTTCATTAGACCTCAGGTCAGACCACCAATCAGACCCCCAATGTTAATAAGACCCTCAATCAGACCTCAGATCAGACCCCCCAATGTTAATAAGACCTTACCTCAGACCTCAGCTCAGACCCCAATGTGAATGGCCCCCAATCAGGGCCGGTGCAAGTATTTTTGCCAACACAAGCGAAGCTACATTTTGGCACCCCCCCCCCGCCCCAAATGATCACATTATGACCCCCTATTGTGTCACACTCCCCCCCCCCATGGCACATCATCCCCCCCGTGTCACATTTCTCCCCCTCCATGGCACAGACTACAGACATTTGATTTGTCCCCCCTCCCTCCATGTCACCCATAACCCCACCCCCACATTAATGTTGTGTAATAATTATAAACATTATGTGCTCTGCGCTCCTCAACTTCCGTCTGGGCTGGCCTGGGCTGGCTGTGTGAGTCACAGTCGCCAACAGCTGCTCCAGTCCCTGCTGTTGCCCGCGGAGCCACTCACCAGTCGCACACCCCCTAAGTGACCCTGTGACCATGTTGCTATACTGCCGCTCTGTGATTGAGGTCCGGGGCCACACAGCACACGCAGGCTGGGGTGGGCAGCCGGCGGCGCAACTCGCCGCAAGTGATTTAAAAAATATAGGTTCATTTTTCCGCCCCCCTCTCTGTGCCCCAAGGCAGCCGCTTGGGCTGTCTTATTATAGCACCGGCCCTGCCCCCAATCACAATTTAGATAAGAGCATCAATATAAAAGACCCCCCCCTATTCAGACCTCAGATTAGCCCCCATGTCTCATGTTATCAGCCCCCATGCCTCGCTCATGTTATCAGCCCCCATGCCTCGCTCATGTTACCAGCCCCCATGCCTCACTCATGTCATCAGCCATTAGCTCCCATGCCTCATGTAATCAGCCATCAGCCCCCATGCCTCGTATCACATAAAATAAAAAATCCACTTACATCTCCTGCTCTGGACACCGCTGCTCCTCATCTCCAACACTCTTCTTCTTCCCGGTCCTCCATTATAGAAGCGCTCATTAGTATTCGTCCCATAAGATGCAGTGACATTCCCCCACTTTGGGGGGAGAAAATGCGTATTATGAGGTGAAAAATACGGTAATGTGAAGGAAAAATGAATAAAGTCAGCAAAAGGGGGAAATTTGGACAATCAATAAATTAGTAAGTGCCTTGTGATAACTTTCGCTACATGATTAATGCCCTTTGCTGAAGTGATACAAGCCCTTGAAGATTAAAAAGTTAAACCACAAATGTGATTTATAAAAAAAAAAATTGTGCAAAATACACGTACATTTAAATTTGATTGTGACACAACGTCTTTACCCATAGAGTAACATTATCCTTTTATTGTTTGTTTTTTTGAGTTTACGATATATATAGAAGATTTTATATTTCTAATGAATTTCGATCACATTTTTACTTGCTCGGAGTATCTAACGCTTCCATCTCCCCAGTAAAACCAGCACCCTACAATCTTATCCTTTCACACAGATAAAAATGTTGCTGGTCCTCACATGTCTTTCCAAGTTTCTCAATAATAAGCGCAGTAATTTAGCAGCCTTTTGTTGTGCTGCCATTAATGCAGAAGACGTTAAACAAGCCCAAACCAGTAAACTAGGTTACATTCAACATTTGCTCTCCAGGCATATTTTACTATCCTGTTTCCTAGAATCAACTGTCTTTTGGCAGAACGTGGAAGCTGAAGATGAGAGAATGTATTTCTGTGGTAACCATCTGAAACGCAGCCCAGAAGATTACCGGTAATCAAAATTACCATCTACAAGGCCAGGGCTGCTCGATTTCATCAAATACTCTGTATTAATTAATAAAAAAACGATCCAGTATAGGGCGCCGATCCCCCCTCCTCTTCGATTGTTCCTTCTTCAAGAACACCTGAATCCCCAGTGAACAGACAAACTCGAGATCACCCTCCTTCTCTGATACCTTATTTGTACGCCATTACTTTCTGGATCTGGCAGCGTCTCATTCTCCGGAAAGAAATTCTGAGTAATCCCGCATAAGAGCTGATGTTTCTTCATATTTGGAATACAGATTAGGAACCCAGTAGACACTCATAATCAAACCTATGAGAGATAACCCTTTTTTAAACTCTTTTTTTTTTTTTGCAATGAGCTAACAATGGCCACAAGCAAAAACTGCACAAGCAAAAATATTCCACAGTTTTCAAATAGCACCTGGATCTGAAGACTTTTGTAATTGCATGTCATTAAAAATGTATTATGGCTGCTGAGTTATTCACTGAAATCTGTCTGTATAGCGCCACCTGCTGTTTGCTGTATTTCTAATTTCTCAAAGATGGCGACATATGCTCAGTTCCATCCTTCCACTGCCACAGGCTGCACATCCCCTGAGAAAGGACACGCTCTCTAAACTGCCAACTTGAAATAAATCTAGCAGAACAATTGGAGCAATGAATGGGGAGATCTCTGGATCCATGTGAGGTACAGGGCTAGTTCTAGCTTTGTTAGAAAGAGGTTTTCATGCTCTAGATTATGTATGACTTTCATTTTTGACATTCATGGGATAACCCCTTTAAGAGGTATTCACTCCAAGACCCTGGACCCTAATACAAAATTTGTAACAGGGCACCTAGCATGTCCCACTTACAATTCTAATGTCTTCCTGTGTGATAGAAGGACCTTTGCAACCCCTCAGGTATCTCTACGGACCCTATAACTATGCAAAGGGTATTTTAATGGGCCCCTAACCAACTGCTATTATCATTCAAATTGTATTGTCTGCAGGACTTTTTTTCTGTCCAAAATAACGGAAACGCTGCTTTCCGTTTTTTTCTATTAAACAGATCATAATGGAATGCCTTTAAAATGTTCCGCTTTGCTTTCCGTTTAAGCAATTCCATTAGTTTCCATTTTAATCTTGCTAAATTGGAAAGTGAAACGCTGATGTGAACTCCCCTCAGTCTTCGCTGCTTTGCAAGATAATATTTAAATACCGCATTAATGACAATGCAATGTTGTGCATGGAAAACACAGTGTCCTCACTCACTGATATATGTGCAGATTTATCTAGTGCCTGCAATGTTACTTGCTTACTGCGTTTTTGTTTCCAATAGGGCTAAGCAGGTAAAACAGAAAGAAAATGGCAAGATTGTACATGGCGTCATGAATTCAATTATTATTATTCACAGTATAATTTATTATTCACATCCGCTTTATGGGTGCAGGTTTTCAGGTATGTAAACAGTGTGTGCCTATATGAGGAGCAGCCAAACAAGTTACCTATAGACACCTATAATTAAAGTAAAAATTGAATAATACCATCTGCTAACATGGTGTTAATAACGTGAGGGTAAGATCACAAGCTTCTGGAATCCTTAGAAAGTGATCAGATATTCACATTCTGAAATAAAGGTGCTCGTATACCTTCAGTAGCTGTTTGAAGAACAAGCTATCTCTCCTGACTTCCCGCCAGTTGTGCACCACCAATGAGGCCAGGTGAGGTTATGGCCTCAGGCAGCACCAGGTAGGGGCAAGAGGGGGGGTGGCTGAAGGGAAGGGGTTAGGTTAAGTAGTTAGCATTGGGAAGGGGGGAGGAGGACATCACCCTTTTAGTTTTCGACTCAGGCAGCAGAAAGGCTAGATGCACCCCTGCTTCCCACATTTAGTATACATACATGCTTGGTCCGGCCAACCATATATATGCTTTCAATGGGGAGGGAGGAGAAATCTACTGCAAGACACCTATGGTGGCGGTTTATTTCTGGGGAGAGTAAAAGGAGGTGCTAACAAAATAATTTGATCTCGATGGAGAGCCAAAAGGTTTCCATACATTCATTAGATTGTCGTTTCCTCCCAACGAAAATGCCAACAATATTCTAATGTGTATGGAGGCCTTTAAAGGCTATGTAAACCTTAAACCATTCTGTCACAAAGGGTTAACTGTTTTTCAAGCTGGGCAAATCATACTTTTTACTGTCATCTAATAAACCTTATCTACAAATTACTAAAAGGTAATAAACACTTATTTAAGCCACATTCTTATCAGTAAAATAAGGATTGGGCTGTAATGAGTGTTTATATGGTCAGAGAGCAGAGATAAGGAGCCATCAGCTGAGCTGCCTGGTGGAGCAGAGAGAAAATTCAGATCCTACTACTAGAGAAACTCAGCCCTGTACAGAGAAAAGGGCTCTGAATTTTTAATAAAGACCTATTGAAAAAAATGATTTCTAGCCCAAAATGAGTAGCCCTGGTTTCCCTGGTCGCCGGGACTGTGGGAACTCACATAGGCTGGTGCGTTTTTCTCTAGTATGCAAGCATGGTCACTGCTGCTCGATTGCAGGGTGGTCGTAACTGTGGAAACGAGCAGTGTAAAATGTAATGGTAAATTGCATCCAGCCAGCAACAGAAGCAATATGGATAATGACAATACATTAGTAAGTGGCTTGTATTAACTTTCTCTACATAATAAATTCTATTTGTGACACAAGTGACACAAACCCTTTAACTGCACATATATGGGCCAGATATAGGCATATTTGGAAAGTGTCTGTCAGCAGCTATGTTGTAGCATTTAACCAGAAGACATTTACATCCATCGCGTACCTCAGAGGTGAAGGGCTGTGGGGCTGTTTACACACTGAGCCTGAAAAACTGCAGCCTGCAGGCCTGCCTCTAGTCCACTTTTAGGAGTGGCACTCGTAGCACTTGTGGCACTCATAGTTCATTTTTACAGCACTCCTTTGATTACAAATATGGACAGAGGTATGTATTACCTCCTGCTTCTGTCCCTGTTTATCGCTGTCAGCAGCATCAACAAAAATGCTGACAGTCCTGTTAAATGGTCACTAACTTTTCACACAGCTTTGTAAAATCAAGTACAAGTGACCATGAGAAATTTTGTAATATCAGAGAAAAATGTCTATTTATCGTGTAATCAGCTATTTACCCCCAACCCCTGCTAAATGCTTTTATTTTTAAAATATGCTTTGAATCCTTCCAGGAGGGGAACAACTCACAGAAGAATATTACACATATTACACATGCCAATACAAGTATATGGAGAGGGGAGGGAGAAGAGTGAGCAGTGTGAGACAGAACTCCAGGAGAGACACTAAAGAGACTACTGCAAATAGGAAGTTTATATCTCAGTCCAAGTGCTTTATTAAAACCATACAGGTCAGTACTTCTCTGTAATGACCTCCATAAAACTGGGTTTGCTTCTGAGTGACTAAGGTTAGGGAACAAATTCTCCTCTGCTTTCTGTGTGCAGAGGATGGCAGCTAGTTTCCACCTTTCAGATCTGGGAGAAATGCAAACTAGTCATTCAGCATGCACAGGTAAAAAACAATACAAAATTTAAAGATACAAGTGTCTAGTGTTCAGATATAATGTTATTCCTCATCTATACACACTGTACTTGTAGGCAGCGACTAATTGTTAAAAGGTTAGGTACACTGTAAGGCATAAACTGCATATGAGCTGTTTGGTAATATAATAAATTATAATAAAAACATTATAATTAATAATTTCTTATACATTTATTTGCATTTAACAGAGACAGGTCTTTTCATACTGCTCATTCATAGACTGGTAGAAATTTGTTTTAATTAAGTCTGGCCTCCAAATCCAGGCACCTTCTTGTAAAACTAGATAAATTATTGAAAACCACTTTACAACGTCACTAAAGAACACTTGCAGTAGATCAATCAATACAAATTATTGACCGGTATACTGCTTACCACATGTTTGCATTTTGTTGCCTATTAGAGTTATCTACATGCAGATAAATATTAAAATAATCCATCCCAAGTCACATATCTGTTCTATCTTTTATTATCATGTAATCCACATAGCACAATTCCTCAAGCTATGCATGATGCCTGGCTCATCTAAGACCCTTTACTTTACAAAACATGTTCAGCGAAGTTTTAAAGAACATAGATTCGACAAAAAATTTGATTTGTTACTAATTAATTTGTCATGACTCACTAAAAATCAGGTATACCCAGGCCAATCTGCCTAAAAGCAGCGTTTTCAAATCCAGTATAAAAACGGGTTTCGGACGGAAGTTGAGCAAAAAGATTTCAATACAATTCTCCATTGAAGTGTAGGTTAAACATTTGTTTCCGTTTTAAAGACCAGGCAGGCGGATCCTTCGGGCAGAAGGCTGAAAACCAGCAAAACGCTCTTGTGAACCCACCCTAAGGCATATTCTTCCCACCTTGTTGCTCAATCTCAGTATATAGGCTTGGAAGTTACAGCTGCATAACACAGTATTTTTAACCAACCTTGGGGACCCAATCTCAGTGTGCTTGCCAAGTGTCTAATAAATTTCATAAAAGGTAGTATAAAGTAGTGGCCCCATGAAAGAGTGGGGGGGGGGGGGGGCTGGCAGCAGCAGCAGTGGCAGTAACGCTAACAATAGTGCCCCATGACAGAGTGGCAGCAGTGGCAGCAGTGGCATTGTAGGCAGCAGTGAAGAAGGAGCAGTGAGCTCCGAAACGCCTATGGGGTATTGAGTCAGCCATACGCAAAAAACAGCTAGCTACACCTCAAAGGATCCTAACCACTTGAAGCTCCGGAGCGATACATTCAATTTTCCCGCCAAGCAGCTCCCTCGTGGGACGCCATCTGGAATCGAGCGAGAGTGCGATAAAGTGATGTCACCGGCCAACCCCGCGGGCAGGGCATACAACACGGTGATGCCATCCTCCCACCAGGAGCCGAACATCAGACTTAACACCATGGAGGGTAAAGTACCTACTGCTAAAATCTGCAAAAGCATATATTTTATGACTATATCCACTACTGCCGATATTGAACATTGATGAACTAGTGATTTTAATTTATGTACCAGTGGACGCTTATACACAACTTGGACTAACCATCGATTCCCCCGCCCACCTCCAGTGGGACCATCCGACCAAGACTCCCTATACCTATTTTTGTATTTTTGTATTTTATCCCTCATTTTTATTCCTTTACCCTTGGATCCTAAACAACTATTTTTTCACTGTTTATATCTGCGCATGATATCAGAGACTTTTATATTTTTTATTTTTTATATATTTATATTTAGAGTAAATATACCCAGCATGTATTTTCAAACATATGCTTTGATCAATAAACTTACCTATTTTCCCATGCACAACCTATGACCAGAGTGCCATCTCCTTACTTATATATCTCCACTTTGTGATGCCTGCTTGTCGCTGCTTTTATAAACTCGTGCACTCGTCAGTGTGTTTATCACAGGTAGTCTCCTGAGTAGCAGAAGCAGGGCCGATGCAAGGATTTTTGCTGCCCTAGGCAAAAGAAAAGTTGCCCCACCCATTTGATCTGCCATATTAACTAACGCCAGTGTTGTACACAGTGCATGTTTACATTAAAAAGCCTGCAGGGACAGGCTATAAAGACCAGAGCCACTACATTAAGCTGCAGTGGTTCCGGGGACTATAGTGTCCTTTTAATGTGAAGTAAATTAGAGACTAGTGCCACGAATAATATACTAGATTGCTTACTTACACCCAGATGAGGATGATGATGGGCTCTGGCTGCAGTCTTGCTCCACTGGTCTGGTGTAGAACAGGCTCTCTGGAGACTGTTTGTAACTGTGGTCACAAAAATCAATGTTCTGGGAGAACAGGAAGCAGCTCTATTTTTTGGGGCCCTTTACACAGCTCAAGGTCTGGGCCCCGGGCCTGACGGTGAGTATGCCCATAAAGCCCACCTATAAGTCCACCTACATGTTCCACCCATGAGTTTGTTCACTGTGGGTGAAATGTGTAGTGGATGTGTTATGTGTTGCTGTAGAGAATCTAATGTGTGTGCTTATGGAATGTAGTGTATAGGGATAGCAGTGTGTGTAGTGGATGCAGTGTGTGTGTAGTGGATTGCAGTGTGTTTTCATGTAAGGGATAGAAAGCAGTGTGTGTTTGTGCATAACGTATGTATTGTGCGTTTCTGAATGTGTATGGAATGTGTTGTGTGAATCTGTGTTTGTATGTGTAAGGGCTGCAAGGTGTGTTTCTGTTTATGTAAGGGATGCAGTGTGTGTTTCTGTAAGGGGTGCATTTAGTGTGTGTAGGGGATGCATTGTGTGTTAGGGGTGCAGTGAGTGTGTGTAAGGGGTGCATTGTGTTTCAGTGTGTGTAAGGGTTGCATTGAGTGTGTGTAAGGGGTGGATTGTATTTCAGTGTGTGTTTTTGTGTGTGTAAGAGATGCATTGTGTGTAATGGATGCATTGTGTGTTTCTGTGTATGTGTGCAAGGGGTGCATTGTCTTTGTGTGTAAGGGTTGCATTGTGTGTGTGTAATGGATGTCAATCTCTCCCCCGTCCCTCCCTTGTCACTCTCTTTCTTACCCCCCCTCCCTTGTCACTCTCTTTTTGAGACCCTCCCTCCCTTGTCACTCTTTTTCTTACCCCTCTCCCTTGTCACTCTCTTTCTGAGACCCTCCCTCCCTTGTCACTCGCTTTCTCACACCCCCCCTCCCTTTCTTCTCACTCTCTTTCTCACCCCCCCCTCCCTTCTCAATCTTTCTCACCCCCCTCCCTCCCTTGTCACTCTCTCACGCCCCTCTCTCCCTTGTCCCTCTCTTTCCCCCCTCTCTCCCTCGTCACTCTCTTCCTCCCCCCCCTACCTCTATTGTAGCGTGGCCGAGCTCTGTATGGTCCGCTGGTACAGGTGATTTTTTTTCTTGTACCCAGGCGGACTGACAGGAAGTGCACACTGTGTGCGCATTTCCTGTCAGTCCAGCCAGGTACAGGAGACAGATGCTCCCTGTACCCGCGGACCAGCATGAGCAGGGCCGACGCTCCTGATGGCGCCTCTTCCCCCGCCTATAGGATGCACCGGCCCTGAGCAGAAGGTGTACCCCTACTGCGTTTGGCTCCAGATCTCCCACTTCTTCCACCCTGCAGTCTTACAGGCATGTTGCCACAATCGCCCCCCGATAATGACCTTTGTGAGGACCATCAGCAGTTATAGGCCCGCACAGACTTCTGCGGACTCCTCTAGATGTGCAACTGTCTATGATGACAGTCGGGTGGGAGCACATGTTGTGAGAGGTCAGGGATGTACTCAAGAGACAGATAAGGGTGACACAAGTGACTTGCAAACAAATGTACATAATGATGTAGCCGATCGCACTTGGCTGTATGAGAATGTCCCGACGCTCCTGTGAGCGTCATGGCATCCTCGCTGCTTGCCGTAGGACAGTGACATCACACCCATCAGTAGAACAAACTACAGGGGGCACACCTATAATTATGATGAAGAAGCGCAGGCCTTGGTATAAAAAAACAGACATGAACACAACCAGAAAAGAAATACCACAGCTAGGCCGCACCTCTAAAAATAAAATGTAGTTTATAGAAAAACACTAATTAAAAACAACAATCCATGGACAACATCCCACTGATGGGTAAGATCATGTGCATAATGCATCCAGTACCACCACCCAACAATAAATATAAATGAATATCAGAAATATAACATACATATGCAAAAATCCATCTAATGGTATACTTATCAGAAAAACAGTGGTGGCACAAGGGGAATAAAAACCCACAGAGGAGAAATCCTCATGCGTATCGCTAGAATGTGTACTAGCTTTCTCAGAGGTCCATGTCACATGGACCTCATTTATATTTATTTTTAGGTGGTGGTATTGGATGCATTATGCATATGATCTTACCCATCAGTGGGATGTTGTCCATGGATTGTTGTTTTTTATTAGTGTTTTTCAATAAACTACATTTTATTTTTAGAGGTGCGGCCTAGCCGTGGTATTTCTTTTTCTGGTTGTGTTCATTACACCCATCAGTCACGTGGCCTAGGTGCAGCTTAGCCCTATGCAGACTTGTAGCATTTCAGCATGTTTGTTATGTTTTTGTTGTGATGGGAACCATCAAGAAATGATCACAAAATGGATCAGCAGTCAAAGAAGGCAGCTGATATGTATAAAATGCAGACTAATGACCTGTGAAACAAACCAATAGGGTGATGCATGTAGGTCACACAGGCTTCATAAAAAGCCATACATTCACTGTTGGACTCTTTATGTATGAAGATATTCTTCCCTTGAAGCAACGCAGCTAGTGGAAAATACATCCATGCATACATGGTCTGATGTATGCACGTAAATCGTATCAAGAAGGGATTTAACAGGAGGAGGTAGGGCACCTCTAGGGAGACAGAAAGTATTGTCCGCAAGGGATGTAAGGAAGTAGACTGATGGACAAGTGATGTCCCTTTAATATGGACTGAAGATTTTTTGGGCAATTATTAGGGAAGGATGTTCATACAAATTCTCATCCCCGATAATTTTCCTGATGCTTGGCCCATGCAAAAGGGCCTTTCGTATTTTTTACACCGGCTGATCATCAGGCAAACAGTAGTTCCCAAACCATTGCCATTCGCACATTCAACAGTTGATTATTTTGCGGCGGCAGGTCTCCCCAAGGATTTACATAAAAATGCTGCTGACAGTTATGAAACTGTATGCAAATAGTCGATGCATTGAGGATCGTTCGAGTCCCAAGCTTGCTATATTGTCGATTGGCACTGGTTATCTTCAGAATATCTGCCAGTGTAAATGGGCCTTTATAATTTTACTACAGTCTCTTGTTGGTATGTGTGACTCATCTTGACTGTGTTAAGGGAAAATACCACTGAATGCAACAAGCTGATGCTCCCTGGTAGTCAACACTATTTAAATGTCCTTGTATGACCACCGATGAATCATTTACAGTCCTCGAGGAATGGGATTGCCCATTGCCAAGTAACCCTTCCTTTGACGGAAGATGCTGTCAACAAAAACTTTGGATAAGTTTTAAAAAGTTTATTTCATGTTTCCCCTTAAGCAAAGGGAGGTTTTATAGCTATAGCCTCAGCTTCTCCAGTAAAACAATATTGTGCAAGGTATTAAACATTCCTGACAAGGTGTTACTTGTCTGAACGTTTCTACCTTAAGCCCAGTTTACATCGCTTTAAGGGTTTTAGGAGATGGAGAATGACTTATCTGTTTGAACGGGGTTTATTAAGTAACCCAAAGTCTATTTTGTAGAGGGGTCCATTGACTTGAGTTATCCTTCTCTGGTATTAGCAGTATTTGGCATTCTCTTTCCATATGACACATATTTGCGGCAATCCTAGGACACAGCTGTGCCAGGATTTATGAAAAACAAACTTGCATCATTGTCCGCGGCATGACATGTGAAAACAAACCAGAAATAGATGGGTGAATCTGATATTGCCATAGGGCTCTTAGTGTTGGCATGAAGCAATAGGAAATACAAGGGGGCATTCAAATGAAAATGGAGGTCCAGGTTGTATTTTCCGGAGGACATACAAATAACAGTGATTCATGGCTCCAGCACAGTGAATATTGCTGAGTGCTGACTGCATCATCATCTGTGTTTATCTATACATGATCTCTAACCCTAAGGCCGATGGTAGCTATAACTAGGACTGTCGAAAACCTGGACTGTAAAAAGTAAGCAAATTATAGCAATAAACTAAAGCCTCTTTTACACATACTACTTTCTGTGTGTGTGTATGTTTTGTTTTTGGGGGGTTTTTTTGCTGGTAAAAGTGCCACGAGTTCCAAGCATTTTTCATCATGGTTTTCATAAGCAGTTTCTGTTCATTTGATTGTGTCTTACATTTCATTATAGACTTTTAAATAACATTTGGCCAGAGCCTTTTTTGGGGGGAAAAAACAAAAGCAGGAAAAAAATATGTCAACATAGATGGACAGATAGATAGAGGTACATGGGAATATAAGTATATATATAAATACCGGTGTGTGTGTGTATATATATATATATATATATATATATATATATATATATACAGCATATTCATCAACATTAAAATTGCAACACAAAGAAGAAAAATTCATGGAATTATGGAAATGACAGCATCTTTGGGCATGTTAATTATGTGCAAATGATGAAAAATGGAAACATCTCGATTTATTCAGTATCAAGTATGAGCGCCATAAGCAGAAGTACATGTACTTAAACTTCCCATGCTATCAATGAGGTTACTAATAGTTGTCTGAGGAACCTTATGCCATGCTGAAGGCCCTTGGCACGCAAATCTGCTGCTGGAAGCTCCGTTTGCAATTGCCGACCAATGATGTCACAGATGTGCTTGATGGGAGACAAGTCCAGAGATACTGGTAGCATGTTTAGGTCACATAGGCTGCTCACAGTAGCACAAGAATTAAGCAGCCTGACATCTCGTTGAAAAACAGTTCCTGGGACACTTTAGAGAAATGGCCACACTACTGTTTCCACAACAAAATCAATGTAACACTGAGCTGTGAGACATACCATATTAATAATCCTTACAGGGGAGTCGAGACCCCCAGGTAAACAACCATAGTGACAGGATAGAGATGATTCAAGGGAATATAACATTTATAAATAGAACAGGGGTAGACAAAAACTTACCCTAAAGAATGCCCTATAAACTCCTTTGCCCAGGGCGGCCCCCTGATGGTGGAGGTTCCCTGTCCCCGAACCTAAAACCCATCCAGTCCCTGTTGAAACCCTAAAAAAAAGGGGGGAAAAGATTCAAAAAAGGGGGGTTGTCAGTGATCACCCAGATTAGTGGAAAACACTAAGACACTCCAAAAGTAGAGGACCCCAACGCGTTTCAGGCTCATCAGGGGGTGATCTCAAACAATTAGGTCAAATGATGTAAATGTGATACTTATCTCCAAGCTGGATATAAATGGTGTTGCTGACCGCCAGAGATATGGCTGTCCTACTGCAAGTACCTATGAATGTATATACGTTCAATTAAAAACAAACCCAGTATTAGCCGAGAAGAAATATACATGCACTTATAGAGACATACAGGCTACTCACATTTGGACAAATGATATGGTCCCAACAACCAAAATGCTTGAGCCATAGTTAATCTGGCCAAAATTGCGCTATTTATTCAATCTGGTGCGCTTGCCCAGAATCCACATCCGGACGCCGGTAAGTTACTTCCGGTAGTTGGACCGCACTTTGGAGCGCATTACCCAACTCTCGTGTAACTTCCCATAGAATGGAGTGCATCATGGACCGCATGCTGTTTCTGTGTGCCGAACACAGCAACCAGAAGTGCTGATACATCCCTTCCGGTTTTGTGCTGAAACGCACTGTGGAACGCAGACCGCGTTCCAAGGTAGTTATAGACCATAAATCAACAGTATGTAGATGGAATAGAGGTCCATATTCAAATATTCACAGCTCAACATTGGCCAGGAATGATAATAAAAGAACAGACACTAATGGGTGTCTCCCAAAATTATTATGGATAGTCACAAAGATATCATATATTGGGGTCATCCCCATAACAATAAAAGGGGAATCCCCACCAAAATATTAGGATGAGGCGAGCTCAATACATGTTCACCCATTACAGGATGCTTTACGCATCTATACTGCCAGAGAAAGGCAACACATCTTTACTGAAGCGAAGTATATATTAAATGGACAAGGGATTCAGATAAAGCACGTGAAAGTCAGTCTTTCATTGAGACCAAGGGGGGACTGGGACTGGAAGCGGTAGATCCATGCTGTTTCTTTCTGAAGGATCTTTTTGTCCCTGTCACGCCTTCTCTCAGAAAGAGGGACTACCTCCAAAAATGAGAAACAGGCCATACTCACGTTACCCTTATGATAATCATTGAAATGGTGTATCATTTGCTTTTTTTTATATCATTGATATGTTCACAGATCCTTCTTTGGAATTCTCTTTTCGTTTTTCCAATATAATCCATGGGGCATGTACATTGGCAGATATACACTAGACCTTTTGTTCTACAGTTCACAAAATCCCAGATAGAAAACGGGCACTGTGTAACCGAACAGGTTATTATTTTGTAAGTGTTAATAAAGTTGCATGCTTTACAAGATCCGCATTTAAACACACCCAAAGGGTTATGGTCTAGCCAAGTACCCTCCCTTTTAGGACCCTCATAGTGGCTATAAACTTGTCGGTCCCGCAGGCTCCTGCCTTTACGGTAGGTAACTTGGGGATATTTATAAATCACCTGTGCTAAATCAGGGTCCATAGTGAGTATTGGCCAATATGTCCTCAGTATGGATACCACCTCACTGTTACCAGCATCAAACGTGGAAATCAGGCGTATCAGACCCTCATCTGTATCATCCCTAGATCTTTGGACCAGAAGGTGCTCCCTCTTTTTAGACTCAGCAAATTGGAAAGACTTTATTAAGAGCTTCAATGGATAACCTCTCTGTGCCAACCTGTTTTTTAATTTTTTAGATTCTGAGTAGAAATTACTTCCAGATGAGCAGTTTCTGCAAACTCGCAGGTACTGTCCCCTGGGAATACCCTTCTTAACAGAAGGGGGATGGTAGCTATCCCAATGTAGGATACTGTTAGTAGCCGTTGCGTTTACGGTATACTGATGTGTTTAGTGTCCCCTCGATTTTTCTTACAACCACATCGAGAAATGTAATTTGTTCTGTCTGAGTTTCATAAGTGAAGCTCAGACCAATATCATTTTGATTTATGGTATTAATGAACTTCTGAAAGGCATATGTACTGCCCTCCCAGATCAGAAAGACGTCGTCAATATAACGAGTCCAAAACGCGATATTATCATTCCACCATTGGTGCTGATCTGGGAAGACGTATTTATCTTCCCACCAGCCCAGGAGGAGATTGGCGTAGGTCGGGGCACACGAACTCCCCATCGCCGTCCACTTGTGCTGGTGGTAGAAGGAGCCATTATACAGAAAAAAAGTTATGAGTCAACGTATATTCCAAGAGACGTAAGATGAAGTCATTATGCAGATGAAAATGAGTCCCTCTGGTGTTTAAAAAATAAGAAGTTGCTCCTATTCCTCTGTCATGTGGGATTGTATAAAGGGATTCCACGTCGATGCTAAGATACTATTGAGGTTGATGGTCAGGGTTTCAATTTTTAGAAGGAAATCCATCGTATCTCTGGTATAGGATGGTAATGATCAGACAAAGTCTTGAAGGACCTTGTCAAGCTAGATTCCACTATGATGTATCAGGAAATCGAAACTAGATACTATTGGTCGACCCTTAAGAGGGTGTACCCCTTTATGTATCTTAGGCAAACAATAGAAAGTTGCAATTTGAGGGTTTTTTGGAAGTAAGTAATCAAATTCAGTCTTATTGATAACTCCCTGTTGTAAACCCTGAGCCAAAATTATATTTAATTCAGTAAGATACAAATTGGTTGGATCTGAAGGAATTTTCCTGTAGCTATTCTTGTCATAAAATAATGCCAAGCACATTTGTTGATATTTGGAGTGATCTAAAAGCACCAAATTGCCACCCTTGTCAGATTGCTTTATAATCACATTCTTATTCTTCTCCAGACTCCTCAGGGCTTGGAATTCAGAGGCAGACAGATTGGGACAATAAAATTCCCTAGTTTGTAATTGTTCTATATCAGCGAATGCAAGACGTAAAAAAATGTCAATATGCTCAGTATTGACAGGGGGTGGCATTTTGGTGCTAAGGGGGCGTAATGTGGTAAAGGGGCCCTTCCCTGGTACTCTAACACACTCTTCCCATAATTCCATAAGATTTTTGATATCAGGGTAATCTTCCAAATCAATTCCAAAATCCAAACATGTTTTTTTATTGGTATTTCTAAAAAAATTTGTGCCATTTTAGTCTTCTCCCGAAGAGATTGAGATCCTTGACCCACGTAAATGTGTCATGTCTAGTCATGGGAACAAAGGACAAACCCCTCTGAAGAAGACTTATTTCAGCTACCGTCAAATTGTGGCCTGAAAGGTTAATTACCTGTAATTGATCTGTCAATTGTTCCTGCTGTGATCCCTTAGTTGGTAAGAGACCGGCCCTTTGGCTAAAAAAGAGGAAGATGAGGAGGTAGAAGCAGACAACGATGGGACAGTGGCTGGAGGCATAGAGGGAGACACATTGCCTGGTGAAATAAGGCCCTGAGGCCCTGGAGCGGTGAAGCCAGGCTGTCCACCCCCTTGCCCTCCCCAGGTGCCTCTCCGTCCATTCCGTCTCTGCCATCTCTGACCAGGTCTACGTCCTCTTGAGTGTCAGCCTCCTCTATTGGTTCCTCTGAAATTTGAGGTTCCTACGCCTTCAGAGTTAGATAATTCGACCTCAGACGAGGATATTTCATACTCTGTCTGAGAGTTGTTACTTTTGACAAAGGTATAAGCCTTATTTTCTCTGAATTCCCCAAGTTCCTTCACAAATTGTCTGTGTTTCCTCTCCTTAATAAGGTTTTGGAATCTTTCTACAGCCGTTTGAAAGGAAAACTCCTTTTTATCAAAATCAGAGTCAATTTTAAATTTAGTGGAATTGAAAAATAGGGAGACGCTCACTAGCCGCTCCTAGGGAGACGCTCCTAGCCATTCTGGATCACCCCTCCAGAGGAAAAAAATCTATTTTGGTACTGGCGGCGGGCACTCATATATGGACTGAACAACTGGAAAGTAATTCTAAAAAGTACTTTAATAATCCCAAGTGGTGTTAATACATCAATGAATACATAAAAAATAAATCAATAGCATGCTCAGATAAAAAATAAATAATAAATAATAAAATGGAATGCTCCCTAAATGTCACCATTGAAGACAAACCATGGGTTTTGAGGGGGTCTCTGTAAGGACAAACTACTAACACATGGTAAGTTTCAATGAAACTTCATTGAAACTTACCATGTGTTAGTAGTTTGTCCCTACAGAGACACCCTCAAAACCCATGGTTTGTCTTCAATGGTGACATTTAGGGAGCATTCCATTTTATTATTTATTATTTATTTTTTATCTAAGCATGCTATTGATTTATTTTTTATGTATTCATTGATGTATTAACACCACTTGGGATTATTAAAGTACTTTTTAGAATTACTTTCCTGTTGTTCAGTCCATATATGAGTGCCCGCCGCCAGTACCAAAATCAATTTTAAATTTAAAGGCTGTGTTCGGCACACAGAAACACCATGCAGTCCATGATGCGCTCCATTCTATCGGAAGATACGCGAGAGTTGGGTAATGCGCTCCAAAGTGCGGTCCAACTACCGGAAGTAACTTACCGGCGTCCGGATGTGGATTCTGGGCAAGGGCACCAGATTGAATAAATAGCGCGATTTTGGCCAGATTAACTATGGCTTAAGCATGTTGCTTGTTGGGACCATATCATTTGTCCACATGTGAGTAGCCTGTATGTCTCTATAAGTGCATCTATATCTCTTCCCGGCTAATACTGGGCTTGTTTTTGGTTGAACCTATATACTTTTTTATATACTTGCAGTAGGACAGCCATATCTCTGGCGGTCAGCAACACCATTTATATCCAGCTTGGAGCTAAGTATCACATTTACATCATTTGACCTAATTGTTTGAGATCACCCCCTGATGAGCCTGATAAAATCTGGGTGAAACGCGTTGGTGACTTTTGGGGAGTCTTAGTGTTTTCCACTAATCTGGGTGATCATTGACAACCCCCCTTTTTTGAATCTTTTTCCCCCCTTTTTTTAGGGTGTTAACAGGGACTGGATAAGTTTTAGGTTCGGGGACAGGGAACCTCCACTATCAGGGGGCTGCCCTGGGCATAAGAGTTTATAGGGCATTCTTTAGGGTAAGTTTTTTTCTACCCCTGTTCTATTTATAAATGTTATATTCCCTTGAATCTCATCTCTATCCTTTCACTATCGTTGTCTACCTGGGGGTCTCGACTCCCCTGTAAGGATTATTAATATGGTATGTCTCTTAGCACTTTATGTGTGGCATTTATGTACCGATACCCTTTTGTAGAATATTAAAGGTAATTTTAAAAAGTCACTTTCTCGATATAGTTGTATCGTTCACTTCTTTTATTGAGTAAACTTTCACATTGCAGGGAATAATGACTTCTCCAAGAGCTAGTAGGCAAGAGGAGTATCAATTAAATAGATTGTTACTGTGGGTTTCATGGTTGCTTTGCCCTGAAAAAAAAAGGCACAAAAAGCCTGGTTACTGACAAATCTGTTCTTTCAAAAATTATTGGTTAGTGTGGACCAAGATTTTATGCAGACAATTTTCAGAAGACCTAAGAAGATGTGCTATAGCATTTTAATTATCTTATTGGGAAAGGGGCACACACAAAACAATATCACCCAAAATATATAGTGTGTGAAAAATGTTATGTTTTTGAATTTTCCCCATATAGTTCTCAAAGGGTATAGTTTTGTTTTTATATCTAATCTTTATTTTCTCCATAGGGACCTTCTTCAGACATTTCTGAAGGATAATGAATAATATCAATGGTGAACAGGAAGTTCTTCTTACTATTCAAAAAGAGTTTCTGAACCAGCTGAGTTTATTATAGGCAATATAGTTTAGAGATCTGTGCAAATTCACTATACCGCCAGCTTTGTTCTTTTAAATGGACTCAGTAGGGGCATTATCCTATATATAAACGAGCATTTTAGGGATCGAGACAGTACGACAGATGCTGACTGATGGTGTAAAGATCAAGTATTAGAGTAGCAACAGCTATTTTGTTTTTTTAAGAATATTACTTCAAAAGAATTGTAGAGCTACCAAATCTCGAATTATCATGAAATAATACACCAAGACCCTTCTGCGAAGTGCAGACGATGTCTGTTCTGAGTGGCATGGGAAAATCAAGACTGTAAATGAAATAAGACTCTTTCTTAGAAGAACTTCATGTATCTTTTGTAATTGGAGCAGATCCCATAGGAATGAACTTGATGGAAGCCACACACCTCGATAATGTACTTTACCACCTGGTGGGGACAGCTGGCACTGTCTCCAACTAATAGGTAGAAATTTATATTACAGGAAATTAGAGACCAGATGATGAGGCTCATACTGTGGATTAATGTAGAGTAAGATGAAACATTTGACACAGATCGATCTCTATGCTTGTGTATCACCATCATCATGGCTTGTTGGTCCTGAGAATTCACTTTCAACTTTTTCAGTACCAGTTATCAAGCTACAAAGATCTAGATGAGTGGGCAGGGTTCTGGAACTGATGTGGATTTTGTAGACCTAGGGATGTAGCCTATATTATTGGAGATGGGTGAAAGAAAACATCAGTAAGATACTGTATAAATCTGACTTCCAATGGAGCCAAAAATTAAGGAACAAGTTAGCAAAGTTTCACAGTCAAAAAAAGTCACAGAAAAGGTTACCTCTAAGGATGCAACAACAGGGCATAAAAAAAAAAAATACAATTCCACTGGATATAACTTATGACCCTCCATCTACAGGTGAGCAAGATGTGATGATAGGTATCCTCGATGGTCAGAAAACACAGTTTATGCTTTGCTAATTGCATGTGATACTGGTCTGATAAGTGTCTTCTGATCTTCATATACTACTGCTCATCCAAGCTATGTCAGATCAAAAAGCAAAGAAGGCATAGTGCAGATCAACCAAATAAGTTAAAAACTGGATATTTTATTACTCATACCCACAAAGATAAAAATAAATTCAGATCTCAGTATAAAACATGTGTAGGATACTGACCTCACTGCACGACCCAGGTTATCACCACGTTCTAACTTAATCTGGGGCAGAACTGGCCAAAACCATGAGTCGGGCAGTGAGGTAATACTTTGTGAGTATAATAAATAAAATATCCTGTTTTTAACCTAATTGGATGCTCTGCACTATGTGTGAGCTCGGTTCAGTCAATCCCAAAATCAGGCCAGCCCATGATACATGCCAGTAATACCAACAGATAATACATATAGAAGACACTCATGTGAATTGCCTCTTAGGAGTAAATTATATTCATCCATTATTAATCAGTTCCATTTTATGCAATCCGACAGCTTTTGACCATTTTCCAAGTTGGACATTTATCCAGATTCCTATGTTAATAGACTTGATCCCTTATGTTACTTGTTATTGTGATATCTGTTTAATTCTTGATTTTTTCGTATGGCATTTTTTCTTTTAACTTTCTGATTAAAACTTAATAAACAAACATCTTGGAAATAAAAACACGAACCCTAGTGCATGAAGTTAAAGGGGTTTTCCAAGATTTTTATACTGATGACCTTTCCGCTGGATAGGTTATTAGTATCTGATCGGCGGAGGTCTGACACCTAGGACCCCCATCGATCAGCTGTTTAAGAAGGCAGTGACGCTTGCAGTAGCGCTGTGGCCTTCTTTCTGCTTTTACTAGGCCAAGTGACAGCATGATCATTGATCACGTAGCCCAGGAGCAGCTGAGCCCCATTCAAGTACAGTAAATGCTACTTTGAGTGAATAGAAGTCTACAAAGCAGACTTCTATCTGAATTTCAGGGAAAATTCTATTAGTCGTGAAGCCAAATTTACTAATGCTTCATGGTAACAAATCGATTTCCCTAAAATGATGGTAAAAAATTTTAAAAATCATACTTACCTCATCTTCAATCAAAAAAGCGGCAGCCGACTCTTCGCGATCAAATGGATGAGGTAAATATGATTTTATTTATTTATTTATTTTACACTTGAATATTAATGTCAGATGCCACAAGTTTTTTTTCACAAAGAACATTTTTTTGTAAAATTTGATAAAGCAGCCAAATCGTATTTTACAATACTTCTCTAACAGCTGCTATACAATGTACAGTGCTATGCTTGGTAAGACGTGAGAATGCAATAGCGCTCACAGGAGCACCGCTGCCTTCTCAAAACAGCTGATCAGTGGGTGTCCCGGGGGTTAGACCCCCACTGATCAGATAGGTCAGAGGAGAGGTCATCAGTAAAAAAAATCTCGGAAAACTCTTTTAATTCTGTATCCTACCAAGCCATCTTCAAAGAGAAATCATTCTTGCTGTATGCACTGTCGGTAAAAGTTAGAAAGACATTCACTATGTATATGTTGTAAAAATATCTGCCTATAGCCTAGCATAGCATTAGAACATTATCATCGTATTATAAGTACCCAACCTCTAATACGGTACTTGCCAGCGGGCAGAAATATGTTGGGTTATATAGAACATGGGTGTAGGTGCAGTAATTTTTATGTTGGTCATCGGTCCTTAGTTTGTTTGCATCCCAGTTCCTGGTGGTCAATGGTTTATTCAGTGGTATGATCCATGATGATCCCCAGGGATGGACTGGGAACTTACAATCGCCTTAGAAAAATACTACAAGTGGCCTCATGTTGTAGGCAGGTCCAAATTGACAGAAGGTTGGCCAATACAAATAGGCAGGACCACCAGAAGTAGCCAGGGAAAACAAAATACCACAGTACAATTACAATATACTGCCCCAGCATAACTATATACCACAATGCCACCAGTCAGGTGCATAGGTACCTGATGTTCCTAGATTCATTAATGCTGAAAGCATCAGATCATTAGGTACCCAGCCAACAGTCATGAGGAGGGCTTGGGCGGCCCCCTGAGCGTTAGTCTACTTGGAAGTTTTCTATTACGGTCTATGGCCAGTCTGCCCATGATGATCCAATTAGTTTATAAAGCTTTAAGGTTTAGAGACTAGAGTGTGATTCCTGGATTTCCAGTTTGTGTCTGAAGCTTGGTGGTCCAAAAGGGTTTTTCCTACGCATATGGCCTCTGTGGTAATGGGTGGTGGTGGTTAAAATTGAAATAAAAATTGAATTGTTGCACTGTCATCTATAGAAATTGACATGGGTTTTTGAAACCTGTCTTGAAATCTGCCAATGACTGGAGGGTAGCCTTATGCCTCTGCATATAGGGGTATAGTCCCAACTACTCTGCCCTCTTACTATGCCATTGTCTATTCAGAGTATACAGTTATAAAATGTGTCGTCCCTATATTTCTCCGTTCCAGGTGAACCCATAAAAAAGTTACCTTAGACCGGTGAGAGAAATGTTCTGTTAGATAACAGCTTCTATCATGCCCATTGGACCGCCTTGGGCACACACAAGAAGAATGAATCTCACACACAAGAAGAATGACTCTCCGGGGACTGGTGACCAAAAATTCATAATTCATCACACGATGACATACCTCTTTGGGAGTAAGGGGTGTAACTGCTCAATATAACAAGTGCATAAAATACCAGTTATTGGCAGTATTGACTTGATGCCCATAGTCTAAGATTATATAGAACTCTCAGGACACTAAGTGCACCCCACAAGCTTACATCCCATACTGCTTGCATCTTGTTAGTTAGATTACCAGTGATATTTGGGTATTTTGTGAGAAGTATGACCTCTAACAATGACCACCAAGGACAGAGGACTGAAAATTCTCCTTGAAATGCACTTGAAAGTCAAACAGTGGCCTTTACACCTATAAGAAGAAATGTTAATAAATGACCCTAAAGAACAATTACACTTGGGGACATTAAATATTTTCTGGATAAGGTCCTGATATCCGACCTTTGTGTCCAAAGCAGAGAATGCTGCTAAAACATTGAGAATTCAGCTGTTAGGGTTTGAAAGGATTATTATGATTTCATGGTCTAATACTAATATTTTCAATATGACAAGTCTCAGTGTTTTTTATGGATTTTTAAATAGTTTCCTAACCAAAATAAGTTAATTCCTCTTTTTCACATGACTCAAATCTTTCTCCATTTTTGTGTGTAGTGTAGCGATTTACTTCACAATTTTTTGTCTCAACTTTGCTTTTCCCAAATTATTGTTCCAGCTGCAAATCATGGAGCTGAAGAATGAATCAACATGCCATCTGTAATGCTTTTAGACCTGTTTCACACTTGAGGGTTTATTTTAAGTTATTTGGAGAATTTTGGGAGAATTTATACTATTTTGTGTAGATTTTTTTTTTTTAATTCTCCCCCCCAAAAAAATTAACTATCTATTGGAGAACTGGATACTCCTTAGCGGGTCTTTATTTATTAATGAATTGTTCCCATCTTGGAACTTTATGGTATATCAACAAGACATGCCCTAAATGTCTGATAGGTCTGGGTCTTACCTTGAGGAAGCACACCTATGATGAGAACACAGATATCCTGGGCACAGTTCTGCCACATGAGATGGCAACTAGCAGGGGAAAACTGGAGAAGAAGCCTGGTAGGTGCACAGTTCTCTCAATTGTGTACTATTTGAGTTAAAGGGGTTGGCTATGTTGTAGGTGGGTCCAAATCAGAGTGGATAAAAATCTATGATTTAAAAAATAAAAATAAAAAAAAGGATATTTTTATTTAAATCAGATTTTATTTATTTAAATCAGATTTTTTTTTATATAAAATGCTTTTTGAGGAAAATATATTACCATCCAAAGGTTATTCCATCATGTAATAAATATTAGTTTTTTAATTATGTAGAATAAGGCTGTATAATTTTTTGGGTAAATAATCCCATTCATCTATTTACAATGTCAGGCTCTTCCAGAGGTTTTTGTAAGATTATTGGGCAGTTTCTCTGCCTAAAAGATATTATCACAGATGCTTGGTTTCCTTTTGCAGCTCTCAAAATTGAATGTGACTCAGCAGAGATCACATGCCTCTTCTTCACAGCAAAAATGTTATAACATGAACAGAGTTGAGAAAAAGACCTTAATCCGAACTTCTACAAACCTATGAAGACAGAATCAACCCATTCAGTGCTAAGTTTAAAGAAGTTCAGTGAATAGAAACAATATTTTTTCTCCTTCCTAAGTACAACAGAAAAGTTGTCCAAATATGAATGATTAACCTTTTAAACTGGGGATAAAAAAACTAATATTAAAAGTTGTTATTCTAAAAATCTTCATCTACTTGCATATTCTAAGTTATAACAGCAAGAATTAGTCTTTATGTAGAAAACTATAATTTAAATCAAGCCTTACTGACTAGTGATTTAAATCATGATTTAAATCGTTATTTAAATCAGTTTGATTTAAATCAAATCCACCCTGGTCCAAATGGACAGAAGATGGAGTAACAAAAGTAGACAGGGCAAACACAGGTAGTCGGGGACAACAGAAGTAGGCAGGACCAGCAATACCATAGTGCAGAACAAAATATCGCCCCAGCAGAACCAATTATACAGCACAAAATACTGCCTCAGCAGAACCAGCTACCACAGTGCAGCATAAAATAGTCCCAGCCCTGCCACAGTATGAAACTATATCATCGTCCTCAGAAGAGCAATACAGTTGAATTGAGGAGGGCATCTGCATCTGCTGATCACGTGCATAAATGCCTGATGCTCCAACATTAATTAATTATTTAATGCTGAGAGCATCAGAGCTGAAAACCATGTGGAGGGCTTGGGCAGCACCCTGGGCATTGGACCACCCGAAAATTTTCCTGTATGGTCTATAGCCAGTATGCCCCTGTTTGCAATTGAAAGTCTTCTGCTGCCCATGCATGGGCTCTGAGAACATTGTTGATGTAACCAGGGACAACTGAGGAAGTGTTAACATGGATAAAACTGGTGACTACCTCCATCTTGCTTCCCTCATGCTTTGTGGTAACGAATCGATGTTCCCTGAAATAACAGTAACATTTTTAAAAAATCATACTTACCCTATCCATTTGAGCGCAAAGAGGCAACTGCAGCCATCCTGCTTGAAGATCCCGACGTGATGGCGTCATGACACGCTGTGAGATATTTCATTCTGGATCTTCAAGCAAGATGGCCGTGCCCTCCTCGCAATTAAATAAATAAAGTAAGTATGATAATTTTTTTTTTATTTGCAAACAGTAAAATGCTTTAATATGGATCTCAGATGCCGCGATCAGCGATGAATGAAGAGTGTATTTTGTTTTGGCGCACACAGCCCAGCCATCTATTAGATGGTAAGACATTTTGTAATGACCTCGTGTAATACTGCATTTTCCTGCAGTGTGGGAGGGGATAACCACAAGTGAAGTGAAACATTGCAGAGAGCCCACTGAAATCAATGGTCTATTGTTATACAGGTGTCTCACCTCTCCAAACGCTCACCCATCTAGTATCCACAGCAGGGCGAAAGTCTGTGCCCATTGGCCTCTCTCTCACCCACCGGCATGCACGGCCGACAGATTCCTCACTTCACTGTCTGTGTGGCCTCTCCCAGATTCTTATCATCTGCTGTCTCCAAGACACACACCCTCCTCGACTCTAAAAAAGTGCAACAGCATGGACTAATCTGTCCCCAGGTAATTATTGCTGTTCCTGGGTGTTATAAGGTGCCTTACCCTATTGGAAGATGCCTTAGCAAGGTTCTCTAGCTTTATAGTTCATGCGAAGGTGCACTGTTATTTTGTTTTGACCTCTGCCTGTTTACTGGGTGACCATCTGCTGCCTGGTCTTTCTTCTTACTGACTGCTGTCATGATCCTGTGCTGCCTGCCCCTACCTGTGGACTGTTTACCAGATTGAACATATTCTGTCTGCCCTGACCTTGAAGACCAGATGGCCACTTAGATAATGCCCTTAGAAGTAGTCCCAAGCCAAATCTGTTAACTGACATAGTGGGTCCACACCCACTTTGTGATAGCTAGGTATTTAATTAATGAACATACTGGGTCCTCCATAGTGAAATACACTCTTTATAGCTGCACTCCACTCACCCAAATAACTAATGGGCACTTGAAAATGGTTTTCTACCAATCTCTTCAAGGTTTAAAGGATTGTAGAACCCATTGTCCAACTTTAGGCGGCAAACTCTTTACATTTCTAAAATTTTGAAGTTGAGCAAATGTTATTCATAATGTACAACTAAAAATATTGCTGCTCCATATGTTTTATTTTAGGAGGTCTAACCTGAAACTGACATGGAGGCATAAAATAACCCTTAAAACCTCCCGGCTTATATTTATTACAGTACATTAAGATTTACAGCAGATGGATATCACCTGGTCTTTAGCCTTGTACTGAGAAATTTCTTGAAACTGGATAGGAAGAAAAAGGAATATCTCATTCTGTATTTTATGATCTGAGCGGGAAGTACGTGTCTTTTGAGCTGTTTGTCTTATCATACATTTGGTTTGGTTACTTCTGGAAGAAGTCAATTTAATGCAGCCTCACTATCCACAACAATAAAAACACAATAGTGCAGAACAGGTTAATTTGCACTTTGCATTTGCTTTCCACCTTGATTCTGCCGGTTTATAGGCTCCTCGCTTTTGTTGTTGTGTTAATCATTTATTTGTAACTAACTTTTATACTTTTACGAAGAACAAACCTTTAAAATCAGATGTGTAATTGTAACTGGATAATACAGAGAGGACAGAACATTGTGACATGGTTCTAACATCAATGGACCTCAGTCTTGAGTGAGTAAACTATGCACTTACCAAGCTGTAGAAGTTTTGGGCACACTAAAATATATATCCAGCCAAGGGTCATTTACATAAAATATTTGGGAATACCACAAATATACCAATATTAATGAAGTGGACCAGTGAAGACCACGGCCATCAGAGGAAATTCACATCCCAACCTAGTTGCCCTGTAATCACCAAACTATAGACCACCAGATTCTCAAGGCATCCATGCACAACTGCAGTATTGCGGGTTCTACAGTACAAATTACAGTATGGGCCTACAGAGGTCAATAGGCATCATATTACAGATGCATACAACACCTATCTATGATGCGACCATGTTGCAGAAGACCTTAAAGATCACACAAGGGGAAAATCAACATATCCTGACATGCCAATAATTTGGTCAATCCAACAAAGAACTGAAAGGAAAACAAATGATCAGTTTCTAATGTCCCGTGTAAATATTAAGATTAGAGATGAGCGAATTTCTCAAAAATTAAATTTTGTCGGTTTGCTGAATTTTGAGAAAAGATTAGTTTCAAACCGAATATATTTATTTTGAATCGTGTTAAAAAACTGCTTTTTCCTGGCTGCAGAGAGTCTGTAAAGTGATTTGAAAAACTGTGCCTTGCAGTAACACGCATAGAGAGAATCACTTCACACTTTACTCATTTGGTCAAAACTGACCAAATAACTCAAGTGTGAACTCAGCCTTACAGGTCAATGTTAGCGCCAGGTATAAAGAATCATGCAGAGGCCCAAGATCCTACAATAGCGTGAAAGAGTGCACTCCTTTTACACCGTCATCAGCTGATTCCACATAGATGTTTACAGAAACTGTTCTATTAAACGCTTATACAAGTAGAGCCTCTCTGACAGAGTGGAGAGGGTGTCAGTAGTAAGTTTGTGTTGACGTCACTGATTATTTAGCCCTTCCTCTGATCCGTCGGAACAATAACCCCCAAAAAACGGATCCTGTCTGTTAAGCATCCGCCTTCGGTCAGCATTTGGTCAGTAATCCATCAGTATTGATAAAGCCAAAAATAAACAGGAGTGGATCCAAAACAGAGATGTTACGTGAATAGAATATTTGCATGTCTTCTGTGTTTTCTACCCACTCCTGCTTTTGGCTACCAAATCATAAGCCAATTCTATTGCAAAATATGGAACATTTCATAAAGTCCTACAGCTGCTACATAGACAGGATCTGTTGTGCGTCTCATTTTTACTTCCTTCTGACAGATCAGAAGAAGGGTCAAATAAATGATGATGTCAACCAGGCCAAAAAGGCAAAATAGTGGCCCAGTCATGGAGTGGGGAGGGTGGGAACAGCATGAGAAGTCCACAGAGTGGTGAGGTGACAGCAGCATGAGGAGACCAATAGAGTGGCCCAGTGACAAAGTGGTTAAGTGGCAGCAGCATGAGGAGACCACAGAGTGGCCCAGTGACATAGTAGTGAGGTGGCAGCAGCATGAGGAGATTACAGAGTGGCCGAGTGACATAGTGTTCAGGTGGCAGCAGCATGAGGAGACCACAGAGTGGCCCAGTGTCATAGTAGTGAGGTGGCAGCAGCATGAGGAGATTACAGAGTGGCCCAGTGACATAGGGTTGAGGTGGCAGCAGCATGAGGAAACCACAGAGTGGCCCAGTGACATAGTAGTGAGGTGGCAGCAGCATGAGGAGATTACAGAGTGGCCCAGTGACATAGTAGTGAGGTGGCAGCAGCATGAGGAGATTACAGAGTGGCCCAGTGACATAGGGTTGAGGTGGCAGCAGCATGAGGAGACCACAGTGTCCCAGTGACATAGTGGTGAGGTGGTAGCAACATGAGAAGACCTCAGAGTGGTGACGTGGCAGCAGCATGAGGAGACCACAGAGTGGCCCAGCGACATAGTGTTGAGGTGATTCACCGCAGAACGACAATCAAGACGTATTCTTTTTCTTATTACTACACTACAAAAAAAGAAATAAAAAAGAAGAAATATAACAATCACAATTCACTGCAGAATGGCTAATGGGACGTGCGTATATTTCCTATTAATACAGCATGTAAATAGCTGTAATACAATGTAACTTCTCCACTGAATGGCAATTAAGACACATATATTTTTAATGAACTCCCCCCACCTCAAAAAATAAATATTACAATTCACCGCAGAACGGCAATTAAGACGTATTCTTTTTCCTATTAATACATCCCAAAAAAAGAAATATAACAATCACAATTTACCGCAGAAAGGCTAATGGGACGTACCTATATTTCCTTTTAATACACCATATACATGGCTGTAGTACAATGTAACTTCACCTCTGAACAGCACTTAAGACATATATTTTTTGATTTTTGTAAAATGAATGCAGAATGGCTAATAGGACGTACGTATATTTCCTATTAATGCATCCCGTAAATGGCTGTAGAATGGCAAAATGTCAATTATGACATACAGTATATTTTTTCATTTTTTTTTCTTATTATTACACCCCAAAAGAAATGTAATAATCACAATTAAATGCAGAATGGCTAATGGGACCCACGTATATTTACTATTTATACAGCACGTAAATGGCTTTAGTACAATGTAACTTCTCAGCTGAACGGCAATTAAGACATATATATTTTTTTCTGATTAATGAACTCCCCCCCGCTCCCCCCCCAAAAAAAATATAAAAATATCAATCACAATTCACCGCAGAACGGCAATTAAGACATATTCTTTTTCCTATTACTACACCCCAAAAAAAGAAATATAACAATCACCATTCACCGCAGAACAACTAATGGGACGTACGTATATTTCCTTTTAATACACCATGTAAATGGCTGTAGTACAATGTAACTTCACCGCTGAACGGCACTTATGACATATATTTTTTGCTCTTTTTTTCCTATTAATACACCCCCCCCCACAAAAAAAGTAAAACTATGTAAAATCAACACAGATTAGCTAATAGGACGTACGTATCATTCCTATTAATACACCCCGTAAATGGCTGTAGTACAATGTAACTTCACCGCAGAATGAATTATGACATATATTTTTTCATTTTTTTTCCTTCCTATTAATACACCCCAAAAAAAGAAATATCACAATTCACCGCAGAAGGCTAATGGGACGTACGTATATTTCCTTTTAATACACCCCGTAAATGGCTGTATCACACAGAACTTGAACCCCAATCACAAGTATGGTTTGCTGGAACTAGTAATGCATTATATAGTGCAAACAACCTAAAAGGAGCAGTATAAATGCAATTTGGATCCCCAATTAGTGCAGCAAGGTGTAATAGAATCACTCCTATTACCCAGGCTGTACACTCTCCTATTGCACCCTGTTCTCCTTTTGTAGTGTGGATGATGACACCCTATCCTTTCTCTGAACTTGTAAATCCATTTTTCAGCACAATAAAGTCTTTTCTAGCACTTTCCCTAGCGCCTGTTGACATCTCTCCCTGCACTAAGTACACTGGAAAATGGCAGAATTCAAGATGACTGAGGCTATTTATAGGGCTGTGACATTACAGGGGCTGGCTGCTTTTGGCTGCATGTATGGCATTGTGGGTAATCCCTCGTTCCCAGAGTTCTTTGCTCCATGTCCTAACACGTGCAGCAGCCATTTTAGGAAAAAATGCGATTCGCTACCACGAAGTGTGAGGAAATTCGGCTTTGGTGCGAATCGAATTTTTCCAGAAATTCGGATCGAATTCACTTCATAAACTTCGATTCGCTCATCTCTAATTAAGATGACCAATACATACTACACTAATGTCAACTGAAGTCACAGATTTTGGTGGTCCTGAATGAACATCTAATATGCATTGACTTTCAACATCTAATATGCATTAGATGTTCAGCTGACTTTCATCTTGCAGATGTCATGCATGTTGACTTTCAACATGCCTAAATTTTTCTTCTCGTGGGAGGTAACCTGCAGCCAGAAGTTTTTAGTAGAGGCTTATTTCCCTCTCCCCAAAAGAATAAGGAGGTCATTAGGTACAGTAATTGGCCAACAGCTATTGAAGGTATATGGCACCCTTGAGTTGTCTTGCATCTCCACCTGTCTCTATAACTACATAGTTAGGAAAATTTGGTGTTCAGGACTCTACAGACATGACATTGGTTGGCTACTTTCTCAGACTCAGATATAATTAAGCATGGCTAAAGTCTTTAAGAAAACACTTTTTTTTTGTAGTTGCTATTCATTGATTAATGGAGGGGATAAGTCCCTATTAGGCCATATAGCAGATGACAAGGGAAGAACTTTGAATGACTGGATTATTTGGTTTAATTGTTATTTTTTGTGGGTGGTGGGTGCTCCTTAAATAGTAGAGATCCTAAGTGATGCCTGTAAATGGATAGGAAAACATTGCAGAGTACCATTGCAAATTCAGTCAATAGTTGTGAATCAGGGAAAACTAAGGCTCATTGTATGGGGATAGTTGCTGAGTTTACACCTGCTAAGACTAAATGAAATCTCTGAAGACTGTTACAATACCTACGGTAAGAAGCATAAGACCTCTGCTCCATTGTGTCGTGTTCCTCTCTTGTTTGCTCAGGCCAGGGATTCTTAGCATAAACACGTTATGTATTCTGCTTATTTAGTCCTGAACAATTAGATTAAGTGAAGATGAAATCTTCTTTTATATTATTTCACATTGTTACTCTGGAAATAGATCCATCAGTGATGGTACAGCTATAGAACATGAGCATATACCAGCAGCTGTATAGTGAATATACACTTGGGCCCACCCTTCGTTGTTGATCAGGAGGCGTTTTTTTGGATGTGTCTTTTTCAGCTTTTCAGACCCATCACACACACATAGCTGTGTTTGGCAATCGGTTCACTGAAGGATAAGCAATGAATGTTATATTCCTGAAATTGAGCAATACTCAAATGGATTCATTTTTGCACATTCTAGAAAATAATTATCTTTTTAAAACTTGCAATGCTTAGTGGTAACTCGGACATGCTGCTCATTGGCTTCTCTCATAACCGTTTTCAAAGTGTTCTGGACATGTCCATTTCATGTCTTCATCTTCAAGACGAACCACCAATAACTTTTTGGGTTTGGTTTCTATGGCATTCATGATGCATGGTGTCATGGAATGACATGTTAACTTCATTTGGCAGGTCAGAATGATTACGGAAATACCAAATTCATATAGATTTTGTTATGTTTTACGTCTTTTAAAAAATTCTAAACCTTTTCAGAAACAAAAATGCTTTGTGTCACTATATTCTAACAACCATAACTTTTTTTTTCTACCGACGGACCACATTTCGTGTGGGGTCAGATGAAGTTTTTATAGAATTTTGTGTACGTGACTTTTTTGACAAGTTTTTAATCAACTTTTGGGGGGATGGCAAGGTGACCATGAAACAGCAATTCTGGCATTGGCAATTTTTCTCAGGGCGCTCACTGTGCATAATAAATTATGTGATATTTACATTTCTAAATGTGGTGTTTAGTATTTTATTTTTATTTATTTTTATATTAATATTTTTATTTTAATATTTTTTTAAAATGTATTCCACTTAGTTTTACTTCTTTTATTAGTCCCATTAGGGAATCTAAACCTGTGATCATTTGATCATGCGTACTATTCACACTTCAGTATTGCGGTGAATAGCACTTTTCCTGACATTCTATTATACTCTGCCAGAGGCCTGGCCGCCAAGGGTCTTCAGAAGGAGACCCATCGGCACCCATGCAATCAAATAATGCTCTCCAGTCTAATCATTCAGATGCTGTGGTCACAGACCATTACATCTGAAGGGTTAGAAGGCTGGGATCGGAGCAAGCTCCCATCCCAATGGCTGCTGGCAGGTCTCAGCTGTGTAATGTATGGACCAGACACAGCGTATTGACTCGAGGACCAATGACGTACACATGTTCATTGGTCGCTAAAAGGTAAATGGAACCCATTTGTTGTCAGATACACTCCTAACAGTTTAGCTGGGTGTGTATAATGCATCAGAGTACATCAGATTACTTTACAATGTCAGACATACAGATTATACTTACAGACAATAAGTCAACAAGGAAGGCTATGTACAGACATTGAATGGGCAGGAAATGCTATAAGATTTGAGCTCAGGAAGCCTTCAGAATTGTTAATTCAGCTGCTGAGGAGGTAAAATTTACTCAAGTGAAAACAAGATAATAATGCAATGTTTTTCTACAATAATGCTATGGACATCTTTAATATTAGGATTTAACATATTATTATTCATAATTATTTTTTAACTTTGCGATCGTGACATTGATACTGAAAGACATTACAATGGCTTCCTCTGTGCAGGATATACTGCAGGGAGCTCCTCTGTCTAAAATGATGGGAGGGGGGTTATTTAAAACTAATTGAGAGAGCTTAGGGATAATTGAATTAGGCTATCAGCATGTGTCAATGTTTAATCTTGTTCTGGCGAACTCACAACAAACCCTCCTAACAATCTGTCTTGTCATTGTACCCACTGGAGTAATCACAGGCTATAATCTAGGCTGCGGGACTCAGGGGATATGGACTTCATCAAAGACTTATTATACGACGTATAATTATAAGAAGTATTTTATTTACTATTTTCACCATTGTAAGGATTTATATTGGATGATAGTTTTTAATTTGTTGAATATTATGGGTGAGAATATCACTAGAGAAATGATATCTAGGTTCCTCCAGCATTTTAACATCACTGACACATGTACTCCCCTAAAAAAGTCCAGCTTCTGCTTATAGGTGTATTTCAGATTCTCTTTTAAATGGCCACCCTTTTTTCAGGACCTGTGAAGAAAAGGATACTTACCCCACCGCTTGGTACCGGCTCCCTGGGTCCACCATTATCTTTACAATGATGTGCTGCTTGGGGCACATGCCCCGGGAGCCGGCTTTCAGGGGGGTACCAGAATACAATACAATACAGATGGAAACGCTCATTGCTGAAGCGCTGGGAGATGCGGTCCTGTCACTCACCACTCAGCTACCAGCGCTCCTCCCCGCCTGCAGCCCGGAAATCTGCAAAAGCTCTGCCCACATCTGTGCTGGCAGGGAAGAGAGGTATGTGAGCTTCAGGAGCGGGACAAGGTGAGTAGTTACTGTGTTCTTTTGTTTCGTTTTTTAATACAGAGGGGGCACAGCAGGCTTTATTACTATAGAGGGGGGCACAGAGGACTTTATTACTATGGAGGGGGCACATAGGACTTTATTACTATGGATGGGGCACAGAGTACTCTATTACTATGGAGGGGTCACAGAGAGCATTACTATTATGGAGGGGGCATAGAGGGCATTACTAATGTGAAGAGGGCACAATGGGCATTTCTACTATGGAGGGGGCACAGAGCCAGAGGGCATTACTACAATGAAGGGGGCACAGAGGACATTATTACTGTGAAGGGGGCACAGTGGGGATTTCTACTATGGAGGGAGCGCAGAGGGCATTAATAGCACAGTGGGCATTACTACTATTAAGGTGGCACAATGGGCATTATTACTGTGATGGGGCACAATGGGCATTATTACTATGAAGGGGGCACAGTGGGCATTATTACTATAAATGGGCACAATCGGGATTATTACTATGAAGGGGGCACAAAGAGGGCATTACAACTGTGAAAGGGACACAGAGAGGGCACAATGTGGGCATAACTACTGTGAGGGGGCACATATCTGTACAAAACTACTGTGAAGGTTGTACAATGAGGGCAATACTACTGTAAGGAGGGTGCAAGTTTTTAAGTATGGGAGGGGGGGGCAAAGAAAGGACCCACCCCAGGTGCAAAACAACCTAGGCACGCCACATGTGATCTAGCAGTCTAATACTGCCACCGATTACCCGATAAATGAACAAACACTTGTTCATCGGGCAATCGAAATTTTTCAGCATGTTTGTTTTCCAGCGGCAGATCATGCTGTGTAATCACATCTGCTGCCGGCAAACAAATAGAAAGTATGGGGATGAGCGATGGCACGGGCGGACTGGGCCAGGGGGGAATTGCCCCCCGGGCCTCTCTGTTGCCTCTATAAATGGCCCCCGTCGGTGCAAACACTAGCCCCTGGCCCCTGCAGCAGTGCTGTACCCAAAGTAGCTGCCACCGCAAATGATTTTTAAATTTTTAATAGTATATGGCCATTTGGGCCCGGCCTCTGTGCCTGGCCGGCGGTGCAGCACTGCACACCCACAGTTAGTAACTTACGCGACGGCCCCTCCTCCGGCTCCACCAATCCAGGGCTGGTGCCAGTGCCTTGCTAGAGACCCGTGACCTCACGCCAGATCTCGCGGGATCACGCGAGTTAATGGATGATGTGGGCCCGCGACGCTGCCGACGCACTCCAGAAGATTATGAACAAGACGGCGGGAGCCGAGCAGGTTCAGAGTAGGTAAGTTTTTTTTTTTTTTTGTATGTGCCGGCTTCAAGAGCACAGGTAGCATATGGCAGTGCAGCACAGTGGCACCACTGCACTGGCATCGCAGAAAATCCTTCATAGAGGCCCGACCCGGGGGCAATTTTTATGAAATATGTGGCAAAAAATAACAACAATTTTAATATATACAGAGGGGGCAAAAAATAAAATATATGCACAGGGGACAAATGGAGTATATACAGAGGGGGCAAAATAGATATATATATATACATACAGGGCCCCTGTATATGCATCCATTTTGCCCCCTCTGTATATATTCCATTTATCCCCTGTGTATATATTAAATTTTTTGCCATCGCTGTATATACAATATTCCATTTTGCCCCCTGTAAATGTGAGGGGGACACATATCTTGCCATAACTACTGTGGGGGGGACACATATCTGGCCATAACTACAGTGAGGGGGCACATATCTGGGCATAACTACAGTGAGGGGGACACATATCTGTCTGGGCATAACTACTGTGAGGGGGCACATATCTGGGCATAACTACAGTGAGGGGGCATATATCTGGCCATAACTACAGTGAGGGGACACATATCTGGCCATAACTACAGTGAGGGGGACACATATCTTGGCATAACTACTGTGAGGGGGCACATATCTGGGCATAACTACAGTGAGGGGGACACATATCTGGGCATAACTACTGTGAGGGGGCACATATCTGGGCATAACTACTGTGAGGGGGCCCAAATCTGGGCATCACTACAGTGAGGGGGACACATATCTGGGCATAACTACAGTGAGGGGGACACATCTAGCCATAACTACTGTGAGGGGGACAATCTGGGCATAACTACTGTGAGGGGGCACATATCTGGGCATAACTACTGTGAGGGGGACACATCTGGCCATAACTACAGTGAGGGGGCACATATATGGACAAAACTACTGTGAGGGGGCACATATCTGGCTATAACTACTGTGAGGGGCACATAATCTGGCATAACAACTGTGAGGGGCATATAATCTGGCCATAACTACTGTGAGGGGGACACATATCTGGCCATAACTACAGTGAGGGGGCAAATATCTGGCCATAACTACTGTAAGAGGGGCACATATCTGAACATAACTACTACTGTGAGGGGGGACAAATATCTGGACATAACTACTGTGAGGGGGACACACATCTGGCCATAACAACTGTAAGGGGGGCAAATATCTGGACAAAACTACTGTGAGGGGCCACAAGAAGGATATAACTATTTTAAAGGGACCACAAGGTGGGCTTAATTACTGTGAGCAGCCACAAGGTGGGCATTAGTACTGTGAGGGGTCACAAGGTGGGCATTAGTACTGTGTAGTCGCACTTATGGGAAATGTCCTTAATTACCCAGCTATACATTGGCATGGCTCAGTCTTACAGGCCAGCACAGCGCCCCCTGCTGGTAATTTGACAAGGGCAGTCACCATCCCTTCCTTATGTGATTATCCTTTTTCTCACCAGAAAGACCTTGTTCTGGATCCAGTGGACATCACACCGATGCCAGCGACACCCTGGATGAGGTAGGACCAGATTTTAGCAGGACTGGGTGAGTGAAGCCGTGCATTGGGCTTAGGGCTCTTTTACACGAGTGGATGCCGTGCAGATAATCTGCTGCTTGAAAGAGAGCCAAGCCCTTCTCTGGACAGCAGAGACACAGAGCATTAACATGATTGATAATGCTCTGTGCCTCTCTGTGATCTATTTTCTACAAAATCACAGTGACAACTTTATCTCACTGTGATTTTGTAGTAAAAAGGTCACAGAGAGGCACAGAGCATTATCAATCACAATCCAGGGGGCCCAAGTAAATTCTTGCCCAGGGTTCAGTCAATATTAAAGAAGACAATGTGGAAAGCGGTACTGTTGGGAGGCATGTTGGGTAAATTGTAGGGGAGGTAGCGGGTAGAAGACTGAGCAGGCGGTGCAGAGAGGAGAGCTCAACCTCCTGGGACAGCACTGCAAGCTGTCTCTGTCCACACACCGCTCTGCCAATCTGTGACAGTGTAACGGATCAACGGGTGTGGAACCGCTGTGCCACTTACCGGTTTGGCTTTGGGCCAAACTTGGGAGCGGAGTCTAAGTGTCCCCCTGGTTTTCACCCTTTATCCTGCTCCAGGATGCGGAAGCTGGACTCAGCTGCAGGGGAGACACCAGGTTGCTACCGCAATAGTGGTCCCAGTTAAGTGGCAGCTGGCCGGGCAGGCCAGAAAGCCCCGATGCTAGCACCAGGGAACAGTCAATATAGCAGACAGCCGCAGATAATGCTGAGCTGAACAAGCAGTATAGCAGAGCTAGTGCTGTGAGAACAGCAGAGCTGGGTTAGTCCAGGTAGAGCTGGTGTAACGATCTGCACAGCAGACAAAGGCGTGGTCGACAGTCCGGGTCTTTAACTTGAGAGCAGCGAGGTACAAGAGGATCAAGCAGAGACGAGGTCAGGATACAGGCAGAGGTCATAAGCAGGATATCGAATGCAGGAACAACAGGAGCCTTAGCTGTAGGAAGTACAATATTGCTCAGGTATTGCAGGAAGGGGGAAGCACCCTTATAAAGGTGGTGCCTGGCCAGGATTGGAGAGAGGGCGGAATCAGGGGCGTGCATTAACCCTTAAGGTACCAGGACGCCTGCGGCTCCTACAAGATACAACAGAAGCTGTCGTAGCCTGCGACAGCGCAAGAAAGCGGGTCCGGAGTCTGCAGCGAAGAGGAGGAGCCCCGCGTGCAGCTCGACTGAGGTACGTAGTCGGACCCACTGCACGCTGGCGGCTGCCAACTGCCATTGTTACAGACAGGAGGCTGAGCATTGTGGAGAGGAGAGACGTCGACCACTCACTGCGCTCTCCTCCCGCAGCGCTCGACCGGCTGACACAGTTTCTCTCCTCCTTGCTGGGACACAGAGCAGCGCACCAGTGGGGAGGAGAGAATACACGGATGCAACACTGTATCAGCCAGAAAATGACACTTTCGGCATTATACCAAAAATGCCATTTTCGGCTGATATGTTTCGGTGGCCGATATATCGGAGCATCCCTAATTTATTTTGGTTTCCTGTGTTGTAATTTACATGGCTGACAATAGTGGCAAAGGGGGATCAGGAGGAGGCAGCGGAAAAGGGAAAGCAGGAGGGGGGCTCAGTGGGCCTCTGGGTGTTACTTGCCCCCTGGGCCAAAAGTTGTCAGTCAGCCCCTGAGCGATGGCAAAACAATTGCTCCTCCCCATGCTGTGGAGGTGATCTCTGCATGTAATAGCAGTGGTCTCCTCTGCTAGTGAGCAGGCAATTTTCAGGAAGGAACTTTTTTCTTCCCAACAATCGCCTTCAGAATAGGGCTGTGTAATACAGCCCTAATCCAGTCTCTGACACATCTGGTGGTGGCTTATCTCCACTAACGACAAAAGGATTGGGCAAGTTGAAATCCAAAAGTCCATGCTGCCATCGTGGGCAAATTGGAAACCCCATATACATTATGGTGTTTGGCTGGTCCAACCAAAATAGGTAAGTTTACACCAGAAATTGATTCATCGTGTATGACCAGCTCTTATATATACAAACACAGAAATGCAACAGCACTCTGTAACCAGCACTCTGCCCTGCCTCTATGCTAGAAATTAACAGAGGCGTCAGTGTACATTTTGATCAAAAAGTAATAAACCACTCGCCGTGCCAAGGCCGCCTCTATGAGTGGTCCAAACGCTAAATCCTACCTGTTATGGGCCATGACAGCCGGATGCACCTTGCTTATTAACCCTTTTTGGTGCCATAACAGCCTCCATTAGATCCAGGGATGCAGGTACCAACATGCATGCTGAGCCCACTATGTACTCCTCCTGGAGCCAAATGGCTACTAGTAGGTACTGTGAGTGCAAATTCAGTTTTATACTTACTCTGATTAAAACCAGCCTCTAGAGCAGACAAACTAGTCAGGCGTGCATGACTGAATGGAGGCCCCACACCTCCAGTATATGCTGCACAGAAAAAAAGGGGGGCCTGCACTCCCTGGATTTTATGTGGCTGTCATGGCCCATAACAGGTAGGATTTAGCGTTAGGACCACTTATAGAGGTGGCCTTGGCTTGGTGAGTGGCTTATTACTTTTTGATCAAAATGTACACTAACGACCTCTGATAGCATAGAGGCAGGGCAGAGTGCTGGTGTCAGAGTGCTGTTGCATTTCTGTGTTTGTATGTATATTTTGCCATGGCTACGTGCACCTGCATACAGGGATGCGCTGACTGACCCCCCTTTTTTCTGTGCAGTCTATACTGGAGGTGTGGCGGCCTCCTTTTCAGTGGTGCACACCTGACTAGTTTGTCTGCCCTAGAGGCTGGTTTTAATCAGAGTAAGTATAAAACTGAACTTGCACTCATAGTACCTACTAATAGCCATCTGGGTCCAGGAAGAGTACACAGTGGGCTCTGCATACATGTTGGTACCTGCGTCCCTGGATCTAATGGAGGCTGTTATGGCACCAAAAAGGGATAATAAGCAAGGTGGATCCAGCATGCATGTTGGGCCTGCACTCCCTGGATTTTATGTGGCTGTCATGGCCCATAACAGGTAGGATTTAGTGTTAGGACCACTCATAGAGGCGGCCTTGGTGCGGCGAGTGGCTTATTACTTTTTTATCAAAATGTACACTGACGCTTCTGTTAACTTCTAGCATAGAGGCAGGGCAGAGTGCTGATTGCAGAGTGCTGTTGCATTTCTGTGTTTGTATGTATATTTTGCCATGGCTACGTACACCTGCATACAGGGACTTGCTGACTGACCCCCCTTTTTTTCTGTGCAGCTCTTATATATGTCAAGAAGCCATCCGTCCTCTGGCATGGTGCGCCTGCTCAGTATACTAGAACATCAATACTTCATGAGTGACATGAGAAGTTGCCACTTTCAGTACCTGTGGCAAAAATTTAACTTTTTGGACAGACATTTATAATGTCTATAGTGGACACTAGTGCTCCATGTGAGAACTTACTCTATGTAGGAAAATCTTGTGAAGACTTTAAAGGTGCATTTACACCACATTGACTAGCAGACAATTATCGTGAAGGAAGCATTCCTACCTGACAGTTGCCTGCTCGTCAGTGGAGGTGAAGAGCTGCATTTATATGCAGTGATCACATCCACTGTATGAGGACAAACGATGCCTACTGCCATCGCTCGTCCTCATACAGATTCATTGTTTCTGGGCAGTAGATCGCTGTTCACACCGCACAACCTGCTGCCCAGAAACGATGAATGAGGTGTCCTCATTTGATGTTACCCAATGAACAAGCATTTTGCACGTTCACCGGGTGATCGACAGCACCTTTACACAGGCAGATTATGGGAAACGAGCATTCGTACGGATGTTCCTTCCTGATAATGTTCCTGACAATTGGACAGTGTAAATGCACCTTGGGTTTTCCAATTTAACATTTTAAAGATGTTTCCATATCATAGAAAGTCCAGGAGCTGGAAACAATACTGATCCCAAGACAAGAAGCATCTTCTTCTCGGTTGGTTGATGACTGTCCATGTAGGAACATTATACTCTTAGGTTTCATTTACAGCCACTTCTGGGGAACAAGATGACTCATTCTCTGACTTGGACCCAACCAATCAAATTTTATGAAATATTGTTTAACTTGTCATGAACGAATAGATTAATTTGTCATATGAATTAAGATCTAGGAGGAATGTAACATTTTTAAATTTTATATTGCTTATTATATTGCCTGGAAATGTACTATTTGACTCATGTTTTATTGTTACTATTGGTATTATGTTAACATTTTCACTACACTAAGTCTTTTTTAACCTTATGTCATTGTATGGAAAGGCGTAGTCACCCCTACCCTAAAGATTAAGTCAACCAAATAAAGGCTTTTTACCCATAAACTGGTGTGAGAGTAAGAAAAAAATCCCTGATACAATAGTACCTTGCATTGTTCCTATACATGTCCTTTGATGTTTGCAGAATAAATGTTTGACAGGTCATAAATCCAGTTTTCACCTTTGCCCTAACACTATACACTGGCTATCATCAGCTTTCATGTCTCCTGTTAAAGTGCACTGTGAAGGCTTAGGTGTTATGTAAGCAATTATGAGTTGCAGTGTGATGAAGAAGTGGACCATAAGCAAACAAGGTCTCTCCTCTACCATCCCCCGTAGGGATTTAACATAACCTTCTTGCTAGCTGTGAATATATGATACGGGTAGCTGAAACATCTTCATGTTTTCTATTTCAAACTGAAGATCCACCACATTTTATTTAAAGGGATGTTATATTTTCATTAAATTAGAAAAGGTTGTCTTGTTTTAAAAACCCATTCTGAGTTACCTCACTTAGGAACTCAAAGATAAGAAGCACCAGCTCACCAGCGACATCTTCCATCTAACACAGATCCTACTCCAACCACGAGGCAATCCAACAATGAAAGTAACAATCCAGCATCTTATAAAAGGCGCTAGGCCACATGTTATTTCTTATGATTAAAAATACCATCACAAGTGTGACAAATCTTAAAAAAGTGCAATACATTTTTAATCACAGCAGTCCTCACTTAGGACCCTTAAGAAGAGTAAAGACCCTCATTTATGTCTGGAGGACCTAGCACTCCTATACATTACATGAACAGCCCATTGATTTAAATGTGAATTGTGTAATCTTTCATTTCCCCTTTGGTGGCACTGCAGAGAAACTGAACTGTTGCTGGTCAATTAGACTGGACCCCTTGTGATCATCTTACCATCAGATGACACATCGAGCAAAAAGGGATTTTGAAAGCAGAAAAAAAACTAAAATGAGAAGTTCTCCAACTTTTTAATATCCAAAAGAACTTTTCTATAAAGGAACCTAGTCCAGTCATCCCTCATGAACTTAGAAAAGCCAATATAGTCTTCTAGTCCTGGGCTTGAACTGGCGCCAAACTAGAACTTTAGTTGACATCTTTGAATGTTATTTCAACACAGCGGCAAACTTATGTACTATACAACCCGTAATGTCATCATACAAAAATTTCCTTTGTGATAAAATTAAATAAAATTCCTTATGATGTCTAAGAACGTTTTACGAAGGAATTTGGGTGTGAAGAAGCCTTTGGACCCACTAATGGAATTTAAATACACGTTAAAAAGCACAAGCAGATGTTTAATTTGGAGACAACGTGTCTTCCGTTAGAACCAAATGTTTTCCCTGACTATTCAAGGTTTGTTTGCAATTGATTTATGTACTGCAGACTTTTGTCTTGCCATTGATCCACACAGGCCTCTTGCATCTTACAGTATTACTCAATAGGTACAGGCCTGTTCAATCATGTCCTCTTCAGTCATAACTGCCTAATTGCAAAATATGTTAGATAATGGCAGCTGTTCAATCAATGTTTATTACAAAATTATATCCCGTCGCGTCTCCTTTTTTCTTTTCCTTTCAAAGACCTTCTTATTTGTTCTAAGGCAAAAAGACGTTTCTCCAAGAACAGTGTCAGAACCGCCTGTAGTCATGACACGTACCCCCCTCCCCCACATCCCATGAAACTAATATTTTTAAAATCACATTGATATTAAATGATCTGCATGTTCATATTGCATAGCGCAGCCAATCATAGCGCTAGGCTCGCAGCCAGGGAGAGGAAAACCACTCCCCAGGCAAAAGACAAGTCCCTGCCTCATACAAGAAATCCCCACACGTGAAAATTAACAGGGACCAGAGTGCACGAACGGGGGATTATTTTAAAAAAAAAATGTTGCCTGGACGTCAGCGCGGGCCGCTCAGGAAGGTAGTGTAAGTATTTCACTACCTAAATCTTAGTGAAAGGTCCTCTTTAAAGATGACAACAATGGAAAGCCATGAATCCAATACATTCTCAAAAGGATGAAAAGGCCCTGCACTCGTTAGAGCTTCAGATCTCTTCAGTTAAAAAATTAAACTAGTTAGATTGCCCACCATTGTGTTTGGCTATCTTAAAATAATGATCACAAATTAGCAAAAATATTGAATAATTATGGATGAGAAGTGTGGTGTTTAGATACATCTTCTGGAAGGAATACATACAGTACATTTATTACCGTTAGGCTCCATTCACACGTCCGCAATTCTGTTCCGCATTTTGCGGAACGGAATTGCGGACCCATTCATTTCTATGGGGACACACTAGGTCCCTCACGGATCCGGAATTGCGGATCCGCACTTCCATTCCGCAAAAAAAATAGAACATGTCCTATTCTTGTCCGCGATTGCGGACAAGAAAAGGGATTTTCTATGAGAGTGCCGGCAATGTGCGGTCCGCAAAGTGCGGAACGCACGTTGCCGGTGTCCGTGTTTTGGACGTCTGAATGGAGCCTTAAAGGGAACCTGAGAGCTGAAGGTGGCATGTTCTAGAGCAGGAGGAGATGAGGAGATTGATATATAGTTTTTGGGGAAAAGACTCAGTAAAACTTGCAATTTGTATATTTAAATTTCTGCTCATTCTGGGCTTTGTAGTCAAGGAGGCAACCCTATAAGTGATTGACAGGCTTCCCCATATGATTGTGTATACAGAAATAGCTGTCAATCACTGATAGAACCGCCTCCTGGACATCAAAGCCCAGAAAGTCAGCAATTTAAATGAATGAAATACAAGTTATACAGAATCTTTTCCCACAAAACTGCATGTCTGTCTGCTCAGCTCCTCCTCCTCTATAAATTGCTGCCTGCAAATTAATTTGTATTTTCATGGTGACAGGTTCCCTTCAATTATGCCCACAATAACTGCATGCTTGGCCAAGACCAATAAAATGCATTATTATAGCTAAACAGAAAGTTAAAAGATAACAAAAAATTAAATTTATAATTTGACAATGGAATAATTCAAAAGTTTCACAATGTGGAGAATCATATAAAAGAAAAACATACATGGAATGAGGATTCTGTTCACATCCAGGTTCCATATGTTTTTTGTGACTCATGATAGACTAACGTCATAAAGTCCATCAATAAAATACAAAATATGGCTGTGCAAACCAATAAATCTGTAAAGTGAATATTTCAAATTGCCCTACACTTACATCATTCGTGAAGTTTCTCAATATCGTAGAGTAGGTTGGCTCTGGAAATAGGGAAAACAGAACTTTACAGCAAAAACCTAAGAACACTTTGTTCATTCGTGAATGTTCACAAACGTTACGGGGGCAGATTCGAGAAAGTGGCTTTATAACCCATCGAATGTTTATGCCGAGTTGTCAAAACATATTTATTAATCAATCCGGGCAAATCTGAAACATCTGCCGCTCACTATCTGCTCACTGGTGTAAATTTTCATACACAACACTTTGTGGGAAAGGCAAGACCTTGGTAAACAGTTTAGAAGCAGGATGAGGACACATTCTGTAAGCTACACACATCATTGCCGAGTGCAGTTTTTTTTTCCCACAGATCAAACATCTGGCCAACATTAACCGGGGCATTGTGTAAACACCAACGCGAAGATAATCAAATGCTGCACAGTCATTAGTACTCAGCCATATTTGTAGTTGGCTGCCACCATCTTCTCGAAAAGAAATATTAAACGCAGAAGAAATAAAAAATGTTATTGGAGAAGGAGTCATTTACTTTACTTTTTTTGCGGGACCTGTACTTGTAACATGAGGTCTGGAGATAAGATTACAGGCTCTGGACGTGACTGCCTTTAGGCCGGAATTTAAGTTCCAAAAGCAAACACCACATTGGCAATGGAGAATTTGTTGTGAAAGGAAGAAATCTTCACAAGAAATGACTCCATTATATACCGTCATGTCTACTTCTAATTCAAGATTCAATCAGGCTGGCAATTTTCAGAATTTACAGACGGGACTACACGTTCTACTTGTACATTTTTCTGCTTTTCAGGCCAAAAGGAGTAATGTTGATACACATCGAATCGATTCAGTCCCAAATCGAATGGCACTACCGATTCAGAAAAATCGAACCCAAATCCAATTTTGAGCGTTTTGTCATCTCTACTAAAAACATACATCTTTGAATGTAACTCCTGGAGTAGAACCAAGACCATCATAAGCAACCAGCAGAAACAAAGGACATAACTATACAGGTAACAGAGGATAGTTATATCAAAGTATTTTCAGCTAAGTGTGTTCAGCTAAACCCGTTTTGCATAGGTTGGGGATCAAGCTAATTATTGGACATGAGTATTCATATAATTGCTTATTCCCGATAAAGCCTAGTTCACACTTCAGTCATTTAATTAGTTAATTTCCATCAGTTTTTGAGCAAAAACGAGGTGTGGGTCAAAAACACAGAACAGGTGCAAATCTTTTCATTATACCTTATCTCTGTGGAGGCTCCATTCCTGGTTTTGGTTCAGAAAAACTGATGGAAATAACTGACCAGATAAGGGGGGTACTTTCACACTAGCGGCATAGCTATCCGGCTGGCTGTTCCGGCAGGTGAACAGCCTGCCGGATTCGCCATGCCGCAAGTACCCGTGCACTACCGTGCTGCTGCTCCGTCCCCATTGACTCTAATAGGTCGGGGGGCAGAGCTATGGCGCAGCACGTCTGTGCACGGCAAAGATCGCCAGACTAAAAAGTTGGACCTGCAGTACTTTTAGTCCGGCGATCTCCGGCCGTGCACTGCCGTGCTGCGCCGTAGCTCCGCCCCCCGCTCCATTATAGTCAATAGGGACGGAGCGGCAGCACGGCAGCGCACGGGTACTTGCAGCATGGTGGATAGCTATGCCACTAGTGTGAAAGTACCCTAACTGATGTGTGAACTGGGCCTTATAGTGTCGAGTCAATGCGCTGTCAATTAACCAATGAATGAGCAAAAGCTGTAAGCAGCAGGGAAGAGATTCTTCATGAATGGTGCACCGGTGAATAAGTAAGTGGCTTTTTACATTATGCTATTAACTTTAAGGGTCATAATCAAAATTTCTTTTGGGGGTGGACAACTCCTTGGAAGCCATGGTTACTCCTAAATCCTAATTTATTTATGTATTTATTTTAGAATTGAGCTAACTTCTTAAAATTGGTTTGTGTCAGATTTGCCAAATTGTTCAAAAAATTTGATTTGTGTGCAAATGGATTCTAAACAAATATGCTCCAATTGGCCTGAAAATTGGTATATGACACTTTGAGGTGTCTTTTCATTATCTATTTTTATTTTTTTAAGACTTTTTCCTTCCCCCCTTCCCCCTTTTAAACTCTTTAATGCAATGACAACAATACAGATAATTTCAAAATGACATATGTACCTATGGGAAAATGCATGGTTGACAGTGTTAACAAACATGTTTAAAAACACACTGCATGCCCACATGTATTATGCCTTTTCATATTAGAAATCTTCCAAAAATCATCCCTTATTGGGGGCAGATGGTGTTTTTTACACACACAGCATTATGTTAGGACTAAGCTTCCAAAAATGTTGTCTTAATTCAATGGAGATACCTGCCTCTGTTTATATACACACAGTTGGTTAAAAGATGGCTGCACAATACATCATAAACTAATAGAAAAAAAAAAGGGGGGCTCATTCCAAAATGGAATGAAGGAAGCTGTTAGCGCATATTTTTGATCAAAAGTATGTCGGGCCCAAGTGCTTTTATGCTACGTGATGTGCTACAATAGAGTTTTAGGGCCACATTTATTAAGACCAGCGTTTTAAATGCCAATCTTAAAGAGGACCTTTCATCACCCTAACAAATCTAAACTAAGTATACATACATGGAGAGCGGCGCCCAGGGATCTCCCTGCACTTACTATTATCCCTGGGCGCCGCTCCGTTCTCCCGGTATGTCCTCCGGTGACTTCAGCTCTACGTCTCAACTGGGAGGAGCCTGCCCTTGTTCTCCTGGGCGTCTCCTTCTCCCAGGCTGTAGCGCTGACCAACCGCAGCGCTCAGCTCATAGCCTGGGAGGTTTTCTTCTCCCAGGCTATGAGCTGAGCGCTGCGGTTGGTCAGCGCTACAGCCTGGGAGAAGGAGACACCCAGGAGAACAAGGGCAGGCTCCTCCCAGTCGAGACGTAGAGCTGAAGTCACCGGAGGACATACCGGGAGAACGGAGCGGCGCCCAGGGATAATAGAAAGTGCAGGGAGATCCCTGGGCGCCGCTCTCCATGTATGTATACTTAGTTTAGATTTGTTAGGGTGATGAAAGGTCCTCTTTAAAGCCCTAAGCTGGTGGTGGATCCACCGAAAGTTATGAAGAGGCACTTCGACACATCCAGCTCCAGTTTTAAATGTAAGACAGCTTCCGAGCTGTCTTTCATTTAGACCTTTTTCTACACCTTCCCCCGTCCCCTTCCCCCCACACACCATGCCCACACTTTTAGACCTGGCGTGAGTGGGGCAAAATCGCAGATAGCAGTGCAACTAACCATTGAGACACTATCTGTCTCTGAAATACGCCTAATATAGGCATATTTTAGCATGATAAATTACCCCCTTAGTACATATGTATTTGTGTTTAAATGCCCACGGCTTATTTAATCCTGCAGATGCTGCAAATGGCTGTTGTTTTAAGTGCTAGCCTTGTGGAGAAAAAACGCTATACAAGAGTTGTTCACACAGAGCTAAAGGCAGCCAAGCTTGCCCTAGATCTGGCACATTTTTAGCCTGTGCCCACAGTATACGCAGTGTCAACGTTCCTGAGGTGACCACAATAGAACAGATCCATCTCTGCCAGTTTTTTGGGAGGCTTTGACTGTATGGTGACTGTACTCTTAACTGTTCTTACTTCTCCTTCTGTTGTCACCTCCTCCGCAGCACCACCATCTGGCTCCAAGGTCCTGTCCAATATACAAGCATCATCATAGGCCCCCCTACCACTTTGTATGTCATTGTGGGCTCTTTGTTCCCCCTCCCGATTCCCTGCTTTGTATTTGCCCAGAGTGCCACTGTTTGCTACTGTTGCCCTTACCATCAACAATGTAACTACAAGTGACAATATTACTGGCCAGATTGCTGGTGATGCTACTGCTGCTACTACCAACATTCTGGCTTTTACATGACTAGGCATGGAACTTTCATTTTTATCTCTCCCATTTTCCAGGACTATAAATGAAAAGTCATGGGTTTGGTACACAGATTACTACATGGTGTTTAAGACATAGGTGCAATTAAATGTCTATCCCCTTCTACTACATGGTCTGCTGCAATAATGTGTTTACTAACACGGAACAAAAAACTGTTTTTGCAATAAATGTGTTTGAACTACATGGTCTGTGCAGTAATGCATTCACTAACATGGGTAGAATAATACAATTTTAACAGTAAATTCGTTTGAACTACATGGTTTGACCAAGTAGTGCATTCACTAACACGGGCATAAACATGCAAACATTTTTCAGCAGAATTCTTTAAACTATAGGGTATGATGCAGCAATGAGTTCACTAACTTGAATATAACTATGCATTTTTGCAGTAAATGTGTTTTGAACTACACTGTCTGCTGCAGTAATGTGTTTACTAACACTGGTATAAAATTCCAATTTTGGCACTAAAATATCTTTGAACTACTCTTACTGTCTTTTTGCAGTAATGTGTTCATTAGTTTGGGTCACAATGTAGTTATGAACTGCAGCATCTCATTTTCAAATGGAATTCAATGGGAAAATGGATTCTGAGATAGACCTGGAACTTTTAAAGTTGTGATGACAGCACCTGATTGACAGCATGTGGAATATGTTTTGCCACAGGTGTTATTATTTGAAGTTAATCAGAATGCTAAAGAACCAGGTAAATTCACAGTTCAAATAACAATGGCAGACAAAAAAATGAATGATTATGCATGAGGTACCCAACCGCATGTGTTTCTTAACTACTTCATGACCGCCTCACAACTGCACCGTATGGCCACATCCTAAGGATATAATTTTGGCAGTAAAATGTGTTTGAACTACACGATCTTTTGCAGTAATGCAAGGATGCTTAACCTGTGGCCCTCCAGCTGTTGTAAAACTACAACTCCCACCATGCCCTTCTGTAGGCTGATAGCTGTAAGCTGTCCTGGAATGATGGGAGTTGTAGTTTTGCAACAGCTGGAGGGCCGTAGGTTGAGCATGCCTGCTGTAATGCATTCACTAACATGAGTATAACAACTCAATTTTTCCAGTAAATGTCTTTGAACTAAATGGTATCTTGCAGCAATACAACATTTTTTTTTTGCAGTAACAATAAAATTTGTTTAATAACATGGGTATAAAAATTGATGTTTGAGTATAATAATGGCGTTATACTATACTACTCGATATATAGCAGTAATATGCAGCTCATTTAACATTGGTGTTTGGTATAAAAACTGCACTATTGCAGTGTTGCTTTTACTGTAACTACTTTTAATTTTACTGTAACTACTGTTGCAGTAATATTCAACATGGTTTAATAACACAGGTATAAAAATTGTAGAATTGTAGTATTGCTTTTG